>QEPC01011901.1:22708299-22735525 GCA_003113815.1 Sphenodon punctatus | reverse complement strand
ACACTGAAATCCGGTACCGGGGGCCGGATTACCGGGCCGAATCCGATAATGCCGGTACGCCCGATACCGGCATTATCGGATACCAGTAGATCCGGAATTCCCATCCCTACTCAATACCTCTCGTGCAGCTGCCAGGCACCCTCCCTCCTATATTCTCTAGGGTTCCCTCAGCTGCTCAGTAGCAGTCCTCTGGCTCTATACAGGGCTCAGTACCTTCCCCTGGGCTCTGCTGCCCAGGCCCAGACCCTAGGGATGGGCGAACGTGGTTCGGAAGTTCGGAGTCCGGACCGAACTCAGTCTGTTCGGTCGACCGAACCGAACTTCCGAACCGAACTCGAATTTGAAACCGAACCGAACCGAATTTCCGAACTCCGTTCTGTTCGCCCATCCCTACCAGACCCTCCTGAAGTCAGCTTAGTGCAGAGGCAGAGCCATCCCAGGCTCACTGCTCTCTGGAGCCCTGGGAGACAAAGTTCTTACTCCGTCCTGTCCCGCTGCTAGACCAGGTTCCTGAACTTCAGGTTGGCCATGCTACGCCTAGGACAGCCAGCCCCTAATCAGCATCTTGGTTAGCCCAGCCATGAGGGCCAGCCTGGCTGTGGCCTATTAGGCACTATCCTGTGCCACCACAGCACCGGTGCTTGCCCTTTACACTGGGCTAGCATTAACCTTCTTAAAAAGCCAGGCTCCCTTGTAGTCTCCCTTGATACAAGGCCCTTTTAAAGGGCCATCCTCTGACCCGTAACGTCACCTTGCAGAGTTACACATGCATGAAGGACATAAGCTTGCCACCGTCACTCCTTTGCCTCCTTCCCTGTGTCCCACCCACCCCTACGTCCACAGCGCAGGCAAATTGGGGACAATAACAGCCTTATCTCACAAGAGTGCTCCAAGGGTAAATTCATTAAAGATCGTTGTGTGTTAACAGACAGATTGGGTGTTTTCATGGTTGTCTGTCACGGTTGTGAGGCACACCCAACACTTACCCATCATGCATGACACTGGCTCAGAGAATGCAGAGCGTGCTGTGTGGGCTAATGCTGGCTAATGTGTACCCACTTGTTTGTGTGCTGCCTATTAGGTTGCGGAGGAGTTGGCATGTTATTGGGAAGGAGTAAGCAATGACTTGCAGCTAGTGTTGCTGGGATAGGAAGTGGGTGGCTGGAGAGCAGGGTTGGGGCTGGCTTGTTTATTTATTTATTTAGATTATTTTTTTTATCCCACCTTATTCCTTAGGCTTAGGGTGGCTTACAATTGTTTAATTTATTAACTGTAACATTAACTAACTGGTTCTCCTCCTCCCTTTCTGGCCGCTCCTTCAATGTCTCTCTTCCTAACTCCTCCCCCTCCTTCTCCCTGCCCCTCTCAGTCGGGGTTCCCCAAGGCTTTGTCCTTGGCCCTCTCCTCTTCTCTATCTTTCTACACCCAATCCCTAGGCAAACTCATTGCCTCCCACAGTTTCCAATATCACCTATACGCGGATGACACTCAACTCTATCTCTCCACTCCTTCCCTCTACCCCTCTGTTCAAGCTCGTCTCAACAACTGTCGCTCTGATATCTCTGCCTGGATGTCTCAACGCCAACTCAAACTGAACATGGTGAGAACTGAACTCCTTATCTTCCCTCCCAATCCTTCCTCTCCCTCTTCCCTGTCAATTGCCATTGACGGTGTCTCCATCCTCCCTGTCCCCAAGCCCGTAGCTTGGGCTTCATCTTCAACTCGTACCTTACCTTCAAACCCTACNGGATTTTTTGTGTGCAAGCGCCACAGCTCTGTAAACGCAACCTGAGAAGCAGAGCTCTCTCAGAATGGAGAACAAAAGTCTGGCCTTCCCATTATAAAGGGTTGCGGTACCCTCCCCAGAGCCCCCCTGATTGGTTGTGGGAGGCAGCAGGCACTGAGCAATCACAGAGTGCCATGAGACTGCTGGGGCCTGCTCGCGCTGCTCATTGGCCAGCGATACATCCATCAGAGACTGCTGAGCTGCTCGCCCCTCCCAACACAGGCACAGTTCAAGAGTTCAACCCTGTTTAGGGCTCCGAGATGTCTGCTCCCTCCTCCCCTCTCCACATTTTCCCTCCAAAACCCAACTGACACAGCACTAATAATGACACCGACATTGTTGTTTTTGTTATCGTTCTTCTCGGTTGTCGTTTTCGTTATTCTCAATTGTTGTTTTCGTTATTGCAATAACAAAAATGAAACTGATAATTTTCGTTATCATTATTGTAATAACAAAAATGACATACACCCCCCTACCAGGGATCCTGAACCAGAGATACCGAGGATTGAACTTGGGACCATACATGTGCATAGCATGCACTCTACCACCTGAGCCATGACCCTCCCCAAATGAGTGAGTGAGAGAGTCTGAGGGCCATTAGTTTGTTATTTTCAATAGCCTTTTCTTTGGGCATTTTGTAGTCATTTTTATCCTCCTGATAAAGAAATTTAATGCGGCATTTATTTATGTATGTTCCCTGTGGCCTCCATTTAATTTTTTTCTTTTCTTGACATTGGTTAAGCACTGTGTTTTTCTCCCCTGATGGTCCAAACATTGTTTGCTATAGGTAAAACCACAACATTACTGTTCAACGAGAAATACAAGCTTCCACTGAGATTGATTAACACTATTGTAAATGGTCTTGAATGCAGTGCTTTGAAAAAATATAACAGCCATCCAGATTAGCAATAATCGGTACAGTAGGCCTTGTAGATGAAACACAAACCGAAACCAGTAATTTAAAAGCTCCAGGCTTGCTTTGCATTTCATTCTCATTCACAGCTTGAGCCTATCAACAATTTTTAAAATAAAATGTTCTTACAATAAAGAGAAGGTGCAACCGTCTAAACCTCAGCTACATGGAGAACATGAACAGAGATTGATTCTGCACTCCATGCTCGGGGAAAATGTGAAGCGATTTCATCACTGGATTCATGTCTAGATTCTCTAATGATGGACACCTCGAGGACAGACACCACAAAAGACTGAATATTGAATTGCTTCAGGAATGGCATAGACCCAAATAGCATCAAGGCATTTGTGGTGAAGGGAAGAGTCAACACACCTGAAATATTTTTTTTCGGGATTATGGGGATACTCTGTGTTTCCATGTTAGAGAACTGAAGAGCTTCTATCTTCCTTTCTTTTGTGTTTTTCCACTTTTTAAGGTTGTTTTTTTTTTAGATGGGAAACCTTCTCCCGTAGCTTTAAAATGTGGCTCTGGGAAATCCCTGCGGGATGGGGGGGTGGGGGAGTGGATCAGATGCTCCTCACTGGACCAGAGGTCACCCAGACAGAGTTGGAAACAGAGGTGCTGGGTGACTTCCAGAAGTTTTGAGACGTGGACTAGGTAAGTCCCCAATAATCGAGGTCTTACCAAGTCTGTCTCTCAAAATGTCTGGGAGTCACTCGAAGCCACTGTTTCCAATGGTGCCCAGGTGACTTCTGGTTCAGGGAGGATCATCTGATTTCTGAACCCCCTCCCCCAGCAGGGTTTTCCCAGAGCTGGACTTTTGAGCAGCGGGAGAAAGGTCTCCTGTTTAAAAACGCTCTAAGATGGTTTCCATTTGGCTGAGGAGGACCAGATGGGACTTCCACGAGTGCCTATCAACAGGGTTTCTTGGCTTGAAAGCTTAATTCTGGGTTATAAATGGTATATAACTCCTCCACCATTGAGACACACTGCCCATTTCCTTTTAGTGTGACACCAGTACTGGAAAATCCCAACATGAATTTGCTCCAGCACTTACATGATTCCTTGCTGGCCAAGTGCCACCTCAGACAGATTGGGACTCTGCAGAAGGTGCTAGCAGACCTATCACCCCTGGACGCTTCCACACAGAGCCAGAAAGTTAGTTATCAGTCTCTAGGGATGGGCGAATGCGGTTCGGATGTTCGGAGTTCGGACCGAACTCAGTCTGTTCAGACGTCCGAACCAAACGTCTGAACCGAACTCTCGAATTACCAAAGAGTTTGGTCGTGTTTGGATTAGTTCGGATGAATTCAGGGGCAGAAAAAACGTCTTTTCAGGACAAGAAAAATAGGTTTCAGTTTTGGTTTTGTTTTGGTTTCGGTTTCAGTTTTGCTGCTTTTGACTGTTCGGTCAAATTCAGCCAACCCGAACTCGGCTGACTTGAACCATTGAACCCGAACTTCGGTTTCGGACTGAACATCTGAACAGCATTCTGTTCGCCCATCCCTATCAGCCTCTTACAACAATTATGGGTGTGTGCATAGCAGAGGTGAAATGATTACCTGAAAAAGGTCCTATAATATCCGTTGACATTATAGGACCTAATATGGTAACATTGGGTACTAATCAGTACTTGAAGAATGCCTGAGAGGTTATCTGATTTACGCATTTACCAATTTCATAAAGTGTTTCCGTCTTCCAGCACCAATTTTCTGAGTTCCTGTATCAATTTTCTTGTTTCTTGATCAATAAAACAGTAAACTGGTAAGTCCGTAAAAGTAATAAATATGAGATATTTTGGGGGTAATCAGATGCCCAACTAGAGCTGGAATGAGTACCCACAAAATGGGTATACCTGACAAATTTCCAGTACCCAAATTGACCGAACATCAGGTACCAATCAGTACTCGATTTGGGTATCTAATATCTCAGAACGTCGATTTCTGAAACCGATTTTTTGAATTCCATCCCGATTTTTCAACTGCTGACACCTATTTTGGGGTTTCTATCTTGGAAAGTTAACTTCTGGTTCTGAAAAGTGAACTTCCTGTACTGATTTTTTTACTTAAATAACCACATTTTTTTTGTCCCAATTTTTCCATTTTCTGTACCGATATACGAATCGGTAACGGAAAAGAAAAAAAATTGACACTGTAAATTACTGATTTGGGGGGTATCCAGGTACCCAGTCAATACCCAGGTAACCTGTTGAGTACCCAATGGCACACTTGAAAATATGGGTATTACCCACGGGTACTATATATTAAGTACGCGTTACAGCTCTATGCATGATTCAGAGGTCAGGTACTGATTGGGCACCCGGAAGACTGCTCGGTATTTCCAGCAGGTAGCAAATGTGCTCACCATTTCAGCTCTAGTGAAGATGAACTTCTCTCCATTTCCAAAGTGTGAGGAGAATTGGGAGAGGTTGGCGTAGCAAGACTATGGTTGGCCTGGATTCCTGTCCCAATTATGGGCCCCCTAAGTGTTGCATCTTCCTAGGCAGCAGCCCTCCCAAGGTTCCTGGCCAACCTTAGCCTCCCCCTGCAGAAACTGGGGTGTTTCCGTGGCTCCCAGTGAGGCCTCTAGAGTGGCACCCCCGCCCACTCTGAACATTTCTTCTGTAGTAAGGCCTTTTGCAAGCAGCGTGAGTTACAGTAATTTACAGTAAACAATTTTCAGAGTGGATGGGGCCAGAGAATTAGCTCCTCTACCCACTCTGAGAAAATTTCCTGGCGATGCTCAAGCCTCTTGAAAAGGGTCCCCCTATAGTCCAGGTTCAGCAGAGGCCCCTCGTTCCATGGTAGCTACACCCCTGGTGGATGAAGTGGTTAGAGTTTGGAAAACTTCATCGCTATGGGCATCTGAGTGTGCATAAAATTTGGGCAGAGGGGAAGACTGGGATAGTTCAGAGAACATAGTTTCTCTGTCTGAAGACAAGAGAAATCTTCCAGAAACCATAGGGTTGAGAGCAATCTTTGTCACCATCAGAGCAGTACAGCAGTCATTTGCTAACCACCTCATTACATGCAGCATCTGCAATATTATTAGAGTTTGAACTGGAAAATTAACCCAAAAGGGTGATATCCTAAACTCACTGAAGTTAATGGCAGCTTTGATATTGACTTCAATAGAGCCAGGATTCCTCCCCAAGACACGGTCATTTCTGGTTTGATAGGGACATGGTTTGTGGGAGGAAAATCAACATAGGTTAAATGACAAAAGATAGACACCTCGTGAAAAAAAAACGGACAGTGATGTGAACCAATGGGAATCAGAATTTTGTTGATTTACACCATTCGGGACCTGCCACCATTGATCTTACTGGAACCCCAGCAGGGTTACATCAGCTGAGGATCACGTTCTACATTTCTCTGAGAACTATTATTTCAATAAACTCAGTAAGGGAAATTCTCTGGGGCCTTGGCGGAGACACTGTGCGCTGAGAACTTTCAGAAACAAGCTACTGGCAAGAAACAACATCAGACTAGGAAACCACTTGCTTTTCACTTCTGCGGAAGTGATATTTGATGGTGGCGAGAAAATTCTATAAAGTAAAAACCTCTCAAAAGAGGAAATGCACTTCTAAGGGTCTCATTAAGTTCCATTAGAAGGTCTAACATATGATCGTTTGAATGACTGCTGGATGGAAAACATCTCTTCTATTTAATGACATCTCCGATTCAAATCCCAATGAGTTTTAAATGGTGCCCCCTCCCCCATGCACATCATTTTCCAGTTAACAGTGCACCCATTCCTTTTACAGTAAAGCAAGCAATCTATCTACTGTACGTGTCTTGTAGGGCTTCCAATTGTGCCTAGACTGGCATCTTAAACCCTGGTGGTTTTATTATTATTGATAATTGATCATTATTATTAAGATTGATTGTAGCAGGGGGAAAGGTTCAATTTGAGTTTTAGCAGGTGACCTCTGTTTTCAGTTTTGGAATCCCTGACACCCCCAATCCAGTCTCATTGGCTCCATGTAGCTTCTCAGACAGGTTGCATGTGTCTTTGGAAGAATTAATTCATGGGAAATGAGTCACTTTTGACAGCCGGCAAGAGCCTTGGTTTTCAGAACCTTTATCTGCAGAATCAGAGTTTGGGGTTATGGAAGCCCAGTCTTGTCCTGTTTATTTGGATCGGTTTCACCCGCCAATGAAGGTGAGGTGCTTGGGGCAATGAGGACAACTAGTTGTGAAACTAGATCCTTGACCGTCCTGGCTATTGAAAGGCATCTGGGAGTCATTGGGGCTGTTTCTGACTGGAGCTGTAAACGGCTCCCTTTGGGAGGGTAGGGTGTCAAATGTCCTAACAACTGTGTTTCTCCGGCACCTATTTAAGAAGCCATCATTGAATGCTGGCTCCCTGGCCAGCTATCGGCCAGTCTCTAACAACCCATTATTGAACAGGTGGTCTTCCCGACAGCTCGAGTCATCTCAATGTCCTTGGATTCCTGGAGCCATTTCAGTCGGGTTTCGGTCCTGGGTATGGTACAGAGACTGCGCTTGTGGCTTTGGTCAATGATATGTGCCTGGAGATTGTCAAGGGGAATGCCACCCTGTTGATTTCATTTGATCTTTTAGATGCCTTTGATACAGTTGACCATGAGGTGTTATTGACACGAATGCAGGGTCTGGTGGGGGTGTGCGGGACCACTCGGGTGGTTCCACACCTTCCTGTTGCGGAGGTCTCAGAAACTGGTGATGGGCGATTGCTCATTGTCCTCTCAGGACCTCCCCTGTGGGGTCCATCATGGTTTTATTCTGTCTCCCCTCTTGTTCAACACGTATATGAGGCCATTGGGCGAGGTCATTTGGAGGTTTTGAGTGAAGTGCCATCGGTATGGTGATGACAGTCAGCTATACCTCTCTTTTTCATCTGACCCAGGCCCTGGTCCTTACTTGATGCCTGGCTACTGTAGGGAACTGAATGAGGATGAGCTGATTTAAGCTGAATCCAGACAATACTGAGGTAATGATGGTTGGTTGACCTTGTGCCTTGGAGGGGATTGGGACTGTTATTGACGTAGTAATAACTAACTCCTGTTATTGACAGAGTCCGGTTTCCTCTGGTCTATCAGATTTGCAGTCTTGGAGTGCTTCTGGACCGTACTGCTGCACTGAATTGTCAGGTTGCAGCAGTGGCCAGGAGCACTTTTCCAACTCCATCTGCTGAGGAGACTGAAACCTTTTCTTTCTGATTTGGACCTGGCCACCACTATTCATGCTTTCATCACCTTGAGGCTACATTACTGCAATGCGCTCTACATGGGGCTGCCCTTGGTGCAGAATGCAGTGTGACTCGCCACCTTCTGGGGATGAGTCACCAGCAGCATATTACACCAGTGCTCCAAAGTCTGCCCTGGATCTCTAAAGCTTTCCAGGCACAATTCAAGGTGCTGTTTTCGACCTTTAAAGCCCTAACAGTCTGGGCCCTACATATCTGAAAGACTGCACGTCCTTCCATGTCTTGTTGTGGCCCTTGTGGCCAGTCAGGACGGGTGTGCCTCCCTGAGGGTACCAGCTGTTAGCCTTGTTCATACAACAAGAGCTTGCAATTCTCAGTTGCTGACCCCCAATTCTATGGAACTCCCTTCCCCCAATGACGACTGAGCTTGAGCATCTTCCCGAGGCGGTGTAAGACTTTTTTATTTGAAAAGGAATTTGCCAGGCAGGGATAGGGGATTGCGGTAGGATTTTCTGGGCAGTTTGGGGATAGAGGTGTGAGAGGGGGTTGGGTGGGTAGGTAGTTTTGGGTGGGTTTTGTGGGGCTTGAGTTTTGTGAAGTTTTTTAGGTTTTTTTTATTGGTTTTAATAGGATTTTAAAAAAAAAATATGGATTATAAGGTGCCCTGAGCCTCATGGAAGTATATAAATTGAAATAAATATAATTCAATTGTAATTTTGGATGCACAACTTGAGGGCTGACCCCTGGACAAACTATCCCTTGGGGATTAGGGGAGAGTGCTTGTAGTACGTAGAAATTAACAAATCAGATTTCTCTGGATTCAAACCTTGACAGAAGTCCATAGACCTAGAAACAGATTTTGGGGCCCTGGATAGGAACCCCTCACCCCTCAGACATATTCCCTGCTTAATAATAATAATAATAATAATAATAATATATTATTATTATTATTATTTAGTGCCCCCCTGCCATGGCACTCAGAGTCCTTTACACAGAACAATTTAATACAACTTTTTAAATCCTCCCAACAATCCTGCAAGGTAGGTTAGACTGAGATAATATGTCTGTCCCAAGGTCACCCAGTAAGTTTCTGGCTAAGGCAAGACTCGAACGGGGGCCTCCCCCTGCCTCCCACTACCTCTCGAACCAGGTACTGTGCATGCATGTAGCCACTACACCACACTGGTTCTCTAAGGGACAAGTCAGCACATGCTTCCTGCTCAGAGAAGAGATGACTAAAGGGGGATATGATAGAAGTTTACAAAACCATAAGCTGTGCACAGGGGTACCAGAACTATTTAATTGAATTTATTTATCTAAATTCATATACTGCCCTTCCCAGAAGGACATCCTATGAAAATAAATGGCAGCAGATTATAGACATATAAAAGGAAGTATTTCCCCCTCACTCAGCCTAAATGAATCTGTGGAACTCATTGGTAGAGGATGTTGGAATAGAAGTATATAACTACTGTTTAATTGTTTTTAAAAGACAAATACAATCTGAGAACTAATGTGTTTTTGAAACATTTCCAGTTATGATCATTTAGCCCGACCTGAAGTCTGGAAAGACAGTCGTAGTCAGGCTGAACATTAACCATCCATTTATCACCCTCTAGAAGACCAGTTGCGTCTTATCAATAGTGAAACATCCAAATGAACTAAGCAAAGGATTAACCCAGCCTGACAGCAATTTATTTTGCAAAAATGGCTAAGAGGAAGGGAGAGATACGATTGGATGAATAGGGCTAAATCCTATGGCATTATCTCAGCCCAAACACAATAAATCAGAGTTTCCAGCAGTTGAAAATACGTCCCAGGAAAGTCAGGGCAATGGAGATTAAGGGTGAAAACATACAAGACAGCAGCCAGCCAGATCCCCTGCCCAACCTGTGGAACAGAAACGCAGTCCCCACCTATTGGGCTGATGCAGAGAGCAGAACACATGCACATCCACCACGCCCTCCCCCCACACCTCAAGTTGGGCCGAGGAATGAGACACACAAGCAAGACACACGGGTCTGAGGAGCAAAGGTTGCTGACCTCCGTACATGGTCCCATCTCCAGCCCAAGGCACTATCATCCCTACATGCCTCCCCCGGCCGATGTCCGGGGCACAGAGAAAGCAGTAGTTCTGTGCAGACAGAGCTGTGGGCCTTGCCCAAGGGTTCGTGAAAGTTCCTTCCTGCAGGTTCCTGACAGAAGGAGGTCATCCTTGTCCAGGGGTGGTGGGTTTAAAATAGGGGAAATCTACTTTAGTCTAACCTTGCATTAATTTCTCCCTCCAGGAAAACACATGGGCTGTTTTTAAACGTGAGGGTGGGGGTCAAGCCGGGTCCGTATGCAACCACTGGAACGCCACTGCGTGGGCTGTACATGAGGGGAGGGAGCAGACGGGTGCACACCCATTTAAACCCACCTCCATGCACAGAGCAACCCACCTTTTCACTGGTTGCTCCGTGTGTGGGGGATGGGTGGAGGTAGGTGGGTCAAAGGAGCGTGTGCCCATGCACCTCCATGTTCAAACAAGACACTCCTATATGTGGACGCTGGGTGTACATGCATGGGAGTGTCTCATTTAAAAACGGCCATGGAATCACTTTCAAAATGCATGGCAGGCTAAAATTCTCACCCATCTCAACGTTGCAAGGCAAAGGATGTACTTTTTATCTAATTTCTAGAGTGACTTTTTGTTTTGAGGAGTTAATGGCTCTGATGTCGTGCGGCTCACATGTAAGAAACCGCTCCGCCAGCTTTCCAGAATAGCTTTCCCAGTTGCCCCACATTCTGGCTTAATCACTGTCTAACTCATTTACACAAAATAAAATTCAAAGGATGCTAATTCTCAGAAGGTCATGGTTACAACGCAAGAAATGAAAGTCAAATGGTATTTTCAATCCATGGCATGGCTAGCTTAATTTCAGTGCAAATAAGCTTAACAAGATGCAGAATACACACACAAACAAATGAAAACAAAAAAAATCAACAGGATGGAATTTGCAGAGAACAAAATCTGTTTTCTCACTTTAATGAGCAAATCGCCCCTGCTAATTTTACACTTTCTTTTAATACTGTTGAGAAGATGGATTTTGCATTCTTTGATTAGCACATAGAATCCTCCGCAGTGGAAAAATGATAACATCCCTGACACTGCAAAGCCAACCTGCCTCAGCAGCATTCAATTAGAGCTGAAACGGGTACCAAATATGGTGGCCACGGGTAATATCGGCATTTTTGAGTACCATGTCGGGTATTTATTTATTTATTTATTTTCCACTCCCTCCAGTCCTACAACAGCTCAGGACGGCTCACAAAACATTTAAAAATAAGTTTTAAAAAGCCGAATATACAAAAGGGACTACTAAAACATTGTAAAAAAAACCAATAAAAGAGAACAGAAACCACTAGCAGACAAACCCACACCCCACCCTTACTCCCCCCTTCCCCAAAGGCTTGGACAAACAACCAGATCTTACAGGCCCAATGAAAGGCCAATAGGGTGGAAGCCATGCGAGCTTCCTCTGGGAAGGAGTTCCACAGCCACGGTGCGACCACTGAGAACGCCCACTCCATCATGGCGCCCTGGTGAACTCTGGGACCCCAAAGAAGGCACCCCCGGCAGATTGCAGAGGTCACTCCAGGGCTCGTGGAGTGAGGTGGTCTCTCAGATAGGAGGGGCTCAGACTGTGTAGGGCTTCAAAGGTCAAAACCAGCACCTTGAATAGGGCCCAGAACGCTATAGGCAGCCAGTGCAGAGTCCGGAGCACCGGTGTAATGTGCTCCCTATGGCCCGTCCTGATCAGGAGGTGGGCAGATGCATTCTGCACCAGTTGCAGCTTCCGAGTCATCACCAAGGGTAGCCCCGCGTAGAGCACGTTGCCGTAATCTAGCCTTGAGGTGATGAATGCATGGATGAGGGTGACCAGGTCCAAGTTTGAAACATATGGCTGGATCCTATGCATAAGATGTAATTGGCGAAAGGCTCCCTTTGCCACCGCCTCCACCTGACAATCCACGCAGAGGCTAGGGTCCAACAGGACCTCCAAACTCCGCACCTGTGGGGCCAGCAGGGGGCGGATCCTTTCCACAAGGGGGGCCTTCACCTCAGTTGCCCTACCCACCATCACCTCTGGGTTGCAGTAATCTAGCGTGTTGCAGTAATCTAGCCTCGAGGTGATGAAAACATGGATGACAGTGGCCAGATCTGAATCAGAAAGAAAAGGCTGCCGCCTCCTCACCAGATGGAGTTGGTGAAGAGAGCTTCTGGTCACCACCACCACCACCTGGTATTTCAGGCTCAGCAAGGGGTCCAAAGCACTCCAAGGCTGCGAGCCTAATCGACCAGAGGGGGCTGGAATCCATCAATAATGGTTGCCCCAATCCTCTCAAAGTCACAAGTCTGGTCAACTATCCTCACCTCAGGAGCAACCCCTTTTAATCTGCAGAGATTATTTTGAGAATTGCACGTGCTCAAAAAGGCACCATCCTGCTGCTTCTTCTCCTCAATGGCAGGACAGGGCCATCTTGAAAATGTGTACTACTCAAAATACTTTTTTGTGCTTTCGCAAGATGCTGCTACCCTGTTGTCTGGGTGCCAGAATAGCCAGTCTTGACCTCTGAAGAAATGGGAACTGACTGGATCACATTTGGTCCCTCCCTATTAAGTTGAACTTTGATCTCAATAGATGGATCCATTGGAATTATCCACTTCAGCTGTAGCCAGAGCATGGCAGCTGAATTATGGTTGCATCTCAGAGCAGTAGCCTCTTGTGTCTCCATCTTCCAACTACACCACCAAGTCCCCTCCGCGATTACAGCGGCGGGGGTTTGGCGGCGCCCCCTTTTCTCCCTCCGGCCAAGGGAGGCGAGGAAGGAGCGGCCGCAGTAGGGTGGGGGGGCAGAATAGGCCTGGTTGCCCCCGGCAACCACGTGAGGAGCGCGCCCGGGACTCTCGCGAGAGCGGAAGTCCCGGGCGCCATCTTAGAACTCCCCGCTCAACCGCCTCATTCGGCCAGGCGGGAGCGGGGAGAAGGACGTGCACCCACCCACCCATCCCTCTCAAGGACAGCACTCCGAGTAAATACTGGTTGCGAGTTAGGACCGGAAAGGAATTTTCCCTGAACCAAATTGGCTTAACGGCGAGGGGTTTTTCGCCTTTCCCGGAGTGATATACCTAATGTAAGAGAGGATGAGGAGGCAAATTTGCCGGTGCTAGGCGAAATGTCGCACTCTTGGCGGTAGGCTGAGTTCAGGCCAACGGTTAAAAGTTGAAACGGTTAGGATAGCATAGGGTAGCAACATCTCCTTAAGAGATGGGTATTGGCCAGACATAGCCGCTCAGTGCGGCCCACTGCATGGCCAGCCCAAGGGTGAGAGACGAGCGGCCGAGCCTGCTGGGCGGACCATGCACCAAACAGGAGGTTACGGTGTCCTCATCCTTGTTGTTTAAACCCCCCGCCTCGGTGGGCGAGGGGATAGGTGCGAACAACCCGCCCTGGCCCGGTTAAACCGGTAGTAGGGGTAGGGTGTAAGTTGGAAAAGTTGGTTAAGATAGGGCACAGGAGGATTCCCCTCGGGCTTAACCCGAAGACGGTAGAGGATGGCACCAGGCAAACAGGACAACGCCTGGCACAATAGGGGAACCTCCTGTTGGGAAGGTTAACAGTTAGGGATAAGAGATTGATAGGACCCCAGTTCAAAGGGGGAAGTGGGAGGGTTACCTCTTCCCCCTTTTGGCTAAATAATAAAGAGTGCGGCCGTTCAAACCCATATATTGTGTCCTCGTCTTCTTTGGGGGGAGGGGGTGCGTCGACAATGCAGTGAAGCTGTAGCATAGTTCAAAATGCAGAGAAGTCCATGAGAATAATCAGACTGGGTGAAGCCAACAGTGACGCAGGAAGATTTTGTTCTGTATCTGTTTTCCAGGGTGTTCTAACTAAGGTAGTGCCTAAAAAGTTAATTAACTCACAGCACAGCCACGACCGACCAAGTTAGCACCTAAAGTGCCAACCAACTTTCCAGCCGCCACTTGTGTGTTTAATTAATTAGTTTGGATGCAGAGCTGGGAGAAGACACAGCCACTCCTAGTACCTGCCGAGACCACAGCTGTGATCGCCAGCTGAGTTTAGCTTCATGAATAAGTTAACACAAGTCAGGCACTGGCTAAAGGGGAAGGTTTTTTTTAAACATACTTGTCGTACACTGTTCTTTCCAATGACGATGTGGAATCCCTACTGTCAGTGTCGCCGTGCCTCCACACAGGGACCTCCACTAATGTGGCATTTCTGCATTCCTGACCTTGCGAACTGGTGGCTCTTGTTTAAACATGGTGGCCATGGTCCACTAGTCAGTTCTTCTGGAGTAAGCCCACTGAAGCCTGTAGCTTGGCTGCAGAGCTGGGAGCATCCAAATCCTTAGGGGAGGGGTGGGGAGATGTTTCCCTCCCAACCACTTTGGAAATTAGTACAAGCTCTGGGGGCTGCATAGAAGTTGGGGGCAGAGATGCATAAAGGTTGCACTCAAGAAAAGGAAGGTCTAGAACATTTGTGTCAGACTGTCCCCTATCGTTGTGTGCATCTCCTCATCTTTGCTCCCTTCTATTGAGCTCATTGTGTTCAGTGCTTAGGGGGTAACTATTAGGGGATAGGTTCTGGATCCGGGGAGGAGGGGCTGGGGAGAGATCTAGGAGTTAGAAAAGGGCCACATAAAAACTTGCTAAAGGTCATATTTTTGGCCCCCGGACCTGAGGTTCCCCATCCTTGCTGTAGGGGCTTCTGAGCTAAATTACTACTCCAGAGTAAGTGGTTGGTGAATTACAGCCCAAGGCTTTCTTAGAAACGTGACTATTGCTTCACATGAATCTTCTTAAGCGACTCTGTAAATAATTAAGCAATAAAAAGTATTGATCCAACCAACGATTCATCTTGGCTCACTGGTATGAACTCCCATCTGTCTCATTCACCAGGCAGTATCCGTGGCAAACACCGGTCATTTGACCGACACATTGAGCTCCGATGTATTCCAACTACATCAAGCTTCCTGACTTAACTGGCTTTATTTCAAGCTGACAGTAGCTTTTGTGTCTATAGCATGATGAATGAGATCTCAGTAGGTTGGTTAGAAGGCTGAGTTCTGTTAAAAAAAAAAAAAGAGGCACACCCATGACCATTATGGTGACAATCTCCATCAGACCAACTGTCAAAATAGTTACTTAAAGGGCAAAAAGAGGGCCATCTGATTTGTTCCAAGGGAAAGTCATTTTAAGCTGCAATTGAGATTAACGGCGTGTTTAAATTCATTTAACTAATCACAGTGCAAGGCCATGGAGGGGGAGGCATAAGAAAGAGGGGGAAATATAGTCCATGACTTGGGGGGGGGGGGGAAACACTGAATATTTTGAGACAAAACAGTGGTGAATTTATAGCACTGCATGAACGACTGTTGTTAATAACAATAATTACATTTACCTGACCTGCCCAGGCTTCATAAATCTGCCAATGGGAACTATTTTGATTTGACAAACTTTTTTACCCTATCATTAAACCTCCTTGTTTCCATGAGGAGTGATTCTGTATCTACAGGAAACAAGCCAAGGTTTCTTCTAGCTTCGCAAAAGGGAATTATTTGAGTTTAAAAACCACCTCGCTGGGATGATAAACAACTTTGGGAGGGGGCGTAAATTTGTGGGATTTATTTTTAAGGATCCATAATTTTTTAATGACATCTTTTTTTTAAAAAAATTCAATTTATTCCTCTCTTCCTTTTGCCCCCTTTTAATGTCTCAGTTTGGTTTTCTTCTCTGCTTTCTCTGCATTTTTTCAAAGAATTTTTCCCCACCGCTCAATTCCTCAGTCTCTTTAAGGAAAAAAAAATAATGAATCCAATAATGTCCAGATTTGAGTCAGATTTTTCAAACCCACAGCATGCTGGCAGCACAACTTCTCTGTGTTACTTACACATTCACTTCTGAATAATAATGCTGACATTTCATGGAAAGATTTGCCTTATCTCTCAGATAATCACATTCTGTTGCAGCTGATCTAGATTTGTGCCGACACATACATTCCTGAGTCGACGGGGATTAATTCCCAGAAGTCTCAAAAAGACCCACTGGATCATTTCAGCACAGCCCACAGAACCACGAGTAGCTCTGGATTCAGTGACAGGTCATTGTAAATGAAGCCACATGCTTACATTGCGATGGTGGTCATTGTAAATTATGCAAAATGCATGCACTTTGTGCTTGAACTGCATGGCTACAGGCGTTTCTCCCAGCCTGTAAACATATTTCCATTTTATATAATAAACGTCTTGTCTGTCTGATTTTTTGTTGTTGATGATGATGTTAAAAAAAAAATAAATCAATTTTTCCACTTAGGAAAGCTCCCACAAGAGAGACGATGGGGAGGAAACGGTTTTCAACGAGTCCATTTTGTTTTAAGCTGAAAATGTATTTTAGCAGTTTCAACGATATTAATGAGTTACACCTAGTCCTGGGATGGGGAACCTGCAGTCTATGGGTCAAATCTAACCTAGAGATGTTTTTTTTATTTGGCCTCTTGCCAATTTCGGGATCTAGACCGTGGACCAAGTTCCCAGCCTGAAAGAATGAGCTCAGCGGAAAGGAGCAGAGATGAGGGCAAACATTCAAGGACAGCAAATGGATCCATGACATAGATCCATGGGCTGGATCCTCTCCTTTCCATCCCGAGCATACCGCTTAAGCATCTATGCCCCCAACTTGGGCCCTTTTTACACAGACGCTCTAACACCCGTAAAATAGGTGTTACATTTTATTATACATGTTGCAGGGCACCACTGCAGCCAATCACCATGGGCCCTGTGCACACGTGATGCCTCCACCCAGTTCCTCTGGGTGGAGATGGGTGTTGGCCGGTGGGTGGGGAGCATTTCCCTGGGTGGAGATGGGTGGGGGAGTCTGTGTAAACGCCACTTTCGGTGGGCGTTGATGCGTGTTTGCTCCCGGCCAACCCCCATCTCCACCCACGGAGCCACCGGCAGTGGCGCCCATTGCTCTGTGCGTGGGGTTGGAGGCGGGTGGAGTGCACACGCACCCCCTACCCACCAACTGTGAAATTCCGATGGACGCCCCTGACTCGCACACATGGATGAGGGGCGTGGGCAGCCATTTGAAAAGGACCTTTAACTCCATCCCTGGTTACACGCCGGCACATCCTATCACAGGCCTGATCTTGAGTGGGCGGGTATCAGAGCCCACACAGAATCCACATGAAGTCATTATATTCTTTTCTAAACAGGATCAGGGCCTTGGTTTTGAAATTCACTTTTATTGCCACTCGTCGCAGAGCCTGCAATTTCATTTTCCATTTTTAACATCCCCTCCCCAGCCCCATAATCTCATCCTTAAAACACCTTTCAGGCATCTCCTGTCGTAACCCGAGATGGTATCCAAGCTCTCCATCCAGGATGAGTGCCACCCCCCCCCCCTTCAAAGTCACTGCCAGGCGCTCTGTGCGGAAGAGCAACAGATCAAGGTTCCCTCTCTTTAGATCTTCCGTGCCTGTATCTGTTGAGTGCTGCTCTTGGGAACTGTTATAGAGGCTGCAAGTATCAGCATCGGAAAGCAGAGAGGTGTGCGTGGGTGTGCAGCTGCGAAATCCAAAACTGTCACTCTCCTTTCATTTACTATCCTGAATATGCATGCAGGCAAAAATTAGAGCTTGCATGAAAGATTCCGCACCCTTTCTTTTATCTTTCAAAGCAGAAAATACCCGGGGCGCGGGGGGGGGGGATAAAAAGGCTAGATCAGAATATCAGGGTGATCTTTCTCTCTCTGCAAACCCAATGGTGGGCTCTCCTTCGCTGGAGACTTTCAAACAGAGGCTGGACGGTCATCTGTCAGGGATGCTGTTGCTGTGGGCTTCCTGCATTGAGCAGGGGGTTGGACTAGATGACCTCTGTGTTCCCTCCCAACTCTAAGATTCTATGATCCTTTTCACACAAGACTCCGCCCCCCTCCACTGCCCACGCAGATCCGTTGTGTGGGCATGGGGGGGCACCCATGTGACCACCACGGCCGGTGGGTGGGGATGCGCGCACACTAGGGATGGAACTATTGGTATCGGATTAATCTGCTAATTAGAGATATTGGATTAATCCGATAATATCGATAATATCGGTATCGATATATCGTTTTTTTTTAACATTGCTGATTTTTCAGATCTTTAACATTGCGACCGTTTTAACAATGGCCACAATGTTAAAGATCAAAAAGATCAGCAATGTTAAACCGATATACTGATAAATCCAATATCGGATTAATCCGATACCAATAAAACCAGTAACCGATAATTCGCCGATAGTCCCATCCCTAGTGCACACTCCCATGCTCCAGCCATCATCCATGCACGGAGCAACCGAGAACAACGGCAGTTGCTCCATGCGTGGAGAAGGGTGCGCGGCGCGCCTGTGTAATGACTGCCCCCCCCCTCGCTGCAGCAAACACCCATCCACTCACTCACCGTGAGCCGTTTGAAAAAGGCCTATGTGGACCGCAACCAGCACATGGAGTCTCAGCATGCCAGCCCTCACCAGAGGGAAACTAATGAAGGAGCTTCGGTGGGGTTCGTAGCTTTAAAACATGCTCCCACTCCTGTCCCCGGCGTCTCTGTTCATGTTCAAGGCACTTTTCAATTTCTGGCTCTGCTTTCTTTGCTGCTGGTTAGCGGAGAAGCTGCTGAGTGAGTGTATGCGAAGACCCGGGTAAGGGAGTGGGAAAAGAATTTCATTTTGACAAGGGGGAGTGAATTTTTAACCCGGGACTTTTAAAAGTCTTCTTTTGTGGCAGCTGAGGACTGTGGAAATGAAATAATGTTTATTATGTCTGTCCACCTAGAGTGGTGCAGATCCGCATTTGACAGAACTCGAAAGAAAGAAAGAATAATACGGAACAACGGTCCAAGGAAGCCTAAAGTCCCAAGATGCACTGAGTACATTGCAGAGGCATCCTTAAGAACTCAGGGACTCCTCTACAGACATAGGAGCTGGGAGAGGAGCAAAGTTTAGTTGCAGCCTCTCTGCTCCCTCCTGGCCCCACCCCTTTCAAACAGCGATGTCCTGTGACTCGGGGAAAGGGTGTGGTCATGGAGAAATGGTGGAGCAAACTGGCTCTACTCCCCACCCCCGTGAGTGTAATTCTGCTGGCTCCCTTGCCTGCAGAACCTGTGAAAAGATGGGGGGGGGGGGGAGCTTCCCTCCTAGCACGGGATCCCCTTGTGGGTGAGGGTGGGAGAGAAGGGAAGGGATTCCTTGCGTGGGCTCTTCTTCCACATGCTCCTAGCAAACTGTTTCATATAACACGTTGCATCATTACGAAAGAGATTTAAGCTGAAATAGATAAGCTCTTGTGGCATGACTCTCCGAAGGTTTTTCAAAAATATAAAGCCTTTAAAACATTACATGTAGGTACATTTGTAGTTCTCAGTGCAGGAAACAGATGCTTTGAAAATAATGAGCCTCACTGTTTGTCTGAATGTGTGGGATTAGGAAAATCATTAAGGAAATCAAATATGCAAATTAATGTTGGCTCAGGATGGGCTGATTAAAATGCCCATCGCCTTAACATCCACGCTTTTTATCTTTGTAATAAGCATGAATCAAACTGCTGACAAATGCTCTCTCAGAAGGCTAACTGCAAACGTTTTGCTCAGAACTCTGTTTTCGTTTTGAGGCGGGACAAATAACCCTTTGCTTCAATGCAACTTGGGAATATCGCAGTCCAAAATACAACCAACTTGCTGAACAGCTTTCAGATAAATTAGCTTTCTAGCTGCAGATTGTTTTTTGCTTAATATTGTCCTCCAGTAGAAGTACCTGCAAATACAGGTACACCCATCAAATTTCCCTCACCTAAATCAACTCAGAAGTGTCAGGAACTAATCACTACCCGTTTATGAATGAGTTCAGGTACCAGATGTCCCAGAATTTCAATGTCCGGTCTCAGAATATCGACTTCTGGTCCTGATTTTTCAGTTTTCTGGCCTGATTTTTTGATAGGTAACTGGAAGAAAAGCTAGTAAATTGGTAACAGAAAGTGCCGATTCTTCAGGTATCCAAGTACCCAACTGGTGATAGGGTAGTATGTCAAAGGACCAAAGTGGGACTTGACAATGCATTGCCCCAGGGCACAAAATGAGGTACCCATTTCACCTCCATCCTCCAACAGCACACTAGCGTTCGGTTCCCAGACCCAAAATCTTCATATGACCAAGACCCACCAAAGAACACACATATATACATACACATGAACCTCTCGTGATTCATTACTTCTGGTGTTTGGGATTCTTTGCACCCCTTATCTAGTGCACCTTCATAACAACCCTGTGGGGAGGGCATTATTTCTCCCATTTTCTAGACGGGAGGAACTCAAGCCAAGAGACAAGGCCACCACTGAAGTCCAAGGCCACCACTAAGAGAGAAGAGAACCCTGAAAACTCAAGGCCACTCAATTCTTTTAAATGTTGGTGTTTTCTAAAGTAGTTTTGCAGCCTAACATTTCATCCTTAGATAACTGGATAATTGTGCCCATAATTATACCATCATCTAGGCTGAGAGACTTGCCCAAGGTTACCCAAGGCTTGCAACAGATCAAGAAATTGAACCTTGGGCTCCTGACTAGGGCTGAAACGAGAATGAAATTAATTCTCGCGAGAATCTCACAGTCCTGGTGAAATCTCGTGAGAAACTCAAGATTCTTGTGAGAAACTCAAGAATCTTGAAAATGCCCCCCGACTGATCTGCGCATACGCAAAGTGGCAGTGAATATGCAGAAGGGCAGTGGTGGCCATGCTTGCGCATGCGCGTTATTTGAAGGTTCTCGAGAAACATGCAAGAATCTTGAGAATCTCGTGAGACTTCTGTGAGAATCTCGAGATGAGAAAATCTTGTCGAGAAGCGTATTCTCGAGGAGATTTTCGAGAAGGATGAAATCTCGCTTCAGCCCTACTCCGGACTGCCAGGCTGATAGCTTATCCGTCCAACCAACTTTTCTCTCAAGGAGTGAATGGAAACCCTCTGCGCTGTTCCTTAATTTGTAATAGAGGCATGACCTGTGCATCCAGATGCTCCAGATGCCGTGTGGGAAGCAATTAGCACTCATGAGAGCCAGTGTAATTTAGTAAGTGAGGTGTTGGGCTTGGCCTGCCCTTTTTATTGTATTTTATTGTTTTATTTATCTTATGATTTTGGAGCAGGCGGGGCGGGGTATTAAATGGTTTTATAAATAAATAAATAAATTGGGGTTCAAATCCCATTTTAGTCATGAACTCACTCTCACTGGGTTGCCTTGGCCAGGTCGCTATCTCTCCTCCTCCGTCCGCATCTGTCAAATGGGAATAGCAACGTCCTGCCTCCAAGGGTTGCTATGAGGGTGCACTAGGTAAGATCTGTAACTGTAATGCATCCTGGTCACAGAAAGCCCTATATAAATGACAACCGTACAAAAAAATGCTGGGAGAAGAGGCTCTCTGCTCTAGTTCCTATAGAACCCCTATGGGGTGCGTCCTCCATTGGTCTTGAAGGCGCAGAATCTTGGGGTGCTCCTCGATTCACAGCTCTGCCTGGATGCTGAGGTGGAGTCAGTGGCAAGGAGTGCTTTTTGCCAATTACATCTGGTGTGACGGCTTCGGCCGTATGTTTCGGACTCTGGCCTGGCCACTGTCATCCATGCTTTCATCACCTATAGGTTGGATTATTGTAACGCGCTCTACGTGGGGTTACCTATGGTGACGGTTTGGAACTGCAGTTGGTGCAGAACGCGGCGACTCCTCTCCTGGTGGGACTGGGCTGCCGGGAGCGTACTACACCAGTTCTCCAATCTCTGCACTGGCTGCCTGTAGTCTTCCGGACCCGATTCAAGGAGTTGGTGTTTGCCTATAAAGCCCTAAACAGTCTAGGCCCTGCCTATCTGCAGGACCGCCTCACCCCCCTGGGCTCTAGATAGGCCCCTGCAGTCATCGAGGGAGCCCTCCTCAAGATCCCCCAAGTCTCTTGGGGGGGGGCCCACAATGGGGAGGGTGTTCTCGGTGACCACTCCATGGATGTGGAACGCTCTTCCAGTGGAGGCTCGGTTAGCCCCGAATCGCCCCTCTTTTCAATGGAACTGTAAGACCTGGCTGTTCCACCTGACATTTGATGGGGAAGATGGGTACGGTGGGGGAGGTGGTTCAAGTGGGGGATGGGATTTTTAGTTGTGGTTTTAATCCTCCTGTACTGAATTGTTTTTATATATATATTAAATGTTGATGCTGTTGTAAGCTGCCCCAAGCTACTCTGCAGGAGGGGCCAGATATTAAATCTGTAAATAAATAAATAAACAACACTCTGGGCCCAAAAGCTGCCCAGGCAGGCCAGAGCAAGCTGAACTGGGTGGATGTGTCAGTTTTCATGCCAACTGGGTCCAGTTATGGTGGGAGGCGGGGTGCCAGTTGCAGGGGCGGAGCCAGCCAGCTGCACGTTGATCCCCCACTCTCCCATCCAGGTCTGGCTAGGGAAAGGTGTATTTTGTTCCCTGACCTGACTGGGGGTAAACCCTACTCTCTCTTCCTGGGACATCCAGTCACTGAGGTGGCTGCACCTTTGTTTTTACTCATAGTGAGGTGAGTGAGGTTTTGAACCCAGGACTCTTGGCATGCGAGCCCCATAGCTTAGATACCTAACCACACAGCTAATACTGCTAACACGTGCCAACAAGCCACCAACTATCTAACCACTATGTGGTCTGCAGAGTTCTTTTCTAGTGGCTGAATTAAACCACTAAGTCCCATTAAGTAGGTGGAAGGTGGTGTCAGGGAGTCTGTCCCTGTGAATCCTTTAAAATGTTGCAAGTTACTTGGAATGACAGAGTTTTCATCCTTCTTTTGACCACGCAGAATGAACCACCAAATCTTCCCCGCAATGACAGATTCTTGCCAGCTCTCTGATGCAACATCAAAGTAATTACACTCTTGAGTTCTCATGGGGGAAGGAAATACAAGAGCAGGCCCAAAACGACAGAAATGAAACATCTTGATCTGACTCAAGCTGTTCCAGGACTTACTCCATAATTCTATGGTTAAATAAACCACACGTTACGACTTGCCCCCGTTGGTAAATCCCGACTGACTTCACAATACAACAGTTGCAGAACTCATTGTGCTCTGTCACGCTCTGGAAGATGTCTAGTATAAGATGTGTCTATGAAAGGATACAGTCCAGTTCATGTACTGTCCTCTCGGAAGCAAGATACCACACAACTCCATTGGAGAGTATGGTAATACAGGGGCTGGAGGGGCTGGGTCTATCTGGCCTTGGAATCAGATGGTTCAATACTCGTCTGGATATTACATCTCATCCACAAACCCTACACCTGCTGTGCCACACGTGTAGAACAATGCCCACACAGGGCATGTTCACAACCATCGTGGCCTTGCTCCTCCTCATCTATCACTGTGTTCGAGGGGTGTGCAATTTGTCATTTTTTAAAATTACTGAAACAAATGGAGCTGCATTTGTTTTAGTAATTACAATATGAAAACAGATGAATAAGCAAACAATCATTATTTTCCTTCATCCGTTTCCATTTTAAAAATAAAAAAACCCACAAAACCAAAACAGTTCTTGCCCCTGGTATCTAACTAGAATCTACGGTCCTGTAACCTGAGTTTATTATTTCTAATCCTGTCCTTCTGTAGCCATGCAGAACAGTTCCTTGCCATCTTGGTGGCAGCCCTTTAAATATTTGAAGACTGCTTTCGTGTTTCCCCTTAATCTTCTTTTTGCTAGACTAAACATAAAAAGTTCCTTCAACCATTCCTCAGAAGTCTTGTATTTGAGACACTTTATCATCTTTCACACCTTCCTCTGAGCATGCTCCAATTTGTCAATGTTCTAAAAATGAGGTGTCTCAAACTGGACACAATACTCCAGGTGAGGTCTGATCAGTGCTGAATAGACAGAATTATTTGTTCTTCTGACTTAAAAACAATGGGTGATTTCAGAAGTGACATGGTGAACGTCCACCACAGTCAACCTCAGTCAACCACGGGGGGTAGTGAAAGCGCCGTGCATGTCTGTTTGCTCGCATCCAGATGTTCACCACAGTCAAACGCAGCCTGGGGTGAAGCTAACCATACTTTGTGAGGTCAGGGTGGGAGGAGGTCCAGAAGTGTGGTGAATGGTCACCACAGCAGGGGTGAATGAAAAGTAACTTCTGAACGGAAGCCCGCGGTGGAAGGAATTGACCCCAGCCACGGTGCGTTCTGGGGCTCGAACCGCGGTCCACGTCTCCACTGCATGGGTACTTTCAGACGATACGGGGCCCTTTGGCCCTGTACCAACACCACCGGCTTCGTTCCCCGCCGGGGTCACCCCGTAACGGCACAACAGACGTGCCGGGGGGATCCCGGCGGGGAAAGTGGGAGGGGCTGGGGCCGTGCGATGCAATGTGCGGCCGCACGGCCCCGCCCCCTCCACGTACCCCGCCGCCCGCCCTCCGAGGAGACGGGCGGGCGGCGGGGCCAATGCAGCCACCGCGTCCGGCCGAACGTGCCACGGCCCGGGATCCCGCCGGGGATCCCGGGCCGTGGCGCGCGGCCAGACGTGACTTTTCCTTGGTCACGGCCCGGGGTCCGTTTGACCACGCTTCCCGGGACCTTCCCCCGGCTAGCCCGGGAAGCGTGGTTCAAACGAACCCCATGTGGGGATTGACCGTGGCCAACATCTGGCGCACCGCGAAAAGACGTACGAGACACGGTGACCACAGGTGGGTATTCACCGTGGTTCACCGTGATCTCGTAACGTCTGAATACACCCCATGTCTGTTGTGTTCCCCCAGCCCATGTTCTCTCTGATTGCCCCTGGGCGGTGGTCACAATCCTGTCACTTCTGTTGGGGCCGCACGTGTCACCACAGCCCGCGGCGAATCCGTTCACACCGGGGTGGGATTCACTGTGGTGAATTGGAACGCGTCACTTCTGAAATCACCCAATGTTTCTGTTAATACATCCTAAAATTGCACTAGCTTTCTCTGCAGCCTTATCACATTGCTGACTCATGTGCTGTTTGCAATCAACCCGTTATTTACCCTCTCAAATAGTACTAGTGATAGGACTAGGACTAGGGGACACTCCATGAAACTAACTAACGGGTAGTAGCAGACTCAAAACAAATAAAAGAAAGTGTTTTTTCACTTAACGCACAATTAAGTTGTGGGATTTTTTTGCCAGAAGATGTGGTCACGGCCAGTCATATAGCTGGATTTAAGAAAGGGTTGGGCAAGTTTCTGGAGGATAGGTCTATTAGGAGCTATTAGCCGGGTAGGTTTGGAGAATGTAACCTCTTACTGTTGGGAGCTGGGAGTGAACAACAGGGAATGGATTGCCCCATAGTGACCTGCTGGGTACTTCTCCAGGTGACCGAGATTGGCCACTGTCTGACACAGGTGCTGGGCTGGATGGACCATTGGTCTGACCCAGTATGGCATGACTTATGTTCTTAACCACAATCCCTACATCCTTTTCACATGTGCTGCTGACAGAGCAGGTATCCCATCATCTTATATTTGTATATCTTAATTTCCTTCCCACGATGCAGAACTTCACCCATGTACAGACTGATCCCAGATATCAATCCTAGTGAAAAAAACGTGTTCTCTTCAAAAATTTTCTCTCTCTCCGCAGAGTACTCTTTAGTCTGTGCCAGAGGAATTATGCACTCCCATGTGATTGCTTGAACTGATAAAGCAACTTATATGTGACAGAATGACATGGATCATGATGGATGCCAACGTGACTTGTTAGGAGACAAGAGTATGGCGTTCAAAATAAATGCTCACTTCACATGGATGGATATCCGATCTATTAGAATGTGTCGCTTCAAACTATCTCCTAATGGTTCCAATTTTTACCTGCACTTTATAATACACTTCCTATTGTATCAGCACCCTTCCCCTTGCAGCGACCAACGAAAAGGCCCTATCTAATTAAAGGTTCCTTTCCATCATTAGGGAAGTACCATCCAGACGGCTGAATGGCCAACTTTCAGCATTTCCGCCAGCAATGTTCAGTGTTTTATTGCTTGCCCATAAAAATACATTTTCAGCCTGAATCTTGGCCAACAGGATCTTAGTAGTTGCCGACAGCTTTGCAGATCCAGGAGTTAATGATTTCCGTGTAGCTTACAGACAGTTTTGGTTTTCTAAATTGAAATACTGTTAGGGCCGTTAACCGACAATATATATTCCGGAAGATGTCCAAAGTTGTATTCTTTTTCATACAAAAATAGTTACTGTACATGGCATTGCTAACTTATCACTGCTCCCAAGCAGCCTGTATGGCTTTTGGAAAATTAAATAGACAGGGCCAGAATGCTTTGCCAAAATGAAATTTGGACGCAATGTGGGGTAGTTGAATTCTCAAAATCCTTGTTGCGATTTTATCTTGGTCTTTGATGATCAAGGATGAGACTTTCCGAGAGATTTTTTTTAATCAAGCTAAATAATTCTAAATGCAAAATTTGATTTGACAAAAGATTCTGAATGTGGAATTTCGAAAGAAATCAGTACCATTGCTCAAACTGACATGGTCCTTTTCAAAAAGCTCTAATGCCTCCTGAATATAATGAACATGTTTGTGCCATCCGTTTTTAATAGGGGTGTGCATGTCATTTTTGTTATTACAATAACGATAATAAAAATTGTCGTTTTCATTTTTGTTATTGCAATAATGAAAATGACAACTGAGAATAACAACGATAACGAAAATGACAATGTGGTTATTATTAGTGCTGCGGCAGTTGGGTTTGGGAGGGAAAATGTGGAGAGGGGAGGAGGGAGCAGACATCTCGGGGCTCTAAACAGGGCTGAACTCTTGAACTGTGCCTGTGTTGGGAGCGGCGAGCAGCTCAGCAGTATCTCATGGATGTATTGCTGGCCAATGAGCAGCGCAAGCTGGCCCCAGCAGTCTCATGGCCCTCTGTGATTGCTCAATGCCTGCTGCCTTCCACAACCAATCAGGGAGGCTCTGGGGGAGGGCACTGCATCCCTTTATAATGGGAGGACCAGGCTTTTTCTCTCCGTTCCGTGAGAGCTCTGCTTGTCAGGTTGTGTTTACAGACCTGTGGTGCTTGCACATAAAAAATCCTCCCTAGTCCTCATTGTATACTAGGGGTGGGACCCCGGGCCCAATACCGGCTACCGGATTTACCGGTTACCGGTTTCCCGAAAACCGGATTCCCGGTTTAAATCCGGTATACCGGTACCGGATTTATTGCATTGGTTTCAATGGGGCGCTGTGTCCCCATTGAAACCAATGAAATAAATT
>QEPC01011901.1:22685746-22707241 GCA_003113815.1 Sphenodon punctatus | reverse complement strand
ATATATATATATATATATATATATATATATATATATATATATATATATATATATATTATCTGAATTGATAACGATGCCGATACCAAAAATAAAATCTTCATTTGAAAAGATAACGAGAATGACATTGTCCTTATTAAAGATAAAAACAACATTTTTAATAACGAAAAATGAAAATGACAGGGGGGCCCACTCCTAGTTTTTAAGGATAACATTATATTGACCTGGAAGCATTTGTTGTCCTCTTTAATACCACTAGGCCTAGAAATTGGTCAAATGGCTCCAATTCTTTCACAGGTGAATGTCTAACACATACCTTAAATCAGCGGTGGGAAACCTTTTCACTCCTTGGATTCGCTTTAAAAATTAGCACACTCTCCAAAGGCCTGGAGTGGAGTGCTTAAAGGGGGAGTTTGGGAAAAGGAAATCATGGATCTATCCCCTATCCTTGTAGGAATGCCCTTGCCCTCACTGGGGCTGAAACGAGATTTCATACTTCTTGAAAATCTCATCGAGAACAGGCTTCTCTACAAGATTTTCTCATCTTGAGAAACTCACGAGAATCAGGTGTTCTTGCGAGATTCGCGCAAGATTCTTGAGAACCTCAAAATAGCCCCCAAATGGTCTGTGGATGTTCAAAAATAGCTGCCATGACAGTTCGGAACATGCATGGCCATTTTGTGCCATGTGCAGACCATTTTGGAGGTATTTTGAGATTCTCAAGAACCTCGCAAGATTCATCAGATTCTCACAAGAATCTCACGAGACCTTGCCAGGGTTGCAAGATTATTACCAGATTCTCACGAGAATGAATTTCATTCTCATTTCAGCCTTACCCTCATCATTGTTCCCTTACCCAGAGCTCAGTCCTTCAGGTAGGACCTGGATCCAAGGGCCAGATCCAGAAACTGGAAAAAAGACAATTAAAATTAGGTAAGGGGTAGGAATGGACAAACAGAACCGAGTTCGGAAATTCAGTTCGGTTTGATTCAAAAATCGAGTTCGGTTCGGAAGTTCGATTCTGTCAACCGAACTATTCGAGTTCGGTCAGAACTCTGAACTTTTGGAAATTCAAACCCCATTGAACTAAACGGAATATTACCTTATAGGGATGAGCAAACAGAACCGAGTTCGGAAATTCGGTTCGGTTCGAAAATCAAGTTCGGTTCGGAAGTTCAGTTCGGTTGACCTAACTGGTCAAGTTCAGTCCGAACTCTGAACTTCCAAACCGCATTCGCCCATCCCTAGTAAGGGGCTGCATTTGGCCCCCAGGCCTGAGGTTCCCCCACACCTGTATTACAATATCTAGGAAGAACAATGACTCTGTCTTAAGACTGAATTTCCTTACTGTCAACACTGACTAATTTAAAAAACAGAACTGGAGGAAACTTTGGTGGTTTTCAATTTGACAAAAATAATAATGAGATCTGGTTTGAATTTCAGCCAAGCTCCTATATTTTAAAGAGACAGAGTTTTGGATAAATCATTCCATTTTTACACCTCCTTTCCATTTCAAATATACATGGGGCAAAACCCCACAATGGTTTTAATTCAGCAAAACCCCAAATGATATTTCAGTCTGCATCTCAGCTTGGGTTCCAATAAAAAAAATATGTTTCTACTAATCCAATTAAATGATTGCATATCATATATAATATCTTCTTTGCTTAACAACTGTGTTACTATACCAAACGCCTTAGACATAACATCAATGGGTGTCTGAATGTTCGTTTTGACTTTGATATGAACACCAGTTTGGCCCTGTGTTCACCATGTGGCGCTGCTTAGACACACAGCCCATCTTGGGGCAAATTGGAGTTTTGCTTGCCACCCGATCCCAGCACGCAAGTGCTCCTGCCTCGTTCCCCATATTGTACACGCCACGCAATATTATTAGACACAACGCTGACCACGTGGTCTGCTGAAACACGCAAATTGTCCTTGTGATGCAATGGTGTTCACATCGCATGTTCAATCGATGTTCAACAGGTGGCCAAATTAGCGTTGGAATTTTGTGGCGGTGCTTACACACAACAGCCAAACACGTGTTTAGGGGTCTTGACACCCAATCTTTGTTATGTCTAAAGACGCCTTTTGTTACTAGAATAAAGATTATCATGACTATGATGATCATTATTATGGATTTCTGTTCTGTCCTATTCAAAACACACACTGATTTACAAGAAACTAAAAAAGAACATTACATCAAATACAAATAAATCCCGGTGGGGCCGATCCTATGCCTCACACATGGTGCAGAAGGGTGCATGTGCAGATCCTGCATGGAACTCGCATATCCTCGTTATCAGGGAATTGTGCTTCGTGGATCGCACAGCGCACGGAGAGGAGTTTGGGATTGTAGCCACTATCCCCCACAGTCCCACTGATAACCCCTCCCACTGAACGGAGTTCACAAGCAAATCCCTAGAGTCAATACAGTTTCAGAAAGAAGGCAGCCTACAAAATATTAATTTTGTTAAACCCCAAATTCACTGTCAACTTCCAATGTCTCAAAGTTTTAGGAGAACACTGAGCATGGGGTTGTATCACCTTCTTAGTTTCCAAACTTGGATAGGACACAAGAAGATTCCTAATCAACCAACTCTTCCTTATTCAAGATTTCCAGTCCCAACTGTGAATATCCTTATTTGGCCCAACTGTACCGAATTTTTCCCAAACAACCTGATTCCATAATTATTCAGACTTTGTAAGTGCTTCTTACCAAGTTGCAAAAATAGTATAGATTGGATAATTGCTATCTAAAGACATAAAGACTGTAACTAGCACAATTACCCATATTAATTCCAATTGTTTCCAAAGGGAAACAACAAGTGTTTAGTAGAAGGATTGCATCGGAAAACCAAACAAAAGAAAGCCTAGAATTAAGTTAGGAAGAAAATCCCTCATGCTCCTTTGTTGTCATCCCAACAGTAACAAAATTAAGGCCTGTAAGCAGACAGGGGAGTTGCCTGTTGGGTCGTAGTTGGTTAGATGGCAAATTAATTTTATGCAGATGATTCACCGCAAACCTAGAGAGGAGCTATGAACAATTTCAGTTAGGAAACTCTCTAAAATACTATCCATCGATTCAGGATTGCATGCCTGCTCCCCTCAGATTTCCTATAACAGTTTTTAAGTCTCTAAAACCTTAGTGCTGAAACAAGTACCCACAAAAAAATGGGTATACTCACTGAATTTCTGGTACCCAACTAGCAATGTTTTGGTACTAGTCAGTCCTTGATTAGTGCCTGATTCAGGTGACCACGATTTCAGAATATTGATTTCCAGTCCCAATTTTTTGACATTCCATCCCAATTTTTCAGGTTTCTGTCCCAATTGACATTGGGTATTTTCAGACGAGACGGGGCAGCATTCGCCCCTTCCCAGAATCACTCTTCAGATTCCCCATAGGAATCAGCCCGTCACGTCCAATAGACGTGCCGGCTCATCCCGGCAGGGAATCGGGGAGGGGGCAGGGCCACGCGGCGCAACGTGCAGCTGCACGGCCCCGCCCCCCGACGCTCCAACGCCACCCGCCCTCTGGGGAGACGGGCGGGCACCGCGGTCAATGCGGCCACAGCGCCTGCCCAAATTGACCACGGCCCGGAATTCTGCCGGGGATTCCGGGCCGTGGTTTCCATCCAGACAAGACAGGCCCCTTCATTGTGGTGGGGAATCACATTCACCACGTGATCGGCGCTGGCCCCACCAGTTCCGCCGATCGCGTGGTGAATGTGATTCCCCGCTGCAATTGACAGTGGTTAACATCGGGGGGGGGGACTTCCGGTTCCCCAACAGACGTTATGAGGCCATTCCCCACCACAGGGTATTGACTGTGGTTGAGCGTGGTCTCGTAACATCTGAAAATACCCATTGGTAATCAAAAAAATCAGTAAATCAGTAATGGGGATTACTGATTATGGTGGAGGTATTTGGATACCCAGGCTTGTTATGCTGGTTCCCTCAATGAGGCCTGCTTTAACTCTGCCAAACTTGGCACGTTTCCTATCACACTGTAAGGTTTCCCCACCCAACTCTTTGTCAATTTTTGTTGTAGTTTTTTTCTCTCTCTCTTTCTTAAATTTCTGGGTTTTGTTTCTCTTTTGATCTGATTTCTGAGATGAAGAGGGCTTGATATGTTTTTTTATATATGAAAAAATGTTTATTTATGAGTTATTTGGAGTTCAAGTTATTGAACAGTGCCCTCAGTCCTTCTCTGAGGTGCATCGACAAGGGCGTCTTTAGACATAACAAAGATAGGGTGTCAAAACCCCTAAGCACGTGTTTGGTCACTGTGCATAAGCACCATAACAATCCCAACACCAATTTGGCCACCCGCTGAACACATGATGTGAACGCCATTCCATCACAAGGACAATTTGCGTGTTTTGATTGAACACGTGGCCAACATTGTGTCTAATGATATTGCGTGGCATGTAAGCAGGTACAACACAAGGAACAAGGTGGCAGCACTTGCGTACTGACATCAGATGACAAGCAAAACAGCGATTTACCCCAAGATGGGCCGTGTGTCTAAGCAGCGCCACATGGTGAACACAGGGCCAAACCGGTGTTCATATCAGTCAGAACACACATTCAGACACTCACTGACGTTATGTCTAAAAACACCGAGGCCCTTCTTAAAGGAGTGTGTGTGTGTGTCAGTGTTCGCGGTGGTGGGTGGGGGGAGGGTGTAGACGGGCCCACACCCATCTCCACACATGAAGCAATCACCGTTTTTGCCGGTTGTCCCGTGTGTGTGCAATGGGTGAAGGTGGGATGTTCATTGGAGCACGCACTTACACTCACCCACCCTCCGCAGCATGTACACGAGTCTCACCCACGCATGAACACCCACATTTCTGGGTAATGCCTGTGTAAAAAGGGCCTAAGATATTGAATGGTTAGTAACACTCAGAAAAAGGAATTCTTGATCTATTTTGTTCTCAGTTGGAGTAGGAATGCAGATTTGTGAAGCAATTAACTAATGTGCTAGACATTAACAGTCTGCATGCAGCACTTTTAAGCCTTGTACGTCAGCACCAGGAAAACCTCAGTGACCCCAAGAACAATCTAGAAGAATCTAAAACTGCTGCAAATGAAAGAAATTTCCAATTTTCCAGTCTTGATTATGCTGCAATGATTTTTGACAAAGAGGTTGATGTATAATTTCAGTAGGGGGCTGCAATTTGTATTTTTTTGAATTAGTTATTAAAACAAATGAAGCCACATTCGTTTTTGTAACTAGGTAACCAAAACCAATAAACAAAGATTTGTGTGATTTCATTCGGTTTTGTTTTTGCTTTTCGGTTTAATTTATTAAAAATTAGAAATTGGTGATTTTTAAAAAAAATCTCTGCTCATGAGCAAAATGGCCACCGGGGCCCACGGCTCCTTTCCCAAATTCCATTTTGGAAAAGGGGTTTCCGATAACCCCTTTTAGTAGAAGGCCATTTTGCCCATGAGCAGTGATTTATTTATTTATTTGAAAATATATTTAATAAACTAAAATGGCAGGGGAACCCCCAGATGGTCACGTCATTTATAGGACGCTCCCCCCCAAACCAAATTAAGGGTTTTTTTTGTAAACAAAAACAAATGAGGTGCCTTCTGCACTCTCCTAAATGTCAGGCTATGCTTTTCAGTACAGAGTCCCTGAGAACGGATTCTGAGTATTTGGGCATTTATATATGTGGTAATGGTCTCCCAAAAAAACCCTAAGGGCCTTAGAATTTCCTATTGACTCCTGGGATTGCTATGATTTATAGTACTTTCAGCATTCAGTCCTTACTAGTTCATCCTCACAACAACACTGTGAGGTAAGTTGTAATTTCCATTTTACAGATAGGGAAAGGAGTTGGAGAGAGCGACTTGCTCAAGGCCACCCAGTGAGTTCATGGCTAAGACGGGATTTGAACCCTGATGTCTCGAATGCAATTCCAACACCTTTCCATCGGGCTACACTAGGATTACTGAATTATGCTGTTTAAATATGCTAATATTCATCTAATGCCTAACATTGCAGAATGCTTTATTTCAAAAATGCATTTTTTTAAAAAAAAAAATCATGTGAAAAATTTCAACTAGCTTTAATTGTAACACAATTAACTGCCAGAAAGAATAGAATTTTTTTTATTCCTACTTATTGAAAATGTACATCTGACACAGAACATTACATAGTAAACTCTTGCATTTCAGAACAGCACTGATCTATTTTCTTGTTAGTGCCCTAAAAGAAAACCCCAAATAATGGTACAGTTTCATGAATATCCACTAAGCGCCAGTTGAACCTCCCCCCACGATGTCAGGAGCAATGAACGCATTTAAAACTTGTTTGCACAAACCTTTTAATAAAACTAATTTTGGGAACAGCGGTTACTAATCTCTTTGGCTGCTAATGCTGAAGGAAAAGAGAATAGGAAGAAAATTCATGTTAAAATATTCCGCTGCAATAAAATGACCCATTTTAGTCTACTTGCAAGGGAAGCAGGCTGTGTCACTTTTAAAACTACCTAGCAGATAAATCGAGAGCAGAAAAAGCAAGGCAACCGCAAAATGGATTAACGGGCACATACTAGAGGTGTGTGCGAGAGAGGAGGGGCAGTGGTCCATTTTGATCATGGAACTTGGTTGTCATGGCAAATGTTCAGCTGTACAGGGCTGCTGTACAGACACTGGTGCTATTATGTGTCTCGGGGAATAGCTGATTAATATTTTTGTGAAATCGCAGCAGCTTGTTAAACTTCGCAATCACAATGCTGGAACCTTTACCATGGAAGTCTCTGCTTTTTTGTATGTCATGGCTCACCCTTGAATTCTTAAACGTATGCATTTTATGCTGAAGCATTACATATTAACAAACCGTCTCTGGGAGGGTCGAATCAAAACAGTTTGCCAGAGCACAGCTGTTTGCAACCTTTTCTCAACTGTCCACCTGACACAGCAGTCAATTTGGGTTTGAAACCCTTTTGGCCTTTGATTCTCTGTTGCCTCCCTTGGAGAATATCACCTTGTTTTTCTCATATTCTGCAACCTTTACTGGTCTCCCAAATGCTTGGTAATTTTTGTAACTTATTAACGCGTGTAGAGATTTTATACCGTACATTCATGGTTGCTGGTAATTTTATTGAATTATTTATTTGTTTGTTTATTCCAGTTTTTAGCCCACCCTTTCCATTAAGGCTCAGGATGGGTTATAACATAGGAACATTTATGTATTATTATTATTATTATTATTATTAAAAAGTGGAACAAATAAAATGCCCTAATATTTTAAGGTACACAAAAAGAACCAAATCAAAACAGGTCAGACCTCCTAAAAACCACAAATTCCCAAACCTACTTATCAAACACTTGGCCAAATGCTTTTGCTGCTTCCAGAAGAGGATCAGGCTCAGGTTTAGGCAAACCTCCAATGGTAGGGAGTTCCATAATTGTGGAGCAGCCACTGAGAACGCCTCTCTGGGTCCTGTCCAGGATTGATGTCCACATCCTGCCAGCTCTTATTCAGAGAAGAACATTCAGGTTATTCAGGTAAGCCTATAGACTATTCTAGTCAATAGGCTACTGTCTTGGGTTAAAGACTACTTAGACGTGTACGGCTTTGAAAGACAGAGTCGTAAAACTCACATGTTATTGAGATGAATCTGCATCTGAAAGGGTTTATATTGGGATGGGCAAACATCTTAACCCCAAGAACCAGGTTCCAAAAATCTGCATATGGCCAAGAGCCATAAGTCATGCGTGAGGACACACCCAAACATCTCCTGCTTCATGGCTGGCAGAGTCCACACTATGCAGTTCTGGCTGCCAAGATGATGAGGAGCAGCAGTGAGTGAATGGCTGAGGCTTGAGTTCAATGGAGTAAGACACAGGACCATGAAGACAGCATGGACCATGAGGACAGCCCTGATGGAGAGCCACATTTGACTCGTCCAAGAGCCACATGGAGGGTTGAAATGAGAATCAATTTCTTTCTCAAAAATGTCATGGAAATAGAGAACTTATCGGGATCCCTGAGCAATCTCCATTAAGGTTTGATATCTCAATCAAGATTTTTCCCCTCAATATACCATCTACCATTACTGTTGACTGTGTACAGCACTCTTCCCAGTAATACGCATGTGCAAAATGCCTGCCACGGCTATTAAAATAACAATAATAATCTTTATTTTTATATAGCGTTCCCCTGAAATGGCACTTTACGTAACACACAACTTTTAACCCTCGCAACAACCCAGCGAGGTAGGTTAGGCTGAGGGAATATTGTGACTGGCCCTAGGTCACCAAATGAAACAGCAACGGTAAATGGTAACGGTAAACGGTATATCAAGAAAAATTCTCGATTGAGAGGCTGATAAGAACCAGAATTTTCTCAATTATTATTGGGGGGTGGGGGGAAACTAGTCGAAAACCAAGATTCTCAGTGAGTATCAAGAAGAAAATCGAGATCTAACTGCATCCGACTCCTAAGTAGAGCTGAAATGAGTAGTTCATTGCTCCCCATGGATAATATGTGCATTTTTGGATGCTGTGCTAGGAGCCCGATGTGCTACTCAAGTACTTACCGGGTAACCAGACATAACAGAATGGCTAAATTACTGATTGGTAAATCGGTACAAGGATCAGGATGGTAAGTCCAAAAAATGGTATGGGAAGTTGGAAAATTGGTACCGGAAGTCAGAAAAATCAATACTGGAAGTCAGAAAATCAGGACAAACCCCCCAGTAAATTACTACATCGGGTACCCATCGGGCATGTATCGGGTACCAATTAGTACCCTTTGTTATCAGGTTAGCTCAAGTGTCACCATTTTGATGGGTATACTGCTCTTGCAGGTACTTGTTTCGGCTTGAACACCCCTGTTTATTCAAATGCAACTTTCAGATCCCACAGAAAACCCCTACGGCAACACCATGGGGTTGCATTGTGATGTCTGAACTGATCTGCCAGTAGCTTTGGGGCTTCCTGTTGTCGAAGCATCACGGAGGCTTCTACAACGTCCATGGGATGGGTTGCGACCTTGGGCTGAGCATATGGTAGATCTCAGGAATCCCACTTTACGATGTGGCAGAGTCTCCATGGGCCACTGGGCCCTTGAGAGTGCAGCTAACTCTGGCCGGTTGCAGGGGCTAGCAGGACTGCAGGTGCTACCGGAAGCGAGGGATGTTGCCAGCTGAGCGTGGGCATGGCAGGGGTCAGCCCAGAGAGCAGCAGAAGTGAGAAAGCTGCGGGGAAGATAGGAGCTGAGCTCTCCCTAAAGAAGGAAATGATGAAGAGACCGGAAGGCTCAGGGGGTGCTGCCTGAGCCAGGGATATACCTGGGTTGCAGAGGGGTTTGCGTGGCCCAGAGAACCCAGACAACTGTGAGACGAAGCCAGAGGGCTGTGCCTGGCTTATGAGAAAGGAGTATAACTGAGACCGTGAACCTAATGTCGAGACTGAGGCCACTTCCACGTGAGTACGGGGAACTTCCAGGATCAGAGGGGGCGTTAGGAGGGACCCGGGAGGCTCCGCTCCTGCACATGAGTGCAGGGGTGGGGAAAAGTCCATTTCTAGCGTGAGTTTTGTGGATTTTGGAGCCTTGCATCGGGTGATGAACATCACGCTAGAAATGGGCTTTCCCCACCCCTGCACATGAGCAGAGCCTCCGGGATCGCTCCTAACGCGATCTCCAATCCCGGATTTTCCCCTGCACTTGTGTGGAAGTGGCTTTAGAGAATAGAGATAAGAGAGACTGACTGAGCTAATCCCCTTGTCGGAGGGACTGTCTTGGGACAGATCCTGCCAGGACTCCCGCACAGTAAGTCCATCACTGCCACACACTGCATGGCAACCTGCACCAATGTTCTCGGTGGCCGCTCCTAGACTCTGGAATTCCCTCCCGAAGGAGGCCCGCCGAGCCCCAGACTTCCCCTCTTTCCGGAGAAAGTGGAAGACCTAGCTGTTCTGCCAGGTCTTTGGGGAGGGGGAGAGGTAGGGTGGGAGGGTTGGGGAGCTGGGGGTTGGTTCCGCTCTTTAAATGAGTTTTATACATTATATGTATTTGATTTTAATTATTGAATTGTTTTATATTTCTGAATTTTGCTGTGATCCGCCCCGAGCTGCTATTGTGAGCAGGAGGGAGCGGGCTATAAACGGCTTTAAATAAATAAATAAACAACCCACCTGTCTGCCGCAGGACTTACCCTGAGGTCCAAAAGCAACCTAAGATTGCTCTTACTAGTCTGAAGCACATGACAACTTGTGCGTCCGAAAGGGAAAAATATCTCTTGGCTTGGCAATGCATTCGCTGCACTTATAAAATCCTTTCAGCACTTTGTTCTTTCCGAGATTGTTTACTCTAAGCTTTCTGTACCTTCCGTCAGTGTCAATGGTTAGTCGAGCTGGCTGTTGACTCAGCCCCAGAACAAGAGGAGATGAAACCATGTCTTCACCTGGGTTGGACGCGCCAGTCTGAAATAATCAGAAGTAATAACAACTTTGGCCCACAACTAGAATTGAACCTGGCAGGAAGTTCAGAAGGCTTTTTAAAATGCCTTGCTGTTTGGCGTTGCATTTGTGTATACTGGCTCTGCCACAGAGAGAAAGCAAGTGCTGAAATGCAGTACAGATAATAACAGCACATGCTGGGAAGGTATGCGTTGGAAAGGAAAGGTAAGTGGCACCTTTGTAACGTTGGACAACATCTGGAATAGAAGAATGTGAGTTTCTAGAATGGACAACAGCTATGGGATATCAGCACTACTAATGCATCGGTGAAAAATGGGTTCCAAAGATGCAATCTCAACAACACATAGACTGGATTGAAAATAAATATCTAAGGAAGGTACTTAACGTTAAGCAGCAGGGTAGGCCAGTAACAGCAGCATTTGAGAGCAAACAGAGCAGCCGCCAGCAACTGAAAATAGAATGGACGATCACCCGGCTTGCATGTCTAGAATCATCCCAAATCACTAGCGGCTCACACGATGATGTGGAAACAGCACAGGAAATGTTTGTCAGGCTGCCCACATCTCAGAAGGCATGGCGCCATGGACAAAAAGTGTTTATATTGATAAATGAGACAAATAGCCCACTAACCCCCAACTCTCCCGTTTTAGCATGTAGAGCGAATAAATGGGCAGCCCTGGGCCCGCGTTTCACGTGCTGGTAGTAGCTCTCACCAGTGGTGCCACTCGGCACTTTTCCTCTCCCGAACTCTGGCTCTGATGGAAAGGAGGGGGGGGGGGTCACAGTCAGAGAAGGCTTGTTCCCTGGCGGTGAACCTGCTTTCCATCATGCTCTCCTCTTGCCGCTGTGCTCAGGCAGCGGCAAGAGGAGAAGGTCCTTCCTGCAGCCCTGATCTCTACTCTCTCTTCTTGCAACTGCTTCACAGATGATGGCTCTCTCGCGGTTACCCGAGCACGCGAACAGTGATCAACTGTGAAGCAGCTGCAAGAGAGGAGAGGAGAGAGAGGGGGCGCAGAAAGGACCTTCTCCTCTTGCCCCTGATCTCTCTTGTGGCCGTTTCACAGCTGATGCTTCTAGCTGCACTAGACTGCGAGAAAACCTAATAAATGGGAGGCAGGTACGTGTGTGCACATTAGCATGCATTAGCACGTGCCAGCCCGCACGGTGGGCCTGCACTGCCCATGCTGCGAGTGGGGAGTGAGTGGGTGTGTGTGTGGACAAACATCTGGTGAACCCCTAATAGACAGGCAGGTGGGTTATTGTCTCATTTATTTTCAACCAAAGACTTCACTCAATTGGGTATCAGCGAGGTCCCAACAGTGTCCTTTGGATCATGAAATATGGAAGAATGCCTCATGTTCCATTTGGAATGAAAAAGAACTAATTTTTTATTTATTTATTTTTATTTATTTTACAGATTTATATCCCGCCCCCTCCTGCAATGCAGCTCGGGGCGGCTAACAACACAATAAAATATTAAAATTCACTTAAAATATAAATATAAAAACATCATCTAAAACACATCACATAAAACAGGGCTAGAAAACAAATGAATAAATGGGTGGGGGATTAAAATCACCCCCCCCCCCCTCCCTCCCAAAGGCCTGGGCAAACAGCCAGGTCTTACAGTTCCGCCGAAATGTCAAAAGGCTTGGGGCCAGGCGAGCTTCCTCCGGAAGGGAGTTCCACAGCCGCGGCCCTACCACCGAGAATGCTCGCTCCATCGTGGCCCCCCGCTTAACACGGGGGACCTCCAGGAGGGCACCCCCGGCAGACCGCAGGAGCCGTTCCGGGGCGCGAAGGGCGAGGCGGTCCCTAAGGTATGAGGGGCCAAGGCCGTATAGGGCTTTATAGATCATCACTAGGACCTTGAACTTGGCCCGGCACACTATCGGCAGCCAGTGCAGAGCTCGGAGCACCGGTGTAATGTGCTCCCGGCGACCCGTCCCCGTAAGAAGACGAGCCGCCGCATTCTGCACCAGCTGCAGCCTCCGGGCCAAGAACAAGGGAAGCCCCACGTAGAGCGCGTTGCAGTAGTCGAGCCTCGAGGTGACGAAGGCATGGATGAGGGAGGCCAGGTCCGGGCCAGAGACATACGGACGCAGCCTACGTACCAGATAAAGCTGGCGGAAGGCAGCCTTGGCGACTGCCTCCACCTGCCGCTCCAGACGCAGGTCTGCGTCCAATATGACCCCCAGACTCCGGACCTGCTGAGCTACAGGGGGGCAAACCCCCCCAACTAGGGGGGCCACCACCCCCTTCGCCCTCCCCACCACCATCACCTCCGTCTTATCTGGGTTGAGCTTCAGTCTGCTCAGCCGCATCCAATCCGCCACGGCCTCCAAACATTGGGATAGCACCGAGATAGCAGGGTCTGGGTCAGTAGAAAAAGAGAGGTACAGCTGAGTATCGTCAGCATACTGGTGACATCGCACCCCGAACCCTCTCACGACCTCCCCCAAGGGCTGCATGTAGATGTTAAATAATAATGGAGACAAGATCGATCCCTGCGGAACGCCACACGGTAAGGCGCGGGGGCTCGATGTTTCCTCCCCCAACACCACCCGCTGGCTCCTCCCCGAGAGGAATGAGCGGAACCATTCAAGAACAGTCCCGCCCAGACCCCCCAGGTCACGCAGCCGTCTCAACAGCAGCCCGTGGTCCACGGTGTCAAAAGCGGCCGAGAGATCTAGCAGGATGAGAAATGTCGAACATCCTGCGTCCATCTCCCGGCGGAGGTCGTCCACCAAGGCCACCAGCGCCGTCTCGGTGCCATAGCCGGGGCGGAACCCAGATTGAAAAGGGTCAAGGAGCCCGATGTTATCTAGATGACCCTGGAGCTGGAGCGCCACTGCCCGCTCAATAACCTTCCCTAAAAAGGGAAGGTTAGAGACAGGTCAGTAGCTGGCGAGCGCGTCTACGTCCAACGATGGTTTTTTCAGCAGGGGGCGCACCACAGCCTCCTTAAGGCAAGGCGACAACCTCCAACTAACTGATGGTATTTGTATTTGTATCACTGGAAGAATGAAGCACTAGAGATCTTCCAAGTCAACTTCTATAGGGTCATTGGGTTCAACGAGCCTGGATATGGCTTAAATTAGAGCTGAAATGGGTAGCTAATCTGATACTGGGCAATACTCCAAATTGTCTGGGTTCAGTTACCAATTTTCTGGTTTCCTATTACTGTTTTTGCCATGTACCATGGTAGGAAAATGGTCCTATTCAGAAACACACGAGAAAAAAAAAAAGTGAAAGAGTAAGTTGGAATTGACTGGTAAACTGGAAATTGGTCAGTAAAATGGTAATTCAGTAACAGAAATATCTGGTTCAGGAAATCAAGTGTCCAACTCAGTAGCTGGCCCAATAGGCTACTCAAAATTTGGAGTATTACCCTATGACTGCCTTTATCCTTAGTATTGGCCAGCGGTTGTTAGTCGAAGAGCAGGCTATATGTATGAGCACTGCTACTTAGGAGAGAATTTTAGAAAAAGGACGGAGAGAGGCAAGAACGCCAATGTAGCACTTGTGGCATCCACAGAAAGGTCGTGCACATTTAATTCACGTAAGCCATCCATTCTGCTGGGGGGGGAAGGGGAGGGAGAAAGGCTATTATGCTGGCATTATATCTAAGGGCATTAGTAAACTGACTAATCTGTTCTAAATTTTAGGATTCTTCTATTAATCCTAAACTGCCAATGGAAAGCAAGGGAATGAAGTAGATGTGTGTGTCTTAGTGAAAGAAGAATTTGTATCTGCTTTTCCATAATTCAATTCTCTCTAGCTTCTCTTACCAACTCCATGGCTTCCACCCCCACCCCCCTTAGGTAACTCAAAATGCCCGTCTCTTTCCGTTTAAAGATTCCTCTAGTAGCAGAGTCAAAAGCAAGAAGCCATTCCCTTTGCCCGGAATTATTTCCCAGCTCAGCTCCTGCAATGTAGTGCTGAGTTATTCCTACCTTCTACCACTCATGAATCTTTCCTTGATTTCTGTCAGCAGATTGTCATGTTAAAAGGGCAACGTTTGCTCATTTTGTGACAGGAAAAGCCACATTTTGCCTGGAAAAATTCTTAAAGAGTGATCCTAGTCTAAAAAAAATTGGCAGCAAGAAACAACATCATGGGGGAATTCCTGCTTATTTTTATACAATGGCTCCATATCTAATTTTGTAGAGAATGCTATTTAAAATGCTAGTTAACCATCAGCCCTGCAACCACAACAACAGCATACAAGAGATACAGGGGAGGTGTCTTAAGAAGAGAGAACAGAACTGAACTGCTCTTAGAAAAACCAAATTCAGGAAAGAAGCATTGGCTGGGATTTTCGTTGAGTTATTATTTATTTGAGTTGCGAATGAAACAAGGTCCAGGAATGGGACAATATCTCAGGACCTCTCTGTTCTGTTGAGGATGCAGACGTGAACAGAATTGCTTGGGGTGGGGGAATGCTTTTAAAAGTAAACTGCTGTCTCCAGGACTGGCCATGGTAAAGACATGGGGAAAAAAACATTTGGATCTCGGAGAAGGTTTTGGGTCATGAAGGTGTTTTGATCAAAGAGCCAGTTGGGAGGGCATTCATAGGGAGTGGGTAGGCAACTCCTCCATCCATTCGAGTCCAAGTTAAAGTTTTCCATTGATGTCAATGGACAGAGGGTGTGCTCCACCCACCATCACCCACGCACGGAGCAACGGGTGCCAATGGACGAGGCTCCATGTGTGGAGATGGGTGGAGGAGGGTGGGCGGGAGTCCATGCTTACCAACCACCCACCTGCTGTAGCCTCCACCCATGCCCCCCGCACCGCTGGCCCATTTGAAAAGGGCCGATGTGGCCGTTGGGCAGGTTCTGCAGAGTTCCAGAACTCTTACTTTTATTCTTTATTGGCTGTGTTGGTGAGATCTAATGCTGTAGACAAGCAATCATCAGATTGTAAACCCTACAGTAGGGACCGTGTCTATTTCATTACTTGCAAAGCACCAGGTACATTACTTGTAAAGCACCAGGTACATTGCTGGCACTATATAAATGCTTGCTAAATAAATAATAATAATAAAAATAATAATAATAATAATAAATCCTTCCTCCAGGTGGACAAGTGGGTGCCAAATCACAAGACGACGCATCATTGTCTTAGAACGGGATCAGACAGCTCATTTGCTACCTGTGGGTAACACCCACATTTTTTAGTACCACATCGGGTACTCGATGGGCTACCCAATTATCGATTGGGTACCCAGATACCCCCAAATCCAGTAATTTCTGGTACTGATTTTTCTGGTTACAGATTGGTAAATTGGGATGGAAAACCAAAAAATCATGGCTGGAATTTTTTAAAAAATGGGACCGGAAATCGACGTTCTGGGATATTGGGTACTTATCAGTACCCGATATCTTTGCGTCAATTCAGGTCCTGCAACAGGGTGGGGTCCCTGAGGGATGCATCTTTGCAGGATCCTGCCCCCCCAAAAAACCCAGACCATGTGGGATCTTCAACTCCAAGGTGCCTTTATTTACACAGTACTCTCAGTCCTTCACCAGTCCAATACATAGTCCGTATCCATATAGGTGTATACAGATACCTTTAGGCAGCCCCTTTCAGCCCCACACTGGCCAGGTACAATTCCCTTCTGTGACCAGCTATTCGGATGGTACACACCCCAATGGTAAATACACCCCTGCCCTACCCTCACTAGGACCCCAATCCCCTGCCCCTGTCCCCGCCCAGAATTTCCATTCCCCCACCCCCCAAGTGTGGATGCTGAGTACCCCAGAGGTACTCAGGGGGCTTGTGTTCACCTCCACCCCTCATGCCTCCCCCCATCTACACCTCCACCCCTGCCAGGGTGGCCAGATATGCAAATTTTAGAGGAAACTTATGAGAAATACAGGATGCAGGGCTCCAACTGGAGCCAATGCAGCCCTGCATTCTGTATTTCTCACGTGTCCTCTAAAATTTGCATATCTGGCCACCCTAACCCCCCACCCGGCCCCTTCTAATTCTTGATGGCTCTCGACAAGAAGAGGAGGGTTTCTCAGCTCGGCTTGAGGTGAGACAGGACACCCCTTTCTTGTCGAGAACCAGTGAGACAGTTGAGCTGACGAGTTTCAGCCCTTCCCGTTAACAATCGGTGACCATTTGGTGCTCAATTGTGACACTATTGAATACCCAATATCTTAGAACGTTGACTTCTGGTTCCAGAATGTCCACTTCCCGTACCAATCATCATTTTTATATATACCCACTCCCAACATCAATTTATCAGGTTTCCGTCGAGTTCCGATAATTTTTAGGCAACTTCCTGTCCCAGAAAACTACTTCTGGTTCCAATTTTTTTGAAATCCCCCCCCCCCCAATTTTTTTCCTCTTAAGACACTTATTTATGGCTTTTTCGTCATGGAAAACAACTTTCTGGTCCCAGAAAGTCAATTTCCTTTCCTGGAAAACTACTTCCCATAACTTTTTTTATAAAAAGTTTATGTTGATTTTTTTTACTTTCCAACTCAATATATTTATTAATTATCATTATCATTATTTATATAGCACCAGCAGTGTATCTGGAACTATACAATCCCTACCCCAATATATTGATTGGTACACCGATATACTGATTGTGAATCAGAAAATAGAAAAATCGGTAGTGGAAGTACTTGATTTTGGGTAGGGTTTGGGAGCCTGATCGGTACCCATGTAACCCACTGAGTACTCGATGCAGCACTCAAAATAGCAGGTATTCATGGGTACTAAATTTAGTACCCATTTCAGCCCTATGCCAGGCCTTTCAAATGGATGCTAAAAACTGAGACGAAACCTCCTGTTTCTCTAGTTCAAAAGCAGATATTAAGAAAATACCGAAAAAATTGTCGGAACTCGACGGAAACCTGATAAACTGATGTTGGGAGTGGGTATATATAAAAATGATGATTGGTACTGGAAGTGGACATTCTGGAATCAGAAGTCAACATTCTGAGATATTGGGTATTCAATAGCGTCATAATTGAGCACCAAATGGTCACGGATGGTTAACGGGTAGGGCTGAAACTCGTCAGCTCAACTGTGGCTGTACAGAAGACACTCGCATTTAAGAAAGCTTACTATCTTATGCTGCTTTCTTTGGCCCGTTTCACACGAGACGCATCCCCGTTGCGCATATGTGCGACTGGGTCGGCGGGGGATTGTCCGTGCGGTCACCAGTGCAGGTGGTTGGGGGTACTTCCACACTCCCGTGCTCTACTCGTCTCCACCGATCCCCCACGCACGGAGGCACTGGACAAAATGTAGATGCCTCTGTGTGCAGAGACCGGTGTCGGTGAGTGGAGATGGGTGTGCGGCCATGCGACCAGCCTCCCACGCGCCGCACACCCACCGCCATGCACACCCATCCACTGCGGCTCCTCCCAGCCCGTATAAAAAGGGACTATGCTTGAGCATTCAAGGCAAAGCATGAATTACATTGACATGCAAATTTAACTAAAAGAAGCTTTTGATTATTTCCCCTATCTCTAGATTCACACTATTTCCCGGAGGTAGAAAAACACTCTTTGGCTATAATTCATTATAAGTGTCCAATCCATTACCACTAGCGACAGGATTTCTGCACTGCTCAGTACTAACCTATGTACAAGCTTTGTTTGCCCATTCCTCCAGTGCATCAAATCCAATCCAAAAATTATTCTGGGCACTGCAGCCATGTTCTGTTTTTGTTAAATCTATTATTAATATTAGATATATATCCGACCTTCTCCACAAAATGCAGGTTCAGGGATGCTTAAGACAGACACGAGACATGAATTAAAAAGCCAAATTGCTAAAAATGACCCACTCCCAATTCTTAATTCATCCTGCGGAGCTTCCCCCCCCCCCCCCCCCCCCCAAACCAAAACAACACACCCATTCTCTTGCCTCTCACACAACGGAATCACCTCCCCGCAACCACTCCACTTGTCTCTCACCCAGGAGAGCACCCATCCCACATGCCTATACCCCCCTCATAACCAACATGAATGCCTTACATCAGAAGTGGGAAACCTTGGGCCCAGGGGCCAAATGCAGCCAATGGCTAATTTGTATTTGGTTTATTTCAAGTTCCTGGATTTGGCCCCTGGATTCAATTCCTACCATGAAGCACTCCTGAGCTCTTGGGAAGGGAACAGAGATAAAGACATGCACACAAGAAGAAGACAAACTCTATGTCACAGAGACGCTTGATTTCCTGAGTGCATCCCTTAAGCACCCCCTCCAACTTCTTTGCAGCCCTCGGAGCATCACCCTAATTTTTAAAGTGGCCCATGGGAGGGAAAAGGTTCCCCACCTCTGCTTTATATATCATATTACGAATGCCAGGATCAGTTCCCCATCTGTAAAATGGGGATAATAAGCTATTTCACAGGGGTGTCAAAGTGAACAAGATAAAGACCATAAAGCACTTTAAATGCTGAAAGTGTTATATATTTCCTGCCCTTTCTGACTTCACAAATGGTGAAAGGGGATTTGTCTAACATTTAGAAAGAAAGAAAGAAAGAAAGAAAGAAAGAAAGAAAGAAAGAAAGAAAGAAAGCCACAGCAGAGGAATCAAAGAATTTAATCACTCAAAAGTATCAAAAAGCTGTGAGTTGAGAAAGCTGGGCTTCATAACAAAAACTGTGCTTGCAATGTGAACCATAAAGACTGCAGCCAGTGCCTTTATTACAGCCCCTGGAATTTAAGAAATAGCAGATTTACAACTGACCCTGGAACTTTAATCCTGCCCCACTACGAGCCTGCATTATGAAACGGTCTTTAAATCCATGGCCACGTATTATTTTTTCCCCCACAGGCCCCTGGCGTCACACAGTGCACAGGCTAGAGGCACAATTAAGATCACAACAGGATAGTTGCCATTTTCTCACCAGCAATAAAGTGCTTGACTTGGCAGCCTAAATAACAGTGCTCGAATGTGGCTTCGTTGTATGTAATTATATATTTCTTTTAAGCAACTACTATTCTTAATAATAGCGTCAGTTATAGCTGAGCAAACAGTCCCAGGGGAGCTTTTTATGATTACACTATAGGCCTCTGTTGGGCAGTAATTTACGGATGCAACAAACTACCCAGAAAAGTCTGGCAATCAAACGGGGGAATCTGGTGCTACGAACTTATCCCTGGTAGTCGGCCCTTAACTTGCCTCCTTCAATCGTAAATCTCTTGTTCTACAAACAAACCATCCCATTGTTAGTGCCAGAGTCTGATGCCTCATCCCTGAAGGCAGGATGGGTAATTGTTATGCAACAGGCCAGAGAGAGAGAGAGGGAAGCAAACCATCCAGACAGAACAAGAAATAAACTTCCAATTAACACTGGCAATGGGGAGAAAAATAATTTCTTGGAATGCAAGATATTCCCAGCCGCTTGGTGCAACCCGAGTCAGCTTTGCTGTTACAGATCACAGACTTTCAGGACACATGCTACTTATAATTTAAATGAAATAGCAGGGAGAAATTGTGTTGAGCTGTTTAATGCAAATTAAAAAGCTAAGAGAATTGGTGGTGCTTAGAGCACGTATAGTACCTGGAAATCCAGGACTCTTCCTGGGTTTCATAGCCAGGTCTGCCAGTGTGTCCTCTGGATCTCCTTGGAAATAGGTCCCGCAAAAATGTTCTCGTCGGTTCGACGAGAACATTTGGGGTACTTTTTGGTACCTGAAATGGTGTCCAGTTGAGTAACCAGTATACCAAAACACTGTTTTGTCCTGATCTTTTGACTTCTGGTAGTGGATTTCTTAAAATTTTGGAGGTTTGTGGGAGGGGGGGGTGGTCAGGTAATTTGGGGCACTTGGAAACCAGAAAGCGAGATGAGACCTTTTTATTTACCGTCACAGTAAGATTAGGTAGCTGTTGTATAACTTAAGCATCCTCTGTGCTATCAAAGAAAAAGATGATGGTAGGAATATAAGCGTGGAACGATGATCCATCTCGCCCAGCATTCCATTCTCCAGAACTGGCCAACGCTCAATGATGTTTCAGTAGAACGGCATAAGGCATAGATGGGGAATGACCCGTTCCCGGTAATTCTCTCCTAGAATGTGGCAATCGGAGATTCTGACCAATTCGGATAAGAGCAATCTGGACCTGTCTTTTATAAACTTATCTAACTCCCTTTTGACCTTCACTGACTTTCACCATATCTTATGGTGGTGAGCTCGATCCTGCTCCCCGTGGATCCAGCGCACAGTGCTGTGTAGGCGCGTGCACACAAAAACCATGCATGCTGCCATTGCCGGCACGTTATTGTGCTGTGCGGAAACTACACACATGTGCAGGGTCTGCGGGGTACGGGACTGCGGCCATTGTGTTGCACACTTTAATTGTGTGCTGTGTGAAAAAGTACCTCCTTTTGTTTTTTTTTAAAACCCGGTCTTCGATGATTCCATTGGATGCTCCCTTGTTGTGGTGTTATGGAAATGGGCAAATAGCAGCTCCCTCTTAACCTTCTCTGCTGCATTCATGATTTTATAAGGTTCTAAGATGGCCAAGGCCACTCTCGGAATTTGTGGGGCCCAGAGTGAAGGTAAAATGTGGAGTCTCTGTTGTCCCCACCCTCTTCCTGGTGTCCCCACCCCCTTGGGGCATTCTCCATGGGGCCCTGGAGGTGGTTGTGTTTGGGGGGGGGCATACTGGGAGGGAGTGGGAGCCGCACATCTTGCCCTGGTGAAATCTGGGCACAAGAACTAGATAGCGAGCCTTTGAACTACAAATAACTCCTACCCAATCTGAGACTCTACAGGTTTAGTGTCAAAGTCTGTACTTTTACTCCTGGTAAATAGCAACTGCTCCGTCGGTGATCTTGCTGGGATTGCTCCTCTGTGGACGCTAACAGAGCTTATTCAGGCTCTGGGGAAAATAAGTTGTGTTCCAACATGCCTGTTGGAACAGACGTACCAGCTACTGGGGAGCCGCTCAAACATACGGTAGTTACCGGACAGCTGGCATGAAGGTGGGGGCTAACCACAGAGAGAGAGAGAGAGAGAGAGAGAGAGAGAGAGAGAGAGAGAGTGTGTGTGTGTGTGTGTGTGTGT
>QEPC01011901.1:22634153-22685039 GCA_003113815.1 Sphenodon punctatus | reverse complement strand
TTTTATTGTTTTAATTTGTTGTTCGCTGCCCCGAGCTGCCCTGCGGGAAGGAGGGGCGGGATAAAAATCTTTTATAAAATAATATAAATAAAAATTCCTGGGAAATTCCATCCACGCTACATAAAATGGCAAAGGGAAAAAAATAATTCCCCCCAGTCCCTATTGATTGCAATAATCTGATTACAGTAATCACAGGTGTTGCTATGCAACAAGATATAAGCTCGGTCAGACGCCAAGTCCAATGGTTAAATCCCTTTTCCCTCTCTGCCTTATTATATCTGAGCAACAGGTGTGAGCTACCAGAATTGTGCAGTTTAGAATCAATTACTGGAGTCTTAAATCAATCAGCCCTCCCAGTCGTCCCTACCAAAATGGTTTCAGCCTGTCTCTAGTGTGAGGCCCATCTTTCCAGTTGCAATTTGGTGAGGCCCGAACAAGATCATGACCCGGAAAACCACACAAAATATCTAAAAACATAAGACATGCCATACTGGGTCAGACCCAATGGTCCATTAAGCCCAGCAATGGACCATTCCTTACCGATGTGTAAACAACAACCCCCTATTTACTTGTTCCAATGATTTTATAAACTTCTATCCTATTCCTTCTCAGTTCTCTCTTCTCCAAGCCAGTTCCAGTTCTACGATATCATTTTTGAGATGGGATGACCAGAACTGTACACAATATTGTGAATCACACAATGTGGTTAACTATAAGCATTGGGTGCAATAATCCTCACCGATTAAAGTCAATGGGAGTTTTGCTGTTGACTCAATGGGTTCAGGATTACAGCCACTGACATCAGAGGGGCGAATAACATCCTTAAAATTAAACCCATAGCACTTTACAGGATCAAGCTGTCTCGAAGGATTGTTTGTCAATCGGGCAAACAAATGTCCCCCGTTTTTGTTCCTACCCCCAGCACGCTATCAGGTAACACCAAACCATGACATCACCTTCGAGCAAATGGAGAGAAAAAAATCTAGCAACACACAAGGAAATGGTTTAAAGCAAGCTGCACAAGTGATATCCTTTGGCATTCAAGAGTTGTGCGTGATTATATGAGTCTCGGGGGCATGACGCAGCATCATGGTTTGCATTCATCACATTAAACTGCAGAACACACCAAAATCCAAGATGCTGCCTATCTTATCTCATTTCACGCCTAGCAAATATCCTCACCTCGCTGGGCCACAGGATTGGAGAAAAAAAATCAAATAATCAGAGTGGTTACTTACCGATGTGTATAAATATCCTTCGCTGTTCATTGCTAAATATAATTTTGTTTGAACACCCTGAATCGCCACCACTCGTAAACCCACGGGTATGAGGTTAAACAAAGCTAGAAGAGAAAGACATGAAGCAGCGTTAACTTTTCATAATACAATATATTCGTAATATCCATAATTCACATTTATAGTTATATTTATAGTCATAATTTCATAATATCCCATAGACAATGAATCCATCATCATACAGAATCCCAAGGTGTTCAGTTCTACGGACACCTCTCAAACACATCCCATTGACTTGATGTTTAAATTTTGCTTTCAGTGGATGTTAATTTGTTTTATTTATTAAAATTTACATCCCGCCCTTCCTCCCAGGCAGTTTACAAAAACAAAGGCACACATACAAAATAGTGAAAATAACAAACAATACAATAAAATCACCTAAAAATCCTAACTCTCAGCCCCAAAACCAACCTCTATCCGCACCTTCCAAATAGAAACATTTTACACCACCTCGGGAATATGCCCACGCTCAGACTCTGGCAGACCTCCAAGGGAAGGGAGTTCCATAGGACTGGGACAGCAACCAAGAATGCCTCTCTACGGGCCCTTGTCATATGGACAAAATTGGCCGGTGGTACCTGCAAGAGGATGTTCAGAGCCAATTGCAGAGGTCACAGTGGAGCATGGAAGGAGAGGTTGTCTTTCAGATATATGGGCCCCAAACCATATAGAGTTCAGGCCCCACATATACCTGCAGTATCAACATAAGAACATAAGTCATGCCACACTGGGTCAGACTAATTGTCCATCGAACGCAGCATCCTGTCTCCAACAGTGGCCAACCTTGGTTGCTTGGAAGAAGTACCCAACAGTTCCCAGTGGGAGATCCGTTCCCTACTCCCAGATCCCACGAGTAAAAAGTTATGTCCCCTAAAACTACTTGGCTAATAGCCATTAATGGACCTACTCTCCAAGAACTTATCCAGTCCTTTTTAAAACCCAGCTACACTATTGGCCTTGACCATTTACTCTGGCAACAAATTCCACAAGTTAACTGTGCCTTGGGTGAAAAAACCCCCTTTCTTTTATTTGTTTTAAAGCTGCTGCCAGTTAATTTCATGGCGTGTCCCCTTGTTCTAGTGCTATTTGAGAGGGTAAACAACCACCCTCTACTCGTTCCACACCACTCATGATTTAATGCTATTCCCTCTCAGTCATCCCTTCTCCAAGCTGAAGAGCCTTAAGCTATCAACAACCTACCAAGAACAATTTGTAATAAATGTGGCCCAAGATCAGGCATCCAAACCACTATATCCAGAATTAACCTGCTTTTAATATTGCATACTGCCATCAATTAGACATCGGCAGGGAAAGAATATTTTCTTTTCAAAGGCACTTATATATAACCAATGTCTAAATTCACACGGAGGGCAAAAAATAAGAGGAAAAAGACTCGACATTTTGTTTCCCTGATATTGTTCCATTCCTTTGTGAAGCCATTTGGATGCCATGGGAACATAGTATATATAGTATCTGGAACTGGCTCTATAGGATTTTCAATAAAGCAGAGGGAAGGCTTATGAGAACTTTACAGGAGTCAAGACCGTAAAATCTCCTATAGACTATTGAAAAGCTACAGAGATTGGAGTGGGGAGAGACAGGAAGAATCATAGGGCCAATGGTTTATTACTGAGTTATAAAACACAGACAGACAGACACACGCACACAGTGTTTTTAAACGAGCAAGGTGATGAGGGGATCCATGGCCACTGAATGGCCCTGCCATGGAGCATGCACTCAGGTGGGGTGCATGGGGAGAGATTCAAATGTGCAGCTCCCAGCATGGCTACCGTGACCATGGAGATAAGCTGCCATGCACACCCTCTGCCATGGATCGTGTCCCTGGTGGGAGCACTGGGAAACCCAGTCTTCCTAGCACTCCTGGCCAGTTCTTGTGACTTGCAAAGGCCATGTCCCCCGCCCAAGTGCTTATGAGCTGTAACTAGGGATGGGCGAACGCGGTTCGGATGTTCGGACCGAACTCGATCTGTTCGGACGTCTGAACCGAACATCCGAACCGAACTCTTGAATGACCAAACAGTTCAGTCATGTTCAGATGAGTTCAGATGAGTTCGGGGCAGGAAAAACAGTTTTTCAGGGCCAAAAATTAGGTTTTGGTTTCAGTTCGGTTTCGATAGCGCTATTTTGGACTGTTTGGCCAAGTTCGGCCAACCCGCACTCAGCTGAACCAAACCATCGAACCTGAACTTGGGTTTTGAACTGAACAACCGAACATCTGAACTGCATTCTGTTTGCCCATCCCTAGCTGTAACCGCCTACGGGCTGATCTGTTGGCGTGGCTGGCCACCCCAGTTCAGACGGGCTATTAAACTAGCCCCACACAGAGCACTCCAGATTTTCTGGCAGTACTCATGAGTGGGTGCTCCGTGGCTCATGGGAGCGTCCATCCCCCAGTTCCACCTTCAGACAGGTGGCGGGATTTGCGGCTCCTGCATGGCCGTGTGGGGTAGCATCTTGTCTAAAAACCACCACAACCACACACACTCATACACTCTGGGCAGTGACCATCCATACACAATTCAGCCTGGAGCATAGTGAGCAGCTTAAAACAAAAGTAAGCATGTGAAATAAATCTGTGTTATTATTATTATTATTGTTTACAAAGGTTTAAAGAAAGAAAATGGAACAGTTTAACATCCCGTTTTCAGTCCCAATGTGTGTTTGTTTGTTTTGTGTAGATCCTAAAGTATGACTGTTAGAGTTCCAGGAAAGTTCCATTAACAAAATTTGGGAGGAAGAAGCGAATGAAAAAAATTGTCCATCTTAAAAGAGGAAGAGCGGAATATCTAGAACACGGCACCAAAATCAAAGGGCCACATGGTTGCCCCTTATCAATTGACACAGCTCTAATGTCTTAGCCGTAGATCGTCCCTCCTGAACGCCCTTGTCGAAGCCTGAATCCTGCAATTCACCAAACGCAGTCGGACTGATTTTGTGACGCCTCTAAAGCATGTTGTTTTTTTAAGGGCAAACTATTATGAGGTTCTGTGCTGGCAGAGTGGGCATGAATGTGCGGGTGGAAGCCAAATGGCTGGTAGGTCTGTGTAATCTACTCAACTGTGTAGGGAACTCGGAAAACCAGCCAACGGTTGCCCCTTTCCTGCCAGCCCACATGCTTCTGCTTTCAGTGAGTGAATTCATCCCTGGGAATGGTTAAAAAAAGTCTCTGGAAATTAATTTTGTTTAAAATGGGGGTGAGTGGGTGTTGAAAATGATTGTTTTTCTTCTTTATGGGAGAAGGCCATTTTTGGACTATCTGTTTTCAGCCTTGATAATGTTTTAGTTTTGGGGGGTTTTTTCTTCAAAATCTGAAATATTGTCCTGGAAATATTACAAAACCAGGAACAAAATACAGTTTGCTTTTTCAGCAAAAGATCAAAAGTGGTCCCAGTAAACATTTTTTTAAATAAAATCCTTAAAAAAAAAAAAATCCATGAAAAACTATTGATATTTTCAAGCAATCTGTGCAAAGCAAATTATGAAAATCTGTTTTCAGGGCTGTTTTCTCTAGGGAAGTCTAGCTTTGCCAACAACCAAAGTTTAGAAACTTACAAAGGGGTGTGCATGTTTAGTTCACATCATGATGAAATGCTTATAAGAAGCTGTAAATGAATAACCAGCCCATTTCAGCATCCACCACGATCCAGTTCAGAGTGTTCCAGACACCAAGGGTATTTTCAGACGTTATAAGATCACGCTCAACCACAGGGAATTCCCACATGGTGATCGTGGTTACGGTACGTCTGTTGGGGGGAACAGAAGCTCCCCGTCAAGTGTTCACCCCCGTGAATCACGGGACGGGACGGGGGGGAATCACATTGACCATGCAAATGGAGGTCCTGCCCGGACCATCTCCATTTGCGTGTTCAATGTGATTCCCCCCCGTGATCAGGGGGATCGTCTCATCTGTCCCCCTACCACGGCTCGGAATCAGCGGCGGGATTCCGGGCCGTGGTCAATGCGGGTGGGCACTGCGACCGCATTGGCCACGGCACCCGGCAATCTCCCAAGAGGGCAGGCGGCTGAGAGAGCGCGGGGGCGGGGCTGTGCGACCGCACATTGAGCTGCATGGCCCCTCCCCCTCCCCAATTCCCCACCGGGATCAGCTGGCACATCTGTTGGACGAGCCTGTTTGATCCCGGCAGAGGATCAATGGGTGTTTCCGTGATGGGGCCTATACAGGCCCCGTCACATCTGAAAATACCCCAAGCGGCATTTGGTTAGTGTTTGGAAGATTTTCCAGTTAACTGGATTATCAATTTACTATGTCACCTCGTTGTGCTGTTTACCATATTAATGTATTACCATTTCCACATAATTCCTTTCTGATTTACTAGAGCTGGAATGACATTTAACCAAAAATGGGAAATCTCATTGAAATCCTGGTTCCCAATACTGTTGCAGTCTAATCGAGAACCTCTCTGTACTTGGCAATGTCTCAACCGACATTTTGTTTCTCAGTTTACCAACTTTCCACTTTTGGGGATCCCGTTCATTAACCACTTTGCTATCCATTTCAAATCCCGAAGGATTGTATGGTTGCTGTGTTGGTACCAAGTGACAGAGAGGGAAGCAAAGTGGTTTGAATGATATCTTTTATTGGACCAACTGCTGTTGGTGGAAATAAGCAAGCTGTGTCAGGCCACACAGGGCCCTTCCTCAGACCTGTAGTCAGTCAAAAGTATTTTGACTGGCTACGCTACACTACACTACACTGTGTGACACAAAAGCTTCCTTATATCCACCAACAGCAGTAGGCTCGGATGAAAGATATCATTCAAATCCCAAGAGGTAATGCCGATGAAATACCACATTTCTTGCACTCCATTTTCCATTGTACTTTCTTGTCATTCATTATTTGGTATGCAGATTCCTTTACTAATCTGTAATTTAGCTGCAGATTGGTCAAAGCAAAAGGGAACAACATAGAACAACAATTCTGATTAAAGGCATTGAAATGGAGGTTAAGGGGCACTGCAGGAAAGCTAAGGGGTGGGCTATTCACACAGTGATTGGCTCAGAAACATGGAAACAACAAACCCAGAAGTAAAACAGTATCCTCAGCAATGTGGTAAGCGGTAAAAGAACGGCATTCAGTAAATGGTAAGCAGAAAAAAGTTGGTAAATTGGGATGGTATCTAGCGGTATTGTGAGATTCAAGAAATCACATCAGTATCAGGAAACAGGAAATCAATCCCGGTTCCCAATATGGCAAATTTTCTCATGAACTGCAATTTAACTGCTCATGTCAGTCCTGCTATTTACTTGCTCTCCACCACCAGACCTATTTGTAGACTAGTAATGTAGGGCAGCAGAGTCGAGTAACAGTTACATTGGGTGAAAACAGACATGACGCTAACCACCCTTTAACCACCCTTTGTGGTTATTTATGCATGTTGCAGGGCTGTATTCGTGCCCTATGCAGCCCTGAAACATGCATAAATGACCACCAAGGGTGGTTAAAGGGTGGTTAGCGTCATGTCTGTTTTCACCCATTGTAAGGGGACAACATGGTAATAAGGTAATGGTAACATGGTAAACTGGTTTAGCATCTGAGCCATTATCGCTAAGCTAGTTAAGTGCTGTGGTAATCGTCGGATATATTTATTTGCTATTCGGTAAGTAATACTAAATGGATCTTCTGAAGACAGGTTTATAAGGACAGGACAAATTTGCCGAGAACATAGAAGCCGATGAAGCTCATGCACAGAAATTCAGCTTGCTTGGCACCTGAAGAAACAATGAATGCAGGATCCAAGGCAAAGAGAGACAAGCAGCTGAAGTGGACTATGTGGTTACCACTTCCGAGTTCCACCTGACAGAAGATTGTTCTGAGATACGATGTCTAGTCTAGTCAGAATTTTCTGAGCTAGGACGTCTAGTCAAATCAAAGTGATACATTCACTTGAAAAGGAATTTGCTAAAGTCAAAGTGCGTACAGCAACATTACGCTTCAGCAGAAAGTATTAAACCAAGATCTTTACTAGAGCTGAAACCAGAACCCGCAAAAACAGGTATCCGCTTGACATTGCCGGTACCCAAACTGAACTGAATATTTCAGGTACTTTTCGGTACCCAAAACATTTTTGATCAGGTACCCGAAATACTGACACCGGTATACAAAAATACCAAATTTTGTCCCAATTTCATACTGGATTTTTGGACTTTGGGGGGTATTATTTTGGGTTGTTGGGTAATTTCAGATACTGGACAAATCGGTAACTGAAAATTTGGGTTTTTGAGAAGTTGATCAGTATCTGGGGACCCCAAAATGGTACTTGAAAATGTGGGTATTGGCTGCAATCCCATGCACGTGTAGATGTGCACGGCACAATGTGACGGTAATATGGACGCACGCGGCTGCACACACACATGGCTCCGTGTGGAATCTGCAGAGTATGGGATTGGGGCCAGTACCTACACATACCAAATCAGTTACCAAATTCAGCTCTAATCCTTAGCCATTTCAAACAACTGGCAACATCAAACACCACCAATACATTGGACAGCAGCTTGTGATGGGGGATAATGACTGCCTGGATAATTTAATCTACATTTTGTGGGATGGCCAATCTCACGCAAAAGAGCAGACATCAAATGGAAACATCCTAATTATGCCAAAGTGGTTGACTTGCTTTTATCTTATTTTCCTGTGGTACCTCCTATTGGAATACAAATTGGGAAACCCTTATTCGCAATCTCTTATAGGAGACCACTACTGAAACTGGCCTTACACCCACTTATTATCCTACTACTACTATCATTTCTATGACCCTACTAGGCGTACGCAGCTTTTTACAGTCACAGATTTTTGGAGACAGGTCCCTGCCCCAGTGGGCTTACAATCAAAGATGGACACAGGTGAGGGGAACATCAGATTCTACCGCTCTAAAGAACATTAGCAACAGCACGTGGTAGATCCACAGTAGCACTGGCAGTTCTGTCATGTCAGTAAGAAATATCATAATCATATAATGATGTTAAAGGGGAGAAAAGGTAGGAGGAGATCATGTCGATGTGAAAGGAGGAAAACGATATGATAAATCAAGTGTAATAAAATCCAGATCTATCCTGGATCTTCCGCTATGTGCGTCACTGTGCTATTTGAACACCTACAAAGTAGGCTGTTCATTAACAACTATTTTTTAAATCATTAATCAAAAACAAGAGAACAATTGACCTTATTGCTGAATGATGTAGTCATTCTTTTTCAAAGCAGAAACAAATATTTGGTACAAAACCTAAATCCAATGAATTTGGTAAATTTGTTTCTATTCACACAAAACGAACACAAAACGGCCTTCGCTTCCCAGTTTGCTTGCTGTTTTGAATATTCATTTCAGTTACTTTGAGTTTCTATATAAGATCACGATCCACAAGCTCTAGGCAGTGGGCTTCGGGGGGGCCTACTCTGGAGGAAATCGTTTGTGGACTGCAACCTTTGTGTGTCCAGAATTTGAATTACTTTGAATACCGGATAAACAAAATAACTGAAATATCAAACAAGAAATAAACAAGCAAGCAACTGAATGAACGAGGTTACAATTTTCACCATGGTGATAAGGACAAATTCAGATATTGGTTTATGGGAATGAATATGCAACTTATACTTGTGTATATGTAAAGTGAAAAAAAATTCAGCCCATTAGTGTGTGTGTGTGTGTGGGGGAGATTTTCCAGGGACAACTCCACATATTCCATTGTAAATCCTTCTGTACTCACACAACCATGGGGATTAAAAGTGAAGCAGGGGTGGTAACCTCTGCCAGTATGTGCTCTTGATCAACGAGGGGTACATATTCTGGAGTATCTCATCCCTGGGAGTAAGTGGCTATGTAAACAGGGAAAGGGTGCCACTGCTAACTAAAGGCATCTTTAGACATAACAAAGATCAGGTGTCAAAACCCCTAAGCACGTGTTTGGCCACAGCGTGTAAGCACAGTAACAATCCCAACACTAATTTGGCCACCTGTTGAACACGTGATGAGAACACCATTGCATCACAAGGACAATTTGAGCGTTTCGGCTGAACATGTTGCCAACAATGTGTCTACCACGTAACATGAGGACCGAGGCAGCAGCGCTTGCGTGCTGAGATCGAGTGGTGAGCAAAACATCGATTTGCCCCAAGCTGGGCTGTGTGTCTAAGCAGCGCCATATGGCAAACACAGGGCCAAACTGGTGTTCATAGCAAGGGCAAAACACACATTCCGACACCCAGTGTCGTTATGTCTAAAGACACCCTATGTGTGTTAAAATAGGGGTGTGCAGTTCAGTTTTGTTTTTTTAATTACTCCATTCATTTTAGTAATTCAAATACAAAAATGGAGGAGTAAGCCATTTGCTTTCACATAAAAAAATAATAATTAAAAAACCCTATGCATGCACAAAATAGCCACTGGGGCCATTCTGCGAGGGATGTGCGAACAGAACCGAATTTGGAAATTCGGTTTGGTTCGGTTCAAAAATCGAGTTTGGTTCGAAAGTTCGGTTCAGTCGACCGAACTATTCGAGTTCGGTCGAATTCCGAACTTCCAAACATTCAAAACCCGTTGGTTTTTTTTGCCTTCTGAACTGGTTTGGATTTGACCGAACAGTTCAGTCGAATTCAAGTTCGGTTCGATCGACTAAACTTTTCGAGTTTGGTCCGAACTCCGAACTTCTGAACCGCATTCACGCACCCCTACATTCTGCGCATGCAGGCCCTTTCCCAAACTGGTGCTGGCAGTGCTGGTGTCATTTTGGAAAAGGACAGCCAATCTGCGCATGCACAGAATGATCCAGTGGTCATTTTGTGCATGCACGGTGATTTCTTAAAAATTAATTTTTAATAAAATAAACAGGGGGAAACCCCCAAAAGGTAGTCGGTTCCAACCACCTCCAAGAAAGCATTTTTTGTAAATGAAAATGAAAAATAAAACAAAAACAGTTCTACACTGCACAGAAGGGTTTACAAAGGGTTTAAATCATGTAACACTTTACTTAACACTTGGCCACTCAGCAGATCTATACCTGGGGTTTGACATCCCACAGGTAATTGGTCTGCGGTCATGTAAATGCTTATATAAAGTGGATTACCACAACTGAAGTAAGTGCCCTAATGGGAGCCTGTTTTGGTGAATAGTGTGCCATCTTTGGCTCATTTCCTTGTTGGTAAACAAAACACTTCAAAATGCTTAAAGAGAAAAGCCCAAGGAAAAATTACTTTGATGCTAAAGACATAATTAGGCAGAGGATTAATAGTGAGGGGGGAGGAATGAGAACTTTAAAATGCCGATGAATTCTCATTAAATGAAATAACTCATTGCTGTCTGAACAAGACCCAGCCTTCCAAGGGGAGATAGTTTTATTCAATTCCAGGAGCACTGAGTGGGCGTAGAAATTTTCCTTGTTGAAGAATCTAATGAAATCCAAAGGACAGTGCTGGACCTCTCCAGATTACCATGGAGATAACATTTGGAAAGGTGTTCAGATGTCACCGCTACCTCTTCTCGATTATTTGTGTGTGTTTTGTGTGGCATTTCCTCTAGACTCAACAGCAAAAACGTGCACAACACTAAGCACTCGGTCCTCTGAGAACATCAATTTTAAGTGGATTAATAAGGAAAAGAACAGTTTGTGAGATCAACTTGCTACTCAGAGGTCACTTACTATAAGTACTTTCCTCCTCTTTGGTTCCATCGATAGTTCCATCTGCTTGCAACTGTAAGTGGTATCCCTGCCGGCTGTAGAGCTTCGTTATGATACCTTTAAGCTGAGGCTCTGTAAGAAAAACCATAGAGAGATTAATACATGAAATCCAGACCTGGGTGTTCCTCCTCTCCGGCTTTAACAGAAAGAAAGAAAGAATTTTTGCAATATGGAAAAATTCTAGGATTAGCAACTTTCTTATTCTTCCATTTAGGCTAAGATCAAATCAGCAGCTATAAAATCCATAGCCAAAAAGATTCAATGTCTCTTTCAACTGGAACTTAGTTAATATGATCATTATGTATTATTATTAAAATTATTATTAAAATAAATAAATAATAATAATAATAATAATAATATTTTAAAAACATGTTTTCTGCAACATGTTAAAGAAAAAGAAAATGTAAATGTAAAATAAAATTTCCTTCCAAAGAAAAGAAATTCCAACAGCGTATGGTATCGGATTAAGGAACCAAACCCTTCTCTCTGTGAACGTTAGGAAGGTGCTTTCATGGGAACATCCTGTCTTTCCCAAGGTGAAATTTCTCCCATGTAGCAAAAAGGAAGCGATATCCAGATAATGTTAGCAAGAAGGAGAGCTGCATGCCAATCAAGATCCCAGGCAGGTGGCTAAGGGTTAGCACAGCACTGCCACAATTCTAATCAACATTTTACCATTTACAGCCTAGAAGATAGAGACAGAAGTGATAAAAAATTCATTTGAGGGAGGTCAAATGGGAGGAGAAAAGACTCTGCAGCCTAGCAAAGCTGCAACAGATATCTCAGATCGTTCTGATTTATTTTACAGGCTAGAAAAAAACAAAACAAGCCCCCTCCCCACAAATAAAGCGTGGAAATAAATGATAACAATTCATCATTCTATTCCTTGTTAGAAAAGTGAAATAGCCACACTCCATTGGGTCATTCTGGACTGAGAAGTAAAGAACAACAGGACTTATGAATGTAGGAGGTTTAATGGCCAGGTAATGCACCAAAATTAATGACAATAAAGGGGATCTACTTTCACTGAATCTCAATGACATCTGCATTGGAGAATCACACATCCAGCTGCAAAGCAACTTAGTTCATTTGTGATCACACATGGTGGACGATGTGAAGTGGTATACCCAACCCCAGAGTTCCCATATTTGGAGGAAAGCCTCTTGTGATTAAAAGGAAAGAAATCAAAGCAGATGTTAGGGTATTTCATTATGGGAAGGATTTGAAGGTAAAGGCTTCTATTAGTTTGCACAAGTACATTACTCCCCATTAGCAACCGTTAATAAGTGTACCATGAGATACATAATTCATAGTCCCCTACTCTCTGGCCGTGAAACCACATCAAATGCCTCTCTCTTTCCTTGCAACAGCACGATTGATGGCATCAACACAGTGTTGGCAAAATTCCAGCTCCATTTCCTCCACCGAGCCACTGATCATTTGGGCAGGTAATAATGGCAGGGTGGTTTCAGTGGCCAAAGCCTTTGGGATTTTTAGGAGGGCAAAAATTCTAGCAAAGGGCTTTGGCTCCTCCCATTTCCAGAGGGCGCTGGATCAAAAGGCTGGTTTTTCCATGCCCAAACTCTTCCCTTTCTCATTTCTGCTATGGAATGTGCTGCCTGTTTGTGTAAGATTTATGGAGGAGTTTCCTAGAAAGGTGGAGGAAGAAGAGAGAAGCAAATCTGTAGAGGGGAGGAATACAGCACGTTCTTACACCCTTAGCAGATGGTAACACAAACCAGAGAAATTTTGCCGAGTAGGAGGAGAAAGACGTGCCCAGATTGGGAAGTTACTGACCAAGCAAAAAGAAGGATAAACAGTTTGAAACAGGCAATTTCCCTAACTCCCCTTCCCAAAAGGAACCAAATCTGTGGAGTGGGAGTGGGGGGAGGCAGATCTCCGTCATGTGCACAACCATGGGTGTGTGGTGAAGTAGTCGGTGGTGTGTATCAGCCCACAAAATAGGGAGAAAAGAAGAGATCAATTGTGTGTGTGTGTATGTGTGTGTTACACAACTAGATGTGTTGTGTACATGCATAGACATAAATAGCAGTGTGTGCACTTGTGTGTGAGAGTAGAGCTCAGTAGTGTGCAATTAAATGGGGGGATAGAAGAGAGAGGAGAGATCAGTAATGTGTGTGTGTGCTCTTGTGTGTGAGAGATCAGGGGTGAGTCACACAACTAGATTGCATGCATGTGTGTGCGTGTAAAAAAGAGAGGTGCTATCAGTAGTGTGTGCACACTTGTGTGAGAGAGAAGAGATCAGTGGTGTGTGTCACACAACTAAATAGTGGGTGTCGTGTCTGAGAAACTGAGAACAAGAGAAGTCAATGGTATGTGTGTCTGTAGAGTTCAATAGTATGTGCGTGTGCCCTTTGTGTGTGAGAGATGAGATCAGCGGTGTGTACAACACAACTAAAGGGGAGGTGTGTGCACGTGCAAGACAGACACAGAAGGAGAGACCAATGGCCTTTGTCACAACTAAATGTAAGTGCATGTGTGTCTGTGAAAGAAATCAATGGGGTGTGTGTGTATGTATGTGGGGGGAAAGAGGTGTGTGTTTGCGTGTGAGCGATCAGTGCGATGTGTATGGCATAACTAAATGGCGTGCAACTGTGCATGAGTGAAAGGAAAGAAGAGATGATGGTAGATGTGTTGGTGTGTAAGCGAAACAAGATCAGTGGTGTGTGTGTGTGTAAGAAACCCGGCCTTGGGCTGGGGTCTGCATTCTGTCCATCCCTGCCCGCGCGCTAATTTCAGCCGCCCGCGCTCCCCAAACCCAAGCCCCCCTTGTTCCAACCTGGCCGCCGCCTTCGCCTCTTCTTGGATCCGAAGAGCTTGACCCTGGAGAAGACGTTGAGCTTTTTCTTCTCGCCGCAGCTGCCCTTGGTCTTACTGGGGCTGCTCACGCACTTGCAGGCGTTGGATTTCTCCCGTTCCCTGGCCTGTCTCTTTTGGCGGATCAGGGAGCTGGCGATGGCTGCAGCCATGGCCGCCACAGCTGGGGGTCAGACACGGGGGGTAGGGGGGCTGGCTGCAGGGCTAGCAGCCAGCATGCTGCTGTCTCCGACCGTCCCCAGCAGCTGGGGGGGGTCCAGCGTCCAGGTCGATCGCTTGGGCTTGGCGAGGCACAGGTGGCGAGCGGGATGCGCGGCTGCTGGAGGGGCGGTGGGGGCAGCAAAGCCCTGGAGATCGTAGGGGGGGGGGGGGGAGGGGGTCCGCGCAACTTCCAGGCGAGGAAAGTTTGGAGGCGGGGGAGCAGGCGATTCAAGAGGTCAGGAGCCGCCAGGTGCGCCTCTCCAGGCAAGGGCGCACGGGTGGCCACAATCAGCCGAGCGCAGCCCAAACCAAGGCAGGAGGAGCCGCTTCCCCGGTGGCGACACCTGTTAGACTCCCGGGCTGCTGTCCGTGGTCTGGAGCCTCAAGGAAGAGGGAGCAGAAGCCAAGCCGGAGGCTGGAGATGCTGCGCCAAGGAGCTTGCGCTCGGCTGGCTTGGAGACGCGGCTGGCTCGCCTCGGGAAGCCCCCTCTCCGTCCGGCTCCTTCAGCTGCAGCTTCACCTCGCCGATCCCAGCTCCCAGACTGCAGCAGCGACCGCCTCGAGGCTCCTTCTCCCTCTCACTGCGCGTTGGCTGGCTCCGCGCAGCAACAAGCCCCCTGCGCCTCCTCTCCCCCCCTTTGACAGCAGCGCCTCGGAGGGCGCACGGTTCCAGCGAGGAGGGAACAGCGCCAACTCCAGCGGGGCTGGGTGGTGGCAACCGAGGGACACCTGCTGCCCCAGTCTGGACCCGCCTCCCGGGGACGGACAGACAGACACCCAAACAAACGTGACTGCGCTGAGCAAATAGCCAGCAGTTCCGAGAGGGGAAGAGAGCGACTGGCACCTGGAACAGGGAAGGGGAGGCAGGGACACTGGTCTCTCCCAGGCTGCAGAGAGATGGGGAGGGGAGATCACGAGCGCCTGCTCCTCTCTCTCCAAACAAATCCTTTCCGACGGGAGCCCAGGAAAGCCCTGGCCCCCAAGCATGGCTCTCCTGAAATCTGGACTCTCCACCCCGTCCCCCTGCTCTTTCCCTTCTCACCACTGTACTCTGAGTCCTGCCTTCGTTCCAGCCATTCTGCCATGCCAGGAGAGCTCTCCAGCTCCATCCATCCCTTTACTCTGTCTCTCTCCCACCCTCCCTCCTTCTCCTCCTCCTTTCACCTCCCACTTGGTGGCTGGAAAGGTAGGAGGGACACTGGGAAGGTGCTGATCCAAATGGAGTTGGAGGACCAAGGTGAAAATCGAATTTACTGAAAATAGAGTTGAAATTAGGGGTGAAAGGAGCAGTTAACTAGAAATTTTGCCGTATCAGGAGCCTGGATCGATTTACTGACTATTTTCCGGTATCAATGAGACGTTCCCGATTTACCGACTTTCCACGTTTATCACATACCATTCGTTTACCAATCACCACATTGCTGAGGGTACCATTTTAGGTCGGGGTTTGTTGTTTCTGCATTTCTGAGCCAATCACTGTGTCAATAACCAACTCCTCAACCTCTGCCCACCCCCACATCCGTTAACTTCCACTCAGAATTGTTATTCTATGTTGTTCGCTTTGCCTAGATTGCAGATTAATAAAGGAATCTGCACACCAGCCAATGGGTTGGATGTACAAGGGAAAATGGAATGCAGAAACGCTGGATTGCATCGGTATTACCTCTCGAGATTGGAAACGGATGGCAAATGTGGTAAATGGGATCCCAGTAAAGCAGAAAGTCGATAAATTGAGAAACAAAATGTCAATTGTGACATTACCAAGTACCGAGAGGTTCTCAAATTGACTGAGACAATATCAGGAACTGGGATTTCAATAGGAATGTACATGTTGGCAAATTCTTGTGGGTGAAATGAATAGCCGCAGTGAATATTATCTCTGTCAATTTCACTCAATTCACACCGCATCCACCAATATTGAGAACCTCGGCAATTTGGGTCCATCTTCCTGGGATACCAATTCGGGTTTTCTGAATCATTCCATTTTGGGTTGTTTCAGTTAGTTGATTTAGGCGATGGGATTTAGTTAGTTGATTTAGGTGCACTGTATGAAAACAAAACACTCAAATAATCAACTACTCAAACATCTGGACAGCCCAATAGCCATTAAAAAAAGCCTGAATAGCTGAACAGCTATATATATATATATATATATATATATATATATATATATATATATATATATATATATTACAAAAATTGATGTCTCTGTCCCCTTCTAGTGGTGGCGCTGGGCCACACAAAGGTTGTGGTATTGTGTCCCCCTCTAGTGGTGGCGCTGGGCCGCACAGAGGCTGTGCGACTTCTGTTCTCCTCTATTTTATTTATTTATTTATTTATTTATTTTAAAAATCTTGTTACCCCACCCCTCCTGCCACAGACAGCTCGGGGCAGCTTACAATCAATAAAATCAAACAACAATAAAACTAAAAACAATACATAAAAGGAGGATTAAAAATATATCCCCTCTTCCCTCATCCATCCCCTCCCCCCAATGTCTGGCCGAACAGCTGGGTCTTACAACTTCTTGAAAAGGAGGGGAGATCCGGGGCCAGACGGGCCTCCACTGAAAGGGAGTTCCACAGCTGAGGTGCAGCCACCGAGAACGCCCTTCCCTGTGTAGCCCCCCCAAAATACTCGGGGGACCTCGAGCAGGGCATCCCCGGATGACCACAGGGGCCGATAGGGGGATGAGGCAGTCTCACAGATAGGTAGGGCCTAAGCCATTTAGGGCTTTATAGGCCAAGACCAACACCTTGAATCAGGCCTGAAAAACTATCGGCAGCCAGTGCAGAGAACGGAGCACTGGCATAATATGCTTCCAGCAGCCCAGTCAGGGGATGGGCTGCCGTATTCTGCACCAACTTCAGTTTCCGAGCCGTCACTCTGGGTAGCCCCAGATAGAGCACGTTACAGTAGTCCAATCTGGAGGTGATGAAAGTATGGATGATGGTGGCCAGGTACAAGTCTGAAACATATGGCCGAAGTTGTCGCACCAGATGTAATTGGCAGAAGGCACTCCTCACCACAGTCTCCACCTGGACATCCAGGCGGAGCTGCGAATCGAGGAGCACCCCGAGACTCTGTACCTGGGAGACTAATGGAGGGCAGAGCCCATCAATAATGGGGGCCGCCATCTCCATCACTTTACCCACTAACATCACCTCCGTCTTGTCAGGGTTCAGCTTCAGTCGATTAGCCCTCATCCAGTCCCCCACCACCGTTAGACACCAAGTAAGCACCGAGACTGTTGGGCCTGGATCTGTGGAAAAAGAGAGTTAGAGCCAGGTGTCATCAGCATATTGATGACACCGCGCGCCAAACTCCCTAATCACCTCGCCGAGCGGCTGCATGTACCCGTTGAACAGGAGAGGGGACAAGACAGAACCCTGCGGGACTCCACACGAGAGCTCCCGGTATGATGAAAAATAATCCCCGAGCGCCACTCGCTGAGTTCTCCCAGTGAGGAATGAGTGGAACCATTCAAGAACAGTCCCACCCACCCCTGCACATTCCCACAGGTGTGTCACCAACATCTCATGATCAACGGTAACCAAAGCAGCCGACAGATCTAAGAGTAGATCTAACAGATCTAACCCTCTAGTGGTGGCGCTGGGCCACACAGAGGCTGTGTGACTCTGTCCCCCTCTAGTGGTGGTGCTGGGCCGCACAGAGGCTGTGTGACTCTGTCCCCCTCTAGCGGTGACGCTGGGCCACACAGAAGTTCATGAGTCTAATACTTGCCTGAGACAGCCCTGACATGCGCAAGAGAAGCTGCGGCAGATCCCCGTTCGCACCGGCTCTTTTCCCGTCGGCCGGCTCCTCCGCGCTTCTACCACTGCCGCCGCAGGTGGGAACGCAACCTCTGTCCGCTCAAATAGTAAAAGGTTTATTTTTTAAGATGAAGAGATTCCCACTTCATTTCCTAATGGTGACTCTTGGGGCCATCATTTCTACTTTTGCGTGACTGCCAATTTGGCATAGAGAATAACCCCACACCATTTCTGAATTTCACACACAAAATATAATTTACAGTGCCTTAGAATTCAGCTGGACTCGATGGACCATTGGTCTGACCCGGTATGGCACTACTTCTGTTCTTAAACATGATATTAACTGTGGGTTTATTTATTTAGTTATTTATTGCTATCTGGTTTAGTTCTAATTGGACCCCATGCAACCAGTTAGTTGCCTTTTTATAAGCCATTTATCATGGTGGCATCCAAGCTGTCATGCTAAATGAACCCTCCCCTCTAGATACTGAAGCAAGAGATGACAGACGCAGCCTGTAATTGTATCTCAAGTAATCTAAAATTATGAAAAATTGTATCCCACGGAAATAGGAAAATGCCATGTTGAAAAATAATAGTAAAATTCACAAGTTTGCCATCACATCCATTGATTATAGTTGTGCGTGATCACACTGGATAAATCAGCAAATCAGATACTTTTAACTAAAGCTAACTTCACTTTACTAAATGGACAGTAATTTAATCTCCTACCTTGCCTCTTTTTTCTGCTTGCAAACCGTTCGCAAACCGAGTATGATTTTCTCAGCTGTTTCCTTTAATTGGAGACATCTTTTATGATTTTTTTTTTCTTTCCACAGGGATTTGGTATTTAATTCAGAACTGAAATACGTCGTTAAATAAATGCTTCCCAGTGACTTTTAAAAAAAAAAAAAATTGGAACAGGGCATTCGTTAAGGACCTGAATGACATTTTGAACAGAGCAACCGACTTTTGGTAATTTTATTTATGTCATTTGCTGCTGGTTTGGCGTGTTCATTTTTGCCTGCACCAGTGGAAATTTCTGGGATCAAAACTGCAAATGGCTGAGATGGACGGACCAAAGAAAGTACACGAACTGAACAAACCAAATGGGTAATGGGTAATCGACTGAGTAGTGTTTGCTACTCAGTTCATTTCATTCATGTCAGATCCTTCTGATTTGATGGGTTTGCTCATTTTGGTGGGTATTCATTTCACTTCTATTCACTATGGGGTCAATCCAAGGTCGGTGCTCTTGGGGCGTGCATGTTGCGCGAAGTGCATACGCAGCATGTCAAATGTGCATACAAAGTCTTCACCAAGCTCACACGAGAGATGTGCACATGCAGAACTTGGCTTAGCCCCAAGTGAAACTTAGAATTCAAACTGTGTTGCTGTATTGTGATTGGTTGTATATATCACAAGTAGGGCGAAGATTTAGTCATGGTAGTGACAGAGGTCATGCTTTTAGTGAATTTCCCCCCTCGCCATGACTTTTACAGCTTTTTCGTGACTTCCATGACTTTTGCCTAAAAAACACTGAAGGAGCCACCTCCGACTCACCCTGGAGAAGAGTAGTGTGGAGACCGCAGTCGGCACCGACTGCCACACTGACATCTCTGGGGTCCTCTAAACTCTTCCTCTTCATAGCACGGCATGGTTAGAGGTGGAGGGTGGTGATTGAGAAGAACCACTCAGAAGAGCAACAAGGATACCATACTCAGTGCCGGCTGCTGCACTCACATGTTGCTCCAAACCCCTCCACTTCAGAGCACGAGGTGGCTAGAGGCCGAGGGCAGGGTCAGAGCTAGAAAAGGCGTCCTAGAGGAGATAGCAGCATTTCCTCTGCCTTGTCTTGCACCTTGCTCTACTTTCCCACCTTCCTGGGGCTTTCATTCAAGAGAGAGATGGGATTCCCTTTCCTCCTTCCTGGGGGTTTCATTCTATGTGAGAGAAGGGAAACAGGGTGGGGGTATGGGGTGAGGGTGGTTTCCCTTTCCTCCTGCCCCAGACTTACAATCTAATGATATGTTATGTTAAGAAACATTGAATAAAAGTAAAATGAAACTTTTTTTTACCCATGACTTTTCCGTGACTTTTTATTTTTTCTACCATGACCTAGTCATGACTTTTTAGAAAAAAATACCGTGACAGAATCTTAGCCCTAATCACAAGGTATTACATCTCTTTCCTGAATGGATGCACACAACAGTTAGGTCATGCAGAAATGTTTTGATCCACCAGAAAACGTTTGTTAAAAATGGGAAATATTCACTCTTTTTATCAGTATTGGAAATGTCAACTACTTGGTTTGACACTTCCGAACTTTTCAGTGTTTTGTTTTGTTTGACATTTCAAGTTTGGAATCAAAATTTAAATATAGACTTTTTTTACAGAATGGAAAATCTGTGTAGAATCAAGTTTCTGGAGAGAAATTATGATTAGGGTTCCACAGTTTTACTGGGTTCGGTGCTGTTCAACATCTTTATTAATGAATTCGATGGAGGAGTGGAAGGAATATTCATCCAGTTTTCAGATGATACAATAATGGGAGGGAAATCTAATACCTTGTAAGACAGAACTGGAATTCAAAATCATTCAGATGAACTGGAAAACTGGGCTGAAATTAACAAAATGAAATTCAACATAAGAACAGAAGTAATGCTATATTGGGTCAGACCATTGGCCCATCAAGCCCATCTTCCAGTCTCCAACAGTGGCCAATCTCAGTCACCTGAGAGAAGAACCCAATCAGGTCACAATGGGGTGATCCATTCCCTATTATTCACACCCAGCTCACAACCGTAAGAAGTTACATCCCCTAAGCCTACATTGCTAATAGCTGTTAATGGACCTACTCCCTCCCATGCAAAGAGCCCCAACCCATCCAGCCTCTCTTTGCATGGGAGCCATTCCAAACCCTTGATCATTTTTGTTGCCCTTCTCTGTACTTTTTCTTCTTCTACTATATCTTTTTTGAGATGGGGCGACAAGAACTGCACACAGTATTCAAGGTGCGGTCTGGCCGTAGATTTATATAGCGGCATTATGATATTTTCAGGTTTATTCTCTATCCCTTTCTAAATATTTCCTAAAATCCTGTTTGTTTTTTTTGGCCATTTGAGCACATCTATTTTTTAATTTTTTAATTTAGATTTTTATCTGGCCCTTCTCTAAAGGCTCAGGGCGGGTAACAACATATATAAAACATAAAAATCCATAAAAACAAAATACAACCCCCCCCCCAACATTCCACAACCCCACAAAAATACCCAATACCACCTCCCCATGTCCCACTACAACCTCCCTCACAGCCCTACCCCCCCATCCCTTATCCCCACCAAATGCCTTTATTTATTTATTTATTTAAAATTTATATCCTGCCCCTCCTGCCCTCAGGACAGCCCGGGGCGGCGAACAGCATTCAATAAAAACAATACAAATTTTTTAAAACAATTTAAAAATCTAATATGTGGGGAAACCCCACCCTGCACCGCATCCCACCCGTACCCCTCGCCAAAAGCCTGATGGAACAGCCAGGTCTTACATACACGCCAAAACAGCAGGAGAGTGGGAGCCAACCGAGCCTCCTCCAGAAGCAATTTCCACAGCACAGGGGCAGCCACTGAAAAAGATCTAACATCGGTGACCACCCGCCACGCCCGGGGAACCTCCAAAACGGCTCCCACGGATGATCTCAAGGGTTGCACGGGCACATGGGGAGTGAGGTGGTCCCGCAGATAAGCAGGGCCCAGGCCTTTACAAAGAGAAAGGTGTTACACTGCCTCTGGAAGAGGCTCAGACTTAGACACAACTGAACCTCCTGCTGACAGGAGTTCCATAGAGAACACCACCACCCCTGCGCTCCTTTGTCATATGAACAAGACTAACCAATCATACCCACAGGGAGGCACTCCTGGCCAATCACAGGGGCAACAGTGGGGCATGGAAGGACAGGTGGTCTCTCAGACATGTGGGGTCCAGACTGTTTAGGACTTTAAAGGTCAAAACTAGCAGCTTGGATTGTGCCCAGAAAGCTATAGGAAGGCAGTGCAGACTGTGGAGCACTGGTGTAATGGGCTCGCAGCGTTTCACCCCTGTCAGGAGGAGAGCCGCCACATTCCGCACCAGCTGCAGCTTCTGAACAGCCACCAAGGGCAGCCCCATGTAGATAGTCTACATGTGTTGCAGTAGTCTAGCCTTGAGGTGATGAAAGCATGGATCACAGTGGCCAGATCTGAATCAGAAAGAGAAGACCGCAGCCTCCTCACCAGATGGAGTTGGTGAAAAGCTGTCATGGCCACCGCCCCAACCTGACAATCCAAGTGCAGCAAGAGGTCCAGAAGCACTCTATGGCTGTGAACCTGACCAACCAGCGGTGGATGGACCCCATCAATAAGAGAAGCCCCAATTCCTGCCAGGCCACAAGATGGGCCAACTGTCAGCACCTTGGTCTTATCTGGATTCAGATTCAATCAGCTAACCCTCATCCAGTCCCCAGCAGCAGCCAGATAACAGGTAAGTACCAAGACTGCAGGGTCTGGATCATACAAAAAAGAGAGATCGAGCTGAGTGTCATTAGCATACTGATGGCACTTCACCCCAAACCTCTCAATGACCTTGCCCAGTGGCCTCATATACACATTGAGCAAGAGGGGAGACAGAATGGAACCCTGCAGGACCCCACAGAGGAGGTCCGGAGAAGACTGTTGAGCAATCATTCATCACCACTCTCTGGAATCTGCCTGACAGGAAAGAGTGGAACTGCCCAAGAGAGGTCCTGCGCAACCCACCAACCCACACATTAAATTGCATTAAATTGCATCTGCTATTGAGAGGAGCAGTCACCCAGTTTCACAAGATCCTCCTGCAATTCCTCACAGTCCACTCAGATTTTAATGACCTTGAATAACTTTGTGTCATCTGCAAAATTTGATCACTTCACTTTTTAGTCCCTTTTTCAGATCATTAATAAATATATTCAACAACACCAGTCCCTAGGGCACTCCACTATTACTTCTCTCCATTGCAAAAACTGACCATTTAGTTCTACTCTTTGCTTCCTATCCTTTAACCAGTTACTGATCCACAATAGAACACTGCCTCCTATCCCAGTCTATTTAATTCCCTCAAGAGTCTCTTGTGAGGGACCTTATCAAATGCCTTCCAAAAATCCAGATGAACTATATCGACCAGCTCACCCTTATCCACATGCTTATTTACACCCTCAAAAAAATCAACTGTGATAATTGTAAAGTTCTATGTTTAGGAAAATAAATGCACAAGTATAAGATGGGGGATTGTTGGCTTGGAATCAGCAGTACATGCATCTTCCCTATGACTGTAACTTGGTACTCCATTTTCCTTGGTTTTCACTAAGGAACCCGGTACTCAACTTGGTTTTCTGAGGAAGCCAAGAAATTGGTACAGTACTCGGTAACTTGAGGAATCGAGGAATTGAATGTGGCATGCAGGAAGGGGACAAGCATGGGTCCCCTAATGTGGTGTGCAGGAAGGGGACAAGCATGGGTCCCCTAATGTGGTGTGCAGGAAGGGGACAAGCATGGGTCCCCTAATGTGGTGTGCAGGAAGGGGGCAAGCATGGGTCCCCTAATGTGGTGTGCAGGAAGGGGGCAGGCGCGGTGGGTAGGAAGGAGTACAAGGGCAGAAAACTCACTGAGAGGACTGGATGCATGGTGGAGTCAAAGAATACTTAGTAAAAATACTCGCTAATGCCTAGTACTTTGCTACGTGCCGAGTATTTTATTGAATACCAAGTGGTACCGAGCATTTGACAAGTAGGACTTAAACAGCAACTCCTTTTTTTGAACCGATATTTAATTCCGCCATTTTGGAATTGTCCACAACTTTCTGCAGTTTTCCCACCGGCATTTCACAAATTCCACACCCTTTGCTTTGCGACATCAGAATTATGGGAATTATCAGAAATAATCTCGGAAAGTGTCATAAGAAACAATGGGCATTTTTAGACACACGTTAAAGTTCCGGAATGTTTCAATCTTCTGAGTTTACAAGTCCACAAGTAAGTTCCGGATTCATTTTTCACACAAACACTGCCCTGAGGCAGTTCCTGGATGCATTCTTCACACACACGCTGCCCTGAGGCAGCCTAAAGTAGCCGCAGCTGTAAATGTGACAGGCTGCCATGGAAACCAAGTGACCACAGCTGCCTGGAGCAAAGCAGTTTACCAGGAGAACCTTTTACACACAAAAGTTCTTGGAGAAGTTTCACACAGAAGTTCAAAGATCCGGATGTTTAAGATCTGGATGAATGATTTACACACACAAAGTTCTGGATGTTACAGCAAACACCCAGGAGAAATGTGCGTCTAAAAACACCCACTGTTCTGTTACTTTTGCACCGTAACTTCATGTTGGAAAGTGCCGGTGGAAATTGCAGAAGATCTCAGACAAAAGTAGCAGAATGAACGTCTCTATCGCACCGTGTGAGTGCAGCACCGTGTGAGTGCAACACTTTAAGGTGTGTGTAAAAATGCCCATTGTGAAAACTGTCCTTCCTGACTTCCCCACTGCAGGAACATTCACACAAGCTGCCATGGGGCCAAATCAGGGAAGTATGCCGTTGGCTGTCTTTCACCAATTCTTAGAGAGAGTGCAAAACGTATGTTTTATGCTCCATCTCCTTGAATCATCTGTGCTACAGTGAGTCCCAGAATGCCTGTCTCCCATGAGTTTGAATTTATATAGAATGCCTGCGGGCCATACTGTCACAAAACATACCGTACATTTTGACAATCCATGCCGTCTTTGTAACTTGCCTAGTTATTACCAGCTGTACTCATTTTGGTGCTCCTGCACAGAGTAATTTCCCTTTCCCCACAACTGATCATGCATTCTGCTTTGGCACATGAATGTTAACAGCTATGATCAAGACTGAAGTGGCATATCAATGCAACCCTGCTGTCAGAGGAAGAAATTCTTGTACTGAAGACAGCATTTGCAAGCCATCAATTAAGGGGAATTTTTCATTTGTGCATACACCTAGCAGACTACCAGTAATTCCAGAAGGATTAGAAATAGAGTTGAAACTTCTCAGTAATCTCAAAAATCTTGTTGAGAACCAGGTTCTGAACAAGATTGTTGAGATCAAGAATGATTTGAGAATTGGCCAGTTCTTGCCTAATTCCCACGAGATTCTAAAAAAAAATTAAAAATGCTCTGCTTACGTGGAAAATGCCCACTGTGGCTTTTCCGTGCATGCACGGCCCTTTTCCAAGAAGGCACAGGTCACATTGTCACCATTTCAGAAAAGAGAAGCCGGTTCTGAGCATGTAGCTGCCCATTTCCAAAATGGCATTGACACAGTTGCGCCATCTTGGAAAAGGGTTGCGCATGTGTAGAAAGCTATGGTGGCCATTTGCGTATTCACAGAGTATTTTAACTTTTTTTTTTTTTAGAATCTCACAAGATATTGAACCCTTAGTGAGACCATCTCGAGATCTTGCTAAGGGTTCTCAATTCTCTCAAGAATGAAATTCATTCTTGTTTCAGCCCTAATTAGAAGTTTTGTCTGTTCTTTGAACACAGTGACACTCACAATGACACATCTCCAAAGCAGAACTGAAACGCAGGTAATAACTGCATATTCAGGTACTGTTTTGGGTATCCAAATATCCAATTTTCCCACAAATCCTGAAATTCAGGACAAAATCTGGGACAAAATTGGGATTTCTGTATAGCAGTTGTCAGTAATTCAGCATAGTGAGTACGCAATTGAAAACTGTTTTGTACCTGAAATATTCCATTCGATTCGAGTACCAGAAATTTGATGAGTATACTTGGTTTTGTGGGTACTCATTTCAGGTAATTTCTAATCATTATCTAAAATTCCCATCCTACTATTGCTTTTGTATACAACTACATGGAACAAAATTAGGGCTGAACTGAATAGTACTTCCGGTATTCGAACAGATTTTCGAAGTTTCAAATCATCGGTCTATGTTCTCAGAGACAATTTGGTGTTCTTGCCAAAGCTTCGAACTTCGGAGACCAGAGCACAGAACTTCAGAAAACTTGGGAAAGTTGTTGCAAAGTTCTTGAACCCACAGCCAAAGCACTACCCAGAAAAGCAGTCTATAAAGAGTGGGACAATCGCTCCAGAAGACAAACCCCCTCAAAAGTACAACGGCATGCAGAAATAAAAACCAAGAACCCAACAGTAGCGTACCCACAGCAGGACTCGCCATCAGCACTGAGTGCACCCACTTTATCATCATGCCAACCAAGCAGTGCACAAAAATGCAGGCTAGCAAGGGACATTCGCTCAAGAAGAACACAACAACCCCTGCAAAACAGTCTGCAACTGCGTGGAGAAATAAATTTCACCCAAAAAAGCCAGCAAGCACAGGCCCCAGCAATGGTCACAAAATTAAGAAACCAGACATTCACACCTCTCCCCTTCCAGGGGCACTCTGTTCCTTGGCATGGCATTGAGGCAATGGTAACATGAACAGACCAAGCAAACTTGGGAAGTGGAGTCAGGCAGAGAAATCTCTCCTCATGGTGCCAAATGCCAACCAGGCAGCAAGCAGCAATGTGGCACCCAATTATTTTTTAAAAACTGCATGGCACGGTAAAGGGTAATGCAACCCCCATCTCCCAGCATTGGCTCTATGGACAGGACAGAAAAAAACCAGGCCAGGCCAGGCCAGGCTCCCCTCTCCCCCACCCCACCCCCCAGCCGATTACTTACAGATCCAGCAGCACTGTAGCATACAGCGCGGCCAAATTCACTAAAGAGAATGGACAAAATGGCTACAGTGCAGACACTTTTGTTTTCCCCTGCCGGCCAATTCAAAAGCTGACCATCTGACTTGGCCAGCTAATCAAAACTTGCCATCTCTCTTACCATCACTCAATTGTTCCCTCCCACACACCCCTCCTACCAAATATGGCACTAAGTTTCATTTCCAGAAAAAGCTCAACTGCCACCCAGCCCCCCCCCCCCCCCCCCCCCCCCCCCCCCCCCCCCCCCGGTCTTGNGGCCTTTCCGAACTGAATAGCTTAATATTCGGAAAATTCCAAAGTTTTACGAAGACTGCGTTTCAGCCCTAAACAAAATGGAGGGGATGACGTATGAAGAGAGAATCTTCTACCTACCGAGAACAGTTCAGCAGGGGAATAATTTGCCAAGCGAACTTGTGGTGGTCCCATTGCTGAAGGCCTTTAAAAATAGGTTAACCAGGGCATCTCTCAGGGACGGTGTAGAAGTGTGTGTTTCATTTTCATTTGACTTTGAAACTCAGTGAAGGCACCTCATTTTGTTTTAATTATGAAGTCAAACGAAAACGAAGTTAAACTCAAATGAAAACACAGTTGAAACTTCATTTTCATTTGTCTCCAAAACAGTCTCTACCAGTCCACCATGAGGTTGAAATTGACATCAAAGCCATTAAGCAGCACGTGGCAACTCTCTGGGAAAGGCAGAGGGGCGGACGAGAGAAGGTCGGAGACATGGGAGATTGACATCCCCATTGGCCAGTTGGCATTGAAAACACATCAGGGAGCACCATGACAGAAACAGAGATTCTCTGGGATAGGTCTTTTGTCAGTGTTGCCAGCAACTTTGCCCGTATGTCTCGGCTTCGGCCGTATGTCTCAGACTAGCCACTATCTTCCATGATTTTATTACCTCTAGATTGGACTACTGCAATGCACTCTACGTGGGGCTACCCTTGGTGCTGGTTCAGAGACTGAAGCTGGTGCAGAATGTGGCGACCCATCTCCTAACGGGGACGAGCCAACATGAGCATATTACACCAGTGCTTCACTCTCTGCACTGGCTGCCTATAGTCTTCCGGTCCCAATTCAAGGTGTTGGTGTTGATCTTTAAAGCACTGAATGTCCTGGGTCCCACCTACCTGCGGGACCGCCTCACCCTCTGGGTTCTGGATCGGCCACTGTGGTTGAGGTCCTCCTTGAGGTCCCCCAGGTTTCTCGGTTGTCTACCTTGTGGAGGGCGTTCTCTGTGGCTGCGCCGCGGTTGTGGAACTCCCTCCCATTGGAGGTCCCTCCCATTGGAGGTCCACCTGATCACCGACCTCCCCTCTTTCCATAGACAATGTAGGACCTGGCTGTTCCGCCGTGCTTTTCCTGAGGGAGGGGGGGGGGGTGGGTTGGGTTACGGTGGGGGGTATGTTTTTATATTATGTTTTAATAGTGTCACCACTATAGTGTTAACTATATTAAACACTATAGTGTTTAATAGTGTTAACACTATTAAATTATATTATTGCGGCTTTGAATTGTTTTAGTATGTTGTTAGCTGCCTCGAGATGCTTTCAGCAGGAGGGGGCAGCATATAAATAAAATTAAAAAATAAATAAACTTGGCACAAACCAATCTGGGGGGTGGGGGGCACTGGGGGAAGACTTTATAACCAGGGGGCTTTGGATTGGCCCCTCTTGTCTAGTAGAGGAGAAGAAGGGAGGTTTAGTAGAATTACCAGAGAAAGGGTCTGATCCAAAGCCCTATGCAGACATTGCTTACCAGGCAGAGCCAGCTGCTGAGCTAAGGGAGCAAGCTTATTTAAGAGTCAGGTAAGCAGCCCCTGGGAGATGCCTGCTCAGGACTTCAGATTGGCCCTGTTCTCTGGTAATTCTGTACCCTCCTCCTCTCTTAAATAAGTTTCAGAAACTGGTCGGGGGGGGCATCTGAGGGCTTTCATCCCAACAGAATTGGGGACTGAACTCAGGCTGGGGGGGAACCGAAGTCCCACACAGGCAGCTTGTGGGCGCAGCTCATCTGGTCACCCTACTTAATGGTTAACAGCCACAGTTTGGGGATGGGAAAGTGTGAGCGCACCAAGTTTAAACCGCTGTTTATACCCATGGAAAAGACACACATGGTGCCCATTAGAAGTATGCAAAATGAATGTAATAACAAAAACAAAGTCAACACAAAAACTAATACGTACGTAGAAACTGAAAACACAAAAGCATAAATGAAACCAGTCCCTTCTGCACACTCCTCGTAGATGCGGTGGATCCTCCTTAAGGGCAAGACACAGGAGTCGATAACCCTTGGAGTCCTTTCCAGATATCTACAGGTGCTTTGAGACAAGCACCTCCACACCCACCTTCCACCAATGATACATGTTGCAAGGAACCCATAGGGTACCATGTATAATGGGTGGATGGTGGGTGGGTAGTGATGGGGAGATGCTTGTCTAAAAGCACTCAATATTGCATTTGCAGTGATTTCATGAGGATTCGTAGGCTGTTTTTACACAGACGGAGGTGAGCGGGGGGGATGGGTGTTTTGACGTGGTAGGTGGATGTGGATGTGTGGCTGTTTACACACACCCCTCCACCCATGGGGTCTCCTCCGGTTTTCCGGAGGGCCCCGTGGGTGGAGATGGGCGGATGATGGGTGTAGGTGGGTGTGTGCCGGGAACATACATGCACAAACACCCACTGCCTGTGGTGTTCATACAGGCGTAGACCCATCCCCCCACCCACCACTGGCTGTTTACATGGACGCCCCCCAAAACACTCGCCAGAAGACCGAGCACGAGGAGTGTGTGTGTGTGTGTGTGTGTCGTCCATGTAAAAAACAGCCGTAGTCAAGCACTTCAGAGGATAAATTGCATCCCAGTTTTTAAGACCGCAATCTCTTCAGGGTGGAGACTTTTTGAGTTGCATATATTGTTCTATGCCATGATCATTGTTAATCTATAAAGCCCAAACAGCTTGGGCCCCAGGTATCTGAAAGACCGCTTCCTCCCTCGTGTCCTGTCACAGCCCCTGAGGTCAGCTGGGGGCACTCTCTTGCAGGTACCATCTCCCTGGGATGTGCTTACAACTAGGGCGCACAGAGAGGCATTCTTGGTCGCTGCCCCACAATTCTGGAACTCCCTCCCCTCGGAGGTACACCTACGCCGTCCTGAGACTGCTCCTCTTCTGAAAACAATGCACGACTAGGGATGTGTGAACATGGTTCGGAAGCTCGGAGTTCGGACCGAACTCGAATAGTTCGGTCGATCGAAACGAACTTTTGAATCGAACTCAAATTCGACCGAACTGTTCGGTCGAATCCGAAGCAGTTCGGAAGGCCAAAGAATCCAATTTTGAATGTACAAACTCGGTTCGGAAGTTCGGAATTCAACCGAACTCAACTTTCAAACCGAACTCGATTTCTGTTCACACATCCCTATGCAAGACCTTTCTATTTGGCAGGCAGGGATAGGGTGGGATGGGATTGCATAGGGAGGATGTAGGGGTGGGGGTGGGATAAGGCATTCAGGGGATTTTAAAAATTGATTTTAATGTTGTTGTTTTGTAATTTCTGTTTTTAATTATTGTAAGCCACCCTGAACCTCTGTGGGAAGGGTGACATCAAAATATTAATTAATTAGTTAAATAAATAAAATGAATCATTCACCAATTCTAAGTAGCAACAGAAGTTGCTATCTATTGGTTTGTTATGCGTAGATAAACAGGCATAGTACTATTCCAGAAAATGTTATGGGCCAAGAACAGACTGTGGACTAAAGTTAAAATGGTGGGTATACGTGTCGGATTTCTGGTGCTCTAAGTGAACCAAAAATCTCAGGTATCTTTTGGGTGGCTTCCAAACAGGTGTTTAGTCAAGTAACTGAAATGTCAAAATGTCAAAAGAATGGTGAAGCGGTTCCGTTTTTGTTCCAATTTGTTTACTTCCACTCCTGTATTTTGGGAGATTTGGGGGTGGGGGTATTATTTCAGTTTTCCAGTTAATTTCAGGTACTCAAAAAACTGGAAACTGAAATTTCAGTTTTTCAAGTACTCAGTGATATTTGGGTACCCATTCAGATAGATACCCCAAAAATGCATGTATCACCCAAGGGTGCCAAATAGGGATGTGTGAACAGAACCGAGTTTGGAAATTCGGTTTGGTTTGGTTCAAAAATCGAGTTCGGTTCGAAAGTTTAGTTCGTTCAACCGAACTATTCGAGTTTGATCAAATTCTGAACTTTCGAACCGAGTTTGTACATTTTGTACTGGTTTGTACAAAACCAGTTTTTTTGGCCTTCTGAACTGGTTCGGATTCGACCGAACAGTTCGGTCGAATTCGAGTTCGGTTTGAAAGTTTGGTTCGGTCGACTGAACTATTTGAGTTTGGTCCGAACTCCGAACTTCCAAACTGTTTTTGCACATCCCTACTGCCAAATTAGGTAACTGTTTCAGCCCTACTGTGACCAGATTCTGATCTCATTTCATGCTGGTATAAATCTGAACAAATAGAGTTACTTCAAATTGACACTGCTGCAAATGCTGTCAGCAGCTGGTGTCCTGTGTGGACATGATTCCAACCAGAAATTTCCATTTCAGTGACCCAATTCTGAGTCTCCTCCATAAGAGCGAAGGCAGCATGGCAACACTTTCCCCCCATAATGCCCGATAGCAATAACACATTTTCTTAGGCAAAATGAAGGGGAGATCTTGCCGTTCTTCATCCCGGTGACAAGAACCTTACTCCATAAACAACATCAAGGAAGCAACCAATCATTGAAATCAATGGGCCTATGCATGAAGGAAGGTGCCAATCGGTGGTTATAACATAGGCACTGAAAGGGTGGGGAGCCTTTGTGGATGAAATGGGATGAAGGGCTTGAATCAAGTGGCTACTGGGCAGGACTAGAAGCATAGCAGGCATGAAGTCAGAACAGGGCACAAGTAAATTGAATAGAGCAAGACAAGGAGTGCAGAAACATGAGTTGCGGCTGGCCAGATCTCCACGCAACCCTGTAGTGGGCAAACGTAGCTGCCACACTGTGGGGCCAGCATGGGGAGAAGGACAGACAGTCCCCCCTCCATGAGAAAGGCAGGCAGCCAGGCGGCTGTTGGAACCCCCGTCACGGCTGGGGCAGACAAGGCACTGACCCCGCCCTGTCTCCTTCCCCAACCAAAATCCTGCCCCCAGCCATGGGCATCAATGTCTTCTGCTCAAAGCCCCATAGTGGAGCTCATCACATGGTGGGGCAGAAGGGGTCTGGGAAAAAACCCATTTTGGGTGAGGCTGCTACGAGTTGCATACTTGGGCTTTTTCCGAAGACACGTCATGTAGCAACCAGCTGCTTTCCCCGCCCCCACAGTGGAAGAAACATCAGGTGGAAGCCGGCCACATGACGCACTGCATTGTGTGGTCCAGCTGCCCAAAGGGGTTTCAGGCCATCCAAGACATGGTAGCCTGCCCAAGGCAGCTCGTGTGGCTGCACCCAAGGGCTAGTGCGGGGTTAAGAACTGGAAGAGAGACGTTCTGTGACATCCACCATCTTGTGGAAGCTGGGGTAGTGATGGGGCTTGTTATCTCTCAGAGGCCCAGTCAGGATTGAGTAGGGACAGCATCACAAATAGCAAAGGGGAAGGGGGCAGAGGCAACCACAGTGCTGTGGTGGTACAGCCAGGACAGTTGGTGACTCTCTACTGCCAGGGTTGCTGGTTTGATCCCGAGTCTGTACTGAAATGGATAGGGAAACAAATTATTCCCAGTTAATATCTGGTATTCCAGATAGCTTGGAGGTTATTTGTTAACTATCTGGTAATCGCAGAGGGTAAATTAACAAACTGGAATACTGGCTATTACCAATTACCATTACTTCATTACCACAAAATAAAAGTCTAACGGTAATTTAGTAAATGGTAATCTGATTCCACTGGATACCAATCAGTATCCAACCATTTATCGGACACCACAATATCCAGCTGGATACTAGCTACTTGTTTTAGCTTTAGACAATGACAGACACTGCTGGGGCTAAACAATCTTCCATCCCTCCCATATTAAATGGAACTGGTGCTCTTACGGGACTGGGAAGGATTTATTTGTACATAATCTTTCCCCCTCCTTTTGCCTTTCCATGAAAATGACTCAACATGTCTTCTGCAGTCAACTTTGCAGCAGCTGCACGCAATGGGAAGCATGGGGCTTTGGATCTTTACTGCTCTCTTGCTGGTGGCTTAAGCAATGAAATTACTCCCCTCACTCCACATGATGAGAACCTTAAGCAGGCTAGTCGATACGGTAACTTCATTATCTGAAGAGGCCTCTTACCTACCCCCGCCATTGAATGGACGATTTGTGCTAAATTGAAGGTCATCTGGAGGTTTGGGTTTTTTATGTTCTGAGTGGATAAAGGTTATTCTCTCAAAATAACATGGTTGAGGAATCTTACAAAGCACTCAGGTCCAGGTCTCTGAGGGCAAGCCCATGAACAGGTATTCTGCCTGCCCAGCAGATTGGAACTTAGTGTTTCATTTAACTAGCTATGAAAGAAACATCAAAAAGAGAGAGAGGTGGTTAGCTTTCGTACAAAAGCATCACCATCTCACTTCTGCCACTTGGGTCCAGTCCTGTCAAAGTACAAGGGCTGACAGCAAACTCATTTTTCCTGATGCTGTGGCTCAGGAGTGGGAACCTTCAGACCTAGGGGCCAAATGTGGCCCATAACTAGGTGGTTTTTTAAATTTTTCTCTTTCCAGTGCCTGGATCTGTCCCCTGGACCCATTTCCTGCTCCCAAACATGGAACGTCTGAGCTCATGGGAAAGACTGAGCTCATGAGAGAATTCACCCATGGATAGAGGACAGATCGATAGCACGGATCCATGATTTGGACTCACCATTCCGGCCCTCTGCACTCGTCCCCATCTTCTACACAGCCCTTCGAGCTGGTATTAACTTTCAAAGTGGCCTCTGGGAAGGAAAAGCTTACCCACCCCTGCTGTAGCTGGATCAGAATCTTAAAGTTCTGTTTAACCATAATGATCTTGCTTATCGTAATCAAGATGGGCCTGAATTTCTGATCTCAAGAAGATTGCGGTTGGGTTTTTTCCTTTAATACAACAATAAGAGTAATTTTGGAGAAGGGCTTGGTGCCTGAGGGTGAGCGCTCTGTTCTTTATGATACTTCAGCCTCTGAGGGGTGCCGGATAATTTGATCTGTCACTTAATAGCAGCAAAAGGAGATAAAACAAAACAAAAAACAAAACAACTTAGTTCCTGTGAAAATATTTCATGTGCAGTCCCTTTTATATAAAGAGTTCGCTCAATACTAAGGGTTCACTTGTCTTCCAAGGTGACGGCCTTGTGTGAGGAGGCGAACTAGGAGGAATTCTCTTTTCTGCTTAGATTGTGCAGTTATTGGGTACCATGCTGCCTGGTCTCCTATCCCCACTGCAGTGGCACCTAGCAAACAGACTTCACCTAGTGAACTAAGGCTTTGAGCGTGCAGACTTCTTCTGTGAGATGTCCAAAGTTATATTCCACTTTCTCAAGCAGAAATCCACCCACTCCAAGGATGAACAGGTAGTACACAGTGTAGTAACGATCATGGCGGTGGCATAGGGATGTGCAATTCATTTTCGTTATTATGATAAAAATGAATATTTATGTTTTCTTTTTATTTATTGTAATAACAACAACAACAACAACAATAAACAAAAAGAAAAACAAATTTTAATTTTTGAAATAATGGGGGGAAATGGAAAAACGTATTTCCTGCTATAACTTTTTTGCTTCTTATTCAATTCGGATGAAACTTGGGAAGATTGTACCACCAACGGAGGGCACATATTTACCAAATTTTAGAAAGGTTGGATAAAGGGAACCAATTTTATAGGCAATTGAATGTTGTGCTTTTAAGAAAAGCTCCATACACATTCCTGTCTACAACCTTTTTCCATTCCATCCAATTTGCATGAAACCTGGGAAGTTTATTTCCCTTCCCAAGATTACCAATTTTCAGAAAGATTGGACAAATGGTCCTGATGTTATAAGACATTAACTTTAAAATGCATTTCCTGGAGTAACATTTTTAAATTCCATCCTGTTTACAAGACATTTGGCAGGAATATATCCCACACCTTCCCTGTCATCTCTGCCAAACTACAGGACAATTTGATAAAGGACCCCAATTTTATAAGTAATTGAAGTTGTCCCCTTGAAGACCATTATTCAGATAAATAGCAGCACATGCAGTGCCAGTCAGAGGCAGGCACTTGGCATGACGGGGGAGGGAGTCTGTAGATGGTAGGATGGGGAGCAACCCAACAGACTGACAGACACATTCAGTGGCCAATTACTGCATGCTTCCAGCTTTACAGGACCAATCGGTGGTGGCTTTGAGGCAGGCATAGGGTGCAGCCCTGAGACAAGCATAACTGGGACTTTGGGGATAGCATCCCAAAACTCAGGATACATGGTTTACACATCCAGGCTGGCCAATTATCATCACAATCAAATTCTGAAGCACTGTGACAGAGGACAGAAGAGAATCTCTATTGACTCTTTCCTAAAAAGATACTTCCAACTTTCCAGTAACAATTGGGGGGAGAAGTTGGGATGGTCGCAACACCGAATGAGATATTTGGTTGACATTTCTGCTGGCCAATTGGCATCACAAACTGATCTTATACCAAAGTGACATGTAAGAGAATCCCTGGCATAGGCTCATTCCCTGCACATGCACCAACACCTGCCACCCGTGGCATTTACATGGGTGCACACCCGCCACACACTCATCCCCCCACCCACCGGCAGCCATTTACGTGGGCTGCCCCCCCACCGTACACCTGCCCAAACAATGACCGGTTTTTTTGGGGGGGGGGGAATGGAGTTCCATGTAAAAACGTCCATAGTATAAGTAAGACAGTTGTGAAAATGTGAGGAGCTACTCGAAAAAGAACAGAAGGTTGCTACCTTGTAAAGAAGGTTCGTTGAGATGGTTCCAAACATTCTCACAATACCCACCCTTCCAGCCCTGCATGATCCAGGAATTTTCTTTTATTCCTAGAAAGGGTTGGAAGGAACTGTCATTGTGAGGGCGAGAGCACTTATTATAGTAGAGGAGCTCAAGACCATCATGTGGTCTATTATTTGGATAGGACGAGCATGCACAACCCAGACTAGTTGTGAGAATGTTGGGAGCCATCTCAAAAAACCTTCTTTACAAGGTAGCAACCTTCTGATCAGCACATGGGGAGTTGTTGTTTGTAAACAAACAGCTTTATCCATGGTGTCCCACTGCTGGCAGGCAGAGGCAGGTGAGGGATAGGAACCTCCCCCTCCCATGATGTGTGTGTGTGTGTGTGTGGGGGGGGGTGCCTCCTACAACCCAGGTGCAGGACTGCCTCTGCGGGGTCACGCAGCGTCCCACCCAGATCTGAAGTACTAGCACTCTGAGCTGTCCTGCATTTAACTAAAGAACAGTTTATCCTCCAAGTACACATGTGTACATCATGACTTCACAAAGAAAAAGAAAAAAATATTTTTTTAAAATGAGGTGGAAAAAAGTCTATAGAAAATGTAAATATGCCTTTAAACCTCAACAGGACTTAAAATGAAAAGAAAGTAGAATGGGGATCCAAAGTAGCTTTTCTCAACAGTTTGAGAATTTGATACAAAAGCATTGCATCATAACTCCAGGGAAGGCGCAATATGAAACAATGTATATGTATTTCAAAGTATCTGATGCCTAGTCAAAATTTGAAATACAATTCTGAAAGGGAGAAATTAACAGGGGTAGGGAAGAAAACTGAGGAAGCATCTTCTCAACAAGTGATTTGAACAAACAAATCTAGATAATCATCATAAAAAAACATCTCCCCACTCATGTACTATCCATCATGATTTCTTCGCAATGTAATTGACTGCCAATGCAGGCAAGCATCGTCCATTACAAGTATTTGTTGGGTAGTAAGTTATTGGGGAAACGTTTATGGAAACACAACCTTTACAAGCTCACTCCTCAGGGGAAAGAGATCTGCCTTAAATGCTTTGGCCAAAGTTTTAAATAAAAAAACCACCGCCCCTCACCCAATCAAGGCTTATATGAATTTAACATATATTTTCATACCTAAAAGGACTTATGAAATAGAAAGCTAAGCTAGTAATACCTCATTCCCCATTAGAACATACAATTCCACAGCATCAGGCATCATTACAACCCTATTACCATAAACCACTTGCTAAAACGGAAGAGGGGGGGAGTGGGGGAAAATAGGAGGCTGAGTGAACTGTAAAATGGGAATGTGTGTGTGTGTCTTTCTCCCTGTGTTCCCCACACTCTTGTATATCTTAGATTGTAAGCCCACTGGGAAGGGATCTGTCTCCAAAAATCTGTGACCGTAAAGCACTTGGGATGGGCAAACACGGTTCAGATGTTCGGAGTTCGGACCGAACTCAGTCTGTTCAGACGTCTGAACCGAACTCTCGAACAACCGAACAGTTTGGTTGTGTTAAGTTGAGTTCGGGGGCAGGGAAAACATCTTTTCAGGGCCAAAAATTCAGTTTCAGTTTTGTTTTGGTTTCGGTATCGATAGCGCTATTTTTGAATGTTCGGCCAAGTGCGGCAAAACCGAACTCGACTGAACCGAACCATCGAACCCGAACTTGGGTTTCGAACCGAACGACCAAACGTCCGAACATCCAAACCGCGTTCTGTTTGCCCATCCCTATAAAGCACTGTGTATGCCTAGTAGTACTATAGAAATGATTAGCAGTAGTAGATACATCTTTAGCCAAGATACCCAATAAAAACTTCAAATGATAAAGAATCCACATCCTTAGATAGGCTGTCCCAATGGTTGATTAACCTCATGAGTCTATCAATTAGAACCTGGTAACTGTAGATAGTGTTTTCTATTATGGGACCTAACCCTATGGTCTTGTCTGCCTTGCCGTATTATCTTCTGACTTTTGTTCACACAATGAGCAACTCAGTCCTGGCATGATATACGAGACCAGCCCTTCTGAACCTGTCACTGAGCCACACAAATGGCTGTTTTATACAGACTGGTTTTATTCAGCAGGATAATATTCTCCTTGCCAAGCAATACTCTCCGGCATTGAAGAGATGGGTGAAAAATAGCAGGAGGAAGGAGGCCAAGTCGATAATGGCATGTCATTGGAAATGTTTAAAGCACTAAGGAACATCAAAGCTGAGCGGACGCACGGTATTTGATCGCCCCAGTAATTTTCCCACAACTAGGTACGATTGTCCCCTACTCGACATTATGTGAACCTGAACAGACACAGCTCACTCAAAGCACAGAGCTGAAAACACTAAAATACAATTCAACAAGGTGAAACGCACAGTATTATAAGAACCAACACATGCACAAATACAAAACTGAGGATGTCTGCCTGGGAAACAGCACTGTGGAAAAGGATCTAGGGATGAGAGTTGACCACAAAATGTATGAGTGAACTGCATGTAATTGTACCTCTCTATTCTGCATGGAGAAATAAGTCTGGTTGTGGTGGTTACTTTTTTTAAAAAGGACGTGGGCAAACTGGTAGTCAGGCATCATCCAGAGGTGATTTTGGGCCACTTTGGCCCAGGACCTAGACGCACGGGTAAACATGCACCACCAGATATTGGCAAGGGGCTGCCCCGGGTGGTGTTGGAAGCTAGCCCGGGCTGTGACCTCTGGACAACCTCCAAGGTCACAGCATGAGCTAAGGTCCACCCGATCAGGCCAAAGCGGGCGACCATGTCCGTGAAGCCACAGCTTGCCTGTGTTGCCATTGTCAGCAGCCATGGCTGCGCCTCACTGGCCACCATGGCTGTCCGTCATGGTGGTGGTAGGTTGCTCAGAGCACAGTGCAGACAGGACAAGCCACCCACACGTTCGTTGTGTGCCTGGCTGTATGGCCAGCAGGACAGCTCCCTGGCAGTGCCCTAACCTGATCCAGAGTGTGTCTTGTCTGGGATTTTCTGCCCTGGGGTGGCCTGGTGAGCGTCCTGCTGGCCGCACAAGATTAAGGGGGAAGATTTTCTGCATGCCCTGTTATATGGAAGTTTGAGGTTGGAGGATTAGATGATATTTGAAGTTGGTTTCCCTCCAACCTGAAATATAGTCCTCTCTATGGGCCCAATCCAACATGTAGACATGCACCATGAGCAATGGTGCATATCATGCACACGATATCTGCACGTCCTGGGCTTGCATGTGGTGTGTGCACGCACCTTGGATCAACCTCCATTTTCTTATTCTCTCCATGCAGAGACTATATTAAGGGTACAATTCAGTCCTTACTGAAATCAATGACTTAGCTCTCATGGACTTGAGTAGGGGAGGATTGTTCCCTTCTCCACATACACTTGTGTCACACTCTGCACTCCCCTGCAAAGTGAGTTGCTTTAGAAGCTGGCCCTTTCAACTACATACAGATTCTCAACGAGGCTTATTCAAGTGTTCCTGTATCCTCCTTTGTGGACGCCAACACTCTGTATTGCCGGCCAGAACTAACCATAAAACATAACACAAACAAAAAACATCCCAATGGCCCTTTCAGGGTTATCATCTCCTCTGAACTGCTACTTGTTGAAAGTGACCTCGTATCTTAATGACCTTGGCAAATCTTTATTGGGACCAATTCCAAGTCCATGTGGTTTGCTTGTGTGCTGTAGGCCTTGTGTCACAGGTGCACATAGTGTGGCTTGTGCATACATACGATTGCATTGCATATGTTCCACATGCCAGTCCGTGGGGCTTGGAATCAGTCCCACTGACACAAAACACGGAAAATTCCCTATTTGTAAAGTGACTACATTCTTCAGTTGAATTGTTCTCCTCATTACATTTTATTCCAATTTCTAGCCTTTCCCCAAAAGGTCTAATGCTGTTCCAGAGGTAACAGATTTGGAGGTTGAGTTTGAAAGGAAATGCACAATTTTTCTGGCATTGCTCATTTTGGCTATCCACAGATTTGGTTTGGATTAACTGCTTGCAAGAAGAGGACTTCTTCTCCATGAACGGAAATGGCTTAACTAAACATTAAGTTTCCACAACCAAGTGGCAGAGAAATTGAACACATTTATATTTTGAACTATTTAAAGATAGTTCTATTTACCCATATTTTAAAAACTAACAAGGTGCAGAAGGCTATCAGATGATGATGTAATATCACATTGTTTACAAATAAAAGTGGCAGAGTATCAAGGAAGAATGAGAACTGAAACTGGTAGTTCATTTGCTATCCCTAGATAACACACACATTCTTGAGTATTGCATCAGGTACTTGATGGACTACCTGATTACGGATACTCCAAAAAATCAGTAATCTCCAGTCTAAACTTTTAAATTTTCTGGTTACCAATTGGTAAATCGGAATGGAAAACTGAAAAATCAGGACCAGACAGTCTGGAATCGGAAGTTGACATTCTGAAACATTCCAAGACATGGAGAACTCAAATCAGGATAAAATTGGGTATCAATCGGTACCTGATATATATGAGTCAATTCAGGTATGAGAAATTTGATGGGTATGGGATGGAAATACAACTGAAAAATCATGGTGGAATTCCAAGTGTTTTTCCTTTCACCGCTGTTATAAAGGGAAGAACCTCTGTGTACAGGGAAGGACCATGTGTCTTTCTGGGGTGTGTAAGTCATTTCATTTTAATTAGTTCAGAAAATGAATGGAGTTCCATTTGTTTTCAGAACTAGGGTAACAACAATGAATGAATAAGCAAAATTACATTCGTTTGATTTTGTTAGTTTTTGTTTCTATTTTTGTTTTATTTATTCAGCATTGGTACCAAATCATTGATATATAAACTAAAAACTGCATGAACACAATGGTTGCTGGGGCCCTTCTGTGCCTGGGCGGCCCTTTTCCAAGACAGCACCGGCAACGTTGGTGCCATTTTAGAAAAGGGCAGCTAGTGTCTGCATATGCAGACTGGCTGCCCTTTTCCAAAATGGTGCCAATGCTGCTGGTTCCATTTTGGAAAAGGGTTCACATGCTCAGAATGATTTGAAGCATGTGCAGTGATTTTTTAAATTAAAAAATATTTTTTTAAAAAAATATACGCATTCACAAAACGGCCACCAGACCATTCTGCACATGTGAACCCTTTCCCAAAAATGGCACTGCCATCTTAGACAAGGGCCATAAATGTTCAGAACACACACCCCACGACCAGTGGTGCGTGCATGCGATTTTCAAAAATTAGTTTTAATAAAATAAATTTAACCTGAAATCAAAAAATAAACAAAAACAGTAGAGTCCCTTACTAAAACACCCCAAAACACACGACTTTTAAAAAATGAAAAAAAGGGGCAACAAAAATGAATGAGTTCCCTGATGCACACCCCCAGTGTCTGTACGGATCTCCATAATAGTGTGCTGCACAGGGCCTTCTGCACACCTTTCTTTACAAAGCCAGTGTCTCAAGGTGCAGTTTTTTCAGAGGTTCTCAGCATCTGCACCTCCCATGGACTAGGCAGGAGGTAGTTTAGGAAAAGCTGATCAGCATCTATTAGCTTATAACTATGGGAAATTTTAAGTGGAAGTCATAGAACCTTTTTCTCTCTCTCCTCTTGCAGTCGCAAAGCAATCTAAATGTTGAAAGAATCGGTTCCAACAGTGCCCAAGCTGTGATGTAGGTAGGACAGAAAAATTGAACCTTATGTATGTGCTGTTTTTTCTAATTTACACTATACAATCCTAAGTACTTAAGTGTCGTTTACATTTGGGATTTAGGCTCCTTTTACACTAATTCCTTCTTTATTTTTGTTTCTCTCTTCCACTTTCACAGCTGTGTGGGACACAAGATCTCTTGCCTGGATCTTCAGACTTAACTTGGATTATTTTCTTTAGTGTTAATGCTGCACTCAGTCACTAAGAAACAATGTGATCCAAAGTCCATTAGAACCATGGGGAAACTTTCTATAACCAACAAACTCTCGATGAGAATCCTACTCTTTGATTTTTTTTACTTAAATTCTCCCACAAAACACTAACAGCTAAGCAGTTCTAAAATAAACAAATTTCCAACACAGTAAAGTAAGGTTAATGAAGGCAAAAGCTCAGTAAATCTCAGTAAAATAAGACCATGGTTGAAACCAAAAGCACTGGGGCCATTGTGAGATCCTTACAGCTTCAGATTTCAGGTTAATTTCTGTCACACTCCTTACTCAATTACCACATTTCTCTACAGTGCCAAAGGCTATAGTTAACAGCAAAGGTGTGTGCACTTTAAAGCAGACTTCAAAGCAGGATGACTGAGTTGTCAGATTTTTGGATGTAAGCACAAATTTGTCCTTTAGAGGACACCCAAGAGGAAAATATGAATAGATCTGCACTTATCGCCCTCCATACTCCAGCCCGTGCACTTCGCTCCTCCTCTGTCCCTTCTCTCACCCTTCCACGCCTTCCCTGCTCCCCTAAGCGCCTTCGTCCCTTCTCACTTGCTTCCCCCCATGCCTGGAACTCCCTCCCTGTCCACATCCGCCTTGCCCCCACCCTTCATACCTTCAAATCTCTTCTTAAAACTCACCTCTTCCGCTCTGCTCTGTCTGACTCTTTATCCTGCTGAGCCACTATTCCTATACCTACGATCTGTTTACCCTTATCCTTGCCACATGGACCTGCCTGCTGTCATTCTCATCGTAACCAAGCCAAGTACGTGCACTTGAGACCTCGCATCTTCATGAATGTTAGACCCCTTGTCTCTCCCTCTGTTCCCCTTCCTATGTCTCTCCCCCAGCTCCTGTCGCTCAGATTGTAAGCCCTAGAGGCAGGGACCGTGTCTATTTTATTACTTTGTAAAGTGCCATGTACACTGCTGGCGCTATATAAATGTTTGTTAATAATAATAATAATAATAATAATCTGAAACCTGCAGAATACTTTAACTTAGGAGATAGTTGAGGCCTGATACTTCATCTACATTGGGATAGGGACCCAGGGGCCAAATGTGGCCTGTAGCTAGTTTTTATTTGACCCCTTTCCAGTTCCTGGATCTGACACCTGGATCCAGTTCCCACCCCCAAGCACTGAAAGACTGCGCTCAGAGTAAAGAAGCAGAGATGAGGGCATGCACAGAAAACTCGGGGAAGGACTGTGGTTCATGATCTGGACTCTCCCCTTCCCGGGTGCACCCCTAAGCACCCGTCCCCTCAAATTCTATGTGTCCCCGAGAGCTTGTGCTAATTTTCAAAGTGGCCTCCTGATCTAAGTAGAAACAATTTGGAAGCATAGCTCAAAATAGTGTTGTTACTTAGTGAAAGTGAGCATCCTCTCTGTGAGAGGCCTTAGATGAGCACTCCTTATAGTAGCACTGCTTGCTGTCCATGGTGCTGACCAATCTAATTATCTCCATGATCAGGCAGTGTACAAACGAAAGATTACACCTGAAAACTATTGATATCCAAGGTGACAATTTTATTGATCTAGGAGAGCTTCAGATGAATACACACACACACACATGCAAATGCTCACCTCAGTCACACAATAAACAGTGGGATTAGCCATTTGAGTAACATAGAGGGATTGTGGCCTCCAGCTCCCAACTGGGACTAAATTAAAATGTCCTGGCTTTATAATTATCCACTGACATTTATTTTGCCTATGTTATGCCAGGCACAAGAGAACTTTGAAAATTGCTTCGATCATTTACAAATCCTTGCATTTGTTTGATTTTATTATTTTTACATAATAATGTAAAAAATGCTGGAGCCATTTCAACATTTTCTTAAATGACTTAGTGGCATAATTCTTGGATGACAATGGCATGAGATATTAACTTTTTTTTTTAAAGTAATGGTCATCCATGAAAGATTTTTTGTATTGATGAAGCGGATTTGTGTTCCCTCTGTGAATTTTATCAAATCATTTATGATAGGAGCTTATTAGGGGCTTACTAATCAATGAGGGCTCTACTATTTCTGATAAAGAATTATAATAACCTAAGCAAGTAGCTGAGTTTGAACGCATACTTTGGATTGCTGTGATTATCTGAAGTTAGAGGGTTTATATAGGACGGTGTGGGTCTGTTTTTCTCGCTTAGCTGAAGGGCGTTGGTTCAGACGGTAATTTGATCATTTCGCATAGCAAAGTGGAAAAGGATTCTTTTTCGTGATTAAAGAAATATAAATTGCATTATCATGATTTGACCTTTGAATAACCCATATGCCACAGAACGCCCCAGTTGTAAAAGCACATTGCTGTGTACATTTTACATTTCTTTGTTTTTGTGTTGTTGGGTTTGTTTGTTTGTTTAAAAAACACACCCACCCTGAAATGCTGTATGTATCTAAGCATGGTTGTTATGTTCTCCTTAGCTAAGGCAAGTTACAAAAATATTACTCATGCATAACAAAAATTTAAATCCAAACAACAGTCCCCCACACTCCCCTGTTTTTTGTTTTTTTTAAAAAAGAAATCAACCAGTGCATAAACTTCACATGCGTTGTTAACAAACAAAATATAAGAGTCTGTCTGTGGAAGGCCATTGAACCAACCTCTGTTTCACTTATTTAAACATCTTGTTAAAACTGGAATCATTTTCACATATTGGGGGGGGGGGGGAGGGAAATCACCATCTCAGCAGTATGTGAGGAAGGATATCATATACAATTCAGCGCAGCGCAAATTGACAATAAAACAGTTGCTTTCTTCAGTTGTTAAAAAAAAGGGTGCATTTACATAGCAACCAAAACTGAACTGATGGGAAACAGTTTAGCTATTATTTGCATCTAAATAACAACTTCAAGTTCTCTATCATTTTTACAGGAACAATTCCTTACTGCAGAACACCCTCCAAGTTATTCTCCTACAAATATTGCTTAAATGCAGCTTACCTGAATAAGACTTTCTTAACCCCAAAGCCATCCTGCCGTCCAAGCTGATGCTAGTCAGACAGTGGCTGCCTGCATTGGAGGCAGACACTCACAGAGAGTAGATCAGACAAAATTTAAGGCATATTTAGAGTATTCTCCAAGGTACCGGACAGAAGCATCAAGCCCATACTCGCGGTATAGAGAGATCATTAATGGGCATTAGTGACAGACCATTATGACTTTCAGAGATCATTAAAGATTCATAGTGTAGCAGTATTTTTCTGGCAAGGTCTAACCATTTCTTGGACATTGGTGGGCGCTTCTCCTAGGATATTTACTTAAACATATTATTTTCAAATGCAAAATTTTATTTACTGTCTTCTAGAATTACAAACATAAAAATAAAGATGACTGTAACAGGATGCCACAGGGCATTAAGCTGCCTTGAAAAGTCTGGTTGAGAGGATGCCTCTTGTGGCAAAGCTTTCTGCAGCCCAGATAGCTTTTGTGAGGTAGAAAATGTAGTGTTTGGTTTTTGTTTTAAGCTGAATTATTGATGAACAGTAAATGATACGAGGGTACTAAGCATTTCAAGAATTACAGTTGCTAAAGGTTGCTGCAATAATTACTGTGTAGACACCTTTTTTAAAAACCATTTTCAAGCAAAAAGTTATTATTTCAACATAGAGAGGGAATGTTTGACAATTATAGGGGGAAAAACCCCACAGTCTTCTATTTGGTTCCATGAAAAAATGTTGCTGCAACCTCATGGAGGCTCATCAAGCAGCTCGCCTCTTGATGGGAGTAGGTTGCCAGGAGCGCATTACACTAGTGCTCTAGAGCCTGACTACCGATAGTGTTCTGGGCACCATTCAAGGTGCTGATTTTAACCTATAAATTCCTAAATGGCCTGGGCCCATATCTAACGGACAGTGCCCTCAGCTTATGTTCCTCTTCAGCCTCTGAGGCCGCTTTCAGACCTTCCCCCCCCAGCACATATTTTGGCTGTGGGAGGGAATGCGCACGCCAGGATATGCGCAGGGTTTGGCTGGCCTGAATGCCCCCCTCCCGCTCGGTTTTGCCGGCAAACACCTGCAGCGATACAGAGCAGGAAATCCAGATCTGTATCGCTGTGGAATTTTGCCGGCAAAACCGCATAGGGAGGCTTTTAGACTGGCCGAACCCCATGCATATCCTGGCATGCGCATTCCCTCCCGCAACCAAAGTATGCACGGGGGGAGGGAGGAGGTCTGAAAGTGGCTTCAGATTAGCTGAGGGCACTCTTCTGCAAATTCCAACATTGGTCCAAGTCTCATTTGGTGTTTTTGGTGGCTATTCCATGGCTCTGGAACTCCGTAGTGGAGTTCACTAAAGTCCTAGTCTGAGCGTCTTCTGGGGGCAGCATAAGACCTATTTATTTGGCCAGACATTTAACAGGCAGGGCTAGGATTTGGAGGGGGAATTTATTGGTGTTTTAATTTGGGGTGTTGATCTTTTGTATATTTTGTGCGTTTGGGGGTGTGTGCTTTTTAAAATCATGTTAGCCACCATAAGCATTCTTCAAATAAGTGGAATAAACATCTAAATAAATAAGTAATACATAAACACCATTTAACCAAGGTCAGAATGGAATCTGATTTCATTTAAGTCACCAGTTAAATTCAGAGCTGAAATGGGTACCAAATTTTGTCCCCAAAGATAATGTCTGCAATTCTGGGTAGTCTACCCCTTACCGGATGGGTGTCCAAATACCAACGTGGAGAACTGACTTCCCAAAATATTGGATATTACCATTACCTAATAACTGACTTCCTGTTTTACCGACCCAGTCCCATTTACCAGTGGGTTAATCTAAGTTTTCACCTGTTTCAATTTCCAATCAGAATCGGGCATTATGTCTATTCTGATTGGAACTCAGAATGGACAATATTTCATCCAGCTCTGATCAGAATGGACAAAATAAGAAGTTAAAAATAAATAAATATATAGGCACAAAATGGCCACTTCCCATATATCAAAATGATGGTGGCAGCATTGCTGCTCTTTTGAGTACAAACAGTGGCTATTTTGCGCATGCATAAATGTTTTGTTGGTTTTTGCTGTTGTTGTTTGTTTTGTTTGGGAAAAAAGCATAGCTGTTCTCTTTTCACGAAAATGTTCTGTAAAATCAGAACAGCTATTTCAAACCAAGCCTTTCATATTACAGTTTTAGCAACTTTCCAAATTTCTGTGTTTGGGCATTTTCATCACTGCGCGCTCACGCATGCACGCACACACACACACGCCCACACACACAAGGGGCCATGGAACAACCAACAGAATGGAAATTGACGGGGAAAGGGTAAATTGGACAATTGGAAATGGGGACAAAACAGAAAACTGCTAACTCGAGAATGGAAAAAAAGTATTTCAGTAATTCCAGTAAGTTGTTGTGCACTAAAGGGGTGTTTTAAAATGAAAGCAGCAGGAGGGGGGGTGTCGGTAGTTGGTGCGTGGGGTGGAAGAGGGGTGCCCACACATAGGAAGTGCACGGGGAGGGATTCACACAGGCGGCTCCTGAAATGGCCGCCCCGTCAATGGAAGCAGTCACCCTGGCTCACACGGAGCACTCCGGATATTTCAGGAGTTCTCTGTGCGTGGCCTATGGAGCAGTTAGATGCGAGGACACTGGAGGGTCATGTGTGGACACATCTCATTTAAAAAACACCCTAATTGGTTGCCATCAAAGATAGTTCAGGTACCACAATTTTGATAGGTATATACATTTTGAGGGTACTCGTTTAAACTGTACCATTGACATGGGTTGGGGGCGGGGGGTCAGGATTGTATCTTGAGTTAGAATATTCATTTCTACAAAGGGACAAATTCTGGAGCCTTGTTCTGTGAGGTATTTTGGTACATACTTTAAGCACATGAGTAGTCTCATCAAAATGCTTTGCTGGATCTGGCTTAATTTTCTCCCTACAGCCGAAACTGGAAATTTTGCTCAGTTCTAATTCTGTCAGAACCGAGCACTTTGGTCTGATCTGAAGTTGGACTGAACAAAAAATAGAAATGCCCTTTTGTGCACATGCAAAATGGAGGGGACATTCTTCACATATGCAAAATGGCCACCACTGTGCAACATCGGGTGTTTTCAGACGTGACGGGGCGGTGTTCGCCCCGTCATGAAAACAACCCTGAGATTCCCCGCCGGGATCACTCCGGCACGGCCAACAGACGTGCCGGGGGATCTCGGCGGGGAATTGAGGAGGGGACGGGGCCGCGCGGCGCAACGTGCGGCTGCACAGCGCCGCCCCCTCCACGCTCCCTTGGCGCCCGCCCTCTGGGGAGACGGGCGGGCGCAGCGGCCAATGCAGCCGCAGCGCCCGCCCGAAATGACCACGGGCCGTAATCCTGGCAGGGATTCTGGGCCATAATCCCCATCCAGATGTGACGGGCCCCTTCATCCCCGCCGGGAATCACCTTCATCCCGCGATCAGTGCCGGCCCCACGGATTCAGCCGATCGTGTGGTGAATGTGATTCCTGGCAGGGACTGAGCATGGCTAACATCTGGGGGGGAACTTCCACTTCCCCAACAGACGTTACGGGACCATTCCCCACCAGAGGGAACTGACTGTGGTTGAGCGTGATCTCGTAGCATCTGAAAATACTCATCATCAGAGCTGCAATTGGTGCAGAATGTGGTGGCTCACCTTTTGATGGGGGTGGGATGCCTTTTTGTACGGAGGCTGCCATTTTGCATGGAACGGCCGCTGCCATTTTTTGTGCATACGCGAAATGCTCCATTCGGAATTCCACCGAGAATTTGGCTAAACCGTCCTGATTTCACTGAACTTTTGCATGAAGTTGGAATGGTTTACCCGAACCAGTCCTTTTCCTCCCAGCTCCTCCAGAAATGAGTCCTAAGGACCTAAGTCAGCAAAGAATGTAAGCAACTGCTGCATTCCTCATTATTCAGCAAAGGACATCACGTACTTATGAGCTTTATAACCACTAATTTGAAAAAGCTTTATCTGTGCGACCCCAATTTTAGACTTAAATTAACCCCACAACCAGGACCCCAGGTTGCAAAAAAAATATACAATGGGTGTGAATAGATGTGATGGTGACCCACAGTGGCCTGCTTTCCCATGCTTTGACCCATGAACCACTGGCATATCTGTTGATGGACCCCCAGATGTTGGCCTGGGATTCCCCCCCCCCGTCTCCATGGTTAACCCAGGCTGTGATCCCAGATATCTCTAGGGTTACAGTCTGGGCTACAGTCCATCTGATCGGGCCAAAGTGGGCCACAGTGGGCGATCAGATGTGTTTTAACCCAGCCCGGATTGGGTCCATCCTGACTAGCCACCACGGCAGCCATCATTGGCCGCCATTTCTGTCCGTCATGGAAGGGGTGGGGTATTGGGTGCAGTGTCGGAGCAGAGCTAGAGAGCCACACATTCATCTGTCTCCCCATCCTCCCTGGTGGCTAGCACATTTTTTGGGCAGCTCGACCCGGTCTGGACCGTGTTGGCAATGTATCAAATATCAGTCAAAATCATGATCCTGCCCGCACATGGCATGATACTACTTGGAGTTCTACTCCCCAGTTTGTTATAGTGCATGGCCAATCAGATGAGATTAGCCCTGTTCAGTCTCAAGCCTTCCCGTTCATCCTACAAGGTGGGTGGGACCAGACGGGGTTAAGCCCAAGTTTCAGCTTCAGCAGCTCGGACTGAGCTGCCTGTGTGCATCAAGGAGCCACTATTAGTATATCTACTAATATACTAAAGTGGGCTAAAATGTAAGGGCCCACTTAAGCTCCAGTCAAGGGGGAAAAACTGGCACCACGTAACCAGTCACACACCCTTTCTGATTTTCGATCGGAATGGGGCACTTCACTTGTTTCGACTGAAAACAGGAACAATCAGTGTTTCATCCAATTCCTATTGGAATCAGACAAAATATTCAAAAATCAAAAACAATGACCCCCCCCCCCCCAAACTGTGCGTGTACAAATGGCCAGCAGGGGTGATTTGTGCCTGCAAAAATGGCTGCCACGCTTAATTAAAACGGCAGCAGTGACACCATCACCATTTTGGATGAGGGCAGCTGAAACCGCATGTGGTGGCCATTTGTGCATGCACAGCCATTTAAAAAATATTATTTAATTGGGGGGGGTTGGGATTCCGATTGGAATTTACTTCCGATTGGAATTCCGATCAAATGCCCCTCCCCGCTAGACTGTTATTGCAGAAATGTCTGTGAAAACAGAACAGCTGTTTCGATTCAGTCTTCGCTTCCGGCAATCAGGAGAGAGGTGAAGAGAATGACCCCCACAACTTCTTCAAGAGTACATGAGAGGAGCATGACATAGCACAGTGTGTGTGTGTGTGTGTGTGTGTGTGTGTGTGTGTGTGTGCGCGCGCGCGCGTGTGTGAGAGAGAGAGAGAGAGAGATTTCTTTTTTAATATAGTCTTTCAGAACAACTGCGAGGCCTCAGGCAGCTGCACCTAAAGCCGCCTCTGCCCTCAGCACTACGAAACTTTGTCCAATGTTGAGGTTGTTTTTCCTCACTTCACGTCCCAGCCACTGAATCCTCTTATGTTATTTTCTACAAGGCTGAAGTGCCCGCTCCTATCAGGTCTCTTTTCCATGCACAGGTGTTAATACACTGGGTCAAGAGAGATCTTAACCCTCTTGTCTATAAACTGAATAAATAGAACTCCCTGCATCTCGCCCAATAACGATTTTCTTGCAGAGCCTGGATTTTTGTGGTGGTATTTTCCTCGTCCTACTTCAAGTGAGGTTGCCGGAGCTGGATATCGTATCCCAGCAGCAGTTTTGCTGATTTCATGGATCAAGTTAAAATCATTTCCCTCTTGAAAAAGCTATGTTTTACATCATGGCTTCAAGTCACCCAGTCCCCAGCAATGGCAGTGGCAGTGGTTACCCCTCTCACAACAGTCAAGTCTTGTCAAAGTTAATTTACTATGTAAATTCAATACATAGTGGCCAGCAGTACTTTCCCCACTCTAGAAAGCCCACTTGCATTTACAATAGGGCTGTAGCTCGGCCTTTGGAAAACTTTGGAAATCACCAAAGATTACCGCATTTGGTTCCCAAAGTCTGAAGTTCCGAGGACCAAGGCCATTCTTTGGAAAACTTCAGATGCTGCTGTGTATCAGCCGGGGGTGGGGAGGGTTCCCTGGCCTGGCATGGTATGGTTTCTTTGGCCTGTCCTGTCCAAATGGCCAATGCTGGGGAATGGGAGTTAGATACACTTTACCATGTCAAGCAGTTTTTAAAAAAATAATAATAATTGGGTGGCACATTGCCTGCTGCTTGGTTAGCACTTGGCACCATGAAGCCAGACTGGGGTCTCTCTTCCTGGATCCACTTCTATTTGCTTGGTCTGTTCAAGTTACCAGTGCCACAGTACCAATGCCATGCTGAGAGAGAGAGAGAGAGAGAGAGAGAGAGAGAGAGAGAG
>QEPC01011901.1:22603537-22633567 GCA_003113815.1 Sphenodon punctatus | reverse complement strand
CGGAATGAAACCGCGGAATGAAAGCCTCTGCCATGCCATTCCACTAATTGCGGAAACACTGTTTCCGCCGGAAATAGCTACCGCTGCGATATTCCGCTACAGCCCTACCGTTGGGGCCTGCACGTGCTGGCTTTTGGTGGGATTTATTTCCCCGTGCAGTTGCAAACTGTTTTGCAGAGTTGTTGTATTCTTCTTGAGCTAATGTCCCTCGCTAGCCTGCATTTTTGTGCACTTCTTGGTTGACAATAAGCACCGACTTGGCACCTAATAGTTCTAAAGTTTCCAAAGTTTTCCGAATTTTTCCAGATCCAGAATTCCGAGTCTGAATTCAAAAACTCTGGAAAAAGCACTGAAGGGCCACCGAAGTGCTCAGTCCAATTACTCGGAACTTTGGTATTTGGCCCGAGTACTCAGAATGAGTGTTTGGAACAGCCCTAATTTACAAAAACTGACCCCTGAAATTCATTCAGTATTTAAATAAAATTTTAAAGTCACCTTCAACACAGAAAGAAAAACTTAAACAGGCCCGCGAGTCATTGTTTAATGATTGTGTAATAAATAATTTGCACGATGCATTGCAAATATAACCTTTGCTCAACTGTACTTTAATGCAGCCCTATGCACCTCATTGTGCATCAACAATGGTTGCTGTTTTATTAATAAGACAAATTATAACTCTTACAATCGTACGTTGACTGAGTGTCCTAAGTACGGTATACGAAGAGTGGAAATGATGGCTGTGAAAATGGGCATCTCTCCACTGAAGCCAAAAAGCCATGATGATTCGAACCAGTTGAGTACTTGGCCCAACATCTGCTCTGGTAAGAGCGCCTGGTAAATTGTAACATTTCGCTGCATTATATGGCGATTTAATTTCCAGCAGCTACACCAAAACGTGCTGACAGAGCTGGTAGTGCTAACAGTGGGATTTACAGAAAGTGACTATTACACCAATAAGAAGATACCGAGGGCTGAAATGAGATTTTACTAAAATGGGAATTCCCGTTGAAATCTCGGTTCCTGATTTCATCTCACTTGAATCGAGAACTAATACTCAACAATGTCTCGATTGACATTTGATTTCTCAATTTACTACGGATTGGAATTTTGGTTTCGGATAAAACCCAAAGTTTGGTCATTTCGGATTAATCTGAAATTTCAGTTCTTTTCCGGTTTCGGTACTATCGGATCTTTTGCATTGATTTTTGTAACGGATTTTTAACACTGCGGTTTGTCCCCCATTGAAAAAACGCAATGTTAAAAATCAGGTAAAAAAATCAATGCAAAAGATCCGATAGTACCGAAACAGGAAAAGAACCGAAATTCACGAGATCCGAAACTGAAATTGACTGAAACAAAAATCTTTCCCAGAGTCCCATCCCTATGATTTACCAATAATTTGCTAACTGGGATCCTGTTTGCCTCTTTGCCTTTTTTTCTGATTTGCCATCAGTTTCAAATCCTGTGGAAGTAATACCGATGCAATCCCACATTTCTTCTATTGTCTCTGCACTCCATTTTCCCTTGCACTTCCTTTTCACTCATTGCCTGGTACACAGATTCCTTTACAAATCTGCAATCCAGTTGAAGATTGGTCAAAGCAAATGGAACAACCAAGCTGATTGGAGGCACTGTTTTTTTAAAACTGTGTCTGGGTAGGTAGTAGCGAGGTTATGGGGCGAGTTATTCACACAGTGATTGGCTCAGAAATTTGGAAACAATGAACAGACAGAAATCCAGAAGTAAAATGGTATCCTTGTCAAAGCAGTAAGTGGTAAATGGATGGTATGTGGTACACAATAAACACAGTGGCAGCTGGTGGATTTTGAGAGTGGTGGGGCAGTGGGCAGGTTGACTCTACCGCTGGCGGTGTAGCCACCGGCAGGCTGGCAGGTCTAGGAGTGGAGCCTGGGAAATGGTAGGCGGAGTCTGGGCAACAGTAGGCGGAGCCTGTGCAACAGTTAGGCCAGTGATGTGGCTTAACCCAGCTGCAAGGAATTCCCAGGGTTAACATTGGATGGACAGTACATTCGTTAACGCTGGGAACTCCTTGCTGCTGTGTGAAGCACTGCCACTGGGGGATAGAGTGCCCTCTTACTGCGGTCCAATCCACTCTCTCTTTCCCACTGAGTCCAAATTAACCATAGCAGGTTAAAAAAAAAAAAAAGATGACATTGCCATTGCCTACTTTTATCCTGAACCCTCAAATCCTCAATTTTCACTGAGGATTGGCCACATGTTGTCTTCTGAAGGTGTAGGCCTTGGGACAAGCCTTCCTTCTGGCTTAGAGAACTGGGAGGACTAGGGATGTGCGAACAGAACTGAGTTCAGAAACTTGGTTCGGTTTGGTTCAGTTCGAAAATCGAGTTTGGTTCGAAAGTTTGGTTCGGTCGACCGAACTATTCGAACCGAACTATTCAAACCGAACTTCCGAACCGAGATCGTACATTCAAAACCGGGTTTGGGGGCCTTCCGAACTGGTTCAGATTCAACTGAATAGTTCGGTCAAATTTGAGTTCGGTTCAAAAGTTTGGTTCAGTCAACTGAACTATTTGAGTTTGGGCCAAACTCCGAACTTCTGAACCGCATTCGTACATCCCTATGGAGGACTGCGTTAGCTCCCTGTCCCGTGATAAGCTGAATCAGAAGTGTATGAAAGGGAAGAGAAGGACAGGACAGAGGAGTAGGAGGGAAAGGGTTTGGTTTTGGTGCATGAGAAAAGGAAGGGCAAGAGATGGGTTCAGTGGGGGACAGGGGAAAGGGGTCTCCTTGTTGTCTGCAGCCTTCTCTTCTGCCATGCTCCTACTTACTTTCTCCTCTGTTCACAACTTTCTCCTACACTATACAGAGTACCTACACTGTATCCCCAGTAGTCAAATGCCTGTCCAAGCAAACAGGCCTTTTAAAAAAGTTTGGCCTGTTGTGGGCCTACATTGCAAGCAAACCAGCCCCATCCAGACCAGTATCCCTAGTACCTACACTGTATCCCCGGCAGCCAAATGCCCATCCAAACCCACAGGCCCCTTTTAAAAAGTTTGGCCAGTTTCAGGCCTGTGTTGCCACCAAACCAGCCCCATCCAGACCAGTATCCCTAGTACCTACACTGTATCCCCGGCAGCCAAATGCCTGTCCAAACAAACAGGCCTTTTAAAAAAGTTTGGCCTGTTGTGGGCCTACATTGCAAGCAAACCAGCCCCATCCAGACCAGTATCCCTAGTACCTACTTACACTGTATCCCACGCAGCCAAATGCCTGTCCAAACAAACAGGCCCTTTTGAAATGCACAGCCATCATAGGTCACAACTATAATGCACAGAAAATGCTGCAAAGGCCAACAGGATTATGTGAAATCCTAAATGGCACACCATAAATGCTGCATAGAGTTTTACAAAGGGAGAAGAGGCATGCACAGTTCGGGAGAAGGCAGGAAGCACTCACCGTGTGGCATTCAGTGAAGACACACCAAAATGCCAAAAAAGCACTTTTAACCAAAGAATATTAACCTAGCCCTGAAGATAATGGATGAGAAATTTTAGCCTAAAAGGGTATCTTTGTAATCATTAACACAACACAAAACTTAGGAGTGCTTTCAGACACCATTATCACTAATCGTGGACTCCAGCAGAAGCACCAACAAAGTATTGGGATATCTAAAAACACCCTTAACTGATCCCTAAAATTAATGGGCCAGATTCCCTGCTAGCATAAAGCATTTACACTGGCTGAACAGCTAGTTCACAGTGGCTTTATGTATTTCATCACAGGCTCAAAGCATGGGAGAATAAAGGAAGAAATTTCAACAAGAAATTCATAGTTAATATACCAAAGCAATACAGGGTATATGACCACAGTGTTCAGCATTACGGGGTGTGTGTGTGTGTGTGTGTGTGTGTAACTAACATAGTTTTTAAAATCTGTTACTCTATACACAGTTGAAAGCTTACACCAGAATGATAGATTTGTTAAGGAACTTTATATTCGTTATAAAATACAACATACATGTAACTGTTACCCAAAAAGTTTCACATAGCCTTTCGTTTTGAACCAATACAATGCACTTATTTTACACTCTGTACCTAGCAATTCACTACTTCATCCAGAAGATAACAAGCCTAGTAATTCACTATTTCATCCAGAAGATATAAAGCAATCAAGATATCTTCGTGCATCAGCTTGAACATTGCTTACTTGGTGTCAGTGATTGAAAAGCAAAGCTCGTTACTTATTCTATGTGCCCTTGTCTGCAGCAATTCTAAAACACTAAAGAAAAGATGAACGGTTGGCATATGATTGTATCTAACATCTGAATTGCAAATAAGCTAAAGAAGTCAGTCAGTCAATGGAGAAGTAATGGGCTGCATTCTTTGTAAAGAGTGACCACCAGTTTAAATCTACTATATTAAAAACCTCATTGCTTTGGGGTTCTGGAAAAAATATTAGCTTTTAACATGGTTTTGAATGTTCACATGATGTACAGTACAGTATATAAACGTATCATACTATACAATGTAGTGTTCCAGTAATCCAATGCTCTCCATTTGCTGCTTCAATACTTCCCACCATCACCCAAGCCCCCATTCAGTGTGCAAATCCCCCTCCAAGAGTCCCCATTGTACACACACCCAATCCCACCCCCCCAAGTCTGCATTCTNGGCCCCAATACACATTTTGGTATCTCTTTGTATTTCCTGTAGCCTGGTGACGTGTAAAAGCCCTAATTTGAGTGGTACAGTTCTCAATGTCAGCATTACAAACATGTGGAACCTTTGACATTACATAGTGTACATGTATAGTAACATTACATACATGTAAAACCCTTGGCACCACACATTTACCAAACATGTAGTCCCATGTTACACATGTGTGGCCCCATGTTTGTCCGTGACACCCATTCTGGATGATTCTGCCACCCCCCACTCAATCCCATGAACCCACCCACCCCCAGGCACTCATTCTGTCCCCCTTTCAATCCCATCCTCCCCCCCGAGGAGCAAAAGAGGCCCCAACAAGGCAGATCACTCACCGGAGTCAGTCAGGAGAGAAGGAACTGGAGGCAGAAGCAGCAACAGGATGGAAGGAGGGAGGCGCTGAGGCAGGCAGCCGGCAGGTCACACACAGGAAGAAATGCTGAGTGAGGAGCCAGCTCAAGGTAGGTACAGGCCCCCACCTCGAGACTGCAGGCAGCACGCTGCTGCTGTGTGGCTCCTAGGCTCCCCCTCCTTCTAGGAGGAAGAGGGAGGGGAGGCAGAGCCTAGGAGCAGTGCGGAAGCTCTTAGGCTCCCCCTCCCACCCCACACAGCCGCGGCCAGCTGGCCTGAGGTGAGTCCTGTGACCTGGGCGCCTACTGTGCCACCCAGGCATGGATTTTAGCACTGGCATGAGCCTGGCAATGAAACAGTGCCCCAAGTGGCACTATTAAATCATTGCCATTTTCCCTCTATGTGATATGGACGGTGCTTCTAGCTGCACATATCGCATATTGGGTGGGACGCCTTTCCTTTGTCCCTGAAGGCTTCCTTCCTTCCTCTTGTTGGCACTGCCCAGTCCAGCTGAGCCAATAGGAGGAGCCAGTCACTGTGTACCCTGGCCAGCCCAGACTCAGAGGCTAGCTCTGCCTCCACCAGCTCCTCGGGCTCGGAGATCTTCTTTGAGAGACTCCTCACATTCTCACAACTGGGTTGCGCTGCGTGTGTACATGCATAACCCAGTTGTGAGAATGTAAGAGCTGTCTCAAAGAACCTTGTTTAGAAGGTAGCAACCTTCTTTACCCTGTGTTTGGTGAGGTGGCAGCAGCGGTTTTTTTTTTTAATTTTTTTTTAATTTTGAATGCAGCAGCGTGATGTGGGGGAGTCCTGGGCCAGAAGAGTCACTGCCCCTGATGTCCTAGGGGGTGCACCGTGTCTGGATAAACAGAAAGTTGGTAAATCATGATGGTATCTCACAGTATTGTGATAATCGAGAAATCCTATCAATATCAGGAAATGGTTGGGAAATCAATCCCTGATTCCTGAGATGGCAAAATTAGTCATGAATAAAATGAGAAAATTGCTGTTTGTTTCAGTTCTAATTAATACCCATGTAGAAACGTAGCTAGGATGGAATGGACCCTGACACAGAAGGAGGAATGGGGTATTGTACCTGGTGTAAAACTCAACCCTTCTCACTTACCCAGTCCCCAGAATCAAAGGAGATTTGTCATCTTTTTCCAAGAGGTAGCAGAACCGCCAGGTACTCAAGTCCTGGCCAGGCACTCTGTATAATGCTTCACTCTCTTCTTGCGCTACTGCCAGGATTGCCTTTCCCTGGGACATGATTGGAGCCAGAACCCAAAGCAGAGGTTTATATGTTGCTCCATTAAGAATGCAGAGTGCAAGAGAAATAATAAATAGGGGTGTGCATTTCATTTTCATTATTATAACAAAAATGAAATATGGATTTTTCCTTTTCATTACTGAGTAACAAGAATGAAAGAACATAATGAAAAAATAGTTTTGTTATGAATTAATAGGAAAAACCTGAAAAAATGCATTTTCAGCTGTAACTTCTTTATTTGTCATCTGATTTTGATGAAGCTAGGGATGATTGTACCCCTAAACAGAGGACTTGTGTGCGCCAAATTTCAGAAAGATTGGATAAACGGATCAGATTTTATAAGCGGTTGTAATTTGTTATTTTACAACCTGCATACACATTCCTGACTAACATCTTTGTCTCCCATATTATTTGAATTTAACCTAGCAAGATTATACCTCTCCCCAATATTACTATCTCTGCGAAAGTTCAGAAGGATTGGATAAAGGGTCCTTATGTTATAAGAAAGTTACTTGTAAATGCATTTCTGGCTGTAAAGTCTTTGTATTCCATCCAGTTTACATGAAATTTGGAAAGATTATATCTCAAATCTTCAGGATCATCTCTGAAAAATTGTAGAAAGATCTGATAAAGTGTCCAAATTTTATAAGCAATTGAAGTTTCCCTCTCGAGGACTTTTGTTATTCAGGTTAATAGCACATGCAGTGCCATTCAAGGATAGGCATGGCAGGGGGTAGGAGGCTTCAGAAGGGAGGGAGAGCAGCCCAACAGACTTACAGACACATTCACTGGCTAATTAATGCATGCTGCCACCTTGACAGGAGGACAAATCAGTGGTGGCTTCAAAGCAGTCATAGAGGGTAGATATAAGCTGCTGTTCTTTGGGCCTGCTCTTTGTCTGTGGTTAGTTCTGGCTTTGGTCAGAGCATTTCCTCAGACTTTGATGGCAGGCTTTTTGTGTGTGTGTGCTAGAGCTCTTTGCAAGAGTTCAGCTAGCTACATAAATCCAATCCCCATGCATCTGGGGTGCTGCCCAACATCCTCCTACCCCCTCCTGGGGCATTCTCTGCAAGTTGACAGACACCCCCGTGCACCTGCGGTGCCCACCGAGACTGAAGCCTGTGGCAAACAGTAGAAATGACAGATATCTCCTCAGGTCAATTGGCTTGACATTTCAAAGACACCCTGGCTGTGACAGAGATGTGATTGTCTCTCTTACTGCATGCTTCCAGCTCTCCAGGACCAATCCTGGGTGGCTGTGAGATGAGCTGAGAAGAGACATAACTAGGATTTCAGAGAGAAAGCAGAGGGCTGGGGGAAGCATCCCAGCAATCAATAGACATGGTTCACACATCCAGGCTGGCCAATTGTCATTACAATCACATCCTGCAGCACTGTGACAAAGGACATAAGAGAATCCCTTATTGGCTTCCAACTTCCCAATAACAAGTGATGGAGAGGGGATGTGGTGGTCACAGCACAGAATGATATGTGGGTGACATTTCTTCTGGCCAATTGGCATCACAAACACATCTTGTATCACAGTGACAAACATAAGAGAATCCCTGGCATAGGCTTATACTATCCGTATGCACTGAAGGCTTATAACTTTGGGATGCTTTATCAGGTCCTTTGGATATTTTGCCAAGATTCTCCTGAAAGTTTGATATGACTCCTGAAAGCCTTCCAAATCTCATGTAAACTGGCTGGAATACAAAGACGTTACAGCCAGAAATGAATTTAAACATAAATCACTTATAACATTGGGACCCTAGGAGTGGGACACCTGGGAGAATACCCGATACCAGATGTACCGGTATCAGAACTCTGTGGTACCGGATTTACTGGTATCGGCATACTGGATTTTTAACATTGTCTGCCGTACCGGATTTTTTACATTGCGGCTATTGACTTCAGTGGCTGCAATGTAAAAAATCCAGTACCACGGCCAATGTTAAAAATCCGATATGCCGGTACAGGTAAATATCGGATTTATCAGATTAAGCCGATACACCCAAATACCGGCAATGTCGGATCTCTGGAGAACCGGAATTCCCACCCCTACTTTATACAATCCTTCTGTAGTTTGGAAGCTGTATTACCCTTGGGTAGGGGTATAATATTTCCACATGACATCTAAATCAGATGGGAAACAAAGATGTTACAGCCAAAAATGTGTACATAGAATTTCGCAAAATAACAAATTTCAACAACTTATAACATGGGATCCCTTTAACTATTTATTCTTAAATTTGGCACAGATACTGCCCTCTACTGGGGATACAATATCACAAGTTTTCATCAAAAGTGGATGAAAAATACAAAAGTTAAAGCCAAAATTGTGTTTTCCATTGAAACCAATAGAAATGAAAAACGAAAGTAAAACCAACAATGAAACAAAGACTAACAAAATATAACAAGAATGAATGTCATTTAATTAATAAAAATGAAATGAATAATGAAAACAAAAAGAGAGCCACTGTGCACATCCCTCCCTAATAAATAAAAGTCCAGAACAACCTTGCCGTGTCAGCACCCTCCCAGGAACAAGACACAGGGATGAATGGAGAATGGCACAGAAATCTGCGAGGGAGTTACAATAGGGAACAGCAAGATGGATGCAACCTTCCTCAGCTTTTACGAGCAGCAGTATTAACTTAGTGAAACCACTAGGTCTGAACAAGCAGCCATTTTGTTTTCTTGCACAGGATCGATTTCCTGGTAATTACCCAAGCCTGGGAAATGTTGTGGGTGAGAAATAAAATAAATAAATAAATAAATAAATCACTGTGTACATGTAAAATGGCCACCGTCCATCACCAAAATGGTGGTGGTACTATTACCGCCATTTGGTCAAGGTTGGCAGCCGTTCTGCACATGCGAGAAACCGAATGGTGAGCCATTTAGCACAGGCACAGTGAGACATTCTGTGAGAAATTGCAAGCATCCTGAGGTTCCCGATTCATCCCAAGACAAACTGAAAACTCGTATTTTTTTGGTCAAGTTTGCTTAACTGGGCAAAATCTTGTTTCAGCCCTAGAAAACCCAGACGGTAATACATTGGGTAGCCAGAAGGAAGCAAGGAGTGACAGATTTGTGATGTATTAGGGCTGATACTTTTATCAATGGGTATTTTCAGACGTGACGGGGCCTGCATTGGCCCCGTCACAGAATCACCCATTGATCCCCCGCCGGGATCAAACCGGCACATCCAACAGACAGTCCAGATGATCCCAGTGGGGAATAGGGGAGGGGGAAGGGCCGTGCGGCACAACGTGCGGCCTCATGCCCCCCCCCCATGCTCCCTAGGCCGCCCGGCCTCTTGGGAGATAGGCGGGTGCCGTGGCCAATGCAGCCGCAGCGCCCACCCACACTGACCACGGCCCGGAATCCCGCCGCTGATTCTGGGCCGTGGTAGGGGGACAGACGATACGGTCCCCTTGATCACAGGGGGGGAATCACAGTCAACACGCAAATGGAGATGGTCCGGCCAGGACCTCCGTCTGCATGTTGAATGTGATTCCCCCCCATGATTCACGGGGGTGAACATCTGGTATGGAGCTTCCATTCCCCCCAACAGATGTTCCGGGATCACGATCACAATGTGGGGATTTACCATGGTTGAGCGTGATCTTGTAACGTCTGAAAATACCCAGTGAGAATAAGGATTCTCAGTTTGTTCTTGCAAATGAGAACGAGCTGAGAATTGCCCTGATCCTTGTTGAGAAAAGTGAGAAACTTTCCCTCCCCCACACTTGTTAAAAAAAATACTTTTACTCACCTGGCTCGACTCCTCTCTGCTCCTCTGCAGGGGTAAGCGAGGAGGTGAGCTTGCTAAGGCAGTAGTCGCCTACAGCAAACAAACAAAAACAAACAAAAAACAACCCACTGCTCATGAGCAAAATGGCCACCATGGTGGATACAGCACTGGATTTAGAACTGGAAAACCACAGTTCAAATCCTGTGGCTTCCTCATGGACTCAGTGGCTGAACTTGGGTAAGCCACTTTTTCTCTGCCTCAGTTCCCCATCTGTAAAACAGGAATGTACATCTTGCCTGTCTCTCCCTGTGTTTGTTTCCCTTTCCTTGGCCATCATAGATTGGAAGCCCTTCAGGGATGGGACCTGTTTCTGATTTACAACTGTGCAGCACCAGACACATTGCTGGCACAATTTAAATAATGAAGCAATTGTAAGTCACTCTGAACCATTGTGGGAAAAGTGGTGTATAAGTCTGGGGGAAAAAAAGAAGAATAAGAATAACAAAAATTATTGGTTCCTGAAGTTCACTTCCGTTTCTCCCTGCTCACCTTTGAATGTACGTGAAGGCTGATCTATTCTCCAACTGCTTTTAGGATCCACTGCTGGTTTCCCCCTCACTGCTATTCTCCTTCTTTTTAGCTTCCCCTTTTAATTTTTTTTTTAAAATGGATTTTACATATAGTTTTGTATTGCTGTATTTTATGCTTGTCAAGTGCTCTGAGTAACATTTGGCGGGGAGCAGGGGGAAGATTGCTGTAAATAATTATTATTATGAATAATAAAAGTTATTTCTAATATTAAGATATTACCATATCAGTACTTCAAACTAGGACTGTACTGAATAGTAACTCCGAGTACTCGGACCGAATACCAAAGTTCTGAGTAATTGTCTCGAATACTCGGCGGCCCTTCGGCGTTGTTTCCGAAGTTTCAGAGTTCGGACTTGGAATTCTGGACCTTGGAAAACTTTGGAAACTTCAGAAAGTTGTTGCAAAGTTCTTGAATCCACAACCAAAGCACTACCCAGAAAACCAGGCTAGCAAGAGTGGGACAATGCTCCAGAATGCAACCCCACAAAAGTGCAACTACGTGCAGAAATTTTTAAAAAAAGACCAACAATAATGTACCCACAGCATGGCCCACCAGCACCAGTCAGTGCAGGGCACCCACTTTAATCATATGCTAACCAAGCAGTGCACAAAAATGCAGGCTAGCAAGGGACATTCACTCAAGAAGAATATAACTACCCCACAAAACAGTCTACACCTGGGTGGAGAAATAAATCCCACCAAAGGCCAGCAAGCCCAGGCCCCAGCAGTCACCAAATCAAGAAACCAGACATTCACACGCACCCCTAGGGGCACCCTCTTGGCATGGCATTGGTACTGTGGCACTGGTAACTTCAACAGACCAGGCAAGGGGAAGTGGAGCCGGGAAGAGAGATCCCTCTGGCTTCATGGTGCCAAATGCCAATCAAGCAGCAGGCAGAACTAGAAACAATGTGGCACCCAATTATTTATTTTTTTAAAACTGCATGGCGTGGTAAAGGAAAATGTAACCCCCATCCCCCAGCATTGGCTCTATGGACTGGACAGGCCAAACCAAACCATACCATACCAGGCCAGGTACCCCTCCCCACTCCTAGCTGACTAATTACAGATCCAACAGCTTTCAGATCCTCGTAGCACACTGCCAAATTCATCAAAGAGAATGAACAAAATGACTGCAGCCACTTTTATTTTGCCCTGCCAGCCAATCAAAAGCTTGCCATCTGGCTTAACATCACTCAACTGTCTCCTTCCATACACCCCTCCTACCAAATAGGGCACTAAGTTTCATTTCCAGAAGAAGCTCAACTGTCCACCAGCGCTCCACATGTGCAGCAGTTTCCGAAGTTTTCCAAATAATGGCCTTGGTCTTCGGAACTTTGGACATCTGTACTTTCTGAACTGAGTAGAGTAATCTTCGGCAATTTCCGAAGACTGAGTTACAGTCCTACTTCAAAGGTCACCTCCAAATCATCATGAGTCTAACATTTATTTGCCCTGATTGTCAGGAGCAGTCAGGTTGTGGGAGGATTTCATGGTAAGTCTTTGCAAGATGCAGGTATTTTCAGGTAACTGGATGCTTGACTTGATACTCGGGTACCAATGGTGCATCTGATAGATGACTTGAAGATTCAGGTATTAATTATTAATTATTATTATTATTATAATAAGCATTTATATAGTGCCAGTGATGTTCCTGGTGCTTTACAAAGAATAAGATAGACACGATCCCTGCCCGAGAGCTTACAATCTAAAGACAGGGGGAGGGGAGACAGGGAAGGGGGAACAGAGGGAGAGACAAGGGATGCAACATTCATGAGGATGCGAGAACTCAGGTACACGTTCTTGGCTTGGTTACAGTAAATGGGAGTATGCAGATAATAGGTGGGGGATATTCCTGGTTGGGGATGCTTTGCAGGAGTTAGGAAGGGCGAAACGGAAGAGGTGGGTTTCCTTTATTCGGGCAAACCTCTATTGAAGTATGCAAGCTTTGGGGCCAGGTAGGACCCTTTCTCAGGCATGTAAAAGGTCAAAATGATAGAATGATCCAAAGCACAGGCTAGATCTATATATGAAAACAGTCAACTCTTGCAGATGAGAGAGAGAGAGAGAGAGAGTCTTGTGTTTTGGCTTAGTCAGTGGTTCTGATTCCTTACATGCTTGATGAAGTGCCCTGTGTGGCCCCAAAACTTGCTTACTCTCCCCGACAGCAGTTGATCCTATAAAACAGATCATCTGAATCCCTTTGTTGCCATTACATTTTTTTTAACACTTAGTAAAATGATCAAAGGCGAGGAAGGAGTCTTCATACAGTGAAATGGTTCAATAAAGTGATGCTGTAAATTTGATTCCATTCTTTGAAAAGAAATGTACATTGCCAACAAAGACCATTAAACGTTTTGCTGTGCTGTTACTTGTAAAGAATTCAGTGGAGAGAGGAACTCGGTTTCTTGACTTCCTCTACCCTCTGGTGGTGAAATGGGGGCATAGCCAATGCCAATATTTTGAACGTGAGTGCAGACACCTGCACCAAGTCTAGGGGTAGGCTTGGAACTCCTAAATCTTTTCAACTAGGACCAACGGCAGAAGGAAGAAAATATTTTGTACAGAAACTCAGTGGGAGACTGCGGCAAGGAACATCTGAATTGATTCCTTGGCTTTGATCCTCAAAGTACAACACCAACACAACCTCCATTCACTCTGATAGGGCTGGTGCCATCGTAGTACTTCCATCATTGGCACCTTAGCCTCGGTGTTGAAACATGAGCCTTCTTTGGGTAAAAACAAATGCACAGCAAGCACTCTGGATGCATGCCCTGGTGAGGCGGGTACCTCTTTTCCCCAGCCTGACCCAGCAAGGAACAGGGGAGGGGAGCAACGTGTGCTGGTTGGTCCGCCCCTGAGCTGTGGCTGGTACCTGACCCTCCCACCATGATGGGCAGTCATGGTGATGCCAATAACAGGCAACCATGCTGACTCCCTCCCCCGCCCCCTCGCTCTGGGCCAGGTAAAACAGATGTGCCTGCCCGGTTCACCTCTTTCTGGTCTGCCAGGGCAGCTCGCGGTTCTAGACCGGGGACCCGGTTTGTTTTGGGCCCGCGCCACTGGCCCGGCCACCAACCCTGTTGTGGTTTCAAACTTATAACTTATTATCTATATATTTCTAGCCCTGTTTTAAATATTTTTATATTGTATTGAGTGTTTAAAATTGTTTTTATTGTATTTTATTGTTGTAAGCCGCCCCGGGCTGCATGGCAGGAGGGGCGGGATATAAATCTATTAAATAAATAAATAAAATAAATGATCCTGCATCTGGTGGGTCTGGAAGAGACATTCAGAATTTGGGGCTGGTCCAGGCAGGCCAGAGCAGATGAACCGGGCCAGCATCGCATTTGTTAACACCCAGTGTCATGGGCAAAGCAGCTGTTCTGTGTGACATGTGGCTGTTGGAAAACAATATCACGGTTGGAGTCAGAGGGCTGGAAAGAACCTCAAGGCTCATGAAGTCTAGCCCTCTGCACCAAAGCAGGAAAACTGCCCACACAGAAAAATCCACTGATAAGAAACAGAGCCTGTAAATAAAAGCAATCGAGATCAGGAGCGACCCAAGCCCACCAATACCTGAAAGACTCCTTGAGACTTCAAGATTTTTTATTTTTAGCTCGGTAGGTCCTTGGTTCACTGACAACATTGACCAAAATGGCAGCCATTGAAAAGTGATCCATGCGCTGTCAAATGCTCTGCCACAATTTTCATGGGGAAAATCATTTTTCGGGGCTATCTGTTAGCTTTGTTACACCTTTTCTTGCCATGTTTGAGCCCCTCCTGCCCTTCTTGTCACTCTACCTTCAAAACCCCCTTCCAAAAAGTGTGTCACAGAAATCACACTCCACTCCTCGCACATTTTAATACCAGTGATATAGAACCCCATTTATTATAGGGAAGGAATATCTTTTTAGTTTAATAGAAATGTAATTGAAAAAGGAGTAGCAAGAAGTTATTGTAACAGCTTATTACAACTAGTACCTCCTCCCCCAATTTTTTTCACAACTCTGCTGTCTCCCTCCACTCCAACAACTGCTCTTAGGTGTATCTGAGGCTAGTGGGTGAGGTCATTCGGAGATTTGAAATAGCAGAATGCTGATGACACTCAGCTCTACCTCTCTTTTACATCCATGAACCCAGACCCTGCAGTCTCGGTGCTTACCCGATGCCTGGCTGCTGTTGAGGACGGGATGAGGATGAGCTGACAGAAGCTGAATCCTGACAAGACTGAAGTGATGATGGTTGGCTGGTCTTGTGACTTGGAAGGGATTGGGACACCTGTCATTGATGGGGTCCGGCCCCCTCTGGTCACTCAGGTTTGAAGCCTTGGAGTGCTTTTGGGTCCCGCGCTAAGCCTGGATTGTCAGGTGGCAGCGGTGACCGGAGACCGCTTTTCACCAAATCCATCTGGTGAGGAGGTAGCAGCTTTTTTATATATATACAGATCTGGCTGGCCACTGTCATCCATGCTTTCGTCACCTCGAGGCTAGATTACGGCAACGCGCTCTACGTGGGGCTGTCCTTGATGACTGTTTGGAAGCTGCCGGTGGTGCAGAATGTGGCAGTTCGTCTCCTTTCAGAGAGAAGTCACCGGGAGCACATACCAGTGCTCCAAAGTCTGCGCTAGCTGCCGTGTCTATAGCTTTCCAAGCACAATTCAAGGTGCTGTTCTTGACCTTTAAAGCCCTAAATGGTCTGGATCCCATATACCTGAAAGACCGCCTATCCTACCATGTCTGTTTGCGGCTCCTATGGGTGGCTGGGGGGTGCCCTCCTGCGCATTCCAACTGTTATTCTTGTGGGAGGTACGGAGATGCACAGGAGAGTGTTCCAGGTTGCTGCCCCCATGTTGTGGAACAGGAACTCCCTTCCCAGGAGATTCACTTGAGCCCGAGCCTGTCTATCTTCCAGAGACGGTGAAGAACTTATTTATTTGGGAAGGCATTTGGTAGGGAGGGATAGGTGGGGTTTGGTGGGTTTCTGGGTGGGGTTGAGGGGAGGGGGGCTTGAGGGGAGGGTATTTTTTGTATGCCTTTTAATGTTTTTAACTGTTTTTTTATGGATTATGAGCTGCCCTGAGCCTTGTGGGAAGGGTGGCATAGAAATACAATAAATAAATAACTAAATAATGTGACAGTGATACACTTTACAATCAGTCCCCTTCTCGAGCTTTCAGGTGGATTATAGGCTTCAGACTCAGAGTTATTGTGCATGACATTGGAAAGAGGAGTGTGCAATTTTGTATCATTTATTAATTTCAAGAACTAATGAAGCTCCATTTGTTTTCATAAGGGTGCTTTCTAACGTGACAGAATGCGCCTGATTTTCCTGTGGGAAAATCTCCGGGAGGCAAATAAGGCGAGGGGTTTTTAACGTGGAAATGTTAACACGTGCATTGTTGGTGGCAATCCTGTGGGCAATTCAGAGCTGGTGTAAAGCCAATATATCAGAACTTGAATTCCCACAGGATTGTAGCCCAAAAGGCACAGGTTAACATTTCCATGTTACAAACCCTGGGACTGATTTGCCATCCTGAGATTTTCTCTGAGGTAAATTGGGCACATTCTGTCACATGGTGAAGCATTCTCTGGTGATGAAAACAAACAAATAAGAACATTCATTTGATTTAATTTGTGTTGAATTTTATTTTTTTGTTTTATTTTATAATAATAATAATAATAGTAATAATAATAACAATAATGTATTTATTGTATTTTTATTTATTTATTTATTTATTTAAAACTTTATGCCCTGCCCCTCTTGCCACAGGCAACCTGGGGTGGCTAACAACATCAAAAACAAACACAATAAAATATCATAACACATAATAAAACATCAATAAAAAAGAAAGAATAAAAATCAACCCCCTCCCTCACCAACCCCCACCCCCTACCCACCCCTCACCCTCACCAAATGACTGATGGAACAACCAGGTCTTACAACTCCTTTGGAAATCTGGGAGGTCCAGGAGCAGATGAGCACTCACCGGGAGAGAGTTCCAAGGGGAACGCCCTATTCTGCGTGGCCCCCCCGGAAAATCCAGGGGACCTCCAGTGTGGCGCCCCCGGATGACCGCAGGGTCTGGTCTAGAACCCGTGAAGTGAGGCGATCTTGCAAGTAGACATGGCCCAGACCGTGTAAGGCTTTATAGGTTAAAACCAACGCATTGAATTGAGCCTGGAAGACTACTGGAAACCACTGCAGAAACCGGAGCACTGGTGTAATGTGCTCCCAGCGGCCCAGTCCCACTAAGAGCCGGGAATCTGCATTCTGCACCAGCTGCAGCTTCCGAGCCGTCACCATAGGTAGCCCCACGTAGAGCGCGTTACAGTAGTCTAGTCAAGAGGTGATAAAAACATGGATGATCATGGCCAGGTCAGGCACCGAAACCAACGACCGAAGCCGCCGCACCAGATGTAACTGGTGGAAGGCACTCCTCACCACAGCCTCCACCTGGAGATCCAGGCGGAGCTGCGCTTCGAGGAGCACCCCCTGATTCTGTACCTGGGAAGTCAGCGGAGGACAGATCCCATCAACCATGGGAGCTGTCAGTTCCACCGACTTACCCACTACCATCACCTCCGTCTTGTCAGGATTGAATTGCAGTTGGTTAGCCCTCATCCAATCCCTCACAGCTGCCAAACACTGGGTAAGCACTGAGACAGCCGGGCCTGGATCTGTTGAAAATGAGAGATAAAGTTGAGTATCATCTGCATACTGATGACAACTCATCCCGAACCCTCTAATCACCTCACCAAGCGGCTGCATATACACGTTGAACAGGAGAGGGGACAAAACAGAACCCTGTGGAACCGCACACGAGAGGTCTTGGTAAGGTGAAAAACAATTACCAAGCACCAACTGCTGAGTTCTTCCAGTCAGGAATGAGTGGAACCATTCGAGAACAGTCCTGCCCACCCCCGCACTGTCCCAGAAGCACGTCACCAACATCTCATAGTCAACGGTATCAAATGCTGCCGAAAGATCTAACACGATCAATAGGGTCGACCCCGATCCTTCTCGCGGCAGAGATCATCTACAAAAGCCACAAGTGCGGTCTCAGTGCCATAACCCAGATGGAATCCAGACTGAAAGGGATCAAGATAACCAACGCGGTCAAGATGCTCCTGGAACTGTCGGGCCACTATCCATTCAATAACCGGGAAGGTTAGAGACAGGCCGATAGCTGGCAGGAGAGTCAACGTCAAGCGATGGGTTCTTGAGCAGAGGCCGCACCACTGCCTCCTTGAGGCAGCCCGGCACTCTGCCCTCTCGAAGGGAGGCATTGATCACCCCGGCCAGCAGCAGTCCCATTGTGTCCCGGCAGCTCTTAACTAGCCAGGACAATAAATCACTACCCGTGTGCAAAATAGAAGCTGGGGGTGTTCCACGCATGCATGCCCTTTTCCAAAATGGCACCGGGAGTGTTTGTGTCATTTTGGAATTGCACAGAATGGCCCTGGTGGCTATTTTACACACAATTTTAAAAATAAATAAATAATAATAATTCAAAAATAAAAAAGTTAAAATAGTAGTGTCCTTTACAGACCCCCACCCCTGAAAATTGATGGGTTTTTGGAAAGAAAAACAAAATAAACCATGCACCTGATGCACACCCCGAACTGGAAATGCTAAAAGAATAATAAAGAAAAAGCTCTATCTATACTCATTTGCATTTCTTAAATCATTTTGTCACAACTTGTATTAATGTTCATCTTCTTTGGCTTTCCCTACCACCTCCTCCCCACAGGCCGCTCACTTATTCCTCCTCTTCCTCCCTTCTCCCCTATAACTAAGCTGAGCAAGTGCACTTCTCAGCATCCTGACTGTCTCCCTGTCTCTCTTTAGGTTTTCCTTTCTCTCCCTTCCCTTGTATCGCCTAGTTTGCAAGCCCCTTGGGGCAGGGACCTTTCTATAATTCATTTTAGTTCAGTGCCAGGTCCATTGCTAGTGCTATATAAATACTAGGGTTGTAACTCAGTACTTGGATTTTACCGAGTACCGACTTATTCGGCCCGTTTTTTCCAAGTTTCGATTGGCCGGAGAAAAGTCCTGCCATTCGTGGCTTGGAAAATTCCTCAGTCAAATGCTAGAAATAGGGGGAGAGAACAGTGTGGCCAGCAGCTCATGCCAAGGAAGGGGGGGGGAGACAGGGAAGGGGTTCAGGGAGGGTAGGGGGAGTGCCACTTGCCTAAAGCCACCAGGAACCAGGTGCCTGGTGGCTTTTAGGCAAGAGTCCATATATTCTGACATGGACATGTCTTCTGTCATGGACTCTGCAAAGCCGTGAGAGCTGGTTACACTTTTCTGCCTTGAATGAGGTAAATCAGCTCTCTGGCGACATGCTGGTAAATGTAGTCCAGCTTGTTCCCAGACACCATTAGTTCTAATGCTTTCTGGGAGCAAGCTGGACTACATTTCCCAGCATTCTCCAGGGGATGTTTAGGAGCATGCTCAGATTTCAGAGTTTGAGGTTATGGATGCTCAGTCCTGTCCCATTTATTTGGATCGGTTTCAATCAGTATCACCCACCGATGTGGGGGGATGTGCTTTGGGTGGTGACGGGAAACCAGTTGTGAACTAGATCCTCAACAGTCCTGGGTGGTGAAAGCCAACCAGGAGACACTGGGGTTGTTGCTGACTGGTGTTATCAACACCTCCCTTTGGGACGGTAGGGTGTTGGATGTTCTTAAAACTGCAGTTGTCTGGTCCCTTCTTAAGAAGCCATTTTTGAACACTGACTCCACAGCCAATTATTGACCTATCTCGAACCTTGTTAGGGAAGGGTATTGAATGGATGGTTGGCCTGACAGCTCCAGGCTTGTCTTGATATCATCGGATTTCTGGATCTGTTTCAGTCAGGCTTTCACCCTGATGTTTCTAGGTTGAGTATTTTCTTTGCCCACTGTAAACGAATGATACAGCTAACAGTGAACTTCTGCGGGACTGGCTTTGACCTTGCAAGATGCCGAGTATTCCTGAGTCCTCCTAGCCTTTCTCAATGAAGTTGCTCCATTTAGAGTCAATAGGTTAAACTTTCCTATTTAGCTCCTCCAGGACCATCATTGTTTAGGGCCACAAGACTTTGGCATCAAGGAATCTCAGCTGGTTATACATGGCCCGTAAAGTTGGCTGACGAAGACTTCCCTTTCTCATGTATGCAGATGATACAATGGGTATTTTCAGACATTACGAGGCCACGCTCAACCACAGTCAATACCCTGTGGTAGGGAATGGCCTCGTAACGTCTGTTGGGGAACCGGAAGTTCCCCCCCAGATGTTTACCACCGTGAATCACGGGGGGGAATCAGATTCACCACATGATCGTAGGTCCTGCCCGGACCATCCCCGATCGTGTGGTGAATGAGATTCCCCCCCCCCCCGTGATGAAGGGGACAGTAATGTCTGTCCCCTGACCATGGCCCGGAATCCGCGGTGGGATTCCGGGCCATGGTCAATGCCGGGGGGGCGCCCGCCCATCTCCTGGAGGGCGGGTGGCCGGGGCAGCATGGGGAGGCAGGGCTGTGCGGCCGCACGTTGCGCTGCGCAGTCCTACTCCCTCCCCGGATTCCCCGCCAGGATCAGCCACCGCGTCTGTTAGCCTGTGATGCGGTGGCCCCAGCAGGGATTCAAAGGATTGTTTCCGTGCCGGGGCCAATCGACCCCGTCATGTCTGAAAATACCCAAACTTGCTTTCTACATCCCATTTGGGGATGCATCACCTTCTAGCAGATTCTGGGGTACTATGCAGAGCTGAGGAACTTACTATTAGCAATGGCAAGTCTAAGGTTATGGTGTTTGCCCCCTGTTGTAAGGATTACTCTTGGTGACAGGGTTCTCGTAGGCTGGAACAAGTCAAGTATTATAAATATTTAGGAATAGTTTTTTCCCCCCATTGCTGGCTCCTGGGGATCATGTATGAAATATGTGTGGCCAACTGCTGCTGCCTCTATGCATGGCCAGATTCGTTTTTCTAATTCTAATGGGACCAGTCCAACCAAACCAGTCCAAAGGGTCTATGAGATGAAGGTGATCCCCCCAGGTCTTTGGGGAGGACCCATATATGCCCTTTTAGAGGCCATCCAGTATAACTGGATGAGAAGACCGTTGGGTGCCCCCTCGGGGGATGAAAGCTGCTGTATTGCATTTAGAAATTGGAATTAAGTGCATAACATCTAGGACTATTCAGTTACTACGTTTGTATTGGCTTAAAGTTTTGCATTCCCCCTCCCCCCCGCCTCTATGTTTCAGCTTTTCCTGAATGAATATTTGGCTAGAAGCAGTTCCGATATGAGTTCTTGGAAAAGGTGAGTTGTAAGTAGGGCTGTAGCAGAATGTTGCAGCGGTAACTATTTCTGCCGGAAACAACGTTTCCGCAATTAGTGGTACGGCGTGGCAGAGCCTTTCATTCCACTAGTTTCATTCCGCTACTTCCACAATTTTGCTAATTTCATTCCGCTACTTCCACAGGCTTCGCAAAATAGCAGAAACATGACATTTTCGCTACTTCCGCCATTCCGCCAGCGCCACAAAATAGCAGAACAGTGGTTTTCCAACAGTTTCTGACAATTCCGCAATTTTTCCGATAGTTTCCGAATTTGCAGAATGCCAGTGGAATTAGCGGAATGTCAGCAGAAAAGCTGCGGTGTGGCGTGGGCAATTCCGAAATGGCGGAATGGAATTGCGGCGCGGTAACAGCTGCTGCCGCATCAGCTCTAGTTGTAAGTAACCTTAGAGGATTAGGGTTTTCTTGGGACTTTCTAGCCTCACTCCGTTGAGGAGGGGGGGAGCAGACGGCTCATCAAACAATGGATTAATGATTTCGACCTTTGTGTGTCAAGATCCTCCAGTCTCGTTGTTATCCCCCTGGCATAAATATTGGATCCTGGGCACAAATGGTTCCTGTTGTCTCCCTATCCCATAGGAAAGCATTTACAAAGTAACTTTAGGATGGTTGAGTTTGTTTATGATATAAACTTAATTTGGATAGAAATGACATAAGAAAACAATGGACCGAAGCTGTAATGGGATAGCCTCAGATAGGTCCAAATCTGTAAGAATTATACAATGACCAAACTTATATTATGTCAGTTTATAAGAAATAATAAGCTTTTTTTTTTTTTTTTTTTTTTTTAAAAGGAAAGCATTTACAGCTCTATGCCTTCAGACTATGAAAACCTCGGGCCGTTCTTAGACGATCGCGGCCGCTCTCGCGCTTGTTTTGAAAAAATGGCGGGAGCCGGGATCAGACGGGATATACTCCCGGCAATCACGTGCCCGGAAGGGGGACCCGCATGCTTTTCCGGCCGCAATTGGACTGGGTTGAAAAATCGACCCGGTCAAATCGCGGCCAGAAAAGCATGTGCGTCCCCCTTCCGGACGCATGATTGCCGGGAGTGTATCGTCTGATCCAGGCTCCCACCATTTGTTCACAACAAGCGGGAGCGTGGCCGCGATCGTCTAAAAACGGCCTAGGTGTCTTAGGGTAGGTACTCGGGGATCAGTTACTCTGACAGAGTATGCATTGGTGGGGTTGGGGAGTTGGTTGTTATATTCTTTTTTGTCCTATTTATATGTGCGTTCGCACTCAGCTGTTTCTGACCCTTTATATAAATGAAACATTATTGAGCTCGCCCTTGCATTTGCTCTGCCTTTTGTTGAATGATTCCAGGGAATCTGTGCCTAGGGCACTGGCTGCCTTCGCTCTTTCGACTGTGAAACTGAGGGCACATTGGGTTCTGGGTAGCTCTTTACAGACACAGTTGTTCGAGACCTTTGTTATTTATAAATGTCGTGTGACGTGTTTATCCTTTTGTATTTTATATTCATTCTCTAACTTATGTCATGGACTGTTGGCTAGCACATAATAAACCTTATTCCTTCCCACTTATCTGGTTTGCAAATTTTCATCAGAAGCCAAATATCTGGCTCAGAAAGTTTGTGTTTGTGAATCACACAAACAAGTTTCAGCCAACCCGGTATGCCACATGGTCCAGAAATTAAGGCACAGTAAGATGATGGGATTTGCCCAAGGCCAAATACTGGATAGACTGAAGAGTAGAGATACTCTATACCTCCAAATACTTACCCCCCTATTATGAGCTCTATGCTACGCCTCCTCCGTATTAGCCAGTTTTGTTCTGTTCAATAACACAAACAGCAAAGCACACAAAAGGACCGTGATCCCGACTAAAGGCCCTACACTAGAGCTGAAATGGGTAGCTCATTTGCTACCCATGGGTAGTAACTACATTTTAAAGTACCACGTCAGGAATCTGACAGGTAGGGATGGGACTCTGGGCAAATTTCAGGTTTGGTCAATTTCAGTTTCAGTTCTCATGAATTTCAGTTCTTTTCCGGTTTCGGTGATATCGGATCTTTTGCCTTGATTTTTGTACTGGATTTTTAACATTGCGTTTTTTCAATGGGGGACAAACCGCGATGTTAAAAATCTGGTAGAAAAATCAATGCACAAGATCCGATGGTACCAAAACTGAAAAAGAACAGAAATGTCGGATTAATTCTAAATGGCCATTTTTGGGTACTTTCGGTTTTATTTGAAACTGAAATTCCCATCCCTATGCTACCCAATTACCAAAACTCGGTAATTTCTGGTATCAATTTTTTTATTTTGTGTTTACTGATTGCCGGTAAATCAGGACAAAAACCCCCAAAATCATAATGGAATCAGAACCGGAAGTCGACATTCTAGGATATTTTTGGATCTCTGGTACTCTAAATTGAGTCGAAATTAGGTACCGATTGGTACCCAATATTTGCCCCCGCACTAGGAATAAGACTCAGACACAAAGGATATGGGTAAAACTGGCCGCAGCTGTTTTATTGAATCCGAATTTTAATTAATAACCTGTTAAGAAACAAGACAACCAATTACGCCAATTGAACTGATGAATAACGGTGGATAGAGTTAAAACCAATTACCCTGCTTGAATTGTTTCCCATGCCGAATTGTGAGGCAATTAGAATGCCAATTAGATCCTGCTTGAATTTAGACCCAATTAACCAAATTAACTTGGGTGAATAACAATAAAGGGGGGAAGGGGTGAAGAGATGACATAACTCAAACCATAAACTATCTCTCACCCCCACCCGCGTTCAGTACCATACTACCAACCTTCTGGATTGGAGATACCAGTCCAATCCCCCTCCAATGGACCAACTTGATCCATTCTTCAGAAGGACAGACGTTGCTGCTGCAAACATCGGGACCGCTTAAATCCTACCCGTATGCACACAACGCCTGTCCTTCCGTCCTGTGATAATTTGGGGCGCTCCTCCCCTAAATTACTCGCCAGGTACCCATTGCAGAATGATCCCAATCATCTGCCCATACACCCAAGGCCCTATAGCCCTTTCCATTTTTAAACCTATGGTACTGAAACACCGCGACAGCCGCGACAATTATAAAAAACAACCTAAGCACCCATGCACCCCCGACGTTACCAAAACCAACAGTGCCGTGAGGAAGTCGAAAAAACCCTTTTTTATTTTAAGGGAAAAAATTCCTTCCTGATCCCACAATAAATAGGCGACCGGATTAAATCCACGGCACTAGTCCAGGGGTGGGTGGGTGGGCTTCAGCAGCGCGCCGCCAACCAAGTGAGGGGCTGCCCGGCGCGCTGCACCACGTGGCCTTAACCGGCCAATCACCATCGCGCATTTTCGCGCCAGAACCCCGCCGCTGCAAACTGCAATCCCGGACAGATTGCAGCTTGCTCTTCAAGCGGCCAGCTTGCTGCAACCCCGCGCACAGCGGGAAAGAACAGGAACGCCCACATGGAGCCTCATTCCCCTAGAGGCGGGCCCAAACTTCCCCCGCAGCGCACAAGGCGCTTAGCGGGGGGATTGCCCCCGCACTAGGAATAAGACTCAGACACAAAGGATATGGGTAAAACTGGCCGCAGCTGTTTTATTGAATCCGAATTTTAATTAATAACCTGTTAAGAAACAAGACAACCAATTACGCCAATTGAACTGATGAATAACGGTGGATAGAGTTAAAACCAATTACCCTGCTTGAATTGTTTCCCATGCCGAATTGTGAGGCAATTAGAATGCCAATTAGATCCTGCTTGAATTTAGACCCAATTAACCAAATTAACTTGGGTGAATAACAATAAAGGGGGGAAGGGGTGAAGAGATGACATAACTCAAACCATAAACTATCTCTCACCCCCACCCGCGTTCAGTACCATACTACCAACCTTCTGGATTGGAGATACCAGTCCAATCCCCCTCCAATGGACCAACTTGATCCATTCTTCAGAAGGACAGACGTTGCTGCTGCAAACATCGGGACCGCTTAAATCCTACCCGTATGCACACAACGCCTGTCCTTCCGTCCTGTGATAATTTGGGGCGCTCCTCCCCTAAATTACTCGCCAGGTACCCATTGCAGAATGATCCCAATCATCTGCCCATACACCCAAGGCCCTATAGCCCTTTCCATTTTTAAACCTATGGTACTGAAACACCGCGACAGCCGCGACAATTATAAAAAACAACCTAAGCACCCATGCACCCCCGACGTTACCAAAACCAACAGTGCCGTGAGGAAGTCGAAAAAACCCTTTTTTATTTTAAGGGAAAAAATTCCTTCCTGATCCCACAATAAATAGGCGACCGGATTAAATCCACGGCACTAGTCCAGGGGTGGGTGGGTGGGCTTCAGCAGCGCGCCGCCAACCAAGTGAGGGGCTGCCCGGCGCGCTGCACCACGTGGCCTTAACCGGCCAATCACCATCGCGCATTTTCGCGCCAGAACCCCGCCGCTGCAAACTGCAATCCCGGACAGATTGCAGCTTGCTCTTCAAGCGGCCAGCTTGCTGCAACCCCGCGCACAGCGGGAAAGAACAGGAACGCCCACATGGAGCCTCATTCCCCTAGAGGCGGGCCCAAACTTCCCCCGCAGCGCACAAGGCGCTTAGCGGGGGGATTGCCCCCGCACTAGGAATAAGACTCAGACACAAAGGATATGGGTAAAACTGGCCGCAGCTGTTTTATTGAATCCGAATTTTAATTAATAACCTGTTAAGAAACAAGACAACCAATTACGCCAATTGAACTGATGAATAACGGTGGATAGAGTTAAAACCAATTACCCTGCTTGAATTGTTTCCCATGCCGAATTGTGAGGCAATTAGAATGCCAATTAGATCCTGCTTGAATTTAGACCCAATTAACCAAATTAACTTGGGTGAATAACAATAAAGGGGGGAAGGGGTGAAGAGATGACATAACTCAAACCATAAACTATCTCTCACCCCCACCCGCGTTCAGTACCATACTACCAACCTTCTGGATTGGAGATACCAGTCCAATCCCCCTCCAATGGACCAACTTGATCCATTCTTCAGAAGGACAGACGTTGCTGCTGCAAACATCGGGACCGCTTAAATCCTACCCGTATGCACACAACGCCTGTCCTTCCGTCCTGTGATAATTTGGGGCGCTCCTCCCCTAAATTACTCGCCAGGTACCCATTGCAGAATGATCCCAATCATCTGCCCATACACCCAAGGCCCTATAGCCCTTTCCATTTTTAAACCTATGGTACTGAAACACCGCGACAGCCGCGACAATTATAAAAAACAACCTAAGCACCCATGCACCCCCGACGTTACCAAAACCAACAGTGCCGTGAGGAAGTCGAAAAAACCCTTTTTTATTTTAAGGGAAAAAATTCCTTCCTGATCCCACAATAAATAGGCGACCGGATTAAATCCACGGCACTAGTCCAGGGGTGGGTGGGTGGGCTTCAGCAGCGCGCCGCCAACCAAGTGAGGGGCTGCCCGGCGCGCTGCACCACGTGGCCTTAACCGGCCAATCACCATCGCGCATTTTCGCGCCAGAACCCCGCCGCTGCAAACTGCAATCCCGGACAGATTGCAGCTTGCTCTTCAAGCGGCCAGCTTGCTGCAACCCCGCGCACAGCGGGAAAGAACAGGAACGCCCACATGGAGCCTCATTCCCCTAGAGGCGGGCCCAAACTTCCCCCGCAGCGCACAAGGCGCTTAGCGGGGGGATTGCCCCCGCACTAGGAATAAGACTCAGACACAAAGGATATGGGTAAAACTGGCCGCAGCTGTTTTATTGAATCCGAATTTTAATTAATAACCTGTTAAGAAACAAGACAACCAATTACGCCAATTGAACTGATGAATAACGGTGGATAGAGTTAAAACCAATTACCCTGCTTGAATTGTTTCCCATGCCGAATTGTGAGGCAATTAGAATGCCAATTAGATCCTGCTTGAATTTAGACCCAATTAACCAAATTAACTTGGGTGAATAACAATAAAGGGGGGAAGGGGTGAAGAGATGACATAACTCAAACCATAAACTATCTCTCACCCCCACCCGCGTTCAGTACCATACTACCAACCTTCTGGATTGGAGATACCAGTCCAATCCCCCTCCAATGGACCAACTTGATCCATTCTTCAGAAGGACAGACGTTGCTGCTGCAAACATCGGGACCGCTTAAATCCTACCCGTATGCACACAACGCCTGTCCTTCCGTCCTGTGATAATTTGGGGCGCTCCTCCCCTAAATTACTCGCCAGGTACCCATTGCAGAATGATCCCAATCATCTGCCCATACACCCAAGGCCCTATAGCCCTTTCCATTTTTAAACCTATGGTACTGAAACACCGCGACAGCCGCGACAATTATAAAAAACAACCTAAGCACCCATGCACCCCCGACGTTACCAAAACCAACAGTGCCGTGAGGAAGTCGAAAAAACCCTTTTTTATTTTAAGGGAAAAAATTCCTTCCTGATCCCACAATAAATAGGCGACCGGATTAAATCCACGGCACTAGTCCAGGGGTGGGTGGGTGGGCTTCAGCAGCGCGCCGCCAACCAAGTGAGGGGCTGCCCGGCGCGCTGCACCACGTGGCCTTAACCGGCCAATCACCATCGCGCATTTTCGCGCCAGAACCCCGCCGCTGCAAACTGCAATCCCGGACAGATTGCAGCTTGCTCTTCAAGCGGCCAGCTTGCTGCAACCCCGCGCACAGCGGGAAAGAACAGGAACGCCCACATGGAGCCTCATTCCCCTAGAGGCGGGCCCAAACTTCCCCCGCAGCGCACAAGGCGCTTAGCGGGGGGATTTGAGTCCATTCAAGTACCAAAAATTTGACGAGTATACACGTTTTTGCAGGTCCTTTTTTCAATGATAAATAGCAACAATGGGCATGAGGGGTGGAGAAGGGGTCACATTTTCACAAGATTTGTTTGCTTGAGAGAACAAGTAATATCACCTCCAGAATTTTTTTTATAATGACGTAAGAAGTGTTCCAAACCCAGATTTTCACTCTGTACACCTGTCACCACACTTATCTATCCAATTTCATTCTGAATTCATGGGTCAAATAAAGAAATTCATCGTTAAAAAGAAAAGTAGTTAAAAACACTCCTTGGAAGTATGGTTCGCAGTACAGCAGCATTGCAAAAAGCCACCAGGAGGTGGCAGCATGGCCTAAGGATTTGGCTCTTCTCTGAACTGCAGATGCTCAGTAACATCTAATAGAGAACCCCAGCAAAGTATTCTCCCAGCAACTCACAGGATTATGCAGCCAAAATCACTATGTCCAACAGAGGTCATAAAGCTGTTGCTTTATTTATGTTAATTAAAGAAATTAGCTGTAATTAAGAAAACAATGATTTCATTACTTACCGGCAGAAATGAACAAGCTAAGGGCACATTCACACCTGACGGGCCGCACAGATTTTGACTCCGGGAATCAATCTGGAAGTCAAAACATGCATGGGGTTTGTCCAGTGTTAAAAGCCCCCACCCCCTACGGCTCTGCCAGCGATCACCCAGAAGAGTACAGAGCTGGATTTCCCTGCTCTACACTTTTCTGGGAGATCATCAGCAAAGCTGCACCAGAGGGGGGTGAGGGGGCTTTCACACCAGACAAACCCCATGTATGCTTTGGCTTCCGGACTCATTCCCCCAAAACTGTGCAGTCTATCAGGAGTGAATGTGGTCTGAGACTGAACATTTCATTTGACATCAAGTCAGAAAAGTGATCTAAACTCTTAAGATTTTAGTTTTCTGGTTGTGGTTTGTATGTATTTACACCAAATAATGGAGTCATTTGCATTTTCCGATATGGTGGCAACATAAAATATGCTGCCAATGGTGAGCTGGCTACAGTCATTGGATGGCGGGGCAGGGGGTACGTTGTCCATGGTAGCGTCCTCAGGGAAGTGGTAATGAGGAGTGCATTCCATTTACATAAACACAACAGTTTCAATCCCAGAAGGCCTTGGTAAAGGCTAATCCATGGACTCTTGCTCCCTGTCCATCATTCCTGCAACAAATACCCAGCCTGGTGCCAGTCGCTCCTCCTCTTCCATCACCCTGGTCTGCTCACGACTCTCTTGCTCTTCGTAACATATTCACCCCTACGATTGAGACGAGAGCAAGTGTTCCCATTCTTCAGAGAAATACTGACTTCTCAGGAGCGCTTGCAATTAAGTGTTCATCAGTACTTTGTCAGCCTCCAGTGAGTCCATGCTTCCACCATTGTCAATATCGGGGTTCGGCACCTGTGATTCTTCATCATTTCCCAACCATTTCATCACTTTCTGGCATTTTCAGGCATTTACCAGCACTTCATTTTTTGGTCGTGTTTTGTCACTTTTCGTCACTTTCTGGGGACTTTTACAACAGTTTTACAGCACTTTTACTGCAATTCATAGCACTTACATAAGAACATAAGAGGTGCAATACTGAGTCAGACCAATGGTCCATCAAGCCCAGCATCCTGTCCTCCAGCAGTGGCCAATCTCAATGGCATGGGAGAAGAACCAACAGTCACAATGGGCAATCCGTTCCGCGTTGTTCACTCCCAGCTCCCGACAGTAAGAAGTTCATCCCATAAGCTACTTGTTTAATAGCCATTAATGGACCTACTCTCCAAGAACTTATCCAGGTCTTTTTAAAACCGAGCTATACTACTGGCCTTGACAACGTCCTCTGGCAACAAATTCCATAGGTTAATTATGTGTTGAGTGAAAGAATACTTCCTTTTATTTGTTTTAAATCTGCCAGCAGCTAGTTTCATGGAGTGTTCCCTAGTTCTAGTACTATTTGAGAGGGTAAATAACCATTCCCTATCTACTCGTTCCATGCCACTCAAGATCTTATAAACCTCTATCATGTCCCCTCTCAGTCTTCTCTTCTCTAAGCTGAAGAGACCCAGCTTGTCAAGCCTCCTCTTTGTACGGAAGCTGTTCCATACCCTTTATCATTCTCATTGCCCTTCTCTGTACCTTTTCTAGTTCAGCGATGTCTTTTTTGAGATGGGGCGAACAGAACTGCACACA
>QEPC01011901.1:22440961-22603510 GCA_003113815.1 Sphenodon punctatus | reverse complement strand
TTTATTCTCTAACCCTTTGTGAATAACTCCTAATATTCTGTTTGCTTTTTTGACTGCTGCTGCTGCACGCTGGACTGAGGATTTCAGTGTTGTCCACAATCACTCCCAGATCCTTTCCCTGAGTGCTAACTCCTAGCTTAGCACCCAGCATCGTGTACTCATAGTTTGGGTTATTTTTCCCAACGTGCATCACTTTGCACTTGTCCACATTAAATCTCAGCTGCCACTGAGATGCCTAGACATCCAGTCTCATAAGATCCTGTTGCTGTTCTTCACAGTCTGCTTGTCTTTTAACTACCTTGAATAACTTGGTGTCATCTGCAAATCTGATCCCCTCACTCTTAATGCCCTTTCTCATATCATTAATGAATGCATTAAACAGCACCGGTCCCAATACAGATCCCTGGGACACAACACTTTTTATATCTCTCCATTGTGAAAACTGACCATCCTATCCTTTAACCAGTTACCGATCCATAGTAAGACACTATTTCCTATGCCGTGACCTTTAAATTTTCTCAAGAGTTTTTTATGTGGGACCTTATCAAATGCTTTCTGGAAATCCAGGTGCACTATATCTACCGGGTCTCCCTTGTCCACATGCTTGTTTACGCCCTCAAAGAAAGAATTCCTCGGCACTTTTGTATTGCCACTTCTCCTTGGGGATGTGTGTAGCTCTCACATAGGGCTTGGGATCGGCCCTATAGCGACTCTGCTCAACGCATGGAAGATAACGAAAATGGTGAAAACAGCGGAAAAGCTGATAGGTTTCTGTCACATGAATGACCTGCTTCCGATGGAAACAGCATTCACGCATTTTGTTGTTTCAGGCCTATTCACCTCTTCTCCCTTGCTTCCCTCCATGTCTGGAACTCCCGCGCCGAATACATTAACTCTGCTCCCTCCCAATCTTCAAATCCCACCTGAAAAGGTACCTCTTCCATCAGGCTTTCCGTAGCAACTCATCCCCATAGACTTGTCACTGATGCCTCCTCTTCCCTCCTTCAACTCAGAGTCCTCCTCTTCCCTGTAACAAAGCGAAGCCCACGTCCCAACTTTATAAATATCTTCCTGTCTCTCCCTATCTTCCCCTCTACCTCATCTCCCCTTCCTTGTCTTTCCCTTGGAGTAGGGAACCCGTCTGTAACTATTGACTGCAGTATGTTTCTGGCACTATATAAACAAATCAACAACCAACACAACTAATAATAATAATAATAATTAGTTGGAGCAGCCGGGAAAGGCCAGGACATGCAAAACGGTGCTCTGAACTCTGGCCTAATGTCAGAATGTCGGATGGAAAGGCATCAGCTTGCTCGTTTAGCAAAAGGAAAGTGTTACTGAAATTAATTTTAATGTTTTATTATTAACTATGATTAATTATTGATGTAGTGCCAACAATGCACCTGGTCATGAAGCGTTGTGATTAGAAAAAGCTCCCTGCCCTGAGAGGATTACAATCTAGAATGGACAAGAGGGCACATGGACAGGGCCAATCCCAAGGTTTGTGAGGCCATGTGCAAAGTCTTGGTGCGGGGCCTAATTTGCGTAATTATGCATACTAATTATGCAAATGTGTACATTTACATAACATTTACTCCCTCTGGACAGGAAATAATTAGTAATTAGATCATTCACTCTGCCCGTCGCTTCGACCATGTAACGCCTCTCCTCCTCTCCCTTCACTGGCTCCCCCTTCCAGAACGTATCCTGTTCAAACTCCTGGTTTTCACGTTCAAATCGCTCCATGACCAAGCTCCCCCTTACCTCTCGGACCTAATCGCCCTACGCGCTCCTGCGCGCGCTCTCCGCTCTTCCGCTGTCCCCTCCCTCGCTCTCCCTCGCTTCTCCTGCTCGCCCAACCGCCTTCGTCCCTTCTCCCTCGCTGCCCCGCATGCCTGGAACTCCCTCCCTGCCGACATCCGCCTCGCCTCCTCCCTCCGCTCCTTCAAATCCCTCCTCAAGACCCACCTTTTCCATGCTGCCTTTCCCAATGCCCTCTAGTCTTTCCCCTTGCTCTTACTGTCAGCCCTCCTCTGCTGACTGCTGCTACCGACCACCTTGTAACCAAGCCAAGTACACGCACCTGAGACTTCGCATCCGCCTGAATGTTTGTTTGTCTTCTCCCATGTCTCTCCCGCTGTCCCCTCTCCTTGTCTCCCCCTCCTTGTCTTTTAGATTGTAAGCCACAGGTAGGGACCGCATCTGATTATATGTTCTGTACAGCGCCAGGTTGTTACTGGCGCTTTATAAATGTTTAATAATAATAATAATAATAATAGTAAGTTGGTAATGACAATTCCCAATTTTTCAGATAATCCGGTACCCAATCAGTACTCGGGTAGACTGCCAGGTACCCGGACATCATACTCAAAAGTGCGGGTATTATCCATAGGGATGAAATCGGGTACTTGTTTCAACTTTAGATGTGACCCATGGATCCAGCTCCTACCTCAACGTGCTGAAAGACAGAATCAGGGTAAAGAAGCAGAAATGAGGACATTTACTCAAGGATAGGGGGATCGATCCCAAGCCCACATCCATGATCTGGATTTACGAGGCTCAAGGCGAAGATAAAATGTCCCTCCCCCATGATCCTGAAGCCTAAGGGGTCATGTTTGGGGCTCCACTGGGAGGGAGATGGGGCCTTCACCTTCCTTTGTGAAAGTGAAGAGCCATTGTGAGGCTCTCAGAGTTAGAGAAACAGAGGGATCCAGGACCTTTGCCCTGTAGTAAGGCCGGCCATGCCTGAAGCTACCTGAAATTGTGGGGTCCCCTATGACCATGGGGCATGGCCCTTAGATGCCTCGCATCCACTCCCAAAATCTATGCAGCCCTTAAAGCTTGAAATAATTTTCAATGTGGCCCCAGGGACGGAAACGCTTCCCTACCCCTGATTTACGTTAACCATGTGCGTGCATGTAAGGAATTATCAGCAGAAGGACCTTGACTCTGAAATTTGCTTTCCTTTATGGTCTAACATAGGACTTCCCGAATACCCTGAAGGTTAACAGGTCCAAGCCCTATCTATTCACTCCAGCTTTCCCCAGGTAAGAAAGGTACCTGCTTTGGGGAGTGTCATAGGATCAATGAAAAGGAATGTAAAAGTCAACCCGTTTATTGTCTGGCTCTTTCCCTGCGGACGCAGAGATGTTCAAACAGTTGGCTCGTTGTTCAGTGCTCAGTTTGTTTTGCAAGTAGTTTCTGTCCAGACTAGAGCTGAAACGAGCAGTCGCAAAAATGGCTATGCCTGTCAATTTGCCAGTACCTGAATTGAATAGATTATTTCAGGTACTTTTCGGTACCCAAACAGGTTTTCAGTTGGGTACCCGAAATACCGATACACCAAGAACTGGCATGCTGAAATACCGACAACACAAATACTGAAATACCGACAACCGGTATACTGAAATACTGATTTTGTCCTGATTTTCTTCCAGATTTCGGGACGTATGGGGAAATGTCAGTATTTCGGTATAGCAGGGGTTGGTATTTTCGTATTTGGTGTATACTGGTTTGGTTGACAGTATTTCAGTATTTCAAGTACTTGAACTGTTTGGATCCCTGAAACAGTACCTGAAAATGCAAACATTTCCCCCATTCTGTATGGTTTGGGTTCAGAGCAGCAGACTAAGGGGACAATTCAATGCCCCACGTATGCCGCACACAGGCATCATGCTCAGACCACAATGTATGTGCTCACGGGAGCGTGCATTCCATGTGCACAGCACAGCTGCCCGGGTCTGTGCTGCACACGCAGCATGCATGCACTCGTGGGCGTTCTGGTTGTGCATGGGGGTTGGTGTACGTGGGCCGTTGCATTGTCCCCACTGTATGTGGTAGATTATCTGCAGACCTGCAGCTTGTGCTGACATCACATAGAAGGAATAGGGCAGGTACAGGGTATCAAACCAGTGACCCATTTCACCTCTAGTCCAGACAGAAAGCACCATCGATAGGTTGCGGAATGTTGGCTTGCTGCTAGATCAAGGTTCTTAGCTGGTGTATCATCGCTAAATTTCAGATAATATAGCTCATCAATGGGAAGATGTTCCAAAGTAAAATGAATGATGGTCAATTTGTTCCTATTGAAATAATGCCTTACTCAGCCAGAGGGGGGCACTGAAGTTGTGTGAAATACTAGAATCTGCTCCTCCGGAATCAGGAATAGAGTGCCATTCTCTGCAATAGCTCACAATCTTGGAATCTTAGAAGGATGCAGGTCGCTGAGCTAGTGTTTCTTGTTCTTTTGTGTTAACTGATAAACATGCATCTTTTGAAACACAAATCTCCTTATTACTACTGCAGTGGGGAATGGATCATGGGATACAAGTTAAAACACATACGTAATGGTTAATGCAACATGCACACAGTGTAAGCAGCAGAGATTAGCATAAGTGTTGCTGTTTCTGTGACTGTTCAGGTAATGTCTTAAACAAAGAGAGCAGTACAATGAAGCGTCATTAACCATTTTCGCATTCTGTTCCGCATTTTGCTGGCCGTTTGCAATCTGTCTGGCAAAGCAATCCCTGCTTGTTGTTAGTGTTAACTGCAATTAAACCTACAGGAAACATGGAAATGTAACCTTCCCGCGGGGAATTGAACTCAGCAAGCCACCGACGAAGCATTAGACAGAACATCTAAATGACACCAGCATCAATTTTTCACAAAGCTAGCCTGAGATGAGCATCTATACCGTTTCTGTCACAGTAATAACGTTAATTGCATTTTGAGGCTAAAATGAAATTAAAAACACTGTGCGTGTTTTCACAGGGAGTTATGATCAGTAATGCTTCAGCTGCTAAATGCAATTAAAAGGACTCACTCCCTTGTCATCAACGTTTTCTATGCCTTATCGTAGGACATAAATGAAATCCAGACCATTAGAGTCATTGCCTTGTCATAAGAGAACAGGTTTTTTTTCCCTTTTCTTTTCTTCATTCTGCTTTGTTTGAGGAACCTTTATCTACAGAGCGTTTGACATTTCAGAGTCTGCAAAATCATTGTTTCAAAGAAATCCTAACTATTAGGAACAATTTCCTAACGAGATCATTTGTGTGGTCACATCAATATGAGAATGTCCTCCTTGGCAGGACGTGGCTAGGAAATTCTCAGTTGCAAAACACAACTGGAATTCAGTTCTGTTAGACTATTGTAAATGACTAAATTTGGTTCAACCTGTCCATTAGCTCCTTTTACCTACTATTTCTTTAGCTCTACTAGGTAGACTCAGCACTATAAGTCAAGGATTTTCAGAGACAGGTCCCTGTCCAGCGGGTGTACAATCTAAGATGGACGAGGGGAACACACAGGGAAATAAAGGCACACATATTCCCAGTTTACAGATTGGGAATCAAGGCGGAGAGGTTGTAACTTGCCCAAGGACACCTAGTGAGTTCATGGCTATGATTATCCAGGTCCAAGTCCACTACACCATGGGTGAAAACAGACACGACGCTAACTACCCTTTAACCACTCTTGGTGGTTATTTATGCATGTTGCAGGGCTGTATTGGTGCCCTATGCAGCCCTGAAACATGCATAAATGACCCCCAAGGGTGGTTAAAGGGTGGTTAGCATCATGTCTGTTTTCACCCCATGCTGGCTCTCATTGCCAAAAAGATAATGCACTTAGAAATGAAACACAAAACTCCCCTAACTAGAGGTGTGCACCAGGTACTCATGTCATCATTAATTTGTGTTATTTAAATCTTTCATTTTCGTTTTTATAAATATCAACATTTCATTTTCATTTTTGCTTTCATTTTCAATTTCCATTGGTTTCAATGGAGAACACATTTTTGGCTGTACCTTTTCTGTTTTTCATTATATTTGGATAGAACGTAGAGGGATTATACCTCCAATCGAAGGCAGTACATGTACCAAATTTCAGAAAGATTAGATAAAGGAATCTGATTATATAAACAGTTGAATTTTGTTATTTTGCAAAAATCTGCATATACGTTTCTTGGCTGACACTTGGAAGGGTTATACCCCTCCCCATGTTTACTATCTCTGCCAACTTTCATATATATTGAATAAAGGGTACTGGTAGTATAAGCAATTAATTTATAAATATATGTCTGACTGTAACATCTTTTTTGTTTCAACCAGTGTACATGAAATTTGGCAGTGTTACATCTCATACCTTCAGGATCATCTTTGCCAAATATCAGAAAGCTGTAATAAAGGGTCCACATTTTATAAGCCTGCGCAGCATATGCAGGGTTGGGCTTAGCCAGAAGTCCAAGGGGAGGGAGTTCCATAACTGGAATAATTTCTGTCACAAAACATTCTAGACAAATGGCATCTGTATCCTGGGTACTAGGATCGGTTTCACGTTTTTTAAAAAATGGTTCCCAATCGGTGGCCTTCAGACATGGGTCCACAGTCATGGGCACAAGGGAAGGCAGGGCGACATTTGCAGTACCCTTAACTCTGCTCCTTATGACATCATAATGCTCTCTAAGGTGAGAGGACTCATTGAAAAGAGACTCTCCTGGCTCTTTCTGTCTCTTGGAGCAGTGTGACATCACAGCAAACTGCAGTGGGGGGAAGAGTCCGGGGACGTTTGTGACTGGAGCTCTGGAGCTCGATAGAGAGGTTAGGCTTTGGGTGTCTTTTGAGATTTTGATGGAAATTCCCATTTTTGTGAAATCTCATTTCAGCTCTAGTCTACACACCTATGGCTATTGTAAGGAGCGGAAGCCTCATTGCTGCTTAGGTCCTGTTACTAAAATGCCTGACCATGTCTTTGCTATATTTTCAACCACAGATATCACAGGCTGAGCTGCCATGCTGGACAAATATACAAAGTTTGTATGTTTGACAGTGTTACTCAGCTTTTGAAAAGATCCTGTATCATAAACTCATAGCATTGTAGAGTTTGTAGCAACTGGATTGAGAAGTCATCTAATCCATCCCACTGAGGCAGGAATAATTACATCCAAACCATCCCTAAAAGATGTTTAACCATCCTGTTTTTAAAAACCTCCAACTATGATACTTGGGAATGTCTCGATTGACATTTCGTTCTCGGTTTATTGATAATTTGCATGCTGAGGTCCTGTTTATCTCTGACATTGGCCACTTTGCTGTTTAACACTTTGCCATCAATTTCAAATCCTTAGAGAGGGAATACTGATAAAATACCGCATTTCTTCTATCTTCTCTGCACTCCATTTTCCCTGTAGTCCCTTGTCACTCATTGGCTGGTACGCAGATTTCTTTACAAATTGGCAATCCAGTTGCAGATTTGTCAAAGCAAAGGGAACAACACAGAACAACACTTCTGATTGGAGGCGCTGGAATGGAAGTTTAGAGTCACCGGGAGGAGGTTAAAGGGTAAGCTATTTGCACAGTGATTGGCTCAGAAATGTGGAAACATTGGACAGACATAAACCCAGAAGTAAAGCATTACCTCTGGTAATGTGATAAGTGGTAAATTAATGGTATGCAGTAAATAGTAAGCAGAAAGTTAAAAAATCTGGATGGCATCTTGCAGTATTGTGAAAATCGAGAAATGGTATGAGTATCGGGAAATGGTTGAGAAATAGATCCCGGTTCATGAGATGGCAACATTTCTCATGAGCAACAATTTAGCTGCTCATTTCTCCCTTAGACTAGACAAAGTATTGACAATTGGCTTATTTCTACAGGCTGGAAGAACTGTCATTTTCACTGCGAGGGACAATCAATAACACACTCGCCGAGACATTGAGAAAACGTATGTTCCTGCTTTTCCAGCAATGTTATTTCATTCAATAGGATGGACATGAAGAAGGATGAGAAGCAGGGAGTAACCCATCTGAAATTGCGACTTCATGCGAGATTTGCATCATCGGCATGGTGACATCCAATCATTCAGAATTAAATTTTGTGGGTTACCCAATGCCCCGACGTCTCTCTTTCAGAGAATCTGTCACCTCCTTTACAAAAGTGTTACAAATAAGATTTATCAAGATGACAAATCAAGCTCTCATTCCTGCTGCGCTTGGGGTTTGAACCATGACAGAACGCCATTGGCAGCTTAGCTGCTAAGCAACACATTAAAAATAACACTGTTAGGAAGCGTTCACACCACGGCAGCAACCAGCTGCACAAGCAACAGGCTTTTTCATTCCCTATTTTCCAAGGGGCGATGGGTGAAGTGTATTTATCATATCTTTGATTAACCACCACCTTTGATTTGCCAGATTCTGCACTGAATCCCTATTTCCATAACATCCTTTCTTTAAAAAGAAAGAGCTGACTCATGAATACCTTCTGCCAAGTGCAGCATAACATCTGCAGTTGCCTTTAACCAAAGTGCTACTCTGACACTTTGTACTTTGCCAACGCACTACCTTGACATTTATTTCTCAATAGAATAACACTAGCAAATATATGCGCCCAAACATAGCGTTTAACTCCATCGCAACTTGAGCAAGCTACTTTTGAATGTCTTTTAAAACTGTTGTTACAATTATCATAAAGGGCCTTGCCTGCCAAGCCTGTCATAACTTACTGGGAATGTCTGAAGCAACATTTTGTTTCCCGATTTACTGATAATTTGCTTACCGTGATCCTGTTTACCTCTTTGCCACTGGCCACTTTACTGCCCATGACATAGGACTTTCCATAGTCAATACATTTGGCCACACCAAACACCAAGTCCTTTTCCTGTCCATCACCACGAGGGATGATAGAACAAATTACATTTTACTCTCTGGTCAAAAAACACTATAAACCCCTGAGTAAAGAGGAAAGTAAAAGTTTGTGAGGTTGACCCATATGCACACAGAGACTCTTAACTTCTTCAGTTGAACTAATACACTCATGGAGGACAAGAGGTAGATCATGATCAACTGGTAGATACAAACTAGTCTCCAGTAGATCATGGTGTTGAGAGGAGGAGAGACCAACCTCTGAGAGGTCACCTCTGGGGAGAAGAATGTAGGCCTGACATGACAAATCACAGTGAATTTTGTTTCCATCAGAAAAAGGTCATGCACCTCCATTCACACGATGAGGAAACTTATCAGCTTTTTCACCACTTTTCGCTATTTCTTTGTTGGTTCAATGCAACATGAACTGAACTGCTACCAAAAATTCATAACTGCGTATGTTTTATATACCGCTAAGCAACGCAAAAGTGCCAAAAACTGATGCAAAGGGACACAAAAAGACAGTCCTGAAAAGTGATGGAAAATTGCTGATGCCTATCTCACAATGGCGGAAGCACAGAATCGTTGATCAGTGGAGAAATATTTATGAATGGTCAGCAGTGCTCCAAAAGGTACGTATTTCCTGACAGGAAGGAAACACTTGCTCTATTTTTGGTCCTAAAAGAATGGAACTGTCACCCAAGAAAGTCTCTCCAGAGAGGAGATAGGACAGAATTGCTTCTCCAGTGCAGGGAGGAAGGCTTTCTAAAGGGCAGTGCTCCTTTCTACTCCTGGGACCAGTTGCTGAACTGTCCTAGAGCTAGGAGGCAGCGGGAGGGGTCTGGGTAGACAACCCATTGATGCTTGATCAAGTGGATCACGTGAACCAAAATTCTGGTCACACCTGAATTAGAAGAATTAATCTGATCAAACTGAACAAAGTGGTAATCGGGAAAATATGCAAAAAATGAACTAAAAGAAGAATTTTAAGATGTGTTAATGAAAGCAAATTTTCAAATTTGATTTGACAATCAGAATAAATACGATGACGATGATGATGACGATGACGATGACGATGACGACGATGATTGATTCTATATAGCATCGGCAAAATACCTGGCACCGTACAATCACTTCATTAAATACAGATCCCTGCCCCAAAGGGGTCACAGTCTAGGAGAGAGAAGGGAGATGGGAGCAAAGGGAGGTACAGGAATACAATCATGAAGTTGAGAATTTCAGACACATACATTTAATTGAGTTTCAGGAGAGATTTGGATCTTGAAGGGGACTATTGAGCATGTTAATGAACAGTTTGGGGGGACAAGGAGCTAAGGAAAACCTGAAGGAAGAGGTAGGTTTTTAGGAGGAATTTAAATGGTTGAGAGGGATCGTGTTCAGGGAAGAAGATCTGGCCAGGTATAGGGGGGCAGCATGAGAGATGTCATACAAAAAGATTTCTGGGTGGTGAATCCAGGTTAGGATGGTGGAACATGAGCCGTGAAACTCCCCAGTGGGAATGTAGTGGGTGGGAACAAGGCCAAGAAGAGCCTAGGAAGAAAAGACATTGGAATATGTGCTGAATACATTCAGGTTGAGGGAGCCGGTGGAGGGAGGGTGGAGAGGATCGATCTAATGTTAATGCGCATGTTTATATACCCAGGGATGGGGAACCTCACGTCTGGGAACCAAATAGGACCCACGGCAAGTTTTTATGTCATCCCTTTCCACTTCCTGCATCTGTCTCCCGTTTCTAGTTCCCACCTCCAACCACTGAAAAACTGAACTCAGGGGAACAGAGCAGAGATGAGGGTTTGGACACACAAGTAAGGGACAGATCTATGGTTCCAAATCCATGATCTGGACCCTCCTTTCCATGAATCCACCCCTTAAACACCCCACCCCACCCCAAACTTGTATTTGGCCCTCGGAGTTTGTAGCAATTGTCACAGTGACCCTTGAAATGGAAAAGTCTCCCCACCTCTGGCCTAACCCAGACACATTGAAATTAGGGCTGAACTGAATAGTAAAAAAATATATATTTGTGAGTATTTCCGAGTTTCTGAGGACCGACTTCGAGTGTTTGGCCTCGGTACTCGGCAAAATATTTGGTAAAATAAAAGCGAGTACCCTTATATAGGGGCAAGAAAAGCCCCATATATGTTGCTGATTCAGGATTTTCCAAGTACTGGACCGATTCATCGATTACTCAGTAAAACAGAGTTGAATACTAAGATACTCAGTAAAAACAGAGTGATTTCAAATACCAAGGTTCAGCACTAATTGAAATCAACAGGTTCTGGATCAGGCCCTTGTAAATTGCTTTTCCCGTAACACAGGGAACTAATATTAAAATTCAATTTAGCAGTTAAGAGCATCTGGTGAAACCTCACGGAATGGCTTACATCAGTGATTAGCTGGAGACCTTTCCCTACATTTCAAGTATTCCGGAAAGGTACCTTGGAGTCATGTTGATAAATTCTTGCTTAATAGCTGTTGTGGAAAGATGACAGCTTAGCCTGAGGGGGACCATCTCAAGGCATATGGGACTCTCAGCCATATCAAGAAAGATCCAGGGCAGATGTAAGGAATGATAACATCACCATGCCAGCCAGCATCATGCCTTCCCTCAACATATGCATATCAGCCTTCATGAGAAAAAGCAGCATCCCAAACCATTTTCAGATGCTAATCTGAGCTTGCTGCTCTCACAGTTCCTGCGGAAGGAGTGACCCCTTGACTTTACTGGAGGCAACGTGGTGCCGCAGAGACTGTGCTGGCTCCAAGATTCAACAGCACAAAAATGTGAATCAGCTCACCAAAGAATGATGTACATTTTAAGACTCTATCTGTCTGGCCTTGGGAAAGCATACGTTTCTCTAGGTGGTCGGTCGGTATGAACCGCAATACATATTTACCATATTTTTAGTCAGTGTGCCGCACTCACGGCTCTGCAGTTTGTTTGTTTTTACTAGCTTCTCCATTTCAACTATTCCTAGCTCTTGTATAGGAAATTAGTGGAAGGACAGGAAATTAGTGGAAGGACCTCCCAACCACAAGTGCGTTTTGCATTTAAGACATCCCCTCCAGAAGTCAGCTACCTGGACATCTGTTGGAAGACAAACTCTAAGAATGGAATGTCCAGAAAATTCTGGCCTTGCCTTATTGACAAATTCATCTTTCAGAAGGTGGATGAAGGTACGAGGAGGTTGGCTCTCTTAGACTTGGATCCTAACCAACAGGGAAGACTTGGTCAATGAGGCTACCCAAATATTTCGGTTCTCCTCTGCCTCCTCCCGACCCACGCCAGCCCCTCTCAGAAGCTTCCCAGTGCTCAAGATGGTGAAAGTGCTCGGGGCCCCATGGGCTTGCCCTAGCTCTTAAAGTGTCTCTCCTCCGGGCCGCTAATTGTTGCTTACTCCCTCCACCTGCTCTCATGTGGGTGGCTAGTTAGCTGCTCTCCCCACCTGCACTCTAGGCAGCACTGAGTGGCTTCGCTGCAGCATGCAGACAACTCCATCCAGCTGTCTCCTAAGCCCTCCAGCTGCTACGGGGCTGCTCCCACCTACCACTCACCTTTATCTCTCCCTGTCTCTCTGCCCGTATCTGCGGCTTCTAGCATAGGCGTTCAGCTTGTTGCCCTGTTCTCAAGGGAGCCACTCAGTTCTTAAAGGGGCTGCAGTTTACTAACAGTGGAGGCAGCAACCTCCCTGTTACAAATACCCCAAAAGAATCCTGAAATCCAGGAAAAAATTATTACAACATCGGTATTTTAGTATACCAATTGTCGATATTTTGGAATGTTGGTATTTTGGGTGCCCAACTGAAAATCGAGTTGGGTGCCGAAAAGTATCTGACATATTCAATTCAGGTACTAGAAATTCAATGGGCATAGCCATATTTGCGGGTACTCGTGTTAGAGCAGCCCCCCCATACTTGGCAAAGGGCATGGGCCAGTGGGCATTGGACTCAGAACTTCCCCCCCCTCCCAAAAGAAGTCAGAGCAAAGATCGGGCCCAGCCACCATGGGACCTAGGAAAAGGGAGTTCACCCAGGTGGATACCAGCCTGATCTAGGAAGGAGGTGATTAAGGGGAGATAGCCCTCAGTAAGTACAGGGCCATTAAGAAAGGGCATTCTCCCTGTTTTGAGAAACCACTGGGTTCTAACCCAGGCTAGCAACAGCCTCAAAGACATGGAATATAGTATCCCCTACACGCCCCCCAAGCACAGAAACCCAGGTGCAGCCATTAACCTTGGGTCCCTCTCAACTCCTCCCAGATCCTTTTCTTTTGCCCCACTTCGACACACCCACCCACAGTCCATTTTGTCCATGGCTCCCAAATTCAGATTCCCTTTGTCCTCCCTGTGTGTCTTTTGTAACACCCTTGAGCCTATCCCAAATCTTGTATCCTGAACCCTATAACTGCCCCTCGCTTCCCCCATGCAAACTGAGAAGCGTTGGATACGGACACGTGCAGGCTATTCTGTGCGTGTCTGTGTCTCTAAGGGTCTCCCAGACTTTGGTCTGCCCTTTCCCTTCCAACCCCGACTTCGCTGGATCCACGGGCCGCCTGTCCCCTCTGCAACAGGAAAGGAGATGTAACCCACAGGTCCAGACTTTCTCTCTCGCTCTCTCTCTCCCTTTTGCTGTATTCCCACCAAATCTCCCTTCCCTCGCTTCCCTCCCTTTTTTTTGTACTTTCGTTTTCCCCGTCGCTGCTTGTGTTTTACCTTGGAGCCTCCAGCCAGACCGGGGCTGTGTTTCCCTATGTTATCTATGTACTTAAATAAACCTTTTTACTTTTTTATTGGATATTTGCCTCATTTCTTTCCCCTCGACTTTTGGGGAGGGTAACGTAAGCTATCTGTAGCGCGCATCTGTCCTTGGACTGATCCTTGGGACACGCAGGGACCCCGGTTTAAGAAATTAAGCTAATTCCCTCTGAAGTTATGGAACGGTGGATATTAGTGTACCCACCCCCAACAGTCACGAGTGGGAGGGGGTTCTCCTGTTAACACTCATTTCAGCTTTAATCCAGCAGTTACTTTTGCAGATGCAATTATATCTAAGGAAAATGCAGTTCCCCACCAGCGGATGACACAAACCACAGCTATACCACATGCAGAAGCTTCCTGACTAACTGCTTTCTTCTCAGGAACACAGTGCTAGTTTTTCCGTGCTATTAATTTATTTTTGATAAACTGCAGTTTTGTTTGGGAACGGACATACATTATGGAGACTTTACCAGCCTGGAAAAGGGAATCATCAGCATGATAGATCAGAGAAGTGCATCTCCGCTTCATGTTCTTTTTCTGCTTTGTCAGTTACACTCAGTCTGGTTTCATATGCACAGGCTATTTTTAAAGGCCTTTTTGCAATTCAAATCCTTATTTTGTAAGGGTAACTGAAGAGAGAGCAGCTCATATCCAGTTTGGCACTCCCATATTGGGAAGGGAGACTGGGTAACTGTTGAATATTCCATCACTTAAACTGACTTCTCGACTATCTTCACAGGAAAACAAAAAATATCAGTCGTCATTTGATGGGGAGAAGCTTGGATCGTTTTGCAAATTTTTGCCAAGTGTTTATGGCAGAGAGCTACCAAGTATCCAAATAAAAATGGATGCCTCGGACCGGTGTTTTTCCAGTTGGAGCTCTGTGAGAGGACAGGGGAAGAGCTAAAAGGGCTAGTTCATTTGGTACCCGTGGGTGATAACCATAAGCATGAATACTGTGTTGGGTCCCCTATGGGCTACCCTTGTACAAAATGAGCACCTGATTACCCAAATGGGAGGGGAATTTGAATTGCTGGCTGGGGCTGCCTGGATACCTCCCACCTGTGTTCTTTGCCTTCCCACCCCCAAGGTAACTGACATAAAGGAGCTGCTGCCCTGAAGGTGGCACCAAAGGGCAAAGTGCAGTTGGCGGTCCATTCGTGGACGGTCATGGAGGCCTGTGACTTTGTCTGATATTTCCCTGAACCACTGCAGAATTTCCCCTGGGTCCCGCCAGTCTGTGGGGTAGCAGCAGAGGAGGGGACTTGGTTTCCTGGACCCACTTGGACTGCCAGCACTGGGGCTGTTGTGGAGGGGATTCCCCCACCCCCCCTTCTTTTGGTTCCTGGACTGCCCGATGGGCTTCTTCCCTCTGGTCTACCGGGTCTTTTATTTTATCTGGGAATTTCTCCACTTCTTCTGCCTTAGGGGGCAGGTTCTTTGCCGTCACTGGGCAGCAGCTCCACTTGAAATTGACCACAGCGGTGGCACCGCGGCAGGAGCGCGCTGCAGGTCATGCATTATGGAGTGGCTCTTAGAGGGGCACTGGAGTGGGGGGGGGATCTCTGCCTTGGGGTGAGTTCTGGGGTTAGTGATAACTGTTGTGGGGCTAGTATTGCGTGCAGTTTGTGGTGTCCACACAAAGTCATGTTCCAAGTCATGCAAACGGGGCCGCTTACGTTTACTATCTCCTGGCTTAGATTCGCCTAACATTAAGCAAATGAAATTGTGTGATCTTGGTTTTACTAAGGAGGCCCCTTTAGATGCGGCAACTTTGGAAATACTATGTGCCCCTAACAGATTTGCTGTTCTGGAAGTTGAGGGTGACTCTCCCCAGGAGGCAAACTGTTCCTGTGGAGATCCCGCCCATTTGAAAACGCCCCCATTTACTTCTGCGGTGGCAATGGCTATCCTTGCGGAGCGTTGTGTACTTACTAGACGTAGACTAGTCTCTCTTTTACTTCAAGGTATTACAGATATTAAAGAGATGATTTCTTCAGTGAAGTCTCAAATTTATGGACTTTCATCTGTATGTGTTTTAGGTCCTATGTTAAGTATGCCGCCCTCTTGCTTAACACATTCCCCTTTTAAAATCTATAAGGGTGATTGTTTGTTGACAGGGTCAATTAAATTTAGCAAGGATCCCAATTTGTGTGGTCCTATTGCGGAAGGTACTCGGTTTGTGAAACTGAAGGTGAGCCACCTGTCATTAGTGAAACCAGCTGCCTGTTTATCCCCTCCCGTCCAGAGTCCACCCTTCTTGGCATCACAGTTCTTCGGTGAGGTGACATTTAAACTGCCTCTGTCAATTTGATCTCCAGCCTCATGTTGTTCTGGGCTTTTCTCACCGTCAACAAGATAGTACTTCCCCAGTGAAGGCAGTGGAGTCTTTAAATGGAAGGCATGTTTCCTTGCTAGATAAGGACCGTCCTCTAATAGAACAAATCTGTCTTAAATAATTTGGACTTTTTACAGGCTAAACTTAAGCAACTTAGTCCAGCTACTCCCCTTTTAGCTCCCATTCAGAACCCCCAGAGTGCAGCGCCTCTTGTAGTCCATTTGAGTGGTGGAGGGGCCTCTGGGGGATTTCATTCACACACACACACACACACACACACACACACACACACACACACACACACACACACCTTTTGAATCTCATGAGAATCACATGATAATCAAGAAAACCTAATGAGATCTCGGGACGATCTTGCTAAAGGTTTTGAGAAACCCGTGAGAATCTCACTGAAAGAAATTCACTGCACCTGGCCAAAATAGCCATCGGGGTTCTTCTGCACATATGCAGCCCTAGTCCAAGATGTTGTGGACAGCATTGGTGCCATTGTGGAAAAGAGCAGCTGTTCTGCGCATGTGCAGACTAACTGCCCCTTCCCCCAAATGACGCCGATGCTTCAAGGACGCAACCCAGGCAAAGGGCTGTCCATGCTGGCGAATGCAGGCTAGCACATTTGTTCGTCCCCGTCATCTGCGCCTAAGGGTAGGGGCCGTCATGGGAAAGCACCATGTCAGTCCATCATGGCGGGGGCTCGGAGCAGGACATGGCTGTGACTGTTTGCTTGTTTGCTGAGCTCCGCAACCTATCCCAGGGCGTATGGGTGGTTCTCAACCTGTGGGCACATTAGTTTGGTGCTCCTCCTAAACCCACGGAGGGCTGGTTGCAGTTTCTCACCCGGGTTTGGGAAGCCACTACTGCACCACCCACACATCTGTTTTTTACACAGCGTGATTCTACAGGCCTGTCTTCTCTTTCATAGGATGAAAATATGGGCCAACCTTGTATTACACACTCTCATCCGGACTAGTCTGTGAAAATCTCACACCTAATAATACGACATTGACCGAGGAAGGTTCTTCTAGGAAGGTTCTTCTCGGGAATCTTTGGGCAACTAGTATTTATGCAGATGGAGATTGCTTTCATGTCAAGATTCTCATTAGATATACACATGCCTTCCTCAAAAAATTGGTTCTCTCATTTGAACTCTGAAAGCATGAAAATATCATTAGCAATACATCAGGAAGAGTGAGCTTTATTGCAATAGACAAATCTACAAGAAGCACTAGTGAAAACAAGCATGGTTTCATGTAAGCTATGTCTGACTCAATGAACCATCTTCAAAGACCAGCAATGAAGCATCAGTCCTGAAGTTAGAGTCGTACTTAAAATCTACGTTAGAAACTAGACTGTCTCAGAGCTAAAGTTGGAACAGGTACCCACAAAAATACCCATTGAATTTCTAGTACCCAAATCAAACCAAATGTTTGGTTTTCAATTGGGTACACACTGTCAACTGGTATGCCGAAGTACTGGAGAAATACTCAAAATCCCATATTTGTTCTGATTCTTTTGGATTTGGGGAATTTCCCTAATATTTTAGTATTCTGGTTGTTGGTGTGTCCTAATCAGTTGTCAGTATTTTGGGTACTCAAATGATCTTCAGGATACCATACATTACCAGGATAAAGTACCTCTACAGTATTGTACTGCTAACATCCACCAGATATTGTCTACTTACAACTTTAGGGCCCCACAGAGGAGGTCCCTGCTGGGGGAGAAGCCGGAGTCAGTGGAATTGTCCTTGATTGGTTCCACTCCCTCCTGGCCAGGAGAACCCAGCGGGTCACGTTCGGTGATTATTCTTCATCTTCCCGAGACCTCTTGTGTGGAGTCCCTCAGGGCTTTATTCTTTCCCCTCTCCTGTTCAATGTGTATATGCAGCCGTTCGACAAAGCCGTGAGACAGTTTGATATTGACACCCAACTCTACCTCTCTTTTTCCTCTGACCCAGGCCCCACAGTCTCGGTGCTTACTTACCCAGTGTCTGACAGCTGTGGGGGCTGGATGAGGGCGAGCCAACAAACTGAATAGCGACAAGAGGGAGGTGATGCTAGTGGGGAAGGCAGTGGGTGTGGCGTCTTCTATCATTGATGGGGTTCACCCTCCATTGGTTCCCCAGATTCGTAGCCTGGGGGTGCTCCTGGATTCGCAACTCCGTCTGGATGCTCAGGTTGGGACTGTGGTGAGGAGCGCTTTTTGCCAGATACATCTGGTGTGGCGGCTTCAGCGGTATGTCTCAAACCTGGCCACTCTTATCCACGCTTTCATCACCTCAAGACCGGACTATTGTAATGTGCTCTACGTGGGGCTACCCATGGTGATGGCTTGGAGACTGCAGCTGGCGCAGAATATGGCGGCCAAGCTTCTTATGGGGACGGGTCGCTGGGAGGACATTACACCTGTACTCCCTTCTCTCCAATGGTTGCCTATACACATAGGCAGCCTATACACATAGGAAGACAATGTCTTCCGGGCCCGATTCAAGGTGTTGTTGCTTACCTATAAGCCCTAAACAGCTTGAGCCCAATGTATCTACAGGACTGCCTCACTCCCCAGGCCCTGGAGTGGCCACTGTGGTATTCCAGAAGCACCCTGCTCGATGACCCCCGTGTATATTGGGGGGCTACAATGGAGAAGGCGTTCTCGGTGGCCGCGACTTTGGAATGCCCTCCCTGCGGAGGCCTGGACGGCCTCGACTCTCTCCTCTTTTAGGAGGCATTATAAGACCTGGTGGTTCCACCAGGCATTTGTCGGGGGAGACAGGGAAGGGTGGGGGGACTTGGTTGGGGTTGGTTGTTTTTAGGAGTCTTTGAGAATGGTGGTTTTATTTGTTTTATATTATTGGTGATTATATTTAGTGATAGATTGTTTCTTACTGTTTTCTATTGTTCTTATGTGTTTTACGGCAATGTAGGCCACCCTGAGCTGCATGGTAGGAGGGGCACGGTATACATTTTTATATAATTAAAAAATAAAATAAAACTTTGTTGTCCACTGGCACCAAGCCATTCAGATCAGAGATTAGAGAGGAGCGTAGGATGTGTACGTGTATGTGTGTCCATCTGTGTGTGTTCTTGCTCCTACCAGCACGCCTAATCCCTACAGAGTTTTAGCCTCACTTTAGTTGGCACAGGATACACTCCTATTAGCACCTCCAAATGCAGCGCATGCTGGCACACAGTCAAATCCATCCATAGTGCTATAAGCGCATTCCTTTTATTTCCCCATGTAGCAGCAACGGTTCAATATCTTATTTCCTCTCTTAGCTTAACTGCTGACTAGGCAATTTTTGTCCAGCCACTTCAGATATTCTTTCCGAGTCAGCGTCCTGCCGCATCTTTCCGTTCACTCGTTGAAAATAGATTTCTTTGCTTCCAAGCTTATTAACTTCCATTTATCAATGCTGAGCGGCATTGCCCGACGACAAACCAGGTACTCAGATTAATCCTCCCCATGGATCATATTAAGCTATTTCTCATTATCTGCTCAACTCCCAATTCAGCGCCATTTGTAAAACCAAAATCTCCCTATTCTGTACTATTAATCAAGATGCTTTTTATGTGACAAGGAAGAAAGAAGCCAATGGCACAGCACTCCCCAGCTTGCTGGTTTTGCTCTGTTTTTCCATCCTGGAGTCTGCAGATCTTTCTCTGTCTTTTCTCTCTTTGCAATCAGTTCAAAAGGACATTTAATCTGTTCCTTTAATCCATACCGTATGCTTGATTTTAATGATCATTTATTATTTTTCAGCAGAACATGCATCTGTTCTGGCGGTCTGGCCGGAACGGAACAGCACACAATAGCTTGGTTCAAAAGCAATCATAGTATACGATATAATTATACATTTAATTGCGCCTTTCATGCTGCAGGGGTGACATACAGTTTATGACTCATAGCCGCAGACTCATTGCTCCCCGATGCACATCCTTGCACTTTGGTTGGTGGGTGGATCTGCATAAGAAATGTACAATGGGTTCTCAACAACCTTAGGTTATGTGCAGCCTTGTAGTGTGATAGGCTAGCAGGGATCTTCAACAGAGGAATTTATCACCACACATTAGAATATAAGGGAATGCCTAACTGATTCAGACCAATGGTCCATCTTAGCCTCGTATTGGCACAACTTGACACAGTAGCAGGGTTTCAAATCTGGCTCTCTGGGGTCTCCGGCAGAGGCCCCACCCAGGCACGCTACCTGAGACCCTCCAGGACTCCTAGCAGAGACCTCCCACAGGTGTGCTACTAAAGATTCTGAATTGTAGATGCCAGGGAGTTTTTTAAAGGATGACATTATTCACACCTGACAAGTCATTAAAAACTTAATGACAGTACTTTCCACTGGCATAAAAGCAAACCATTGTTAAATAATTTCTCATAATTGTCTTATCAAGTAGTTTCTCTACAAAAAAAAACCCCAAACCCCAATGCTTTCTATGCAGTGCCTCATGACTTATCTACCCAATGACATTTTATTTCTTTCATTAGAAGAAAAGAGATAACTTACTCATGAATACCCTGCTGTTCACGCAGAACAGCTGTACACTGAAGACAGAAAACAAAACCTAATTGCAAGGCTGATAAGAAAAAATCTAGTTCACAGCGACTGTCCTGTTTTTATTCTAGATGAAGACCATGATTCAGTGAAGCATTGAAGCTGGGGTCACCTGGCAAAATGTTTCAGAGCTAGAGTAAAAAAAAAAAAAAAAAAAAGTGCCCCCAAGATTGGTAAGTCGGTCTAATATACCTACCTGAACCAAAAATGGTGGATCGGGTAATAATAGATTTCCATTTATGTAAACTGACCCATCAAGTATTAGCTTCTCTTATTTCATGTTTTTTTCCTGTGGTGTTTTTTTTTTGGCTCAACTAATTTAGTTACACCATTTTTACAATATTAATGCTATTGCGTATGCACAATTGCAGCAAAAGACAAATTTCGGTCAAAGCAGACGTGACGGCGGCCTGCTTTTTCACACTTCATCCCGCAAGCCACCGGCAGTGCTGGTTTGGGATTGCCCTGGGCCATGTCAGAGACTAGCCTGGGCTATGACCCCCGGATTAGCTCCTGGTCACACACAGGGCTAGACTCTGCCTGATCGGGGCAAAGCCAGCCACAGCAGGGTATCACGTGTGGTGTGGCCTGCTGTTACCTGGCCCGGATCTGGGTGGCTATTGCTGCCCAGCATGGTGAGGGGTATGTACTGGGCACAGTGCAGGGGCACGACCAGCTGGCTACAATGTTCCTGAGACTCCCAGCCCTCACCTCAGGACCATATGGTGACCCGTTCTGGACCGTGTCCACTGTGGCGTACCGTCCTGTCCCAGCCAGACCGGGTTGCCTCGGTGTCCTAGTCACTTCTGCTTCCACCCTGTGAATAACTGGAAAACCAAAAAACCAAAAAGGAATATGCCCAAATGGAATATGTGAATACCCATTCAGTTGTGGATATAATTATACCCCAAATGGTGAAAAATACTCATAAATACAAAGCCCACTACTCATTTCATCTTTACTGGGACCCGCCCGAGGAAGTATTAGGAGAGGAACTCACTTGGGGTTTATTTAAGACTGCATCTGTGGTTAGTAGAGTTTCCTTGCACTATGGAAGGAATCCTCCCCTCCCCATAGCTAAGCCATGTATGTTGACCTCTAAATTCTCCACATCATAAATGTATCACCGTCTCTTCCTATGTGCCCCTCCTCTGTGTTGTTCCTTCCCTTGTTTGTTCTACACTATAAACTCCTCAGGGTAGGAACCTGTCTCTCATCACAACTGTCCAGCACCAGACACATTGCTGACACTGGCCCAATCCCAAATGCAAATCTCATTGGAAATAATGGAACTTGCTCCTGCGCAAGTGTGTTGAGGATTGGGGCCACTGTAAATACTAAATAATGCTTAGTAAATAATACGTATCTACTACGTAAGATCCAGTTAGGGACTCAGGGCTGATCTTAGAATTTTCGGGGCCAAGAGAAAAAATAAAATGTTGGGCTCCTGATGGCCCCTCCCAAACTGGGGGACCTATCTGCAGGGCCCTAAAGATGGCGTCTGGCCCACCTGGGCAAGCACCGAACCCATCCGTTTGTTTCGGGGCAGGGCACCACCCCAGCATGAGGTTAGAGCCACCCGGCTTCATGTCAATCGCTGCTCTCCTCCATGGCAAGGTCAGGCTACAGAAACGTGTGTTCTGTTCCCCGAGATGACCTGACTGGGGGTGTCCCCCCTCCCTTTGGGACGTGCAGCTGCCACGGTGGCTTTATGTTTGTTAAGACCCTGTGCTTGGGGCCTCTCTGTGGGTAAGGGCCACCGTGAGCACACACCACCAGTGTCCCGCCCTCTGCGCTGGCTGCCTATAGACCTCTGGGCCCAATTCAAGGTGTTGGTGGTGACCTATAAAGCCCTATATGGCCTAGGTCCTACCTACCTGTGGGACTGCCTCACTCCCCTGGCTCTGGATTGACTCCTGCGGTCGGCAGCACCCTTCTTGAAGTCCCCCAGGTAATTTGGGGGGGCGACTATGGAGAGAGAGTTCTTGGTAGCTGCACCTAGACTGTGGAACGCCCTTCTGGCAGAGGACCTGGTAGCCCCAGACCTCGCCTCCTTTCAACGACAATGCAAGACGTGGCTGTTCCACCAGACTTTTGGCAAGGGAGATGGATAAGAGGTGGTGGGTTGAGGGTTAGGGAGGGAGTTTGTTGGTTTTCTCTTGTATACTTCATCATTGGTATTTTATAATATTGTCTATTTTTTATTATTATTATTTCAATGATTGAATTTTATATAGTTTATATTTTTAATGTGTACTTTTTTTAGCTGCCTCAAGCTGCTTTTAGAAGGAGGGGGCAGGACATAAATTATTAAAAATAAATAAATTAATAAATTAAATTAAATAAGGCCAACCCTATAGGTGCTCCTCTGCATTTCTAGACATCGCCTCTTCCAGCTGTTGTGTGGCCTATCCCCGAAATCTTGAAGAAGACGATTAGTAGTGGTGAAACTTGGTTCTTGGTTTTCCCTGGAAAACACCAAAGACTGAGGTACTTGACTTGGTTCTCTGAGTTCCAAAGTTTCAAGGAATGACCCTTGAAAAATCCTCATCTGAGTGTAGGGAAGGGGGCTGGAGGCCGGCGCTAGGTCCCTGCTCCCCCTTCCTGGCCCTCGTTGGCCAGGATGGGAATAGGCCAGCAGGGGTCAGGAAAGGGGCAGCAGGGGCCAAGTGGAGGCTGAGGGTTGGGGTGCTTAAGGGAGGCTGGGCCTAGCAGACTGCCAGAGCCATCTTGGAAAGGTCTGAGCATGCTCAGAGGGGGCCATTCAGCCCTCTTGTGGATGCCCAGCCTTTTTTCTTTTTTCAAACTTACCCAGAATGAAGAAAGCCACGCATCGCCGAAGCCCCTCTGGATGGTGATTACTCTGCCCTTCAGTCCTTGTTAGGCCCCTCAGCCTCAATTCCCTGGCCCGTTCCCTCTCCCCCAGGCTCCCTCTGGCCTCTCAACCCCTTCTCAGACCCACCCTCAGAATTCCTGAGTATTCACCAAGGGTCCTCGGACCAGCCTAAACACTTGGTTCTGGTCCTTGGAACTAGGAAAATATGAATAATTTGTTTATTATTCATTTCGGCCCAAATGATTAGAGAGTACAGAATAGATTCCTATAAAGACAGGACTGAGTTGGGCGATCTGTGTGCCGGGGGTATCCTGAACACCTGGAAGTCATTCCAGCAGCTGATCGATATCTGGGGATGCCAAAGCCACACTAATTTACTGTGGTATGAACCTTCTGTGGGAACTATTCCCAAAGCCTTAGTTATCAAACCTGGGTGGGGTGGGGTGGAACCTGAGTAATTGTATCAGGTGGGGAAGACAGAAATAGTATTGCCAGAAACAGAATTAGAAAAAGAGAAATGGCTTGGAAAAAATATATAATCACTTCTACTGTGTTTAGAGATTGAACGATCATAAGGCTTTCTAGCAGGGCAAGAAGTCTAATGAATTTTGGCTCATACAATGGTACCAAATATTTGTTGAGTTGAAATATCTCTTCCAGAGGTCACGTTACAACCTTTTAATAACAAGCCTTCCATAAAAATGCATTCCATGATTCATGGAATTGATGATCCTTTGCTCCTCTGTCCTCCAAAGGACATAGTCATAGATGGGTGGTTTTCAAGCTTTGTATGCAATTCCCCTTTCTTTTGAAGACTTCCTCCCTCCCCCATCTTTTGAAAGGGTTCTGAGAACAACATGGGAACACATGGGCTGGTAAAACTACTGGATGTTCATAAGAACATAGGTAGTGCCATACTGAGTCAGTTCAATGGTCCATCAAGCCCACCAACCTGTCCTTCGACAGTGGCCAATCTTGATCGCATGGGAGAAGAACAAATAGTCACAATGGGCAAGCCATTCCTCGTTGTTCACTTTCAGCTCCTGACAGTAAGAAGTTCATCCTGTAAGCTACTTGGTAGCCATTAATGGACCTACTCTCCAAGAACTTATCCAGTTCTTTTTTAAACCCAGCTATATTACTGGCACGGTGACAACATCCTCTGGCAACAAATTCCATAGGTTAATTATGCGTTGAGTGGAAAAGTACTTCCTTTTATTTGTTTTAAATCTGACGGCAGCTAATTTCATGGAGTGTCCCATACTTCTAGCACTATTTGAGAGGGTAAATAACCATTCCCTATCTACTCGTTCCACACCACTCAAGATTTTATAAACCTCTATCATGTCCCCTCTCAGTCTTCTCTAAGCTGGAGAGTCCCAGCTTATCAAGCCTCTCTTTGTACGGAAGGCCGGAAGCCAGTCCATACCCTTTATCATTCTCGCTGCCCTTGTTTCTACATTTTCAAGTTCAGCTATGTCTTTTTTTAGGTGGGGTGACCAGAACTGCACACAATATTTCAGGTGCGGTCGCATCATCAATTTACATAGAGGCATTATGACATCCTCAGTTTTATTCTCTATCCCTTTGTGAATAACTCCTAACGTTCTGTTTGCTATTTTGACTGCTGCTGCTGCACGCTGGACTGAGAATTTCAGTGTATTGTGCACAAGCACAATCACTCTCAGATCCTTTTCCTGAGTGGTAACTCCTAGCTTAGGACCCAGCATTTTGTACTCATAGTTTGCATTATTGTCCCTATGTGCATCACTTTGCATGTGTCTACATTAAATTTCATCTGTCACTGAGATGCCCAGGCACCCAGTCTCATAAGATCCTGTTGCAGTTCTTCACAGTCTGCTCGTCTTTTAACTACCTTGAATAACTTGGTGTCATCTGCAGATATGATCACCTCCCTCTTAATGCCCTTTTCCAAATCATTAATGAATACATTAAACAGCACCGGTCCCAATACAGATCCCTGAGGCACGCCACTTTTTACATCTCTGCATTGTGAAAACTGACCCTTCATTCCTACTCTTTGCATCCTATCCTTTAACCAGTTACTGATCCATAGTAAGACATTATCTCCTATGCCGTGACCTTTTAATTTTCTCAAGAGTCTTTTATGTGGGACCTTATCAAATGCTTTCTGGAAATCCAGGTACACTATATCTACTTGGTCTCCCTTGTCCACATGTTTATTTACACCCTCAAAGAATTCCAACAGATTACTGAGGAATGACTTACCTTTGCTAAATCCATGTTTACTCTTCCCCATTAAGCCATGTTTATCAACATGCCCAGCGATTCTGTTCTTAATGATAGTTTCCACCATTTTGCCCAGCACAGATCTCAAGCTAACTGGTCTGTCGTTTAAAGGATCACCTCTGAATCCCCTTTTAAATATCGGGGTTACATTTGCCACCCTCCAGTCCTCAGTTTCCAGGATCACCTACGGATCCCTTTTAAAATATTGGGGTTACATTTGCCACCCTCCAGTTCCTTGCTGTTGTCCTCAATTAACAGTCAATAAAAAATAATGAGGGTCAAGCTATACTTATCTCTTGTTCCAGCAAATTGCCTCTAAGTAGGTGCAGAAATGTGTACCGACACAAATTACCTTGTAACAGTTCCATGAAATCTCCTCACTGGTTCCTAGAGCTCTCCTTTATAGGGCTTAAGCTAGAAATGGCACGTATTTTACAAGTACTACCGTGTGTACACATGTGTGTGCTTAGTTTACACTAAGCCACTTTAAAGATCTGAAGTAAACAAAGTTGGCCACTGTCGGAGCAAGGATGCTGAGCTAACTGGACTAGAGCTGAGAGAGGGTACCCACAAAATCAGGCATCTCATCTAATTTCCGGTACCTGATTCTACCCAATAATTATTAGGTACTGTGCGGTACCCAATTATGATTGAATCATCGGGTACCCGATGTCACAAAATGTCAACTTCCCATCCCAGAATATTGCTTTCTGGTACCTTTTTTGACATTATACCAACACCTGACATTTTAATCAGGTTTCCTTGAAGTTCCAACAGTTTTTCAGCAACCTCCGGTCCTGGAAAACTTCTTCCATTTCTAATCCCCCCCCCCCCATTTTTCTTCCTTAAAAACTCATTTATGGGTTTTCCATTCCAGAAAATGAACTTTCCTTTCTCAGAAAGTCATCCTCTGGTCCCAGGAAACTACTTCCAATCACTTTTTAGAAATTATTTTCATGCCAATTTTTTCAGTTTATCAACTCGATATATGGATTGCTCCACAATTAAATAAATGTGCCTATACCAGGCCAGCACCCTTCTCTATACCTCGTTCAGTTCTACTATATCCTGTGTTCTACTATATACCTGTGTTCACTGAGTTTCCCCCTATTTCCGCCTACGGGGAAAACTCTAACACTGGTCCCTGACTATATTCTTTTTGAGATGTAGCAACCAGAACTACAAGTAGTCCAGAAATGAACCCACCAGCTCTGCAGACACAAAATGAGCTCCAAGAAACAGCACAATATGTTGCTATGTATGTGTAGGGATGACTACCTTTTGCTGGTTTAAACTAGACCGGCAAATTAGCCGTTGGCACAAGAGATGAGCATAGACCTTCTCACATTCGGCAACATGAAGGGACACAATTAGCCTATGGTGTTTAGTAACCAAATGGGTTAGAAGAGAAGGTTGCAATCCTCAAAATACTCACTCCAGAGTAGGTTCTAATCTTGGAGCACCTGGTTTCAGGACTGTAGTCATTGTGATGTAGATGCCTTTTGATGTTCTATAGTGTAACTACAATGGTTTCAAGACAACAACTTTGATTTATGACACCCGAGAACCTGTTGTCACCATGGTGATGGAACAAGAGAAAATTACTGTCCATTCTCAGATTTGGTATTATTGAGTGCTAGAGAACCAAAAGCTGCCTCTGACGAGCAGGTCTTCCTTTAAATATGGTACTACTAGAGTTGTTTTCAAGGGCATTGCTACATTAGGTTGAGGCAGTGCAGGTGAACTGGAGCCTCATATTCTGGAGTGCCCATGCCCACGTGGAAGTGTGCCTAGGTAACAGGGTGATTAGCACCTACTGACGACTTGCTAAGTGCTTCAAGAGGGCACATTCCATCTTCTGCACCATCACCCATTAAAACCTAGCTACACCTCTGGTTGGCTGAGAAAAACAATTACATTAAACATTAAAAATCACTTTCTAAATGTAGCAAATGAAAATGACATTTTCAAAACTTTCGTATGTATTTTTCTTGAGAATTTCAAAATTGCAGGTCAACATGAATGACACTAGAAGTTGACAATATTGAAATGAAATGCTAAAAATGTCAAAATAATGTTTGATATTCCAGAGTTTTTTTTCTTTAAAAAAAACCCACAACCACCAACACATTTAAAACACTTACAAACAATTTAGAATAATCTGATGACTTCTTAAATGATTTTTTAATCCACGTTTTTGAGATTACATTTTAAAACCAGATCTAAGGTAGCATGTGAGAATTTAAAAGAACTGTGTAACCTTTTCTCATATGCTTATCATGGGTCAAAGTGGAAAGTGGCATAACTGAGACTGTACTAAAGTTTTACTTTTAACTCAATGATATTCTACCTGAACTCTGTGAAGACTTCGATAAATTCAGATTTGCATGATTCTTTTTTTTTTTTAAAGTCACCTTGAAATACAGACAAGTTGTTTTCCTTTCTCTGTTTTTCATGTCTCTAAAGATATGTATTCTTTACAGATTCCGACTTCAGGAGACTGAAAATCTAAAGGACTGAGTCTTGAAGCAAAATAAATAAGTAAAAACAGACAAATAAATACTTCCTGAACAAAGGAACTGTGGAACTTTCAAAAGTGACAATAGATTGATTTTAATTGATTATTGTTTTAATTGATTATTGTGTATTTTAATATGTTTTAAAATGTTGTGAGCTGCCCTGACATGCCGGAGGCAGGAGGGGGTGACATATAAGTTTTAGAAATAAATAAATATTTAATTTAGAAGCGTTCATGGAGAGAAAAATAAAATTGGTGAAACAAAGGATACAGAGAAAGATTGTTGGACATAAAACAAAGAATTAAAATGGAAGGTTTGGCACCTGGACAGGAAATAACTCTTGCTAAATTTAGAACTCTCCTGTAACACAAAGTCCATTCAATAGCACCTTTCCAAAACATGAGATGAACTCCAAGTGAAGGCATTCCAGAGCTCAGAAGGTAGAGTTGACCCAACATCGGTTTACATTGCCGCCACTTCTCTGGTTGAGCAAGTTTCAATTTTATTCACAAACAACATCCTAAGATTTACAATTATGAATGTGGGAAAGCCTCCCCTTTCAACACCCACAGGCTGACCTTGGACGCTGAGGATATATTTTATTTTATTTTGCTAAAGTAGCTATTTGGATTGTTTCCATCTCTAAACAGGTGGTTTTAGTCTTAAAAATGTCATGGAAAACGTCCGTTTCAATAGTAAAGAGGAAAATCCGATGGTCTGCATACGCCTCCTGCAGGCACTGTGCTCCAGCCAGAATGCGGGCACTCAGGTGCGCACATTCTGCCCATGCGCCATGTGTGGGGGCCAGCGTGCATGCGCCTTTGGATTGCCCCCAAAATGTTTACCTCCATGAGACAGAGGGAGGAATTACACTAAGGAACAACCTGTCAAAGTGGGTCTTCAATTTGCATACTCACTCATCTGTGCATACTGCCCCATGCAAAGTCAGCATATAGTATTTGACTAGAGGTAACACGGGTAGCATATTTTCTACCTGTGGGCAATTACTGCAATTTTGGGCTGCCTATCCAGTGCCTGAGGGGTGCTTGTATACATGTTCAGGAACCCAATGGGTGTCAGGCCTTACCGCCCGCTCCGACGATCCTCGGCGGGGTGCCCTCCGAGCCGCAGGGGAGGTGGAGGAGGGGTAGCACTCCTGCTAGGCACTGTGATGCTGCGGCACCCCAATGCTGCAGAAGTGCACTGGCATCCAGCGTGCGTGGGTGGAGCTCTGGTGCCAGGAGGAGCGTGCCGGGATGGGACCCTTAGGCCTCACTACAAAATACAACTGGCGGGCCGGCAAGGCCCCACACCGATCTTGGGAGAGACTGGTTCTGGTGCAGAATGACATCAAGGATTTCTGAAAGCTAAGTACAGAGTGTGTGCGACCAAGTGCTTGTGAGTGACTGGATGACTGAGAGAGTGATAAGCTAGGGGAGGGGCAAGTGATTGAAGGACTGGGCGTTATGGGTGCATACGGGCATATATCCAAGGGTAGGGTTGGCCTTGTACTAACACACACACACCCCTCCAGCACTAAAAAGGGATTCCCTGTTGAAGTTGTGCGTGCCCCTCTTCAACTTCCCTGGGCACCCGCCTTTCCCCCACTGGTGACTATTGGTGTGAGTGAGTGTCCTGTCCCCCCCTTTCCCGAGGGCATGTGTGCGAGTGTATACCAAGAGAGGAGTGCGTGCCTTGACTGGGGCAGGGCAGCCCCCCTCTCTTCCTCCCCTATGATGATCTGGGTTGCCTCCATCTAGGAGGAAAGCCCCTATAAGATCCCGAGGGACCATTTTCCCACCCAGAGTGCCTCTGAAAAAGGAATAGAGGTGGTGTTCCCTCTGATCTGAGACTCTCGTCCACTTGTGAGTGTATCCTCCTCCCCCCCTCCCCACCCCCAATCCATGACAATGGGCTGCCCAAAATTCTGGGAATTGCCCACCATCGGTGAGTCATGGGGGAGGGACATGTGTCCCGCCTAGATTTTTGGAAGTCCTACAGAATGCCTGCCCAGCCCCCACTCTTGTCCCCTCCCCCACTATCGACAGTTGCCTGTCGACTGTGTTGCCCGTGGGTAGAAAATCTCCATCATCCTCTCACCTGATGGTGGCCGGGTGGCTCCATACGGTGGCAGTGAAGGGCACCCTCTAGGAGGAGCGGCAGATGGCAATATGAAGCATGAGCTCAAAGGCTGAACCCAGATGGCCAGAAGCCCCACTCACGCTTCTTCATTGCTGCGGGCCATTCCTCTCAGGAAGTGCCTCCTGCCTCCCCCCTCCCCCCAGATGCCCCTGACACTTTCCAAACCCTCCCACTGCCGCCTGGAGAACCACTCCCCCACCTATACCCAGGTAATACAGGAGGGGGAGGGGGTGAGTGTGTTAAAACAAGCACTAGTCGGGTGCCCTTCAAGCGATCTATGATGCCTGACTTGTGTCTGATGATTCAGGTGTCACGAGTTTACATGATTGACTGGGTGCTTGTTTCACCTCTAGATCTCTGATCTACAATTTTTAACTGATTTAAACTCACTCCATTAAAATCAATGGACGTGAACCCCAGGCATTGCAAATGAGCCTCTGTTCATGCCATCGGTGCCACTAAATCAACTCACGCAGTTTAGATTCTCGGGTTTTCAAGTTCTCCCATTAAGATCAAACTTCCTTGAATAAGGGGGGCGGGGGAGTTTACCTGACGATGAATCTTAGCACTCACTCACCATAATGTAACGAAAAAAGTGGGGTTCCATCTCACCTGCATAAAAATCTAACTTATCCATGATGCATAAATGGGGAGAAATGGGAAAGATTCAGTTGTTTGGGGTGTGCAGAAGGCATCTCTACTATTTTCGTTGATCAAAAACCCTTCATTTTAGGGTTTTTAAACTGTTTAAATAAAAATTGTTTTAAATTGTTTTATTTTAAATTTAAATGGTCAACAAAAATCACAGCACATGCACAAAATGGCCCCCGGGACCGATCACCATTTCCCAAAATGGTGCCGGCAGAATTGACGCCATTTTGGAAAAGGGCACACACGAGAAGGCGAGCCCTGGTGACCGTTTTGTACATGCACAGGTGGGTTTTTTTTTTAAAAAAACTTATTTTTAATTTTAAAATGAAAATGGATGAAAGCAAATGACAAACAATCCCTTGCTTATTCATCCATTTTCAAAGCATTAGTTAAGAAAATGAATGGGGCTCCACTCATTTTTGTAACTAAAAGAAAACATTACACACGCACAATCCCTTTGCTAAGTTGAAGAGATGCAAAAGTTTAACCTCTCCTCATATGGAAATCATTCCATGCCTTTGATCGTCTTTGGGTGAAAATGAACAAGATGATAGTCCACGTTTAGCCCACACCGGGTGGGTGTTTGGTTGCCTTCCACACAGCTCCCACTTGCCCCCCACTCACGGCGTCCTCCAGGCACATCATGGGTCCACTGTGTAACCCACAAAAATGTTATAGAGTCACGTTTAGCAACCACCATAGAGTCCCGTCTAGCACGGCTGCTAGAGAAGAGAGTGGTTGTACTCTCTCAGTTGACAGAAAACTGCGAGAGGAGAGAGCAAGGCAGGGGGTGCAGGAAGGACCTTCTTCAGAGGATCTGTGTCTACACACCTCTCTCCCTTTGGGAAAGGAGCCAAGGGGAGCGAGAGAAACGTAGACATGCTTTACATGGCACATAGCATCATATCATGCACATGCTCAAATTCACACACCATATACTGTAAGTGTGCACGGGAACCCCGTGAGGAAGTTAGGGATGAATGAGAAACATTTTTTTTTTCTTGCGAGAAAACTCAGTTTCGAGAACTGTGACTGAGACCTCAGTCTCAGAACAAGTTCTCGTACGAAAAAGCAGAATGCGCAAATGCGCAAAATGGCCACCGAACTGTTTTTGCATGCATGAAATGGCCACTGCCCTTAACCAATATGGCAGCAATAGCATCGTTGCCATTTTGGTTAAGGACAGCTGATCGTGCATGCACAAAATGGACACTGGATTGTTTTGCATATGTGCAAAATGGACGCTGCCTTATGGACACTGCCATAGCCAAAATGGCAGTGCCGGTGATGCTATTGCCGCCATTCTTTTAAGAGCAGAGGCAATTTTGCGCATGTGCAAAACAGTCTGGTGGCCATTTAACACACGTGCATAATGATTTTTTTTTTACAAATTATTTTCTCACTGAGAACTTGATGAAACAATCCCAGTTCTTCGTTTGTTTTGGATGAACCAAGAGCTTGTATTTTGATGAGATTTCTTACTTTTGCAAGGTCTCATTTCAGTCCTAATAAAGATGTCTGTGCCTCCAGCTGCTTAGCGCTGGCCTACGTCCCACTGAAGTGAACAGGACTTGGACCGTTACTAAGGGTTAGTCCAGTTGCTAAACAGTAAATGTTATGCACTATTCCATCTGTGACCTCTCCTCTGTATGTTCTGCACATGAACTTAAATGAATACCTGCCAAAATGAACAAGCCCATCAAATCTAAACAATTGTAAGAAGAACATAAAAAGTGTCCTACTGGGTAAGACCAATGGGTCATTGAGCCCAGAATCTTGTCTCCGACAGTGGCCCATTCTTGGTTGCTTTGGAGAAGCACACAACAGGTCATAAGAGAGAGTGGTCCATTCCCTGTTGTTTGCTCCTAGCTACTGACAATTAGAGGTTACATCCTTCAACCTACTATGACCAATAGCCATTAATGGACCTATTCTACAAGAACTTATCCAATCCTTTTTTAAAAAACCCAGCTGTGCTACTAGCTGTGAACACATTCTCTGGCAACAAATTCCACAAGTTAATGGTGTGTTGTGTGAAGAACAAAAAAATACTTTCTTTAATTTGTTTTAAAATCTGGTACTAGTTCATTTCATGGCATGTCTAACCTGAAACAAATGAACAGAGTAAGGAATGCTACCCATCTGATCTTCGATCTATTCACTTTTTTTGCAATTTTGGTTCGTCTGGTTGGTTTGTGGTTGTTTGGTTCTTTTGATTCAGTTATTTCCAGTTTTTAACCACTCATTTCCCAGCACTTATTTTTATTATTTCTGCTGAAAATGAACAGAAAACCGGAAACGGACAAAACAAATGAGCCCAACTAACCGAGGTGAATGAACCAAAACTGCAAGAAATTGTTTGCTCAGATGTTTTGGGATGAATGTAATTCAGATCACCTACAACCTGCTGGAAGAGGGGGAAAACAAACAAACAAACAAACAAACAAACAAACAAACAAACAAACAAACACACACACACACACACACACACACACACACACACCTCTTTTATTNCAAACAAACAAACAAACAAACAAACAAACACACACACACACACACACACACACACACACACACCTCTTATTCTGCTGCTCATTTCATCTTGATTTTGCACTATGTCCACCAATCCAGTGGGGCCAATACCAAACTGCACACAAGTTCATTGAAGGCACATTGTGCCGCATTGATCCCGTTTGGGATTGTGGCCAATCTCTCCTACTTTTCTCCTACAACATTGCTCCACAAAATCTTTCCCCAGTCATGGAGCTATTATTAATTTTCATAGTGTAAGGTTCCCTCTCCCTGCACCCAATGCTTCTACACCACCCAAGCGTTCCCTGCACATAGGAAGAATTTCCAGGATGGCAATTCATCTGAGTGCATGGCCTTTGTTTAAATTATTGAGGAGTCATAGTGAGGTAGAGAATCAGACATGTTAATTGTTGATGACTGATCTTGGGGAGGTGGTAAGGGATTAATATGTTGTGCTGAATTGTACTAGTGTTGTCTAAAGGCTGTTTCTTTGTTTAATGCTCTCACTTCCTGTCACCCAATATATCGGTTGCCCCTTGTAAAGAACAGTAAACAACATGGTCCCTGCAGTTCCCACGTACACAGTTCACATATCAATGCGTCTACAAAAATAAATCATTGCTCAGTTAACGGAATCCAGCTATTTGCTGACCGAGTTCCCCCGTGCTCGGAACTTGGGAGCACTGAGTGTTCTGCCTTATCATGAGCAACACTCACCAGGCAACAGAGGAGGCAAGTTGTCAGTTGCTGCCCTGGTTTTGTGGAACTCCCCTTTCCAGGAGCCTGAAGCTAAGCATCTTCTGGAGAGGGTGCAAAACTTTTTTATTTGAAAAAGCATTTGGCGAGCGGGGATAGGGGTGGCTTGGGTTTTTGGGGTGAGGGAGAGTGGGAGTTTGCGGGGAGGGTGGAAGTTTTTATTGTTTGAATGTTATTGTTGTTGTTTTATTAACTGCGAACCGCCCAGCGCTTCTGTGGGAAGGGTGGCATATAGATAAATAAATCCTAAACATGTGTTGGAAGTCAAAGGAGTTAACAGGGCTAAAAGTAAGGGGAAGATTTGGTTACAGGATTTAATTCCCTGCTTGAAAATAAAATTCCAAACAGGATCCTCCCTTATCTTATAGCAAGATCATGTTCAGACCAAGAATTCCTATGATCCTGTCCTTTTCCTCTGGCAATGGAAATATGATTTCTCATTTTCCAGTGACTGAAAATCCTGGATAGTATACAAGAGCCTGGATTCTTTCTGGACCTACTCTGCAACAGAGCTGAAACAAACCTGCTGTTCTTCTCTATGGGGATTCTCTTAATGTCCGATGCCCATGCATGAAACAACAACGTGCAAGAAGAGGGAGAGAAGATCTTTGGACACGTTCGATGGCTCCAGAATGGACAGGGGGTGGGCATGTTAATTGGTAATGGAGTGTGCCACAAAGATTAGTTTCAGTCCTATTTGTAAAGGTTAAATGGGCAGCAGAATAACTGCTCATGGGGCATTGTTTTCAGTTTCAAGATGGTTGTAGTCAACCCGAACAACATTCGCCAAAATGTTCAAGCAACTGATTTTAAAATAAGGCATGTCTAGTAATCCTACATTGGTCCTATACACCTACAGTTATGCTGATATCTTGGGCTCAACGGCGTAACTTTAGGCTAAAATTTGTGAGGAATGCTGATACCCTTGAGCCTCATAATCATGGTTCTGCAGAGTGACAGAGTTCATGGGCAATGAGGCCCACTGTTATTATGTTCATGCTTGGACTACCACAAAGAAACAGACAGTGGACAAAATTAGGGCTGAAACATATTTTTTTTCATGATTCTCACCGAGAATCATTCTTGACACGTTTTTAGTGAGAATCAGTAACTGAGAAAACAGCCGGCTCCCAACACTTTCTCAGTTGAAAATTTTCTCAATTTACCGTTACTTTTTCCCATTTACTGTGATTTACCATGTACCGCATTCATCCCGATAAAGTGCATACTCAAAATGGCTGCTCTATTCCAAAATGGGAGCAATGCTGTTGGGACTATCTTGAAAAATGGACTACACATGCGCAGCTGTGGTGGCCATCTTGTGCATGCGCATTACCAGGACAATTATGGTGCACAGTAAGTAGTTCATGGTAAATCGGTACATGGCACACGGTAAATCACAGTAAATGATAAACAAAGACAAATTCTCAACCGACATCTCGAACCTTTACCAAGATTGCCATGAGATCTTGGTAAGGATTCTTGATTCTCATGACATTTTTGCTAGAAAAAACCCCACGATATGTTTGAAAATATGGGCTTAGGATCCTGTTTTTGAAAATATTGGCCTTAGTGGGGCCGATTCTAAGCTCTGTGGACCAGCGTGCATTCAGTGTGATGTCAATAGGAGTGGTGAACACATTGTTATTTTGACTAAGACCGTTTATTTATATAGTTTAATCCCCCCACGAGCGGTTAACGATCCCGTCATTCTCAAACAGTTAAATAAGGTTGTTATACCCCTGGTTTCAGGTCTGGATCTAGGCAAGTGCAGACTGAGTGTCACAGGGATGTGGGGGGAAGACAAGCCAGGGATGACCCCACACACTCACACAGCACCACCGGACTCGCATTCTGCTGGGAAACACCTGGGAAATAATGTCCGTCAGGACAGTGTTGTGGCCCTATAGATCTCAATGAGACCAGGCCCCTATCATCATAGGGGGCAGAGCTCTTTCGTGAGAGTACGGCCTCACACCACATGCTTTCACCGGGAAAAGGGGAGGAGAGAGATGAGTGAAGGGACCGTGGGGGCTGTCTCTTATACACATCTAGATGTGTATAAGAGACAGGCAGTAGGGAGCCAGGTCCAGGGGGAAGGATGGTGGGGCTTTCATTCTACAGGGGGGAAGGAACGAACCCCAGGGAAGGGGACTTGCACTCTTCTCACCCACCACACACTCAGTTGTAGGGGAAGGACACAAGGGAACACAATCTGCTATAACACTCCAAACTCTCACAATAGGCAAAGGCAAAGAGAACAAAGACAAAATAACACTTAGCTCGCTTGGGGTCAGTTTCTCAGGCTCTGATTACTGGCACTGTGTGTCTCATAGCGCCGGAGTTTATACTCTAGGCTCCGCCCCCTGATGTGCCTGTAGCCATGAGGAGTGCCGCACTGGCTCCAGTGATGACCTCACACTGTGTGAGGTTGAAGGCTGGGGCTTCCTGTTGTCGGCGTCCAGGCAGGTTGCCTTAGCAACCTGACGCTGCGGCAATGCTGTCTGTGCCGCAGCATGTTTCCAGCGCTGGCGGCACCTCGACCTGGATGGGAACGGGGGGGGGGCAGCTCTCTGCCACACTCCAGAGCCCCCCCCCCAGCAATGCCCATGGCTGCCAGGGCTGACACTGAGCAATCAACATACCTCCCAACTGTCCCTATTTAGAACTGACCATCCCTCTTTGGGTGCTGAATCCCAATGACCCTCTTCCAGGGGATCGAAGTGCCTCTTTCAAGAAAGAGACAGTTCAATTCACTGAGTGGCGGCACTTATTGACGGGGGGAGAGACTGTCCCTCTTTGAGCACTAAAAATGTTGGGAGATATGAGAGCGGGAGAGCTTCCCCTGCTGATTGTATCCAGGGCTGGTTTTACACCGAGCCCTCAGTGTTCAGGTGGGTGTGCAGTGGGGCGGGGAAGGCGGAAGGGGCGTTCATGTAAACATCTGGTGGTGGGTGAGAGGATTTGTGTTCGCTCGGTGTTCGTCCATGTGAACACCGAGCAGGATGGGTGGGGGTGCTTGTACGCTCCCGTGCAACACCCACCTCCACCCATCACCCACCCACCTCCATCCACAGAACTCTCCGGAAAACCAGAGGCGGCCCCGTGGGTGTGTCCGTGTAAAGGGACACATAAACATCGCGCCAAAACATACATCCATCCATCCCCCCACCCACACCTGTCCATCTAAAAAGGGCCCAGGAGGGGCAGTTGGTCAATTCTTGTCATCTAAGAACATTGTAAATGCCACCCAGTTGGGGTCCAACAACCCTTGCAAACTCCAGGAACAAAATTTGCATTTCAATTTCGTCACACTCCCATTGATTTTGCTGGTGGAGGATTGACGTGTGAGAAAGTAATTTTTTCTTTTCATGCTCCCACGGAATTGAGAAGGCATACATACATACAACTCTAAATCATTGTGCATTTTCATGTCAGTTTTTAAAAATTAATAATGACTTTGGACTTCCTCAGGCTTCTCCTGTGCTCACTTGATGGAAAACATTCTGCTTGTTGAACTTACTGGCTCAAAAGTGTACCCAAAATCTGAGTCATAAGTCAGAAGCCCTATAGAACCCCTGCCCAGTCCCCACTCCCATCCCCTCCCAAACTCCCACACATACACTATTGAAAGTTACTGGTCGCTTATGATCTGAAGGTGGTAAAGAAACATCAGGAGATATATATATATTTTACAGAAAACACACTATGAATTATGAAAGCTGAAAGCTGATTCATCTAGTCAGAGAGCAGAAACATAGCAAATCACCTCTATCAACTGAAAGCTAACCCAAAAGACCCTTAAATTTCGGTGATGAATACTGAGAGTGAACTGTTCCCAGATAATGCTGCAAAGGGCAGAAATGATTCACAGAAATTATTATATGTTTTGAACTACATGAAGTGCAGCTTGTTGAATAAATTATTCCCTGTAAATTATTCCCTTCCTTGGCTGGAATCACAAGTACTGAAAGAAACATGCAGCAACTAGATAAATATTAAAGAAATACCTTTTGTCGCTGTTCTTCAGCTAGAGAAGGGAGATCAGTAGGCTTTGTATGAAAAACTTACAAGAAAAAAATTAAAGTATTTTCCTGGTAGTATTGTATTTTCTCTTCTATTCAGGGCTGATTGCAAAGTTTGAATGCATATTCTTTTACCATATATAGTACTTTTGAAAAAGCAATGTTCTGAATAGTTTTCTTCCATTCCTACTGCTGCGAATACAGGAACAAAACACACCAGTGTTGGCACATATAACACCTTCACTGTCTTGTTTACTGATCTCTTTGGCCCTTTTTACACGAGATGCTCCCACCCATTGTCCATGCGGGGTAGCATCCCTTGTAAATGTGGAAGTGTGTCGGTGTGTGCTCCCATGACCCATGCATCCTCACCCACCCGAAAACGCAGGTTGCCCTGTGTGTGGGGATGTGTGTGGATGCAGGGAGAGGGATGGGTGCACGTCCATGTGCACCCGTACCCCCGTGCTGGTACATCCAAAGATCCCTGATGCAGACCCTTTAAAAGGGGCCCTTGAATTTTTTTTTAACCATGCTTTATGAGAAATCATGTTCTGGATATTTCTTAAATATTCTTGGTAACCTTTCACCTTAAACTAAAGTTGCTCTACAGGGCAGCACTAGGGGTGAAACCAGAATTCTGTTCATGTTCTGATTCTGTCAGAACTCGATGTTTCACGAAGTGAAAATTGGAACAGACAATATTCCATTCCGAACGATCAAAGAACCTTTCGTTATTTTGCACAAGTGCAAAATGGCCGTGGTTGTGCTGTCCATGTGCAAAATGGCAGCCACTGTACGGCCCAGGAGCCACCATTTTGTAGACCGTCTCTTATTTCAGAGTCCTCTAGCTCTAGAGAACATCCCTTATTCCGAACATGGCAAATCTATGAAATGTAACTGACATCCCTTATTTCTGCGTCTTTTAATTCTGTAGTGTTTCTTATTTTGATCCGGCAACCATAGTTCTGAACACACGGGGCAGAATTATAGATGGAAGTGTCGCCCACACCCCAAATTCTGGGTGAGCAGAATGTGTACCTCCCTGACCTTTTAAAGCCATCATTATTTTAGGCAAGTGGACCTGGATCAAGTAACTCAATGAAGTCAGTAGCAAGACTCTCAATGAAGTCAATGGGGATTGGTTAAGTCTGTTGCCAGGTGGGATAGCTTTTCTTTTCCTGTTTCATTTATGTTTTATATAGTATTTATGGTACTCTTACTTAGACACTTGTTTCAGTTAGATATTATAGTCTACGCACGCCATATGAAGTCATAGGAGCAGTACCAATGGGTGTTTAAAATTGTGATAGTGGGCTAGTGGCCTGCTGAGAGTGTGATAATGGCCCTGAGTCACTGAAACGTTTGTTGCTCCACCGCCAGCTGTTCAACCGGGATTGCACGCGGGTGTGTCAGCGGCACGCCTGTGCTGCGATCCTGGAGAGCTCCAGGGTCACAGTTGGGGCTACCGTCTACCGGATTGGTAGGGGTGTGCAATTCATTTTTATTATAATAATAACAAAAATGAAACATTTGATTTTCTTTTTCATTATTGTAAAGTCAAAAATGACAAATAATAACAACAAAAAAAGGGAAATGATTTAAAAAATAATAATAATGGGGAAACACTGAAAAATTTATTTCTGGCTATAACCATGTTTCTTATTCAAGTATGATGAAACCTGGGGAGATTGTACCCCCAACAGAGGGAACTAAGAGTACCAAACTTGGGAATGATGAGATAAAGGAAACCAATTTTAGAAGCAACTGAATGTAGTGATTTTATGAAAAGTTGCATATACATTTCTGACTACAACTTCTTTATCTTCCATTCAATTTGCATGCAACCTGGGAATTTTATGTCTCTCTGCAAGATTACAAATCCTGTCAAATTTTAGAAATATTGGATAATGTTTCTTGATGTTAGAAGCCATTAACTTGAAAATGCATTTCCAGCTGTAACATTTTTATATTCCATCCTGTTTACAAGACATTTATCAGGAATGTATCCCACACATTTTCTGTCATCTCTGTCAAATTACAGGGCAATTTGATAAAGTGACCCAATTTTATAAGCAACTGAAGTTGTCCCCTTGAAGATCATTATTCAGATAAATAGAAGCACATGCAGTGCCAGTCAGAGGCAGGCACCTGGAATGGCAGGGAGAGGGAAGCTGCAGGAGGGAGGATGGGGAGCAACCCAACAGAATGACAGACACATTCACTGGCCAATTACTGCATGTTTCCAGCTTTACAGGACCCATCAGTGGTGACTTCGAGGCGGGCATAGGGGGCGGACCTGAGGCAGGAATAGAAGGGACATAATTTGGACTTTGGGGAGACATAGTTTACACATCCAGGCTGGCTAATTATCATCACAATTACATCCTGCAGCACTGTGACAGAGGACATAATCAAATCTCTATTAGCTCTTTCCTAAACAGATGCTTCCAACTTTCCAGTAACAAGTAAGGGAGAGAGGTTGGGATGGTCACAGCACAGAATGTACTGGGGGGTGGGTGGGTATAAACTTGCCAAGTTTAATTCACATTAGATGGGAGACAAAGAAGTTACAGCCAGATTTTTGCAAAACAACAGAATTCAACTGCTTATTGAATATTAAACTGAATATTAAAATATTCCTTTATCCAATCTTTCTGAAATGTGGCATACATAATACTTTCCATTTGAGGTAGAATCCCTCCACATTTCATCCAAATATAATGAAAAACCAAAAAAGTTACAGCTGAAAATGTATTTGACGTGAAAATCGAAAACAAAAGCAAAAACAAAAATGAAAGATTTAAATAACAAAAGCGAAAAACGAAAACAAAAAAACACATGGGTCCCTGGTGCACACCGCTACCGATTGCGCAAAAGCAGGGCACAGTCAGGGCTATAGCGTTTGTTATGGCTTGCCGGGACCTGGCTCAGACCGTGTCCAGAGAACTCCATAGCAGCCGGCATTGGCCACCATGGTTTCCCATCATGGCAGAAGGCAGGGTGCTGGCTGCAGCGCAGGACTGGGAAGCCACACATTCACATGCAACTCCTCACCCTCCCCGGCTGCATGGTTGCTGGCACGTTTGTTGTGTCACCTGACCTGGACCGAACTGTGTTGATAGACGTTTCCTGTCCTGATTGGTGTTGTGACTATGGAACTCTGTGATCACTTCTGTTAAAACCCAACGTAGACCCGATCTGAGCCAGGTCCTGACAACCATTCGTTCAGTGACCTCATTGCTCTTTGGAACACTTTGATGACTGAGGCCATCGACCAAACGGCTCCTAGGTATCTGATCCCTAAGCATTGGCACTGCAGGCCTCCTTGGTTTATGGAGGATCTGCAGCAGCTGAAGCGAGAAGGGTGGCAGTTGGAGTGACAGTGGCGCTGCAGTTGCACTGAAGCCGACATATTGCGGTATAGAGTTAGTTTAAAAACCTATGCCATGGCTGGGGTTCTCTGCTGCTATCACAGCATATGTGAAGTCATCACGTCCAGGGAGCTTTTCCGTATGGTAAGGGGGCTGGTTGGTCCATCCTACCTCCACCTGGAAGTGGAATTTTCCAGTGCCTACTGTGACATATTTGTTGATTACTTTGCAGATAAAATTGCTCGTATTCACCATGACTTCGACACCAAGCTTGATACAGTAGAAGAACCAGAGGTTATTGAAGCCCCTTTTCCCCCCCAGTTTTGTGGGATGAGTTCCAGTGGGTATCACCAGCTAATGCTGAGGACATCCTTGTGGCGGTTAAAGCCACCTCTTGTGAACTTGACCCGTGCCCATTCTGGCTGGTTAAGGACAGCCGGGAGATGCTGAGGCTGTTGCTGGCAGTCCCGGTTTATGCCTCCCTTTTGGAGGGCGGAGCATTGGGCTGCCTCAAAGAGGTGGTGGTGTGACCTCTGCTCAGGTAACCATCACTTGACATTGACTCCCTTACCGGCTATCAGCCAATCTCTAACCTTCCCTTTTTAGGAAAGGTTGAACTGGTTGTGGCTCGGCAGCTGCAGGAGCATCTGGACTGTATCAGTTTTCTGGATCCCTTGAAGTCTGGGTTTTGCCCAGATTATGGCACTGAGACTGCACTTGTGGTCTTGGTCGACAACCTTTGCCATGAATTGGATCAGGGCCAGTTGACCCTTTTGATCCTGTTAGATCTGTTCGCTGCTTTTGACACTGTTGATCACAAGTTGCTGGTGACTCGCTTGCAGAACCAAGCCACAGTGGCAGAACTGTTCTTGAATGGTTCTGTTCCTTTCTGGCTGGGAGAACTCAGTGGGTGGTACTGGGGGACTGTTCTTCATCTCCCCAGGACTCGTCTGGAGCAGTCTTTGTTCTTACTCGATGTCTGGCAGCTATGAGGGACTGGATGAAGGTGAGCTGGCTGAAGCTGAATCCCGACAAGACGGAGTTGATGGTGGGGAGAGCAGTAGGGTTGGCACCCCCCATCGTTGATGGGGTTCTCCCCCCACTGGTCCCTCAGGTTCAGAGTCTAGGGGTGCTCCTCGATTCCCAACTCTGCCAGGTTGCTCAGGTGGAGGTTGGGGAGAGGAGTGCATTTTGCCAGTTACATCTGGTGTGACGGCTTTGGCCGTACGTCTCAGTCTCTGAACTTGCCACTATCATCCATGCTTTCATCACCTCAAGACTGGACTACTGTAACATGCTCTACATGGGGCTACCCATGAGGATAGTTCAGAGGCTGCAGCTGGTGCACAATGTGGCAGCCTGTCTCCTTATGGGGACGAAAAGCCATGAGCATATTACACCAGTGGTCTGTTCTTTGCACTGGCTGCCTATAATCTTCTGGGCCCAATTCAAGGTGTTGGTACTTACCTATAAAGTTCTTTATGCTCTAGGTCCTACCTATCTGCATGACCGCCTCACTCCCCGGGCTCTAGATTGACCCCTGCAATCAATCGGGAGTGCCCTTTTTGAAGTGAGACTATGGAGAGGATGTTCTCGGTGGCCGCACCAAGGCTGTGGAACTTCCTCTTGGCAGAGGTCCATGTGGGCCTGTAACTCCCCTCTTTTTGAGAACTATGCAAGAACTGGCTGTTCTGCCAGGCTTTTGGTGTGGGAGATGGACCAGGGAATGGGTTGTCATCTCCACCATGTGGATTGCTATATTCTTTTGTTTTATATTATATTTATATTGTGTTTTATGTTTTTAAATTATAAATTGTGAGCTGCCCTGAGCTGCTGACAGTAGAAGGGTGTGTGATACAAAATTTGTAAAATAAATAAATAAATAAATAAATACCAGAGGATCTGGTGCGTTGAGTTAAACTCTGCTTAGACATACTGGTTTTAATATGGAAACAAGGTCCTGCTTTACACCAATGGGAAGAATTTGGTTTTTTTTGTGTTGATGCTGACAGTTTGATAAAGATATACCATGTAGAGCCTAGGAGAATTAGAAGAATATAGAGGAACCAAGGTTTGGTGGGAAATGGAAAGGAGGAGGAGAGATTAGGTGGTTCAGGAGAAAGCAAAAAACAAGGCAGACTGAGGCCACGTTCACACCTGCGGCAGTGAGACCCGCGCGGTAAGACGCGGCAGTGGGAAGGAGTCGGAGAGCAGAAGAAGAGCCGGTGCGAATGGGGATGTGCCGCGGCTTCCCTCGCGCATGTCAGGGATATTATCATTTACGGAATTGCTGTTGACCGAATTACTGCATTACCATTTACCACATTACCATATAACCGGACTAGTCGAGAAATAGGATTTTTTTAAAAAAAGAGTCAAATGGCAAGTAAACGGTAATGCAGTAAAAGGTAGGGCAGTGTACAGTAGTTCAGTAAACATTAATATGGTAAACAAGCTAATCACCAGATAATAAATGGGATATTAATTGGTATCTGACTCGACAACAGATACCACAAAAACCACCAGGGCCGCAATCCCAAGCGGGATCCTCACGGGCTGCACACGGTACAACGTGTTCTCTATGGACATGTGCGTGGTTTGCGTTTGCTGGACGCGATGCATGAAATTTACCCCATCATCTGGCCAGATACCATAGAGTAGCAGTTACTTGTTTCAGCTCTAAGAAGAGGACGTGCAAGTTCATAAAGCATAACGTATGTTTAGGCGACGGGCGTGTGCGTGAATGGTTGGAGTTGGGGATATATATTTATTTATATCTGGTTTATTTATATTTAAATAAATATAAAAATAAATATGAGTAAGCACTTGATATAAATATGAATAAGCACTTGAAATAAGATGTGAGTGGAGCTAAAGACAGGCAAAGCACAGTGGGGTATGCAAGATACAATTGTTCCAAGTGCTTATTCACTCACTACCTTCCTATAACTTTTAATCTAACCCATACTCCCTTTGCACTCTCCCCCTTTGTACTGCTTATCTCCCCCTATTCTCACCTTTTATTACTATGGTCCATTTATCTCGCTTCTCTCCGTTCGCTCCACCTCCTCTGTTACATGATAGACACTGTACTTTGCTCAAATCTGCAGCTCTGACTCCTACTTGCCTGATGAAGGACCCTGTGAGGTCTGAAAGCTTGCACACTTCCACCAACAATAGTTAGTCCAATAAAAGAGGTCATTCGAACTACATTGTCTCCACCTCTGTTTTTTTAACATTTATTTTAAATCACCCTGAACCTTGGGGATAGGGAGAGATATAAATCCAAAATTACACGGTTATTATGTGGTGAGGTGGTAGGTAGTAATGCAATAATTCAGTCAATAGTAATAATTTGGTAAATGGCAATATCTGGTATTCCAGTCTGGCAGGCAGTTAACCTCTCTTTAGTGGAGGGAAGCAGAAGTGACTGCACCATCATGACAATTTGGCCTGGGCTGGGTCAGGTAGCGGTGGCAAACGCTCACTACACATTCCCGCAGCTGGGCCACTGGGGAGGGCAGGGAGAGGTAGGAACGCAATCTGCCAGTCCCAACTTTGCGCTGCACCCAGTATCCTGCCCCCCACCACGAGAGGAAGCCATGGCAGCCAATGGCAGCCAACATGGTGTCTTGCCATGGTGGCCCCAATCCAGGCCAGTCGTGGTGGGCCACACCACACATGATGACCCGCTTTAGTCCACTTTGCCACCATCAGGCAGATGTTAGCCTGGGCTGTGACCTAGAGCTAATTTGGGGGTCAGAGCCCTGGCTAGCCTCCGACATGGCCCAGGGAAATCCCAGGCCAACATTTGGCAGGCTCTCAACAAATGTGCTGAAGACTCACAGGCCAAAGTGTGAAAACGCGGGCCCCAGCAGGCCACCATCTCATTTGTTTTTACAGCGTCGTCTTCAGGGTAGTCAATGGTCTCTAAAAACTGGTATTTTTATATAGGCCTACAGTAAAACAAATCAATAATACAAAATTGTCAGCACTTGATTAATAAATAATAATGGAATAATATAGTACAAGTCAATGTTGTATAATGTAAAGGCCAAATGTGAAAGGCATCTGCTATCGAAGGTCTTGTTGTACTATATAAATAGGCTCTATTTACAGCTGCTCTATTTCTTCCTCACTAAAGGAATATGTCCATCTTATTGAATGCATTTGAAAAACCTGGCAGACAGTGTTAGCCTGTGGACCCAAGAGTGCTTGAGGAAAGGGTTCAGTGTTACTGCAAAGAATGCACTGTTGTTTTGTTTGTGGAAGGAGTCTGAGCAATTTCCCATTACTATTCCAGGAGGACATGAGTTAGTACAGGGTGTACCTCTAAAGATAGTGATGTTCAACTCCCCCTTATAATCCATGTGATTTTGCTGCAGTTTCTGGTCAAATGGTCCCAAATGTTGGTGTCTGAGAAGGGACTGTTTGTACTGGTTTCAGTATTTAAACACAGATTATAAATTCATTCTTTGCAAATCTCACATCTTCCTGCAACATGTACCAGGGCATGTTACCATTATTATCTTGGGCTGCTTTTAGAAGAGTGTGTTACCGTCGCGCGACTGACTAGTGTCTACATGACAGTCCAAGGGCTCTTTTAGACAAGCGCGACCCACTCGCGTGATATTTCAAGATTACACGAAACGGAAGTAGGGGATCACACGCATGAAAGGTGGTCGTGCATTATTTGCCAACCGTGAATTAAATACCTCGATGTGTGACCACCTTTCATGCGTGTGATCCCCTACTACCATTTCATGTAATCTTGAAATATCGCGCGATGGTGACCCGCTTGTCTAAAAGAGCCCTTGGACTGTCATGTAGACGGAAAGAGGAATCAAAGCCAAACCTGAAAAAATCACAGTTACGCTTTCTTCTCGAAAAATGTGGGTGGAAAAGCCTGCAGTTGAGCTGGAATGGATAGCTTAATACCCGCAATTTCGGGTACCATGGTGTCTGATGGACTACCTGAGTGCCAATGGGACACCCAATAGGAGTGGACAGCAGGCACATCATTCATTTTCATTTACAAAACCCCTTTGTTTGTTTGTTTTTTTAGGGGGGAGGGTTTGTAAACAACTTACCTTTTTTGTTTTGTTTTATTTTATTAAAAATGATTTGTAAATTCACTGTGCATTCACAGAATGGCTGCTGGGACCATACTTCTCATGCACAGGCCTTTTCTAAAATAGCCCCAGCAGTGTCGGTGCCAATTTGGGGGGGGAAATTGGGGGGGGGGGGAATTGGGAAACGGCCTCACATGCCCATAATGGATGCAGTAGCCATTTGGAACATGCACTGTGATTCTTTCATTATTATTTTTAATAAAATAAACCCACCACCCCTCCTGAAAATGGGGTGGCTTGCTAGTATATATTTGCTAGTGTCTTTCACAAGTTTTGAGGAGATTAATATTGCCACCCAAGAGATTACAGTAGGACTGAAATGGATTTTCCATTCCACTTCTGTGGAGATTGTCCATGGTGACAGAACAGCCTGGAGAGGCCCAGCGCAGTGAACGCAGCACGCTGAATCGTCACTGATCCATTTCGATTGGGTGGAGTGGTTAGTAGGGATGGGACACCGGGGAGAATACCGGATTTCTCGGTATCGGATCTCCCCGGTATCAGATTTACAGGTATTGGCATACCGGATTTTTAACATTGGCCGCTTTACCAATTTTTTTTACATTGCGGCCATTCACTTCAATGGCCACAATGTAAAAAAAATGGTAAAGTGGCCAATGTTAAAAATCCGGTATGCCGATACCGGTGATTATTGGATTATCGGATTAATCCGATATACCTGATTATTGGGTGTTTCAGATTTATCTAAGACTGATATTCCCACCCCTAGTGGTTAGGGATGTGCATAATAACTCACTTTTGGGTTTTTTATTCATTTAATTTTCATTATTAACATTTCATTCATTTTTGTTTAATTTTCTTAGTCTTTTTTCATTTTCGTATTTACTTTTAGTTTTGATTTCCATTGGTTTAGTTTTTTACTTGTGCAATGAAAAGTATATCTTTTTCTCCATTATGTACACTCAAGATCTTCCGGATCTGGATGTCCTGGGGAACATGACCCCGATACGAACAGGAGATCCCATTTGATATGAGATCGCTGAAGTGTGGATGGTCAGGAAGAGATGTCTAGTTGGGTTAGTGATGTGGACCATCTCACTGGCTGCATATAAAGTGGTATCCAAATGAGAATGAGACAGTTTTAAATTGCCACTCATCTACGCGCCATATTGCAGCCTCATGGTGTATAGGTTTGTATAGCTGCACTTGTCTCTTACGGCCCTGTGCAAGGGCTGTCACAAATCTCAGTGGAGAACAGAATCCTGACTTCCCCTTAGTTCCTGAACAACGCTAGGTCTCTTACTTTTTCAGCAGCTCATCAGGCTGGTTGGGTGCTATTTTGTGAGCAAGATGCATTGACTACAAGGGTGGAACAGCTATAATTTGAGCACATGGCCCCCAGGAGACCCAAATGACAAATTATTGCTGTCTTGGAGATAATTCCCCCAACAGACTCTGGATAAGCAATGGTACCACTGACTCTCACCAGAAAGCAGACCCGTAGCTATGTACTCATAATGTTCTGATTTGAGCTTTATAAAGGGACAAAATACACGCTGAATTGGGTAGTGACTAAGCTGAAACAGTATCTGATTTAGTACCTACAGGTAATATGTGCAATTTTGGGTACCATGTTTGGCACTCCACAGGCTTCCTGAGTACCAATCGGGTACCCAATTACCTGAAAAATTGGTATTTGCTGATTTATTCATTTGCCAGTTATAAATCATGATGGAACTCAGAAAAACAGGAGAAAAACTAAAAACAAAACAAAAAGGGACCAGAATTTGGTATTTTTGTAATGGAATTTGGTATTTCGGCACATCGAGTAACAAAACTGGGCACTAATCAAGCACCAAAGTACCCCAAATTCAGTGCTCAATTCAAGTGCTGGAAATTCAGTGGGCATGCCCATTTTTGTGGGTACTCCTTTTAGCTCTAGCATTCATGTGCCACCATTTCGACCAAAACAGAGATGTCATGTCTAGGGTAGAAACAGGTACTAAATGGGTAACAACTGCATTTTCTTGAACTGCACTGGAGACCTGATGGGTTACCTGCATACAGATCAGATATTTGAAAAAATGGTATCTTTCAGTACTGATTTTTTTAGATTTTACAATGATACAGCTCAGTATATCAGTATTACTGACCAGTATACCGGGTCAGAAAATTGAAAAAAATGGGATGGATTTAATGGGACCAAAATAGGTTTTCTGGGACTGAAAATTGACTTTTCAGGATGGAAAATCAACAAATGGGTGTTGGAAGCCAAGGAATTGATGGGGAAGAGAAATCAGTGCTGGAAATCAACATTCCAGGAGATTGGGTACCTGAATCAGTTCACAATTGGGAACTGATCATTACCTGATGTTTTCAGGTTGATTCAGTTACCCGAAATTCAAGAGGCGTACCCATTTTTGTGGGTACCCATTTCAGCTCTAGCCATCGCTAATGAAACCCATGAAATTTGGTGAGTCCTCTCGGCACAAAGACCGGTATACGCAGTGCTTTTATGTAAGGCCGTGCTGCCGAAAAGAAGAGATACATGTGTTTATTATTAATAAGAGCTTCTTCCTTGATTTTAAAACTACTGCACTTACAAGAGCAAAGCCTGATGCTTCCCCATGAGGATTAGTGAACTAAGGAACTTTATTCCACAGAACAAACTGTGTTGGCAGGTCAAGTCATTTTTATTTTTAAAGATGAGACAAAATAGAGAGAGTGCTTTCATTGCAAATCACTTCCTCAAAAGGTTCTACCCTTGATGCGCTAAGTGTACAGCATTTTCTCCACAATGAATATTTATTCCTAGACAACGCCAACATATGCTAATGAAGCACATGGGAGTTAAAAGAGTAGTGTCAGTTAGAGTACAGGGAAAGGAGGAAGGTGGTGAGTCAAGGAAGAAGGTGGTGAGTCATTTTTAAATACCCATGAACAATTCATTCAAGATACCAACTCTGGAAAACAACTTTGATTAAACTTATGAACCAAAACCTGCTTTATTCTAATATGAAACACAGGATGAATCCTCAATTAGAGCTGGTGGAATTTAGTGTTTTCTATGTGCAAAAAATTGCAAAAGCATAATATTTCTCTTATAAAAGTAAAAAAAGCAAAGTTGTTGTTTTGGTTTATTTTGAAAGTTGTCTTGATTTGCATAAATTGGTTATTCTGTTTCCAATAGCTGTTTTTGGTTAGGTTTCTATTGCCAAAAGCAAAAAAAAAATTAAAAAAATTAAGCAGAGAAATGAATTGAGATGAAAGTTGTCATTGACTAAAAAGAAGAATGGACAAAGCAGGAATGTTTTACAGGAAACCTGGCAGACCTTCAAAAATGCAATTTTTGGAGAAAAAAGTTAGAAAACTTTCAACGAGCTCTGACCCTAATGCTCTAACCACACTCTACACTTGCAAAGATACTTAGAAATATTGATTTACCCAATTCTCCCCAACTACAGAAGCATCTTTGACCTTCTAAGAAAATGTACAGCTTTTTCAATGACCCATATTATTTCTCAGTTGCTATTGTGCTGGGAAGGTTGGATTACTGTCACCAAAGTTTCTCTGTCTCCATAGCAATGGGACTGGCCAGTTCTAATTAAAGAACTCTCCGGTCATATAAGACAAGCTGGCTTGTGTCCGCTGGTAAATCATAACTGAGCAGGCGGGAGGTAGACCAAAGACTTTGGATTCTGATCAAATAAAGACATATCTGGAAGTCAAGAGTGTTAAAAGTGCACTCTAATTTCAATAGCAAATGTTCACAGAGGCTGAAGGGCTATTGGGGGTCTCAATCTAAGACAACGCAAGTATAAGTCAAATAATGATTGTCCTGGGGCATGTTTGCTCAGGTGTGTACGAGGAGTGAATACTGTTTTAGTCAATCACACTGAACATCAAAGAAGACATCTCTTTTTCTGCCTGTCCAGAGGTAGGTCTGCAGTCAAAGAGGGTTGGAAAGGGCAGCATTACCGATGCTGTTTTATCTGAGATTCATTCTAAGCATGCTAATTTCCACCAACAACCGTTGGTGCAATAAATAAGATAATTTGAACCACTTTGTCTCCCAGTCACTTGGGATTAACACAGGGTGATTTCAGATGTGACGGGGTGGCATTCGCCCCATCCCAGAACCACCCAAATGATTCCCCACTGGGGAATCGGGGAGGGGGCGGGGCCACATGGTGCAACGTGCGGCCTCATGGCCCCGTCTCCCCACGCTCTCCCATCGCCCGCCCTCTGGGGAGATGGGTGGGTGCCGCGGCCGCTGCGACTGCAGCGCCCGCCCGATTTGATCATGGCCTGGAATCCTGCCGGGGATTCCGGGCCATGGTTGCCGGCCAGACGTTACTTTTTGGTGGTTCCTGCCGGGAATCTCTTTGACCATGCTTGCAGCGATTGTCCAGCGGGGAGCCCCGAAAGTGTGGTTGAAATTGACCCCATGTGGGAATTGACCATGGTGAACATCTGGTGGCTGCCAAACAGACGTTCAGGGCACTTTGTCCCCATGTGGGTATTGACCGTGGTTCACTGTGATCTCGTAATGTCTGAAAATACCCACAGTGACCACACTCTATCCACAGATTTAAGTCTGAGAAACAAATTCCTGGAAAGAAGCAGACATTTTTCTGATGTGGAAAGTCTTTCTATTGTTGTTGTTCTGTTGTAAGTCCACAACTTTGTGTGGAGGGCTGGCTTAGCCGATTGCTTTATCACTCGAATCAGAGCTGGAAGAGCCAGGTTAAAATTATGGGTGAAAACATACGTGTAGCCACCGCTGCTGCAGTACATCCAGAGACAAATTGGTCACCCCTTCCCCCACATCCCCATCTGGGTTAGGTCAAGAGACGGAACCAAACTTTCCCCTAGCCTGACCCAGTCAGGGAAGGGGGGCAGGAAGTGATGTGCAGCCAGCTGGCTCAGTCCTCATGCTGTGGCTGGAACCCCGCTCCCCCATGATGGGCAGCCATGTCTGCCAATAACAGGCATCCATGCCAGGCTGCCATGGCAACCCACCACGCCAGGCTGGGCAGGTGTGAAAACAGATGTTTTGGTTTGAATTCCAACCAAAATTCCCATAAGACATTCTGAATTCATGGATGTTTTCCACAAAATCAAGAATGGCTTTTCTGAACCAGCCCTCATTGACTGGGCGAAAGACTCAATGCAGTAGGGGTGTGCAATTTATTTTAGTAACTAAAAAAAAATAAAAGTGAATGGAGCCCCATTTTTTTTTAGTAACTAAAGAAAGGAAAATAGATGAATAAGCAAACAATTGTCATTTGCTTTCATCCTCTTCAATTTTAAAACTAAAATAATAATAAATAAAATAATAATAATAATCACGGTGCATGCACGATGGGCTATTCTGCGCATGCACACTCTTTTCCAAAATGGCACCAAAGCTGCTGGCGCCATTTTGGAAAAGGGCTACACACATACAGAATGACCCTGGCGGCATCTTGCACATGCACTGCAATTGTTTATTTATTTATTTAAATTATTTTATTTTTTAAAAATAAAAGCAAAAAACCCCAAACCAGTTTGTTTACGAAACCCCAACTAAAAAAAAAGGGTCCTTTTTTTTTTTAAAACAAAGACAAAAACTAAAATGAATCGGGTGCCTTCTGCACACCCCTACAGTGCAGCGGCCTTGGGCATGTCACCAGACAGCTTCAGTTTCGCATTTTAAAAAAGGGAAGAACAAAATGGATGAGTGCTGAAACAAATATTCACTACAGATGCTGTGTTTGTTGAATTAACCTGGCACAATTCGTTCAGCTCTGACAGTGCCTATACTAACCACTATTTGTGCTGGCTTTCTTTGGATATCCGCTTCAGGTTTTTCCATTGCTGTTTTCTGGGATTTTCTGTCAGGAATTCTTTTATTTGACCGAATACCTGATTGACTAGATGAACAAACAAACAAATAACCCCCCAAAAGAATAAAAACCATTTTTGGGGCAGGGTTTTTAGGAAATATGCAAATTTCTTTTTGGTGCGAAGAAATAATATTCAGCGCGCTAGCCAAAAATGACGGCGAGACCCATGAACACAAAACAAAATCTACTCTCTATTTCAGCACCTGCCTATCATTTTTTTGGGGGGGAAAGGAAATGGTGGTCCCAATCTCATGCTCTGTCGACCCTGCGCAACCATGTGGGCTCCGCACGCATCCAGATTTCTGGCACATTGTGGCACATGCAAACCGTGTGCATGTGCCCACATGTGGCTTGCTCATGGGGATCCACAGAACATGGGACTGCAGCCAAAGAGCCTGCTCCCAAACCCCTGTCGATTGCATTCACAAGCCGCACTGATCCCTATGGCAAGCACATTTTGCCCTGTGGAAACTGCGTGCATGCGGTATCCTCGGTGTTTGGCCTCACCGACTATAAAGTGTCTTAAATGGTAAGTCATTTTTTTAGACACGGTAGTAACAGAGGTTAGCTATTCAAATGAAAGAATAGCACTTAGGGCACAATATTCAAACCATTTAATCCTCAATGGGGCAAATCCAGAATAAGTGATTTGAAGATCATGGCCATGAGCATTAAACTTCCGCTTATTCTCAACGGAATTTATGTTCCTACAATACATTTCTCTTTTTTTTAATTTGACTTCGAAAATGTTTTTCTAGATCCTGAGATAGTAAACCAGGGGTGCGCCTCTGCCACATTTTCTACTCGTCACAAAAACGGAACGGAGCCCCAAATGTTTTCCTAACGAATGCTACGAAAATAGATGGATAAGCAAGCCATTGATGTTTACTTTTATCCGTTTTCATTTTAAAATAAAACATAAAGTAATAAAAAACCCATGCCGCATGCACAAAATAGCAAAACAGCCGGAGGGTTTTCTGCACATACGCTGCAATATTTTAAAAAATATAATTATCACTGTGCATGTGGCAAAATGGGCCACCGGACCATTCTATATATGTGAGCCCTTTTCCAAAATGGTGCTGGTGCTGCCTTTGGAAATGGGCTGCACATGCACAGAACTGCATGAATGGGTGTTTTCAGACGTTACGGGGCCGCTTGGCCCCGTACCGAAAACAACCCTTTCATTCCCCACCGGGGTCACCCCGTCACGCCATATCAGACGTGCCGGGGGGATCCTGGCGGGGAATCCGGGAGGGGGTGGGGCCGCGTGGCGCAACGTGCGGCCGCATGGCCACGCCCCCTCCACGCACCCCGCCGCCTGCCCTCCAGGGAGACAGGCGGGCAGCGGGGTCACTGCAACCGCCACGTTGGGCCAGATGTGCCGTGGCCCGGGATCCCGCCGGGGATCCCGGGCCATGGCAACCGGACAGACATTACTTTTTTTTGGTCCCCGCTGGGGATCTTTTTGACCATGCTTCCCGGGACGTTCCCCCGGCTAGCCCAGGAAGCGTGGTTCAAATTGACCCCATGCGGGTATTGACCGTGGTGAACATCTGGCCGCCGCCAAACAGACGTTCGAGCCACAGTGACCACAGGTGGGTATTCACCGTGGTTCACTGTGATCTCGTAACGTCTGAAAATACCCAATGAGATGGGCTCAAGGGATGTATTGAAGACTGGGGAAGGAAAAGGAGCTTCAGGATCCTGGATTCATGCCATGGATCAATTCCATGTCTTTGAGTGCATGCCCGGATCTCTGTCCCCCCTCGGCTAAACCTAAGGTTCTGGTTCTTCTAATCTTACGAATTTATGAATATAAGGTGGTCTGCTGCTGTCACAGCTGCAGAGAAACTCTTAAAGACCTGTTCCCATTGAACCTTGCTGGATTAAAAGCCCGTATCATTGTTTTTTAATGTGTAGAGATCATATGAGGAACAGTTGAATGATCTGGATGTGTTTACCTCATATGAGGAGCAGCTGAATGATCTGGATGTGTTTACCTCATATGAGGAGCAGTTGAATGATCTGGATATGTTTACCTCATTTGAGGAGCAGTTGATGATCTGGATATGTTTAGCTGCAGTAAAGATAACTAAGGTGAACTATGATAACTATCTACAAATATTTGAAACTATGGGTGTTTTTACACACACATTTCTCCTGGATGTTCATTGTTACATCCTGAACTTTCTGTGTGTCTAAATCACTCACCCAGATCTTAAACATCTGGATCTTTGAACTTCTGCGTAGAATTTCTCCCATTTCTTTTGTGTGTAAAACGTTCTCCTGGTAAACTGCTTTGCTCCAGGAAGCTGTGGTCACTTGGGGTGTTTTCAGACGTTACGAGATCATAGTCAACCACAGTGAACCACACACAACCCCGCGGCGGGACCAAAGGGCCCTGAGCGTCTGTTCGGCAGTCGCCAGATGTTCACCACAGACAATCCCCAGCAGGGGACAAAGCTAACCACCCTTCCGGAGGTCCGGCCTGGACCATCTCCTAAAGGGTGGTCAAAGCAATTCCCATCGGGAAACAACAAAATGTAACAACTGAACGGCAACCACCAGCCGGAAGCAATCAAAACGATTCCCAGCCGGGGATAAAGCACGCAGCGTCGCTGCCAGGCAATGAGCAACAGCACAGCCTGGGGAGGGAGATTTAAAGGGCACCCAGAAGCAGGGAACGTGGTGAGATGGAGCGAGGCAGAAGGGCGAGGAGAGCGGCGGGCAAGTGAGCATGCACCATTTTAATCCTTGAGGTCAGTTGGTAGAGCCCTCTTGTAAGGTTAATCTATACATGAAGTTTGTTCGGCAAGGAGGCACAGAGAGGGGCATCCTTACTGGGCGGCTCCACCCATGGAGGTTCTGCAGAACCTAGGCCTAGCTTGCATTTTTAAGAGGTGATGTAAGAACTTTTTATTTGGCTGGCCATTTGGTGGGAGAGAAATATCAATTTTTATTTATTTATATCTAGTGTTCAGAGCTGAAATGGTTAACTGATTTGCTACTTGCGAGTAATTTTTGGGTACCATATCAGGTACTCGACAGGCTACTTGGTTACTGGTCAGGTACCTGGAAACTCAAAAATCAGTAATTTCCAGGACCAATTTTTCATGTTTCCAATTACCAATAGATATACTGGTATAGAAAACAAAAAAATTGGGACAAAAAATAAACACTGGAACTGGAAGTTTACATACTGGAACTGGAAGGTGAAGTTCCGGGATATCGGGGACCCAAATTGGGTCATGTCCAAAATGAGTACCCAACATTGTTGGGTTGATTCGGGTACCAGAAATTCATTGGTAGACCCATCTCTGCAGGTACTAACTTCAGCTCTATTGATGAATACATATTTTATATATGCAAGTCTGAATATTTGTTTACTTTTTTGTTTTTGTTCAGTTATTTTCATATTTCATAGTTTGGTACTCAACACTTTCTTCAATTTGGCTATGGGTAATGAAGTTCCAAATACTAGGGATGTGCGAACAGAACCGACTTCGAAAATTCGGTTCGGTTCGGTTCAAAAATCGAGTTCGGTTCAGACGTTCGGTTCAGCCGACCAAACTAGTCGAATTCGGTCAAATTCCGAACTTCCGAACTGAGTTTGTACATTCAAAACTGCTGTTTTAAGCTGGTTTTGGCCTTCCGAACTGGTTTGGATTCGACCAAACAGTTCAGTCGAATTAGAGTTGGGTTCAGACGTTCGGTTCGGTTGACCGAACTAGTCGAGTTCGGTCGGAACTCCAAACTTTTGAACCGCGTTCGCACATCCCTACAGTTCTCCTGGTAAACTGCTTTGCTCCAGGCATCTATGGTCATGTGGTCATTTCGGAATGGGGCAGCATGTATAGCACCGGGAATGGGCACACATAAGTTCTAAAACCCCCAGAATGCCAGCGCCCAACCCTTTAAATTTCTCCATCAGTAAAACCAGCCACAACAGTTTTTATCCTCCTTCTGTGCTGTGACCATCCCAATATCTCTCTCTCTCCCCCCGCCCCCCTTCTTACTGGGAACTCAGAAGCATCTGTAAAGAGCCAATAGAGATTCTCTTATGTCCTCTGTCACAGTGCTGCAGAATGTCATTGTGATGATAATTGGCCAGCCTGGAGGTGTAAACTGTGTCTCCTGATTTTTGGGATGCTATCCCCAAAGTCCCAGTTATGTCCCTTCGATGCCTGCCTCAAAGCCACCACCGATTGGTCCTGTAAAGCTGGAAGCATGCAGTAATTGGCCAGTGAATGTGTCTGTCATGTCAGTCTTTTGGGTTGCTCCACATCCTCCCTCCTCCCTCCCCATACGGAGCCAGGCACTGCAGACTGGATTCCTACTCACCAGATCTCAACCAACTCTTCTGCAAATTGGTCAAGTAGCTTTGCCCGGTGATGATTCACGTGGCTAGCCAGTCAGCCAGCCAGCTAGCCACTGCCTGCCGTGATGGTGACTAGAAATGGAGAACCCAGCCAACATAGAGCGAGCAGAACTGGAGGCCTGCCAGCCTGCAATGCCTGGGCAACCCAAGGTGCCAAGTGCCAAGTCTTCCTGGTCTTTGCTGCTGCTGGGTCTCTGATGGCCTGCCATGCCACCATGGGTACCCCCAGGGGCCAAGTACCAAGCCTGCCTGCCTGCCTGGGCAACCTGGGGTGCCAAGCACCAAGCCTTCCTGGTTTCTGCTACTGGATCTCTCACGGCCTGCCATGCTGCCACGGGCACCCTTGGGGGTTCCTGGAGCACCCCAAGCCTCGCAGTGGAACTGAACTCCGCCAAACCAAACAAACCCAAACTCGGTTTTTGAAACAAACAACTGAACCCGAACTTGGTTTTCGAACCGAACGACCGAACAGCCGAAACCTGTTCTGTTTGCACATCCTTAGTTCTACTACTGTAGCCCAAGGAATCAGAAGTGACTAAATGAAATCATAAACATTCTGGCAATATCATTCAAACACATATAGAAAAGTCATGCAACAATATGTCAACTTAATTTATTTTGGATACTCCACAGGTAGGGGTAGGTAGGACCACAAAACCGTTTAACATTACGGATTAGTGACACTAAATTTGTTGGTTCACGTATCTCACCTCCTAATCTGTGAATGCAAATCCTGGGGAATAAAAAGACAAGTCATCTTTTTCTTGTGCAGTTTAAAATGACAGGATGTTTGTTCTCCTTGGTACTAAACATTTTCTGGAAGACTGAGCTTACACAGTACATTGTCAAAAAGCAGTAAGCTAGCTGTTGTGGCCGAGGAATGGTTTCTAAAATTGTGAAAATCTAGGTAGCGCATCAGTTATTTTTCTGTTAAAATAAGGTTGAATTTGCAGTATGGCAGATATTTATTTATTCTTGATCCAGAAAACGTCTCCTGGAAAGGTGCTGACTCCCTCATGAAATCATGCTTTCAAAAGACTCCACTTTGTAAATCAAGTCCTTCTAGGATACCATCATCACCCAATGAGACATCTTTTATGGGGTGGAACTCTTGTTCAAAGTATGAAATGTCTGTATACTTACTGAAAAGATCATAGCCATGACCTCATCACCAACTGCTCACCTCAAGGAACTGCGTGAATTAGGACTGATGTAAGAAATTACACTCAATGGGAAAATCCTTCCGTTCCTAAACAAGCAATTTTCCATTGACGTTGGTAAGAGTTTTCCCCAGGCAAAGCCATACTTAGAAGTATTAGTGTTTGGCCTCAGCCATTCTGTCCTTGTAGAATCAGAGTGGTTGCCGTGTTGGTCCTCAAAGTAAGAGATGGAGAGAAAGGGTGTCTTCAGCTGGACCCGGGGGGTAGCCACCCTAAACAATTCTCTCGAGGATGCACCCCTCTGTCTGCCCACATCCAACCCTGCCTGCACCAGATTCCTATGGATCTGTCGGCCCACATGGCACCCCTCCCCAACACACCTTAGTACTGTGGGCGGTTTGCCTGATGCTCTAGGCTGACGCCTGCAATCTATGGCATTGCCCAGGGCAGCCTGTGGCTGGGTGCAGAGCTACAGTGGTCATTCACCAAGTAGACAGACCGCAGCTTTTCCTCCAGCTGGTGCCCCACATTTTGGCAGCCTGCTCCCACTGGTGGTACTTCGGGGTGCTCCGGCGCACCGCTAGCAGGGCTGGAGTGGAGGAGGCACTACCTGCTCTGCACGCACATCTGATGCCCCGCCTTTATGCAGACGGGCCACCCAGGTGTGAGGTGGAGCCAAATCATGGATGCCGTCCATGTAAAAGCACCCAAAGTAGATCAGACTGAACTACTTTGTCTCCAGCTCTTGTAGGATTGAGCACCAAAGTGCTCATCACGCTTATCTCTCCTTGATTTCCAAGGTATTCAAACCTTCAGTAGTCAATGTAAGCTTCAGAGGGTCATGGCTCAGTAGCCATGGCTCAGTAGCCATGACAAGCATGGTTCAGAGTATTTATGGTTCAGAGACTCAAGAGCCAGTCAACTTTCATTCTTCTTTAAGATCTACAGCTGGAACATTACTGAAATTAACCATCAACTTTAGAGGAGTTCGTTTCTAAAACTATCTGTCTATGTCTATGTCTATGTCTATGTCTATGTCTATGTCTATGTCTATGTCTATGTCTATGTCGATAGATAGATAGATAGATAGATAGATAGATAGATAGATAGAAAGTCACATCCTGAAAAAGACAAATCCCTTTTTCTTCCATCCATCAGTTATTGTGGTAGACTTCCAAACAGCTTGCCACTATACGCTAGTAGTAGTAACACCCCTTATGACAGAAAACTACATAATGATAGGAGATAAATCATCTTCTAAAAACTGGTGTGAGCACTGCTTTTCTCATAATTGAGTCAGCAGCAGGCACAATTAGCGTGGAATGTCTTGATCTAGTAGCAGCAGCTCATAGACTGCGTCGACAATACAAGAACAACAATACATTAAATACAGAACAACACGAAGTCATGTTGGATTATGGGCCCTGCTCACGCGTCGTTTACATCTCTTGCAAAGCTCATTGGGAGCAGTCTCCATCCCTATATGTCTAATCTTATAACGGGACATCAGTGAATAGCATCATTATTCACGGTGTCTGTTAATTCCATACACTGGAAGTTTATGCAAAAAATAAAATAAAAACCAAAGGCTTACCAGGTATGAAGTGAGGCAGTAAAGCAAAACATGATATGGAACAACAAGAGAAAACGTTACAGATCATTAACACGGAGTACATCTCGGATGTTCAGCTTGAAGTTATACACCAGACTGGTATGTTAATAAGACAAGTTCCTAAATTAATAGTTTTAGTTTAGTAAATAGGCAAGCAGAGTTGACCATACCTTTACTTTATCTGAAAAGGAAAACATTTCTACTGATTGTCTCTTCTAAGCATGCAATTGCAAATATTGCTTGATTTCCCCCCTACCCCCAAAATGCAGCTGAGCGTGCATTACATACAAAGTCTCATCCTGCTTCATCCAAGAACAGCATTCCTACAGCAAAGTGCAGAAGCCTTATGAGGTGGAAAGGAGTCGGAGAACCTGCTCCCAAGTGCCATTATTTTCAGCAGAGTGCAGCATTGGAAATGTTAAGGGATGAGGGGGGTAGAAGAGAAAACTGACCGAGGGAGTTGATGCCATTAAGAGTAGCAAGCAACTTTGGCAGCCAGAAAAGGGCAGCATAATGATGAGAACAGAAAGCAACAAACTTTATTGGAGAAAAGCAGCATACTTGTTTTTACTTCTCTTATAGAATAATACTGTATACGACTTAGATTATACAGTGTCCCGTGATAGACCGTATCAGACATTAACAGGCAAGCAAGGGCAGGGGCACACAAAGCTGATAATGCTTTCTGCATCAGTCGCGCCATTATCGACACAGGCCAAAGGACACACAGCACACTATTGGGACGTACGTTGAAAAACAAAATAAAAAAAGAACGAACAAAACATGGATCTATAGTGCACAAACCTTCCAGCTCTGTGTTTTCTTTGAGGTGCACTTGCTTCAGAGGGCAGCAGAAGATTTTGTGACACTTAGCACGAAAGGGGGACTCTTTTTTCTTTAATTCCGCAGATTGGATGGAATCTTGCCGTAACATAATGTACTCCTGTGTGCCAGGGGGGGCGTCATCCATAACTGTGGTCACCACATAACAAAATGAACTTAAGTTAGAGCTTAATGAAAAAGAAATTGAAAGAAGTAAATCAACTCTATAGCGCTGGGAGGGGGGGGGAAGGGGGAAAGGAAAAACATTGGTAGAGAGGAAAAGAGAATGAAAAGACAACATATTTTGGGTGCTGGTGGTGGAGATTGGGAGGGGATAGTTTACTGTTTGTGAACAACGTGTCTCATAAACATCTATTTCATGCAGCTTTCATTTTAATGAAAATACCGTAGCAACAAGCTTGCTCCAGAAAACTATTTACCCTGATGGGTACAAGTATTTGCTATAATTCCCTCCAATTCTTGGCTTTGTTTTGCATGCAGATTAAGAAGAAGAAAAAGGGCATGCCATCTATAGTCTAAGCTGCAGACTTCATATACGGCACTAAAATATATAACATCAGTAAGTGATATTTCCGTACGCAATATCAACTAATCTGTATATCTCCCCAATATAAGACAGCCATGTATCAATAGTCAGACATGATTCCTCACAGCGAGGATGATCATCTAATGACATTTGAATTTAACATCATTTTCAAATGGAAGCAATTAATACGATGTAATGCAAAAAAGCTATGGCAGAATCTCTTCTCTTCCACTGATGTTCTATAAAGCAGAGGCTGGAATGATTTATTTATTTTTTCAAGTGAGTGATATTAAGAACAAAGGAAATAGATAGGTAGACAATATTTAGATTTACATTCAACATAATAGAAAACACTATAGATTACAGACATCCGTTAAAATGTCCGATTAAATTGTTAACAATCCTCCACCATTGCCAGGACATGTAATGACTGGAGATTCGTCTGATTTGGGGGAGGGGGGTAGATTTTAAACCCACACATATGCATGTGTGCATATGCGTGTGCAGGTTGTGTGTGGTTTGCACACACATCAGAGTCTCCATATGTGGGATGTGTATGGGTTTCAGACATGGATCGGCCCCATTGGCTTTAGGATGCTAACCATCAAAGTAAGAGTTATTGTACAATTGTATGTGTTTATTATCAAAGGGAGATCAGAACATTTAGTGTTGCCACATTGGATCAGGTCAATGGTCCATAAAGGCCAGTATCTTGTATCTGATAATGACCAGTCCTAGACACTTCAGAGAAAAGTACAGGCTAAGTCACAGAGCAACAGTAGAGTGATCAAGATCCATCCCGTCAACAATCCCAGCTTCTGGCATTCAGTGGTTTAGGGAAAACTAAGCTTGAGATATTTGTGACTATAATAAATACTCTGTTAACTTTAGAAATATTCTGGAAATAGCAATCGAGATGGTGTCGCCCACTCAAAACCACCCATTTGCCTTTTATCCCCTTCTCATATGTTGCTTAAAATATCAATAACCCTAGTCTATGTAATCCATGGAAATGAATAATCAGTTATGGCCTCTGGTTACGCTATAAACAATCAATCTTTTTTGAATGGTCATTGCTAACCACAGGAGGTCTGTCACACCCCTCCAAATGCAGAGCCCCTCCCACCCAGGCACATGCCTTCAGGTTGCTTCCCCTCAGCTCCACTCTGTGTCCTCACTGCCCTGCGCTCGCTGTGTCCTCATCCCAAATCCATACGTTTTTGCCATTTTCTACTATATTCATTATTCTCTGGAAAAAAGCAAAATCTCTGTTTTTCTCTGGAAAAAAGCAAATCTCTGTTTTTCTCTGGGTTTCCGTCGCAAAGAGAAAACTAGGAACTAGTCACTGACAAATTCCCTTGCACCTCAAGTACAGTTGCTCCATTAACAATGCCCGGTGAACAGCATTTGATAATGAGCTGGAGGGCAATTTCTGGATAACCACTAATGGGAGGGGGGTGCTGGGGGCCAAAAAGGAATCAAAGGCCGAAAATGCAAATTTGCTGCCTCTGGACACGAAGCATGCAGAAGTTGCTATTGGAAGGGGGCAGGAAGCTCACTTAAGGAGAAGCATCCAGTTTTCTTTCCTGTGTAATTACAGGAGTGAACAACCTGTGAGAGAGCTGATTGACGTCAGCAGTGCACCAAACCAATGATGCAACCCTCTGACATTTCCGAGACTAAAGGACAGAGTGTGTGTCACTCACTCAGCGATGTTAGCTAGGAGTAGAAGGCTATCTTCAAAGAGCCAGCCAGCCGGGGAACAGCATGACATCCTTTGCTGTCAGATCCTTCCCCCAGAGAAAAGAGGTGCATGATCAGCTTATTCCTGCGTGATAAGACAGCAAAGCTTCTGAAGTGCTCTTAGGTCTCAGTGAAGCTGAGAGAGTTCAGCTTAGAGAACGGTGCTTAACGCATTACAGTATTTTGTTGTGTGTTTCCCGATAGAGCAACTACATGCTTTGTCTACAGAAATGTGCCCTGTAGCAACTGGAGATGGAGATGTTTGCAACTGATTTGGCATCTCAAGTCATTATGTTAAACATGGAGGGAAATCAAGCCCACGTTACTAGTTGCCATGTCATCTCATGGTGGAGCAGTTTGTACCAGCATTTATGTGGATCTGTGTTTGTGCTGCCACACGATGGACCCCACCTGCTAGTTGAAGTCCTTTGGATGACAGGATAAACATGAGAGTGGAGCTGAAAGGGGTACCCACAAAAATGGTTCTATCAAATGAAATTAACATTGGGTAGGTAGTATTTGGTTCTCAGTTAGTGCTCAACAGGTTACCCAATGTACCAATTTACTGTTTTCTGTCCCAATTTCCCCAATTCCGGTATCAATTTTTTTTTACTTCCTCTCCTGATTCCTCTACCGAGTTACCGTTTTACTGATGTCAGCTCTCCCTGGGATCTTTTTAAATCTCTGCTTTTTGTTGGTAAGCTCTCAGATGATGCAGGGAACCCAGCCTGCACCGAATCACTTAATGAAACTACGTGGGCTCCCTTTCCCCCTAGTTCATTTCACTCTAAGTGGTCCCACTCCAGCTCAGGGTGATATTAACCAGGGCAACGGGACCTTGATCAATCTCATCAAGAGGTTATGAGTGACAGGCTGGTAGCACTAAACAAATTTTAACTGTGGGCATTTTTAGATGGGAGAGCTTTCTCCTGCAGCTTTAAAATGGGGCTCAGGGAAACCCCCACAGGGGTGGAGGGGGGAATCAAACGCTCCTCACTGGACCGGATGTTGCCCGGGTGCTGTTGGAAACAGCAGCACCGGGCAATTCCCAGAAGTTTTGAGACATGGACTAGGTAAGTCCCTGATGATCAAGGTCTTACCTAGTCTGTGTCTCAAAACTTCTGGGAATTGCCCGGTGCCACTGTTTCCAATGGAACCCACGTGACTTCTGGTCCAGAGAGGAGTGTCTGATTCCACACACACACACACACCTTGCAGGGGTTTCCTCAATCCACATTTTAAAGCTGCGAGATAAAGCTCTCCCATCTAAAAATGTCCTGTATGCCATGTTATCAGCTATTTCACAAATCTTCTTACCAGTTCCCTGGATAATTCCCCCACATTAGGCATCTGGAAGGATGGCAAGCAGTATGTGTAGACCATTGGTTCACCGGCTGTGCACCCCTTTTCAACTTTAGCGAAAAGCCAAGTATCCCCAACTAATTTGCATACATTTACACAGTCACATGACTTGCAGCAGCTGGGTCGTGCTGTGGACCCTCAAGGAATGCTTCGCAGACCCCCAAGGGGTCCACACAAACCCAATTTTGGGAACTACTGGTGTACACATACCCATTGTACACACAAGTTGTTTTGGAGCAAATGGTGCGTATTTGGGGCCAGAGGCCCTACATGCACCCTGTATTCTCTACATTGGCTACCCATGGAGCGCTGGATTGAGGTTAAGATTGTGCTGATGGTTTTCAGGGCCCTGAACGATATAAGCCCTGGCCATATTCAAGACCTGCTCCTGCAGTCTCACACTGGTAGGTATCTGCACACTACGGCTGAAACAGCAAGCCGCTGCAGTAGCTTTTTCCAATGGAAAAAGCTCTTCCGCAATGAGCGGCACAGTGCGATAGAGACGTTCATTCTGCTACTTTCATTCCGCTACTTCCACCGGCTGTGAAAATAGCAGAACAATGTTTGTTCCAAAAGTTTTAATCTTCCGCAGTTTTCATCGGTTCTGTGAAGTAACGGAACAATATTTATTCCGATCGTTTCCAAGATTGTTCCGACAGTTTCTGAATTAGTGGAATGCCGGCGAAAAAGCTGCGGAAGTTGTGGGCAATTCTGAAATGGCAGAATGAAATAACAGAGCGGAAAAAGGAGTTTCCGCTTCAGCCCTACTGCATGCAGAAACCACCCGAGAATTATAAGGAATGGGAGAAGGAGAGCAGGAGGGAGAGGGCAGACTCAGCATTCTATTGGCTAGCAGGAGTCTGAACACCCAATCGAATGAGGATAAATTGTGTTGAGCCCACCTCTTCCCTTCAACTCTCCCCCGTCCCATCTGGAAGTCCTTTCCAGATGGGAGGGGGGAGAGCAGGATGGAGGGAGTAGACACAGCAGATATCTTCAGCATTCCATTAGCTAGCAGGAATCAGCAGCCAATAGAATGAGGAAAACTCATGCTGAGCCCCACCTCCCTTCAGCTCATTCCCCTCCCATCTGGAAAGATGGGAGGTGAGAGTTCTTTTCAGACGGGAGTGGGGAGCTGAAAGGAAGAGGCAGGCTCAGCACAGCTTTTTGGCACTCTATTGGGTGCTCAGACTCCTGCTAGCCAAAGGAACGCTGGAGATCTTGCCCTTCCATCCTGCTCTCTCCCTCTCTTCTTGAAAGGATTTCCAGATAGGAGGGGTAAGAGCTAAAGGGAAGAGGTGGACTCAGCACAGCTTTTCAGCATTCTATTGGCTGACGACATCTGATAGCCAATAAAATTCTGCGTTATCAGTTGAGTTTGTCCCCTCCCTTTCCTGATAGGTTTTGGTCAGGAGAGCTTTCCCCACCGAGACAGCAGCCAGCCACGGACAAGGTAAGAAAGCTGGAGAGGGAACGACGTGGCTTCCCCCTTCCTCCCCTTCCCCCTTTAATGTCTTTGGTATGGGAGATCAGCCTGGGCACACAGGGGAGCAAGAACTCTCACATGAATCTGAGTCAGGAGCTAGGTCTCTGCAAGATCTTGATCCCCATTCTTAATTCTTGTGAGTTTTTTGTCAGAATAACATCTATTCTCGTTTCAGCCCTAGTTCAGCTCACTCCTCTGGATGTCCATCTCCTAAAGCACCTGAAAACCTGTATATTCTCCAGGAGCTTTTAGGACCCAGAGCTGGTTCCACTTAATATAGCGTGTCCTCCCGCTTTACCTTCCCTCTTTAAATTGTTCGGGTGCACAGGAGGGCGTTCTTGCTAGATTTGGGCACCAGGGACTCATGTCATTATTCGTTTTGGTTATTTAAAACTGTCATTCATTTTAGTTTAATACCAACATTTTTCATTATTGGTTTCGGTATCGCACAAACCCCAAAATTTTGTTTTTAGTTTCATTTCCATTTTTGTTAGCAAGTGTGTGAAGGGGGCTCTATGCATGTGTGTGTGTGTGTGTGTGTGTGTGGTAGAAGTGCCAAGGGCAGAAGTATCAGCAGACTGCATCTCATTATAGCCCCCCTTCCACACACCCCGCACCACACACACACACTGACGAAAATGGAAACAAAACTGAAAACAAAATTTTTGGTTTCATGCAATACCAATCTTGATACCAACAACACCGATAATGAAAAATGAAATTTTGTTATTGATTTTGTTATTATTGTTTTTGTTTTCATTATTGTAATAACGAAAACAAAAAACAAAAATTTTGTTTACGTTATCGAATAACAAAAATGAGGTGCACACCCCTAGTTCTTGCTTGCTGCCTGAGTTTTGTGGAACTCCCTTTCCCCCAGAGGTTCACTTGAGCCTGGACTTACGCATTTTCCAGAGGCAATGCAAAACATTTTTATTTGAAAAAGCATTTGGCAGGCGGAGATAGGTGTTGGTTAGAAGTTTTGGGTGGGGTTGAGGGCTGGGGGGAGGGTAGGAATTTTTAGGATTGTAAGCCACCCTAAGTCACTGTATGAATAGTGGCATATACATGCAAATAAATAAATAAAAAATGTCTTTAATTTTGCTATTGATGTAACACGGGGTGATTTCAGACGTTACGAGATCACGCTGAACCACACTGAACCACGCTCAACCCCCCCGCGGGGCCAAAGGGCCCGGAACGTCTGAACGGCGTGCGCCAGATGTTCATCACGCTCAATACCCACATGGGGTCAGTTTGAACCACGCTTCCCGGGCTAGCCGGGGGAAGGTCTCGGGAAGCGTGGTCAAACCAACCCCCACAGGGAACCAAGCAAAAGTAACGTCTGGACGCCAATCCCCCAGCGGAACCAAAAAAATGGAGCCCCGGCCGGGGACGAGGCACGCAGCGTCGCTGCCAGGCAACCAGCACCAACACAAACACCGGAGGGAGATTTAAAGCGAGAGCAGCAGCAAGCAAGCGTGGCGGGATGGAGCGAGGAGGGAAGCGGAAGAGAGCGGAGGCACGAACAGCGACAGCGGCGGGACAGGAGGCGGAGGACGTGCAGCCAGGCCCAGCGATGCAGGCGGAGGGGGCACAGGTGCAGGAAGGGGGCACACGGGAGCACCCGACCAGGGAGGCGCCCCGGGAACACCAACCACAGCTGCAGCCGGGTCGCGCCGCCCCGGGGACAGCGGCCGGAACAGGCCCACAGGAGGCACCCAGGAAACGGGTAAGGGCACCCACTGGGAGGGGAACAGGGGGCACAGGGGAACCCCCTGTGGAGGGGGCCGGGGGGACCCCGGGCGGAAGGCAGGGGGGCAGGGGGACCCCGGGCGGAGGGCAGGGGGGCAGGGGGCCCCCGAGAGGGCCCACACCCTCACCCAGCAACCAACCACCCCCCTTCCCCCCCCCAGACACGAAAGTCGGCCCGGGCGGACGAGCCCCAGGAGGAGCCCGGCCCCCGGCCCCCGGAGGCGCACCCCCAGGAGGAGGTGGAGGAGGAGCAGAGGCAGGTGCAGCATGAGCTGCACCGGGAGGAGGAACAGCAGGGGCCCAGCCGGAGGAAGGCCTATCACAGAGGGGGACAGTGGGGCCTCCAGGAGACCCGGGACTTCATACGGATCTGGGGGACCCTCGAGTACCAGGTGGAGCTCGCAATAAACCAGCGCAACGAGCATGTCTACCGGGACATCGTGCGCGACATGGAGGCGGCGGGGCACGAGCGCACTGTCAACCAGTGTCGCTCGAAGGCCAAGGAGCTCAAGAGGGGGTACAAGGCCCTCAAGGACAATAACAGCCGCTCCGGCCACGGGGCCCGCACCGCCCCCTACTACGATGCCCTGGACCGCATCCTTCACATGAAGGGCTCCATCGTTGCCCCACGCCTGGTGGGCAGCGCTGTGGTCCAGGGCAGGGAGCGGGCCGAGGTACCCCCTCCCCTCGCCGCCCGCCCGGTAGACACGAGCTCAGGGGACCCCCACCCCCAGGAGGACCACCCGGGACCCGCAGAAGCCCCAAGGCCCCCCCCCAGCAGCAGCCCGGAGACATCCCAACGCCGGGCCGGCCAGGCGGAGTCGGAGGTCGGCACCTTCACCACCCTCAGCCAGTGGTCCCAGGGGGAGCACTCCCAGGGTGAGGCGCCGGGCTCCGAAGGCTCGGAGACGGACATAGAGGGTAAGCGGGCCCCCAGGGCAGGGGGGGGGCATGACCAGGGGGCCGGTGGCAGGGGTGGGGGCCCTGCTGCAGGGGCCACAACCAGCCCCCTTCACCCGCTCCCCCCTCTCCCGCCCGCAGGACATGGGGAGCCCCAGGACCGGGCCAGCGAGACGGTGCAGGCCCCCGCGGAGGGCACAGGAGAGCAGGTGCCGGACCCAGGTAAGGCGGGAGGGCTGGGATGGCGGGAGGGCCCCCCGGGCGCCAGCCCAGGGGGGCCTCCGGCCTCAGTGGGGGAGGGGGGGCAGGGGGCCCCGGGACCCGACCCCGCTAGGGGACAGGGCCCTGCACTGACCCACCCGCCCATTTCCACAGGGCAGCCCCCGCGCGCGGCGCCTCCGCCGGCCGCAGCCCCAGCCCAGCGGATGCGGGAGTACCGGGCGCGGGTCCGCAGGCGCAGGGAGGAGCAAGCGGAGGACATCGTCCGCAGGGCGGAGGAACAGGGGGAGCGCATGATCGCCTCCGTGGACCGCATGGAGGCGGCCATAGAGCGGTCCATGGAGAAGGCCCTGGAGACAGACCGCCGGCTGGAGGCGGAGGTGCGCCTGGAGCGGAGGCGGGAGCGCCGGGAGCACCAGCGGCAGCAGGGGCTGCTCAGGGGCCTCCGGCAGGACATACAGGGCATGGTGCGGGAGCACAGTGCAAAGATGGACAGGTCCCACGACATTGGGACCTCCCTGCTCCTGCATGCGGGCACCATGTGTGCCTACGTGATGGCCGGCGCACCTCCGGGCGCCCTGCCCGCCCAGGTCCCCATGCCGGGCCCCTCGGCGCCCCCGGGCCCAGCCCTGCCGCCCCTGGCGCCCCCCCGGCCCCAGGGCCCTCGCATGCGCCTCCCAGTGCCCCCGGGCCTCCGGAGGGTCCAGCCCCCCCGGGGCGCGACCGGGGCACCGGGCACAGCTGCCCATCCGCCGCCCGGCCCCCTGCCGGGGCCGGGACCGGCCCAGGACACGGCAGGGGACACGGACAGTGGGGGGGAGGGGAGCTCCCAGAGCTCGGTGGGCCCAAGCGGCCGCACGAGGGGTCGGCCCAGGAAACGCGGGGGGATGGTGGGAAGGGGGGGGAGGGGGAGGGCCACATGAGGGCGGGTGGTGGACGGGGTCACGGGCACGGGGGTGGGGAGGGGGCACAGGGTGATTGTGTGAACTGTGTGGGCAATAAAGTGTTGTAAAGAGACAGTTGTCCCCGGCCCGTTTGTGGGGGGGACAGGGCTGTGGGACCGCGTGTACAGGGGCATGGGCACGGAACGGGGGGTGGGGCCCCCAGGGGCGGGAAGGCCCTCACAGCGGGCCCCCCCGGGCGATGTGGGTTGCAAGGGCGTTCCGGATCCTTTTGGCATACCGGTACTCCCGGGGGTTCCCTGCGTTCACGTACAGGGGAACAGGACCGGGGGGCCGGTGGGGCTCGGGGTACTCCAGGGCCGCCCCCTCGGTCTCGCACACATTGTGCAGAACGCAGCAGGCACCGATCACCAGGGCGGAGGTGGGGACGGTGAAGTCCAGGCGGCCAGCTATACTCCTCCAGCGCTGCTTCAGGGCCCCGAAGGCACGCTCCACCACGGTCCGGCTCGCACACAGGCGGGTATTGTATACCTGCTCCGCAGGGGTGCTCGGGACAGGGTAGACCTTCATCAGCCAGCGGGTCAGGGGGTAGGCGGGGTCCCCCAGGATGCAGGGGGGCATGGGAACACCCTCGATCCACCTCATGCCCATGTCCGCGAAGTCCCCCCGGTACATGCGGGCATAGAAGGGGGAGATGGTCATGATCCTGGCGTCGTGACTCCGGCCGGAGTTGCCCGTGTAGATGTCTATGAAGCGGGCCCGGTGGTCCACCACCCCCTGCAGGTGCAGGGAGTAGTATCCGTGCCGGTTCACATACTCCAGGGCCTCCCCCGCGGCCGGGCGCAGGATCTCGATGTGTGTGCCGTCCACGGCTCCGATGCAGTTCGGGAAGCCCCCGGCCGCGAAGCCAGCCATCACAGCGCCCTGGTCCAGGAGCTGGATGGTCCTGTCGAGGAGCACGCCCTCCACAGCCTCGCACACATCCCGCACGATGCAGGCGACCGTGCTGAGCCCCACCCCGAAGTGCTGGGACACGGAGCGGCAGGAGTCGGGCGTTGCGAGGGCCCAGACCCCTATGGCCACCCGCTGGACCATGGGGATGGGCTCCCGCATGGAGGTGTGCTGCCGCTCCAGCCAGGGCGTGAGGAGCTCCGCTAGGCGCAGCAGGGTGGCCTTGCCCATCCGGAAGTGGGACCCCCACTCGGCCTCCCCCCAGTGGGCCTGGGCCCGCTCCCACCAGGCCTGGGGCCGCTCCGTGACCCATAGGCTCCGCGCTATGGGCATAGCCAGCAGCGCTGCCCGGCGGAGGGTCTGCGTTGCCCAGCGGAACCGCCTCGCGGCCCCTCGGAGCGCAGCGGGCCGGGTGAGGCTCCGGCAGGCGGCCAGCCACGCCCCCCAGGCCCGGCGCCGAGCCCTGAGCCGGGCACGGACTCTCCTGCGGGCCTGCTGGCCCCGGAGGCGCACGCCAGCCCGCAGGGCCAGGACATAGCGCAGGCGGACGGCCAGGTGCACCCTCTCGGTCAGGAGGCACAGCTGCTCAGTGTGGTCACGGTGCCACTCAGCCGCGAGCGCGAGGAACATCCAGTTCCCACCTGCCCTATCGCGCTCCATGGTGCTGGGGCCCCGGTGGGGGCTGGGAGCGCTTATGGCGGCCCGGTGCTGGTGGCTCCGCCCGGGGGTCGGCCTCGCGGGCCTGCGCGCGCCCTGTGCCGGTGCGTTCCGGCTGCTCCCGCCCCCAGCACCCCGGGCCCCCTCCCCTCGCTGTTTGTAGCGGGATGGCCTTGAAGGTGCGATTAGGCAGACAGAGAGCTCGCTGTTGTTCTCTGCAGCTGTGCCGGGCCCGCACCCCACGCCTCGCTCTGTTGTGCTACAATGTTGCGGTGCGGGCCCGTGTTCCCTGTCCCGGGGGCCGGGCCGAGCCTCTCCCGGCCCTGGGCAGTCTGTGTGCCCTCCGGGCTCCGTGTCCCATTCCCTGTTGTGCTGGACCATGGCTGGCTGCCCATCCATGGGGCTCCCGCTGTCCGGCCCCCAAGGGGCCCCCCATATCTGGGCCTTCCGCGAGACCATGTCTCTGTGCGACCTGTGGCACACCCCTGCCGTGCAGCTGCTCCTGGCCGGGCCGGGGAGCCGTGCAGGTGCCTACGAGAGCCTGAGCTCCGGGCTCCGTTACTTTGGCCATGTGGTGAGCGCCCGTGATTGCCGGCTGCATGCGGAGGCCCTGGGGCTGGCTCGTTTCCCCGAGGGGCGCATCCCGGAGGTGCTGTGCGCCCATGTGCCCTGGAGCGCCTCGGAGACCGTGTCAGCGCTGGTGGTGTGTGGTCTGGGCGCCTACTCGGAGTGCCTGGCCGAGGGTGGCCCTGCCTTGGCCGTGAGCTACTTCTCCTGTGTTCACGGGGCCCGTGGGTACCAGCGCACCCGTGGGGCGGCGTTCCAGCGGCTTCTGGAGCTGGGGCATCTTCCGTGGCCCCCTTCTGCTGCCTGCTGTGTGCCGGAGCCCTCCGCGGTGGAGATGTCATCCCTGTTGGCGGTGTGGGCGCGTGTGGATGTGCAGCTGGCCCTCACCATGCCCGATCCCTTCGAGGCCTACTACCTGATCGCCCACTACATGTCCTTGCAGGGGTACCGCCGGGGCATGCTGCACTGGCCCCACCTGGTCCACCGGGCGGGCCACCCGGGCCCTGGGGCCAGCGGGGCCCCCGGCAGCGGCCCGTGAGCCCCGCGTCGCTGGCCTGCCCCCCCCCGCGTGGTGCCCCCGTGTGGGCTCCCGCCCCGGCCCGGGGGGGGGCCTGGTCCCCGCTGGCCGCTCCCGACCTGCGGACCCCACCTCGGTGAGCTCCCGCCCGCCTCGCTGCTTGCTGCTGCCCCTGGCCGTGGTCCTGGGCCCCCTCCATCCCCGTGACTCCGTGGGTGCTGCCTGAGCGTCGCTGGTGCTGCGGAGGAGCACCGCTGGACCCGGCTGCCCTGCCTGTGCCAGCCTTTGACTGTGGGGCCCCCTTCCTCCTCCTCCTGGCGCCCCTCCGCCGGCCTCGCTGTGCTTTGGGGGCCCCCAACGTGCCTTGCTCCGGGGGTCCGCCCCCCCCCCCCGAGACTGCCTCTGTTCCTGTGGGGGCACCTCCTTGGACTGGACTGGACTGGGGTGGTGTGGGGGTGGGGGTTGCTGCTGTCTGTGCCTTGCCCCGTGGTGGTGCCCCCCCCTCCCTGCCGGTGTTCCGGGTGGGGTGTTCCGGGCGCCCCTTCCCCCCTTCCCGGCCTTTCCCTGGTGTGTGTGTGTGTGTGTGTGTGTGTGTGTGTGTGCCCGGGCGTGTGGCCGTGCATTGTGCCCCGCTGCGGGACCGCTGTGTGAGCCGGCTGTCAGCCTGTTCTCGCTCTTCCCCCCTCCCTTCCCGTTTCCCTTGTGTGGGCGTTCCCTTGTGTGCCTTGTGGCTTCGTTTGCCCTCAGTCGGCCATGTCTGTGTCCCGCCCCTGCCCGGTGCCTTGTGGGGGTTTAGCGCCCGCCGGGGGTTCGGCTGCACGTCTGTTGTGCTGCCACGGGCCGCGATGGTGCGGCCCGGTTCCGGCCCGTGGTCCCGTTCCCGGCACGTCTGTTTGGGTCGTTTTCCAACCCCCGGGCGTGGTTGCGCTGTTCGCCCCCCCTGGTGGTTCGCTGTGGTGAACCGGCCGCCCGTAACGTCTGAAAGTACCCACGCTCTGAGTGCCATTTATGGACGGAGAGGTGTTATAAAACTAAACTAAAATAAAACAACAATAGCAATAACAATAAATTATTTATTATTATTATTATTGATATTAACCTATTAAAATAGTTTTTAATGGGTGCCAAACGTTTTCAGCACAATCTGAAGCATTGATCTAACCATCCAATTCCCACATACTCTCTGTTTGCCTCTTCAAGTCTCATTAATTTTCAGTTGAGGATTGAATTTATAATGGAGAAACCAGAGACTAAAGCCTTTTTCACACGGACGCCCCCCCCCCCTCACTGGGTGTGCGGGAGGGTGTGCATTGGGGGTGGGGCATCCGTGCACACACCATGGCGGTGGGTGTATGTACGGGCAGGGTGCACACCCATCTCCACCCATCACCCACCAATGGATCCAGCCATCAAAACGGAGGAGGCTCCATGGGTGGAGATGTGTGTTGCTCATGGGAAAGGGGGACACCCACCGCCGGCGCACACCCATTCCCCCACCCAGTAGAGCCATGTGAAAATAGCCTAAATCTGGACTACGTGCGGACATTTGGTGGAATTTGGTTCAATGTAATTTACCCCAGCTGAAGGTCTGTCTAAAGAAACCTAGCTGTAGGAGACTGTCACTGCCACCCATGGCAGGCAAATTATATCAACAACATTGGGAGAAAGTCTGGAAACTAAAACCCTGACAAACCCTTAAATCTGGGCAGTTCTTTCAGCAGCATGATCAATGTCATCATTGTGAAAGGAGTAGCTAAACCGTTTCTTAACATGATGAATGGGGCTGGAGTCAGATATGGAATTTATTACAGAATGCTGAAGGAAACACGGACATGTCTTCTTTCTTGATGTAATGAGAGAGAGAGAGAGAACTTAATTGAGCCACTGAAAAGGAAGTTACAGAAACAAGTACAGGACCTCAATTACAGCTGCAACGTGCCAATTAGTGTGAAACAGTTAGCAAGACAGAATCTAATGCAAAGAACTTGCAGGAGCTGAAAAAGACTGTTGCTATTGGAAGACCACCTAAAAACAGTGAAAGCAGCACTACGCTGGAATGATTACTCAGTGAACTTTGTGAATTATATAAGCGGTTAAGATAATCAAAGGGGAACCTCCAATCAGTAAATAAATAATAATCAATCAGTCACTAACTGATCAAATGAGCTGCTCAAAAATATCCGCTAAGTGCCTCTTGAGATGGGAAGGGAAATGCTGAGTCTCCTTCACCGAAAATCATTTAGACCAACCCATAGTTGCACTTTCCCTATAAAAATTAAGCAAGTATGCAAGAAATAATTCTATTCGGGACTGGAGAAATATATATATATATATATATATATATTTATTTTTTCCAAAAGTGGGAAATGTTGAGAGCTGGTTTTCCTCAACTTGGATAAATGAAAAACAAGAGGAAAATTTCAGAAAAAAAAGACCAGATTGGGGTTTTAAAAAATTCTTTAAAAAAAAAATGGTGGTAAAAATCAGCAAAACTTTTTTTTTACCTATTAAATTGTTTTATAATTTTTTCAACTTTTTAATTTAAAAAGTGTGAATAATTTTAAAAGGTTTTCTGTGGGGAAAAAAGAAGTTTGGCCAGCTTTCCCTTCTTTATGTATTTCAGCACAAAGATACATTCAAGATTTCTTTATCATCTTGGAATTTGTACCTTCAGATGACTTCATTTGCTACAAAATGAATTCTTCTTCTTTGTGAGAAAGAACTAAACACTGCAGTTCTGGTCCAAGTACCTATCTAGTTTTCATCTACTTATCTTACACCTCTATGGTATCCACACATTTATTATTAATAATAAATAATAATAATAATAATAATAATAATGTATTTATTTATTTATTTGTATAGCACCAGTGGTGTACCTGGCACTTATACAATCAGTAATTATAAACAAGTCCCTACATCAAAGGACTTACAATCTAAGAGAGACAAAAGGGGAAAAGGAGACATGAGAGAGAGGTGAACATCCGGAGAGACAAGGGGTGATTTCAGACATGATGGTCAGCTGCTTTCACCACGGGCCATGGGGTGGTTCGGACCACGGCCGGGGGTGAAGGGGCATGCCAACAGATGTGGACCCCACTGCCCCTGGCCGTGGTCCGAACCACCCCATGGTCTGTGGTAAAGCGGCTGGCTGTCACGTCTAAAGTGGCACACACACACCCGGAGGGGCGGCGCCGTGCGGCGCAGAGTGCTGCCGCATGGCCCTGCCCCCTGTGTTCCCCGGCGGCCCTTTCCCCTCCTGACAGGCAGCAGCCAGCAACCACGGGCAAGGGGTGAATGCCATTTACCGCGGTGAATGGTAAGTAACCAGATGTTACTTCCCATTCACCACGGCCGTAGTGGCCTTTCACCACACTTCTTGAACTCCTCGCATCCGGAGGTCCAGAAGTGTGGTGAATGCAAACACGGGTCACATTTGACTGTGGTGCACATCTGGCGGTGAGCCAACAAATGTTCACCACAGTCAAATGCGGCCCGTGTTTGACCGTGGTTCAGCCGGGGTGAATGTCAGATGCGTATCGTCTGAAATCACCCAAGGATTCACTTTGTTACAGGGAAGAGATTCTGAGGGAGGGAGGGATGAGAATGCAATTTCACTCATGAGGCCTTTCAACTCATGACCAGGGAAAGCCTGATGGAACATGGAAGAGGTACACTATTCTGGGGACCGGAGAAGTTTCACCGGTTATCGGTCATACCTTTCCGTATTGCAGAGCTACGGTATTGTAGCTCTGCATCACCACATGGTATAAACGCTCTGGTTGTGATCCAAAACCCACTTAGTGTGGGGTAGCTCAGGGATTCAATGGGGCTTCTTAATAGCACTACAGCCCTGCCAGTGTGGTTGCTTATAAACGACAGACTTACAAATAATTAGAACCCAGACGAAAATCAAAGTAAATTGGATCGTAGACCAAGCTATATTTATACATTATCCAACCCCAGTTTATGTGGCCCTACCTGCTTCTTAATCCAATTGCATACCCTGTTGATGGCCACTCCAAACTATGACCGAACCTTCCATGGTGAAGTCAACTGCTCAAGTAACTCTGAAGCGGGGTTGGTGTGACATCAGAGAAGATGAGACAATCTCCACCCTTTTGCCTGTAGCTAATTTGCATGTTGCATGTCTGTTGGTTGTGCTGAATTAATGGTATAATGGAAACAGGGCAAATAGGTTGAGAAATATTGGCAAAGTCATTTGGATCTTCCCAGGTTTAACTAAAATCAGTAAAGTTGTTGTCATTGAAGCCTGGGACATTCCTTGACATTTTTAATTGACCTGAAGTGGTTTTCAAAATGACTGCATTACAGACAAACAGAGAGGGGAGAGAGTCCGGCTGAGGGTCTTGTTTTGCTCAGCTAATGGCCTAGATTCAGATGTCCACCAAGGTGTGTATAACATTGTTATTATATTTCAGTAACTTTTTCTCAACTCTCTGTGTCTATAGGCAATTCATTTAATCTTTTCTTTTTTCAGTTTCTTTATCTGGAAAGAATTGTTCATTAATTTTAGCGATCTTGGAACTCTTTAGTACTAGAGATTCAAACTTCTTGTCTGTGGGATTCCATTTTGGGACAAGTCTAATCATGTGATCTCAGACAGCAACAACAGCAAGCAAATCACATGGACCACCAATCTAAGATTGTGACTCCTTTCAGGAACCTCTGCCCTAAGTGATCTTGCTTTAAAACAGAGACTAATTCATGGAAGTTAATTTATTTTAATTTTATTTTATATATTTATACCCCGCCCCTCCAGCAAGCAGCTCGGGGTATTCTGCACTTAATGGAAGTGCAGAAAACCTTTGGAGCAAGTGTACATAAAGTAAAAACCTATCCTCAAAAGCCATGTAAGGTCAAAAAAACAGTTACTATAAAACAGCTTCAGTTACCACCAGTATGTTTCCATAGACAAAAATTTCAACTAGCTAAATGCAATCTCACTCTGAGCCAGTCCTTAGTTTTTCTTTATTTAAAAAACAAAACGGTTGGCAGTCAGTCAGGATGATAAAGTTTCATGCTTCCTTTTACCCTTACTGAGAGAAATTAAAGTTATCTGAGTCATGTACTGCTTCCATCAGCGTCCTCTTTGAGATTTGCTCAAATATGTTATCATTAAACAATGCACTAGCTAAAATCTGGGCTATTTTTTATTTATAGCCAACTTCTTTTAGATTAAAAAAAAAAGTCCTAGCTAAGGTTTTCAGGACGTCGTCGTTTGACTAAGAAAAGAATGGTAGCTGTTATTTTGAAGTTTTTGACTAACGTTACTTTTCAGTTTAATCCTCTGTCTCATAATTCTGGATTTGATAAATTCCACAAGAAGGTATCATTTTCCTACAGGGACTCAAACTTCTGGGCAAGTTCCAGATGTTTTGAGATGTGGACTACGTAAAACCCCAATAGCTGAGGTCTTATCAGTCTGCATTTTAAAAGTTCCCGGAGTTGCACAGCACTGCGGTTTCCAACGGCGCCTGGGTGACTTCTGGTTTTTTTAAGCTGTGAGAGAAATGTCTCCCATCCAAAAACGCCCTGTCATACGGAGTTCTAAACCCATAACCAGAAAGTTAGAAATTCTTGGGCAGTTCAAAAAGCCGCAGCAGGGCACTTAAGGATACATACTAGAGCTTCAATGGGTACCTCATTTGCTACCCAAGGGTAATACCCACATTTCAAAATACTGTTTTGGATACTTGATGGGCTACCGGATCACCGACTGGTTGGATACCCCAAATATCGGTAATTTCCAGTAGCGATTTTTCAATTTTCCAGTTACCAATTGGTAAATCAGGACAGAAAACTGGAAAATGGGGACAGAAAACTAAAATATCGGGACTGGAAATGATATTCCAGGGCACTGGATGGATACCCAAATCAGGTTGAAACTGAATACCAACTGGTACCTGATGTTTTCAAGCCAGTTTGAGTAACAGATATTCAACAAGGATCTGTAGATACTCATTTCAGTTCTACATAATCTTTGACCAAGTTTTAAAAAAATTACATTCAGGTGAAAGCATTTTCTCTATATCTGACACTTGCCGGAAAGCTATTCAGTCCTGTCCCCGTACATTTTACTCTTGGCTTTTTGTGTCCTATGTCTGCATTTACCTTCTTCTTTCTTCTTTGCTTGATACATGAATTGCATCCCCTCCCTTAAGGTTTTCTTTCTTTTTTGAATGTAACAAGGCTCCCAGACATGGAAATTCTTTCTTTCTTTTTTCCATTGTAGGTAATACTGTTTTAGGTCTTTATAGAGTTTCAAACTTATCGAGTGTAAAATTCCCTCTTCCTAGGCATTGGGATGACAATGGCTTTAAATGGCTTGAAAGAAGCAGCACTTCAGCTGTCATTCCCTTTATTTTAACCTTAATTTTTTATTTTTTTTTAATGACAGCACAGAGAAGAGATCCACAATTGATGCTGATGAAGCCAGCTTGACTTCACTATTGAATAAAAGCAATGTGTTAGGCCTGCAAAGTCAGCTTAAAAACACAGTGATAAACTACAGAAGGTTCTCTGCACTGGAAATAAAATCTGGTGAAGACAGTACAGGCCCATGGGCGGAATGAGTTAGGAGGATACGGAGGACGTGTCCACCACAAAGTTAAGGGTGTGGAGGATGGCAATAGGCCTGTCCCACCCTAAACTTTCAGATAACATGGGCAGCCCAGATGAGTATGCTCCCTCCCTGTTTCCTACAGCCAGGGAGCGAGGACAGGGTTTCATTTCTCCCACACAGCAGGGCACAGATATTGGAGGAAGCCACCGTTCAATTGCCATTACCTATTTGGCCACCACCCACTACGACTACTGCTTCACAGCTATTTCCCCTGGCTTCAGTCCTCCCACACTGATGCTGGGACTTAGTAACTCAAAGGGTCTTGTTTCCTGAATATTGGCCACTTCTACATGAGCACAGGGGGTGGGGGAACATGTGGGATCGCAGATTGCGGTAGGAGCAATCCCGGGAGGTTCCACTTGTGTGCGGCGGGTTTAGCCCATTTCTAGCATGATTTCCATCACGTGATGCAGGGCTGGATTTTTGAGTCATGCATCATGTGATGGAAATCATGCTAGAAACGGACTCTCTCTCTCTCTCTCTCTCTCACTCACACACACACACACACAAGCAGAGAATTCCGGGACTGCTCCTAAAGTTCCCCTGCCCCCCACACTTGTCTGCAAGCGGCTCCCCCTGCCATTCCCTAGTGTCCCTCACAAAGCTTGGAAAAAGGTTACACCTCTGGCTACAGCCAACTATCACACTAGCCCACTGTAAGGAGGAAAAGGTAACACATTAGGCTGTGGGTAAGAGTAAAGCTGTGGGTAAAGAGTAACGCTGAAATGGGTAATTGATTTAGTGGCTGTGGATAATACCTGCCTTTTTAGATATGGTTTAGGTATCCAGATCGGTACCCAAATACTGTTTGAGTATTTGAAAAATCAAAACTTCAGATACCAGTCATTCAAATACCCCAAATTCCTCCCAAATCCGAAATAATACCTGGGGGAGGGGGGTGGGGGGAATCAGAAATCTGAGACAAAGTCAGTATTTCGGTCCACCAGTTTGCTGGTATTTTTACATTTCAGCATTTTGGGTATCCAAACTGAATAGATGGGATTTTTACCTAAGCAAGCATTACTCCTTCAGACACAACCACCATTATTGGACACAACCCAGAACTCACACATGCACGGCATAGGCGTGTACGCGCAGGTTCCACATGATTTCTGTGCAATTTGCGCACGCGCCACAGTCCCAGTAATGGAAGTGCATGTGGGTTGCATGCGGACTGCACGCACTTCACATGTGCCGTGCGTGCTTGGCCGCGGTGTTTGGGGTGGGCCCCAAAGGCTGTAGACACAAAAACCATTCAAAGGTGCCCTCAGTACAAGTCCGATGAAAATCCCAGTAGTAGACCTGCATACATGGAGAGATTATTTCAGGACCGTCTGAATATTCCATCTAGAATATGTCCACGGCACACCACATCCTGTGACTTTACACCTAATAAGAAGCTTAGAAGACTTGAAACATGGAACAGATACAGTCAACAGAACATACAAAGTGGCAGAGCATGTGATGTGATGAGCATAACAACGATGCAGACTCAATAGTTAGATCTTGGAACCTACAAGCAGCTAAGCCCAGGAAGGGTTTCATTTATAGATTCATAGAACTATAGAGTTGGGAGAGATATCGGAGGTAATTTAGTCCAACCCTCTTCTGTCCCCTAGGCTTCAAATGGCTCTTTATGAGTACGGAGTTTATTGTGCATCAAAGCTGAGAAAAGTGGATGTCTGTCCCAAATAGGGCTGAAACTCACCCTTGCATTTCTCACAAATCCTGGAGAGAATTGGGTTCTTCCTGAGTTTTGCAAGAATGGGAACGGATCAAAAATTGGCCAATTCTCAACCCATTTTCGCACGGCTGAAAACCAACTCTGTGCGTGCACAAATGGTCACTGCGGCCATTCTGTGCAGGTGTACAGTATTTTTGAGAATCTCATGGGAACAATGCCCATTCTTGTTTCAGCCCTAGTTCAGCAACGCAGCCTATCAGGCTGGTGTAGATAAAGGACACCAGTTTCCGTGGCTGTTGTTGTAGCCAGACCCACATCCAATTGTCTTTCACTTTCTCAACTCAATGGATCAGGTATTGATTCAGAGCAGGGTAGACTGGAGGCAACCATCCAGTGGGAGGACCAAGCAGGAATGGACTCCACAGCCTTCAGGAATGCAACTGTCTTCACCATGCGCTGCAGACACCATGCCTCTCCGCCATAGCTGAAAGCAATCCCCCAAACCACCCTCAATGTGTATTCCAGATGAACACACACTGCATACAGTACATCTCTGTATTATATCGCCTATTTTATTCTGCCCTTTCATTGCGTTGATAGCTAGAAGGACTTGCTAAGCTCTCATGCACAGTTCAAGTGAATTCCTATTGCTTATTTCCATTAGATCACAAAATCCATTCTGTTGGCTGGTCTAAATTTCGTTAACCATCTGGACAACATAATGAACTCATTCGCATACTCTGTGGCACACAAATACAGCTAATTTATTCAAGCTGTTTCGCCATTGTCGCACACCCAAATCCTCTTAACGATAACAAGATTAGGCGATTCTCTCTCATGCAGTTTGGCCAATATCTCCCATTCTGATATATCTTCTTCATATAGTCTGTCCAGCTACACCAGAATGATAAACTGGACAGGCTACCTTGAGTCATTATGCTTTGATTATCACCCCTCATTGCTTTCTCTGTTGTTGTTTTTTTTCTTATGTCATGAGACAGCAGATGATGCTACACAAATTACCGCCGGTCAGACTCTGCCACCCTTAGTCGCTAGGAACGCTCCGCAAATAGAGCCACTGGAATCAAATGCTGTTAAAAACAGGTTCTTTAATACAGGCCCAGTTCTAACCTACTGAAGTAAAAACCTTACAAATTGTGGGGTCGGCCCTAAATTCATGTACGCGTATGCAAGTTGCGTGGAGTTTGCGCGCACATCATATTCCCCATAAAAAGTGTGTAGGGTTTAGGATTAGCCCCAGAGATTAGAGCTGAAATAGTAAAGGGTTTGCTATCGGTGGGTATTATTTGCATTTTCTGTCCTCCCTCCCCACCCCTTCAGCACCCAAACATCCGTGATTAAAAACAGGTTGTCTCCTGTACCCAATTTTTTTAGTTATTCCATTCCATTTTGTATCGTGTTCTGTTTTTTTAATCTTGCTATTTCGGTCATTTTGGTATTGCTGTTGCATTATTTATAGCAATTGTGTATGTGCAATGGTGTAAATATTCACACAAGGATGGAATTTAAATACCAAAATGATGAAAAAACTGAAATGGAATAAGCAAAACAGATACCCGATGAAGTGCAAATGGATATCGGTTATCGGCCCAACTGGCATTTTTTTAGTTTGGGTAGTGTAGAGTTGATGAGGTTTTTTGTGTGTGCGTGGGGGTGGGGGCGGAGTTGGGTTCCCATTTCAGATCTCATAGAAATATTATTTTAGGATGTGTTGAATAATCTGCAAAGCAAAAACAAAATGCCCAAGGACACACCATATTGTGTGTCTAAATCAAATATCATTTTATACGATAGCTTCAGCCACCCTAATCACACGGGGAAAAAAAATCTGAATTTCTATTCTGAACAAGCACTCATTGCCTTATCTTCACAAGCAAATTATTTATACTGGGCTTTCAATTTGCAGAACCCTTTGGAATAATTATGTCATTAATCTTCACATCAATCCTCTGGGAGAGGCAAGGCAGTAGTATTATGCCCATTTTACAGATGGGCATCTGAAATGGAGAGTTAGGGTGTTAACCAAAAAGATGACAGCCCATAATAGCCCACACCTGCCCATTCAATAAATGGTTACCCCACTGGCCATGTAGCCACTACCAACGGCCAATCATTCTCCATTCATGGCTGGGTCTTGGAGAATGTGGAGTCCACTGTGCGGGTGAATGTTGGCTAATGTGCATCCACGTCTGCATCCCATTAATTAGGTTGCGTGCAGCAACTCCATGAGTACAGGTCTGCCAGCACCATAGAACCGCTGGTGAAAATCCTAGAGCATCCAAGCAGAGACCACTTCCTGACACTCTCCCCGCTTTACTCTCACTTGCACTGCCAGTGGGGGGCTGCCCATTTATTAGGCTGGAATGTTAAATATGTCCATGGGGGATGAGCGGGGGCTTCATTGACTGAACCCAAACTCCAATGGGCAAGCATTTACTTTCTTAACAGTCTTTGTGCGCTACCCAAGGTCAGTCAGTGATTCCATGGCCAAACTGAGATATGAACCTATGACTCCCAGCTCTGTGTCCTCAACCACAGACTCATTTGAGAGTCGGAACAATCCTCTACATACTTTGCCATGTTAGCAAAGGGGCTGTCGGAGCTCTCTCTGACTTAACGCCAGGCATTGTGATGCCAGGATACTCTGCGGAGGATGAGGCGATGGAAAAGGGGTGGGACAAAGGCACTGTTATACCCCCTTCTGACATAACCCCGCACCTTACCAAGTGTCATGACCTCATGGCTCTCCATAAGGACAGGCCATATTGGAAAAAATACAGGAAAGCTGCCATAGCCCACCTCCTTTCTGATGTGGCTACCTCCTTCTGCCAATTTTGTAGGATGGGCAGGGGTGCCGCTGGTTGCCTCAGCTGTCCTCAGAGCCCAGAGAGACTACATCAAAACTTGGAATCTTTGGGTGAAGCCTGGAAAAGTGGCAACTCTCTCTCTATCCGTGACGGCAGGCAACGCTAGAGAAAATTTCAGGACATGATCCACCCCTTTTGTATAAACATTAAACAATGCTACGGATACCACTGAAAGCAAGCACGTCTGAAGATGACGTGTTCTTTCAAAAACATTATCACCTGAATGTTTTCATGTACCGCAATTCCAGTTATATTAATCAAAATTCACCTTTTGCAAAATTCCGACTCACACTGCACACACCGTTCACTGAATCTTCAGTGGCTTGTTGTTACACTCATTAACTATGCCTGTTTTGTTCATTAACTAGACCAGACCTTAGGCTGAGGTAATAACAGGTGATGACTTGCCCAAAAAATATTATGCAGTACTTAATTATTATTATTTTTAATAATAATAATAATAATAATACATTTTTAAAATAAAATCAGGGCTCTACCCCTGAAACCACACCAACTACCATTAAAAGTTGCCCAGCCCAGAGTTTACCGAAACAGGGGACTGCACGCTAGTGTCCAGCTAACAAGCCAAACGTTGGACTAATCTGCCTCTCTGCAGCTGGATGTAAAAGATAAGTTCTTGTGATTTAATCTATAAAGCAGCCAGTGCAGATGATGGGGAAGGAAAGTCATTCATGAAAACCAAATAAACCATTCAGGTTTTTATGCCTTTCATTTCCAATGCTAAAGTGGCCAAGAATATTAGACTTTACCTGTTCTTTCACATTTTAAACTCCTCCTGGGAACACTTTCCACTGGGGCTGAGCACTGACAAGCCTCCTCCTCCTCCCCCCACGGCCCCCACCTTAAATGAAGCCCTGATATTAGAGCAACTTGACCCTATTCAGTAGGCAAAAGCGTCTCATCTCTTGATGCCAATAACAGCCACCCATTATTAAATATTGCATTCGTCGAGAACCAATTCAGTTCAATCTATTTAGAAACAGTTCACTTTTTACGTGTTGCCCACTTGGCATAGCTGGGAGTACCGAGGAACTAATGGAGAGTCTGAGCAGCCAAGCCAACAACTTCTCACACTACTGACAGAAAAATGAAAAGGGAAAGAAAGGTGAGAGACCCGCTGAGCTCCAGTGACACACATTAATAGCTGGAACACATCGCATCAATTTCCTCGGGTTCAGAATTCTCTTCTTGACTGTTGGCTTGGATGGTAATAGCTTGAACAGCGATGCTGGATCCCAGAATGTGTAAGATTTACTTATCTGCATATTCCCCTGTGACTTCCTCTGCCATTGTCCTCACCTCCCTGCCAGGAGGAAGCCTCTTTACTTTGGGGCATAGGGTGGTTTCCCCATGTCCCTTCCAGATACCTTGCCATTTCCCAGCCCCTCCCCACCCCTTCTCATGGCTTTCCTGCTCCCTGGTACCTTCTACTAGTGTCTTCCAGAGTAAGCAGTCTCTTGCCACTCTGCCTTCCTTTCCAATCTCTTCCTCCCGCCAGGCTCCTGTCTCCTCATGTACTCCTCTCCCCAGGGGACACGCCCATCCCTTCTCCTCCCTGCAGTCCCAGAATCCCTTTATGCTCCAGGTTCGGGTGGACACGCCACACCTGCCCCTGCACCCTCCCTGGCGCTGCCTCTCTTCCAATGCGCTATGACGACATCAGAGGTGCATCCACTCAAGTGCCGGGTGCCCCACCGGTCCATTGCTCCATCCACTGCTTGTTGCCTCTGTTCCCGTCGGGCTGCCAGATAGGCGAGTCCCCCCTCGTAATGGGCTCAGCTCCTCCGCCACACCCCCTGTGTCCTGTCATGTTCTCTCAGGTGAGCCAGGAACAGCCTTTTGCAAATACCACCATTGCAGCAGGTCCAGACAACTTGGGCCCACAGGGGCTGCCCTACAGCTTTGGAACTTGCTTCCCCTGGGAGGTTAGCCAAACCCCAAGTATCTTCAGAACACAATGTAATACCTATTTATTTGACTGGGCTTTTAGTGGCAAGGGATTTGGAGAATTTTGATAGGATTTTGGGGATAGGAGAGGGATTGGGTTTACTGGAATTTTATTTGTTTTTACTGGATTTTATATTTTTCTATTGTAAGCCGCCCTGAACTTACAGGCCAAGCCATCAGGTGTCCAATCACAGTACTCAAGTAGGGCACCTGACTTCCCCCAAATACCTGGTATTGACATTACTAAGTTACCAATTTACTGATCATTAAAATGGCATGTCAGTACAGGAAATGCATGCAACAGAATGTTGAAAAACTGGCTATCACAAGATGGAAATCTGACACATCGGGTAACCCATCGGGCACTAATCAAGTAGTGATTAATAGTGCCCGGTTGCTGGCTCAGGTTGATTTTTAGGGGTATGACCATTTTTTTAAGCTACTCATTTCAGCTTTATTTCCCATACTTACCCAGTTTGCCCTAACAACAACCTGGTAATTATGGTGTCAGAGTACCGAGTATTCACTGAATAGCAAGTATTTTGGAGCCAGTCCTCGGAAACTCAGAAATACTTGTGAATACATTTTTTACGATTTGTTTTAGCCCTATACTTCACTTGATACTGTCTTAGTCTCCAGGTTTCTCCATCTCTCCTTGTAACTAAGCTAAGCACTTGCACCTGCCACTTCTCAGCTTCACCATCATCATATGGGTAAAATAATCTAGAAATGAATCAGGCCATTTTTAAACAGACCACGATGTGTGCGGGATGGGTGTGCGACTGCAGTGGGTGGAGGTGCACCTGATCCCACAGGCGCACACCCATCTCCACCCACGGAGCATCGGGCATTGGAGCCCATTGCTCCGTGCGTGGGTGATGGGTGGAGATGGGTGTAGAGCGGGAGCACACACACAACTTCACCCATCCCCCATGGCATTCACACGGGTGCCTCCACCCAACTCCATGCAGCAAAACTGTGTGGAGATGGGTGGGGATGTCTCGTGTGAAAAGGGTCTCAGCGTAAATAAGAATATGTTATTTCATCCTTCTAGTTAACCTGGTCAAAATAGGCTATCTAGAACGGAAAGGTGTACCTGATTTAATACTCTTGGAAAACACACGATTTTCAGTAGATATCCAACTACCTGAAAAATTGGTTATTTCTGTTAACGATTTACTGATTGGTTACTTACCAATCAGTAAATCAGGACAGAAAGTCAAAAAATCAGGATCGTAAGTTGATATTCTGGGACTCTGGGTACCTGAATCAGGCACTAATCAGGTATCGATTAGTACCTGTATGCCGCAGATTGAGTCAGGTCCTGGAAGTTCAACGCATATCCCATTTTTACTAGGTCTGAAATGAGATATTCCGCAAAAAGGGGAAATCTCATTGACATCCTGGTTCCTGATTCTGTCTCGGTCAAATTGAGAACCTCTCAGTACTCGACAATGTCTCATTTTATTTCTCGATTTACTGACTTTCCGATTAATGGGATCCTGTTTACTGCTTTACCATTTAACACATCGCTATTTAATGCTTTGCCGTCCATTTCAATCCTGAGGGGTAATACTGCTATTACCTTTCTCTCCGTCTCCTCAGTCAAAACCCTTGTTTACGCCATGGTCATCTCTCGCCTTGACTACTGTAACCTCCTCCTTACTGGTCTCCCCCGCTCTCACCTGTCCCCCCTTATCTCCGTCCAAAACTCTGCTGCTAAGGTCATCCACTCAGCCCGTTGCTTCGACCACGTGCAGCCTCTCCTCTCCTCGTTTCACTGGTTCCCCCTTCCAGAACGCGTCCTTCACAAACTCCTGGTGTTCACGTAAAAATCTGTCTCTTATACACATCTAGATGTGTATAAGAGACAGCCTTACACACTCCTCCATGCACTCTTTGCTCATCCTCTGCCCCCTCCCTCCTGGTCCCCTAACCACCTTCGTCCCTTCTCCCTTGCAGCTCCCCACACCTGGAACTTTCTCCCTCCCTACATCTGCCTTGCCCCCTCCCTCCACACCTTCAAATCCCTCCTCAAAGCCCACCTCTTCCTCACCGCCTTTCCTGACGCCTGCTAGAACTTGCCTTCAATATTTACTGTCTGCCCTCCCCGCAGACTCCTGCCTAACTGCAACCAAGTCAAGCACGCGCACCTGAGACTTTGCATCCGCTGAATGTTATTTATCCCGTGTCTCTCCCTATGTCCACTCTCCTGGTCTCCCCTCTCTGTGTCTATTAAATTGTAAGTCGTAGGCAGGAACTGTGTCTATCTTATTGTTCTGTAGAGTGCCAGGTACATAGCTGGCGCTATACAAATAAATAAATAATAATAATAATAATAATAATATGGCATTTCTTGCATTCTATTTTCCCTTGTATTACCATGACACTCATTGGCTGGTATGCAGATCCCTTTATTAATCTGCAATCTAGTTGCAACGTACTGCAGTTGTTGGAAAATCAAACCTGATTCCTGATATGGTAAAATTATTCGTGAGTTCAAATTTTCCTGTTCTCTTCAGCCCTAGTCTTTTATTAAAGACACTTGTTTCAACTCCCTTGGTCAAAGGAAGGGGGATAACATAGAACAAGAGTTCTAATTAGAGGCACTGGAGTGGAGGTTAAGCAGTACTACTGAGAGGAGGTTAAGGGGTGGGCTATTAGCACAGTGATTGGCTCAGAAACACAGAAACAACAAACTCAGAAGTAAAATGGTACCCTCAGCAATGCAGTAAGAGGTAAATTAATTGGCAAACAATAAGCTGAAAGTTGGTAACTCGGGATGGTATCTTGTGGTATTGCGAGAATCGAGAAACTGCATCACTGTCGGGATCACGGAGTTAGAATACAGTTACTGATATGCCAAAAATTCTCTGAAGTAAAAAGTTTGTTGCTCACTTTAACTCTAGCTTTTACGGTCACTCATTTCAGCTCAAGTTCTAAGCCATTCTCTTAAAATTTGGCTCACTGCTATTTTCATGTAGTTTTACGTGTTCACAATTCTCCTGGCTTCCTAATATATTATAGGGAATTATAACGGCTAGTTGGGTGTTTGTCTCCCTTACCCTACTTTCGAGTTGCTCGACCAGTGTGCATTTTGAGTGAGCACAATCTATCTACTGCCATGAGCAATGTTTGTTCTAAAGACACAAAGCTTCAGACCTGTCAACCCTGTCTGTTGTGAAAGATGTGATGCTTTAAGAATGAATGTAGCAGAATTTATCTCAGACAGTAAAAATATATATATATAAAGCCACAAATCTGCACATGACGTGGAAGCACATTTGAAGGTTAGACTTGCAGGTTTTTGGACCAAATTATTATGCTACTTGCCGATCATATTTGCAATGCGTTAAAATTATTCATACTGGGTGATATTAAGTCTACAATCTTTCTGGGGTGACTATGATTGATTTACTGTGGAATATTGGTTCATGAATCTTCTCTCTCTTGTTAGAGCCTGAAAGGTCTTCATTTGCATGCAAGTCCTGTGAAGTCGGCATTTAGTTCCTTGTAGGAAGGAAAATGCAGATAAATCATGTATTCACACTTTAACATGTCATTGGGCAGACAGGAGACATGCTTTAAAAGAGCATCTGACCACCAGGGGACCTAAAATTGGCCACTTCAATTCATGTTATCCAACCAATCAGCAATACAATTCTTCCAGATGCTCAACATCTACATATTCTCATGACATTAGTCTTTGTCAGTCTTAAAATCAAGCCACTTGTTTCATGGACTTAGGCCATTTTTAGACTAGATGAACCCCTGCAGGTCCACCCATCCCACACACATCTAAATGCCTGTCTGAAAGCAGCATGAGGGGCATGAGGTGGGGGGCACTCCAATGAACCATGCACCACCCATTCATAGCCACTCATGGAGCATCGGGGAAAAATCCAGGATGTTTTGTGCATGGGGGAGGCCAAAACATGCCCGGATAGGGGAGCATACCCATCTCTAGCCCGTTTTAATCCACTCCACTCATCACAACATGCATGGGCAGTCTGAGGCCTTCCCACACAGTGCACGTAGATCCCCTGCTTCCCAAGCCATGTCTGTTTAAAAACAGCCTTAGAAGCAAAACTTTATGAAGATGTATCTGGGAATTATTGATACACTCTTTATTATTATTATTATTATTATTAACAAACATTTATATAGCACCAGCAGTGTACATGGCACTTTACAAAGTAATAAAATAGACATGCTCCACTCATCACAACATGCATGGGCAGTCTGAGGCCTTCCCACACAGTGCACGTAGATCCCCTGCTTCCCAAGCCATGTCTGTTTAAAAACAGCCTTAGAAGCAAAACTTTATGAAGATGTATCTGGGAATTATTGATACACTCTTTATTATTATTATTATTATTATTAACAAACATTTATATAGCACCAGCAGTGTACATGGCACTTTACAAAGTAATAAAATAGACATGGTCCCTGCCCCTAGGGCTTACAATCTGAGCGACAGGAGCTGGGGGAGAGACATAGGAAGGGGAACAGAGGGAGAGACAAGGGGTCTAACATTCATGAAGATGCGAGGTCTCAAGTGCACGTACTTGGCTTGGTTACGATGAGAATGACAGCAGGCAGGTCCATGTGGCAAGGATAAGGGTAAACAGATCGTAGGTATAGGAATAGTGGCTCAGCAGGATAAAGAGTCAGACAGAGCAGAGCGAAAGAGGTGAGTTTTAAGGAGAGATTTGAAGGTATGAAGGGAGGGGGCAAGGCGGATGTGGACAGGGAGGGAGTTCCAGGCATGGGGGGCAGCAAGTGAGAAGGGACGAAGGCGCTTAGGGGAGCAGGGAAGGCGTGGAAGGGTGAGAGAAGGGACAGAGGAGGAGCGAAGTGCACGGGCTGGAGTATGGAGGGCGATAAGTGCAGAGAGGTAGGGGGGAGCAAGGTTGTGAAGAGCTTTATAGGTGAAGACTAGGAGCTTGTGCAGGATTCGTTCAGGAAGGGGAAGCCAGTGAAGCGAAGAGAGGAGGGGCTGCACATGGTCGAAGCGACTGGCGAGGTAGATGACCCTGGCAGCAGAGTTTTGGACAGAGATGAGGGGAGAAAGGTGAGACCGGGGAAGGCCAGTGAGAAGGAGGTTACAGTAATCGAGGCGAGAGATGACCAGAGCATGAACAAGAGTTTTGGCAGACGAGACAGAGAGAAAAGGGCGAATCTTAGCAATGTTATGGAGGGAGAAGCGACAGGATTTAGCAACAGAGTCAATGTAGGGTTTAAAAGAAAGGGCTGAGTCAAAGATGAAGCCTAGGCTACGGGCTTGGGGGACAGGCAGGATGGTGACTCCATCAATAGTTATTGACAGTGAGGAAGGAGAGGAAGGATGAGGGGGGAAGATAAGGAGTTCAGTTTTAGCCATGTTGAGTTTGAGTTGACGTTGAGACATCCAGGTAGAGATGTCAGAGAGACAGTTGATGAGACGAGCTTGAACAGAGGGAGAGAGAGAGGGAGTAGAGAGATAGAGTTGAGTGTCATCAGCATAGAGGTGGTATTGGAAGCCATGGGAGGCAATGAGTTTGCCTAAGGATGAGGTATAGATCGAGAAGAGGAGAGGGCCAAGAACAGAGCCTTGAGGAACACCAACTGAGAGGGGGAAGGAGGAGGAGGCGGAGTTGGAGAGAGACACATTAAAGGAGCGGTCAGAGAGGTAGGAGGAGAACCAGTTATGGACAGAGCCACAAAAGCCAAGGGAGTGAAGGGAATCCAGCAAGAGTGAGTGGTCAACAGTATCGAAGGCAGCAGAGAGATCAAGGAGGACAAGAATGGAATAGAGACGTTTAGATTTAGCCACCAGAAGATCATTGGTGATCTTAGCGAGAGCAGTTTCAGTAGAATGAAGGGGGCGGAAGCCAGATTGGAGGGGGTCAAGGGAGGAGTTGGAGGATAGGAAGTCAAGGCAGCGGGAGTAGACAACACGTTCAAGCAGCTTGGAAGCAAAAGGAAGGAGTGAGACAGGACGATAGCTAGAAGGGTCAGAGGGGTCAAGAGTGGACTTTTTGAGAATAGGAGAGACTGTGGCATGTTTGAAGGCAGAAGGGAAAGAGCCAGTAGAGAGGGAGAGGTTGATGATGTGCAGGAAGGAAGGGGCGACAGTGGGAGTAATGGAGGTGAGGAGGCGGGAAGGAATGGGATCAAGGGGGCAAGTGGAAGGGTTGGAGGAGGAGAGCAGAGAGGAGATTTCCTTAAGGGAGGCAGGGGAGAAGGAGGACATGAGAGAAGGAGGGGGAGGAGGGAGAGGGGTGGGAGTGGGAAGAGAGGAGTGGGAAGCGATGTCGAGGCGGATCTTGTCTATCTTGGAGGTGAAGAAGGAGGCAAGATCCTGAGCAGAAAGGGAAGAAGGAGGGGGAGGACAGGGAGGCTTGAGGAGGGAGTCAAAGGTAGAGAACAGGCGGCGAGGGTCCCGAGAACAGGACTCAATGCGGGAGGCATAGTAGTGTTGTCTAGCAAGGGAGATAGCAGAAGTAAGGGTGGAGAGACAGAATTTGAAGTGAAGGAAGTCAGCGTGAGAATGGGATTTGCGCCAGAGTCGTTCAGCAGCACGAGTGCAAGAACGGAGGTTCTTCTTGGGGAATGATAATTCTATGGTCATTCGAACTGTAACATGGTTTGCAAGAGCATGGCAAAATTAAGAAGAAAGTGAATGGAAAGTGTAATAGTTTAGCACACAGTGATAGTACAAGTTGAATTCTCGGGGAATTATGGTTTAATTGTTTTTAATACTATTTATTGGACATATTTTATGTGGTTTGATGTTTATTTTTCTATTTAAATATATATTCTTTTATGTTTTGCTTAAGGGTCATGGCCTTAATGATTAAGAAATATCAAAATCAAAGAAAAATAAATGTTGCTGCTTGATCCGTTTGTTACATTTTTCCTCTGTCCAAATTTGAAGAGATTTGATTTGTAAGGGCTTCACAAGAACCCACAGGGGGAGAAAAAAAAAATCGGTCAGAAATCCATTCTTGTGGGAAAAATAAAACAATTGTGGAATTTTGAAAAAAAAAAAAATCTGAAAAATATTTCAAGGCAAAGGTGTCAATCAAGCTAACAAGTTTCATCTTGCAAGTTAGTTCCCATTCGCTCATCGGGTTTTCTTTAACGAGAGCCAAAAATCTGCTAGCTACCTCTTCAACTCACTTGGGGGGAGGGAAGAAATCTAAAAAAATCTTTCCCAACTCATGCCAGGGTTTCCTGGAGGAACTCAAAACCAAAGAGACAGCCAACCCTGCTACAAACAATGAGGTAGGTTCCAAGTAAGTTCTGAGTGATGGGCATGGACCTGTCTCTTTTTCTTCTTTGGTACACATGAACTGAGCTTTAAATCTCCAGGCAGACAAGAAGGACTCTACAGACTATGAGTCCAATCCCAAACCCTGTGGATTGTGTGCAGAGTCGGAGCGCAGCTGTGCACAAGCCATGCGGATCCCTATTACAAACACATTGTGCCCTAGAGAAACTGCATTCATGCATGCAAGGTCTGCGAGGTTTAGGATCTGTGGGGTTTAGGATGTTTGCCTTATGTCTCAGAGAAAATAGAGAACATAGTCAGTGGCACAGTGGGTCAAACACATGGTGCACTGGGTCCAGAATCCCATCTACCACAGTGGCCATTCTCAGTCGCATCAGAGAGGTATCCAACAATTCCCGTTGGTCCACGCCCAGTCCCAACACACTCAGAGGTTATGTCCCTCCACCTACTTGGCTAATAGCTGCTAATGGACCTCCATCACTACCATTTTAGTTAAAGGCAGTTGTCATTTCACACATACGCAATTTCACACACATTTTAATTGTTTTTAATATGGATCCAGAACACAGATTCATATTTTTTTTAAAAAAATGTAAAATAAGATCCAAATCCAGAACACATCCAAATCCAGAAATCCATACAAAGTCCCATCCCTAGTTTCATGGCATGTCCTCTAGTCCTAGTACTATTTGAGAGAGTAAATATCAACACCCTATTCACTCATTTCACTCCATTCATCTTTTTATAAACTTCGATCACATCCCCTAACAGCCATCTCTTCTCCAAGCTGAAGAGCCCTAAATGTCAAGCCTCCCCTTGGCCATTCTGTACCCTTTATCATCCTTGTTGCCCTTCTCTGAACCTTTTCCAGTTCTACTATACCTTTTTTGAGATCTGGTGACCAGCACTAAATTCAATATTCAAGGTGCGATCGCACCATAGATTCATTTAGCAGCATTATGATATTTCCTGTTTTATTCCGGGAGATATTTGTATTTATTTATTTACTTATTCAGAATGATACCCGTCCCTCTCTTTAAGTCTCAGGGCAGCTTACAATATATAAAGACATCTATAAACATGTACAAAAATTCCCCTTAGCAGTCTTGGTCTTAGACGAATCTCCAAGGGGAGGACGTTCCATGGTTATGGTGCAGTCACCAAGAATGCTTCACTCTGTAGTGCGTACCCTGGTTGTAGAAACTTGCCCGGCAGATGTTCCGTGCAAGACGGCACTCCTAGCTGACCTCAGAGGTCACAACGGAACAGGAGAGAAGTGGTGGACTTCCAAGATACTTCAGGGACCCAGATTTTAAAGGCTTTATTGGTGAAAACCAGGACCTTGAATTGTGCTGGACTTTGAATTGTTTTAGATATGATGGACCAGTGGATCCCAGTGTTTTGACTCAGCAGTCTGGCAAATGGCTTGGGCCCAAATATCTTAGACCACCTCTTCCCTCATGTTCCACTGCAGCCTCTCAGGGCTGTGGCTGTACCTGGCTCCCTTGGCCAGCATAGAGCCTCTCCTAGCCCCGGAGTCAGGAAGCTGCCCATTCAGAAACAGGGGGCCCATCCAGGAGTGCAGCTTCCTTCCTGGTTCCTGGGCCAGTCCCATGGTTCTCAATTTGTTCTGTCTGAGGGGTTATCATGACATAGTATAGATCTCAAAGCACCCATCATTCCCCAGAACAAAGTATACTTTCAGGAATTTGCTTCTTTAGAAACTGATCATGGGAATTTTCAAATAGGGTGATCCTGTTAAATTAGAAATTAACATGGAGCTTTATTGCCTTTTGTAGGGGCTCCCATCCTGGCCCTTGGGGGTCTTAGTTACCACTCTGAACCTCGGCTTATCCCAGCTCCCTGGTCCCCATTATGTCCCACTCCTTGGTCCGAGGCTCCCAGTGATGCCTCCGATTCCCAGCCTCGCAACACTCATAGCTAATCAGAGCTGATCACACCACTACACATTTCCCTGCTCAGTCTCTAGGGATGGGAACAGAATTTTGTTTTTGTTTTTTTATTAAAATATCATTTGTTTTTGTATATATTTTTGGAATTACCTTTCATTTTCATGTTTACTTTCATTTTTCTGTTTTATATTTGTTTCATTCAGAATTGCATTTCTAGTTCTAATGTCTTTGTCTTCCATCTGAATTAGATGAAATTTAGGTAGAATATACCCCTCAACAAAAGGATCACTCCTGCCAAATTTCAGAAATATTAGATAACGAGTCCCTATTTTATAAGCAATTTAATTGTGTGATTATAACAAAAGTTGCATAAACATTTCTGGCTTTACCTTCTTTGTCTTCCATCCAGTTTAGATGAGATTTGGAAAGATTGTACCCCTCTCCCAAGGTAGTATCCCCACCAAATTTCAGAAAGTTTGGATAAAGGGTCCTAATTGTACAAGCCTGCCTGCAGTCCTTTCCAGTCAGAACAAAAAAGAAAGCCTTATTGAATAATGAAAACAAAAGAAGGCTCGTTTGTTTTTGTTATTCTAATAATAATGAAAATGAAAGGTACATCCCTTCCCAGTCTCTGGCTTGTCTCCTGCCTGCATTGACAGGGACATGGCAAGCGTGTGGCACACTGCCCATGGGTAATTTCAGACGTGACAAAATTGTCATTCACCACAGTGGACCACAGTGGATCCCCTGTGGTGGCAGCGAGGCCGTGCATGTCAGTTTGCTTCCGGACAGATGTTCACCACAGTGATCACCCAGCTGGGATCAAATTGACCAGTGGTTCTGGACCTCCGGCCGGCCGGAGGTCCAGAACTGTGATTAGATTTGTTGTATATGCAACATCCATAAGTTAATGCCTGCTGTATTAAGAACAGTAATTGACTATATAGCCACCAGATGGTGCTGCTAAGTTTATGTGCACATGGAAGGGAGGTGGGGTTTTACAGTTGAATTCCTTTGTGTAACCACTCCTTCTTCCCTTCTCTCTCTTTGTCTCAGTCTTCATTTTGTCTTACTACTAGTTAGATGTAACTAAGGATCTGTGCCTGAGAAAGCTTAAGTAAAGTTCTGTTTTTAAACCTTCAGCTGCATTTGTCCTTACTGATTGCGAATCAGTTATTACTCTGCAACAAGTCTGACCACAGATCCAGGCCTCAGGGCCGGAACTGTGGTCAGATTGGCCATGATCTGGGATGGGCCAAAGGTAATGTCTGTTACCTTCATCCCAGCCCAGATTGTGGCCCTGACCGCGGGATGGAATCAGGTGCAGTGGCCGTATTGGGGAGCCGCATTGGGACGGGGGAGCGCAGGGGGGTGGGGCAGGCAGCCACATGTCACGCTGCACAGCCCCGCCCCCTCCTCTATCCACTTCAAAGATCAGGCCGGCATGTCTAAAGGATGGATGGCCTGATCACGGACCGGGATCAGAGATGGATCCCGGTCCAGGGTTCAGCATGGTGGGCCTCTGGGCCCATCATGTCTGTAATTACCCCCATGGAACTCGAGCCACTGCCTCATCAGAATTTCTTCACTCTTCCTGATGGCTCTGGGTCTTCTGTCCACCCTGCAGGTGCAGCCTCTCATGCCAAACCTGCATCTCTCTGTTACCTGGCCACCCTCTGATCTCACCTGGGCGGCCCCATGCCACCCTGTTACACCTTTATCTATTTTTTTGTTCTTTTTTACAGTAGCGCAGCTGCCTTGGTGTTCAGCACCATGAATGACATGAAATATAACTCAATGCATCATGCCCAGCAAAGCGCTAAGGAAAAAAATCATTACATTTCACATTCCAGTGCATGAAGTTAATACTGCTACCCTCTTGCTTATAACTGTAGATCAGGGCTAGCAAAGATAAAATGTCTGTCATGGAAGAAAGATATTGCGGCAGCAATTTACTCTCAGTGCTCAGAACGGAAGAAACAGCCTATATCTGGGTGGACGAGAAAGGCACTCTTTTCAAAAGAAGATATAAGGTAGTTTCAGTCCTAGTTATTTTAATTGTTCAGTCATTTCAGTTATATTATTTTGGCAATATTGGCATGACTGTGCATACACAATTGCCAAAAATGTCACAACCAAAATATTGAATTTACTGATTTATTAAAATAGTGGAACCAAAAATAGAAAGAAAAAATCAAAATGGAGTATCTGAAAATTTTTTTTGGATATGCAAGTACCTATTTTGATTGTGGATATGATTTGGGAACTCCAAACAACCAAACCAAAAACCTTGTTCTCAAGCCAAGGAACCCAGTGCTCCGTCTTAATTTATTAATAAACTAACACAGTGATGATTAGAACTGAAAGAAGTACAAGCAAAAATTGGTATACCTGTTGAATTGTACCTGAATTGAACCAAATATTGTGGGTACTTTTTTGTATCCAAAACGATTTTCTATCAGGTACCTGAAATACCAAAGTACTGAAATACCAACAACTGGTATAGCGACATACCAAAATACCAACCGTCATGCAGAAATCCTAACTTTGTCCCAAATTTGGGGGGAAATTTAAAGATTTCATTATATTGATTGTTGATATTTTGGTATTTTGAGTACTCGAATGGTTCTTTGGTACCAATTTGGGTACCTGAAACGGTACCTGAAAATGCAAGCATTGCCCACGGGTACCAAATCCGGTACCCATTTCATCTCTAGTTGTGATCTCAAGAACATAGAGAGGAATAGGAGGCAAGGTATCCAGTGGGGCAGATGGACAGATTCCCAATCCAGGAAAAGGAGTTTGTTGGAAAGTAAGAGAAAGTAGCCTTGATGTGCTTTCCTGTTCTCTGTGTTGTCACACAGATGCAGGGAAGGGCAAGGCCCCAGGACTGTGAATTTCCAGACTGATCAGTGATCAGAGAAGACGTGTTGTCATTCTTTCATGCATTAAACGTCTCTGTCAATTTTCAGACTTGCGTTCATGTCGTAATTGTTGTGCCTAGCAGCCAGTGGTAAGACACAAGAGTGGATTCAACCAATTTAGCAGAGTGTCTCCTCTGGCGGCTGTTTGGATATACTGTGTGGGTGTAGGTTTAGGTTCACAGACTATATCCCTTGTTGCCTGAAGTTAGATGCTTCCACAAGGCAGAGAGGTCACATTCTCCCATGTTTGAGCACAGGGGATTGTTTCCTCTTGAATTTCTAATCTGACCTTGCATGAAGTTGAAGGAAGGGGAAGAAAAGAAGGAAGGGGAAGTCCCCATAGCTGATCTGCTCCCTGATGGCATTAAAATTCCACAGAAGATGAATGAGTGGATCACTGGCGTACGTTTGGGCTAATGTTGGACTGCACTGAGCAAGCCTCCATCCACTAAAACCAATGTGGGATGAGCTATTGACTAGAAACGGTAGAGGTTTGCACCTTTAATAATGTCCTCTTGTTAAAATAATGGTTCTCAAGCTGTGGAAAAACAGGTATTCTGGGAATGGGGGGAGGAAGGTCCTCAGCTGACAAACACCTAACCTCACACTCTCACTGAGCTAGGAGATGGTTCTTCAACATAATGGAGTGGCAAGAAGGAGAAAAAAAGGAGAAGCAGTAAAAAAGAAGGTTGGGTAGGGGAAAGGGAAAGAGAGGGAGAGCAAACACAAGGGGTGTACGTGTGCGTTGTGGTGGACAGGCCTCAATTACCACAGCCAAGCGGAAGTGGGGACACATTTGAAAAAAGTTCAAGAGCCACTGGGTTAAAAACACCAAGTTCCCCTATAGCCCTCCCAGTATGGGTGCCTGAGGGCATGTTTCCTTCTCCTTCTGGAAGTCCCAGTAATATGCTTGCAGAACTAGAGATTAAATTTGACCACCCACAGGGAATACCCACATTTTCAACTAGTTTATTACCCAAAAATATCAAATATTGTCATTACCCAACTTACTGGTAAAGGAACTGGGAGAGAAAATTAGAAAATTGGTACTGGAAATCAGAAAATCGGGGCAAAAATGGTAATATCCAGTAGCCCATTGGGCACTAATCAGGTATCGATTCGTACCCGATGTTACTGGATTGAGTACTGCAATTCCAACAGAATAATACTCGTTTCAGCTCTATTTGCCCTGTCAATTAAATCAATTAATATGCCCATTAATTATTAATTTAGTATTATTATTATTATTATTATTGTAAGCATTTCGATAGTGCCAGCTGTGTACCTGGTGCTTTACAGAACAATAAGAATGATGTGGTCCCTGCCTATCGCTTACCATCTAATAGACACGGAGGGGGGAGACAAGGAGAGGGGACATACGGAGAGACAAGGGATAAAAAATGTTCAAGCGGATGCTCGGTTTCAGGTGCATGTGCTTGGTTGCCGTTAGGTTGGAGTGTAGCTCCTTTCTCCCTCACCTTCATCCTGCAACTACCTTTACCTGAGCAGGGAGCTGCTAAAGTTGAGCAGGATAGCAGCATTTACATCTCCCCAGCTCTAAAAATTGGATAGAATGCCTCCCCCTATAATTACACCCATGAATGGGTAGAACCTAGAGAAGAAGTGAGTACCTGCACAAGTGGGTGGATAACCCTTGAATTTCCAGTACTTGAATCAACCCAAATGTTTCTGGGAATAACCAGTGCCCCATTCGTGCCTGATCTGAGTAATCAGAATGTTGGTTTCTGGTACCGGAATATCAACTTCCGGTACTGGTTTTTTAATTTTCAGTCCAGATTTCTCAGTTTTCCATCTCAATTTACTGATCTTTAACAGGAAAATAATAATTTAAAAATCAGTCTTGTGAATTACCAATTTTTCAGGTATCTAGATACTAGGGGTGGGAATTTCAGTTTGGGATAGAACCGAAATGGCCTGAAAATGGCCATTTCGGTTTTAAAACCATGAAACTGTCATTTAATTTCAATTCTAGTGTTTGGGGTTTTTTTCCATTGATTTTCCCCCCAGGTTTTTTCTCATTGACTTCAATGAGAGAATCCATTGCAGTCAATGGAAAGTAAAAAAACCCAGAAAAACTTCAATGAACCCCCCCCCCCCCGAAAAACCCCAAACCAAAATTAGATCCAAAAATCATGAAGAACTGAATCCAAAAAACCTAAAGCCGAAATTCCTCCCTGAGTCCCATCCCTACTGGGTACCCAATCGGTGATTAGGTAAACCATCGAATACCCAACACGGTACTGAAAAATGTGGGTATTCCCTGCAGTTACCAAATCAGGTAGCTTTTTCTAGTAGCACCTCTGTCATTTTGGTGGGGCCATAAGGTGAGACTTTGGGGGAAGGGGTGGGATGAATATGAGGAACTGTCCTGTTCTCCTCCCTTTGGACTATTAGTATTTTTATTCCACTGTCACAAAAAAGGCTTCCTTCCCTCCACCCATCCTGTGGAGCTTGTGTTACAGTCTGACTTGGGGAACTCTTTAAATTTCTCACATTAATAGTCTGACTAAGTGCTTCAGACTTTAGCAAGGTGGCGTCTAGACTAAAAAGATTAAGTGAGCTAGAGGAGAGGAGAGGTAATTGCCAGGAAAGACATTTTAAAGTGTCTGGGGGTAGAGAGGGCAAAAGGAGAACAGGACGGGAAAGTGGCTCATTGTAATGAAGCAAGACTGTTTATTTTGAAATGTAATTTCTTTTTTTTCTGTTTAAGAAGAAAAAAACCTTTTCAGTGAACAAAATCTGTGGCTCATAGGAAGTTTGCAAACTGAGAGAATCAAGAAGGCATGAAATACAAAGTGAAGGTTTCCCAAAAAATGGATTCAATTTTCTCCTCAGATACATTAGGGCTGATGCGGCAGCACCTGTTACCGCGCCACGATTCCATTCCACCATTTCAGAATTGCCCGCACCACACTGCGGCTTTTCTGCTGACATTCCACTAATTCCGCCGGCATTCTGCAAATTCAGAAACTATCGGAAAAATTGCGGAATTGTCGGAAACTGTCAGGAAACCGCTGTTCTGCTATTTTGTGGCGCTGACGGAATGGCAGAAGTAGCAGAAATGTCATGTTTCTGCTATTTTGCGAAGCCTGTGGAAGTAACGGAATGAAATTAGTGGAACTTCAGAAATAGCGGAATCATAAAACTAGCAGAATGAAAGCCTCTGCCATGCCATACCACTAATTGCGGAAAGACTGTTTCCGGTGGAAATAGCTACCGCTGCGACATTCCGCTACAGCCCTATGCAGCATCCAGAATCACCTAACTGCTTTCACAGCTTGATTCTCAAGGTGCTCTCCAGGCACAAGCCCAACTGGGCAAATGGAGCTTCCACCTGTGGAAAGTTTTGAGGACTGGGACATTTACCAGCAGAGGATTTTTTTATTTACAGATGTTATTGGCATTTTTTGAACAGCCCTCCAAATATACCAATGAAGTCCACAACCGAAGTGAATATTCATATATCCTCCTCCACCCCAGCCTTTTAAATTTATTTTTTGTTTTGTTTTTGGTTATGCTGTGTTTGGTTATTCAGTTGTCTGGATACTTGGTTATTCTAGAGCTTGGTCAAAAACAGCTGTTCCATTTTCACAGAACATTTCTGTGAAACGGAACAGCCAAGTTATTTTCCCGATCAGAATCCCAATTTTTAAAAAAATTAATAAAAAACTGGCCATTTTCACATGTGCAAAATGCCTGCTGGACTGATTTGTCCATGTGCAATTGGCCTGGCCACCATTTTGCACACGTGCCAATGGCCACATTTTTAATTGTTGTTATTTCGTTCTGATCAGAATTGGAACAAACAAAACTCCTGGTTCTGATTGAAACCAGGTGAAATTTTGGCTTCATCCTGGGAAATTCCTTTGATCACTGACTTCATTTTCTGCAACTGAAAATGTGTAAATAGTTGAAACAAAGCAGCCAAACTATGGAGAAAAATGAAAAAATATGCAACCTGAAAATCCGAAATGAATGTTTGGCAAAGATGTACCCAGTTAGCCGTCATCATTGGTTTGGGTGGATTTGCAGTTCAAATCAGATAAAACGGATGGATATGATATTCACCACAGATACCGATTTCAGCCTTATAGAAATTAAAAAAAAATTGATTCTTCATGGCATCATTACTTTGCACAATGAGTAATGTACACACCAAGGGCGTGTAAATCAGGACTGAGAGCGTGATTATGGAGCTGAACCCCTCTTCTAATCACAGGACATTGCAAGCAAAAATAAAGGATGCAGTGTTATTATTTCTTGCTTTATACTTAATAGGGATGGGAATTCCAGTTTCAGTTCTCGTTTCAGTTTCATTTCTTTCTGGGAGGTTTTTGCATTTCAATTTATTTTTTTCCAAAACAACCCTCCCCTGCCCTAAAATTAAATATAAAAAAAACCCAAACCGAAACTGAAACAAGAACTGAAATCTTTGGAGAACAACATTTTTATTTATTTATTTATTTCCTTATATTTATATGCCGCCCCCCCATGCCTACGGCATCTCGGGACGACTTCCAACATAATATAAAACAATTTTTTAACATAAAAAATCTACAACATCCTAATTAAAACAAATTTAAAACACCCCCACCCCCCACAGAAATTAACCCACCCCCCTCTGAAGGCCTGGGTGAACAGTCAAGTCTTACAGATATGTTGAAAGGCCAACAGGCCCGGGGCCAGACGAGCCTCCTCCGGGAGGGAGTTCCACAACTGCGGCCCAGTCACCGAGAACGCCCTCTCCATTGTGGCCCCCCGTCTTACATGGGGGACCTCCAGAAAGGCGCCCCCGCTGGACCAAAGGGATCGATCTGAGGCACGGAGGGCAAGGTGGTCCCCAAGCTATGAGGGTCCCAGACCATGCAAGGCTTTGTAAATCAATACTAACACCTTGAATCTGGCTCGGCACCCTATAGGCAGCCAGTGCAGAGCGCGGAGTACCAGTGTTATGTGCTCATGCCGCCCCGTCCCTGTCAGGAGATGGGCTGCCGCATTCTGCACTAGCTGCATCCTCCAAACCAGAAACAAGGGAAGCCCCACGTAAAGTGTGCTGCAGCAGTCTAGCCTCGAGGTGATGAAGGCATGGACGAGAGTGGTCAGATCGGGCCCGGAGAGGTAAGGTCGAAGCCCCCGTACCAGATACAGCTGGCGAAAGGCGACTTTAGCCACCACCTCCACCTGTTGATCCAGATGGAGGCCCGAATCCAAATCACCCCCAGACTCCGAACCTGAAGAGCAACAGGCGGGCAAAAAACCCCTATCAGGGGGGTCAGCACCTCCCCCGCCCTTCCCACCACCATCACCTCCGTCTTATTGGGATTGAGCTTCAGTCTGTTCTGCCGCATCCAATCCACCATGGCCTCCAAACATTGGGAGAGTAACGAGACAGCAGGACCTGGATCAGTTGAAAATGAGAGGTACAGCTGAGTATCATCAGCATATTGGTGACATCGCAACCCGAACCCTCTCACGCTCTCCCCCAGGGGAGAGCATGTATACACAATGTATACACATTGAACAACAGTGGAGACAGAATAGAACCCTGAGGAACGCTGCAGGTCAAGGCCCAGGGGCTAGATGTTTCAGCCCCCAGCACCACCCGCTGGCTTCTACCCAAGAGGAATGAGCGGAATCATCCAAGGACAGTCCCTTCCAGACCTCCCAAGTCTCACAGCCGTCTCAACAGCAGAGCAGCCCATGGTCCACGGTGTCAAAAGTGGCTGAGAGATCTAGCAGGATCACAAAGGTCGAACATCCTGCATCCATCTCCTGGCGGAGATCATTCACCAAGGCCACCAACGCCATCTCAGTGCCGTAGCCAGGGCGGAAACCAGATTGAAAAGGGTCAAGGAAACCGATGCTATCCAAATGCGCCTGGAGCTGCAGTGCCACTGCCTGTTCAATAACCTTCCCTAAAAAGGGAAGATTAGAGATGGGTCGGTAGCTGACAAGTGAGTCCACATCCAAAGATAGCTTCTTCAGCAGGGGGCACACAACAACCTCCTTGAGACTGGGTGACAATCTCCCCTGCTGAAGGGATGCGTTCACTACCCTCGCCAGCACCGTTCCCAAGGTCTCCCTGGAGACTTTCACCAACCAGGACAGGCACGGATCTAGTTCACAACTAGTGGCTCAACAACAACAACAACAAAAATCCCAAACCAAAATTGTTTCCAGAGTCCCATCCTTAATACTTAATATTGCTCTACTGTGCTAGCAGCCCTGGCCAATCTCTCCTTGCTTCTCTTGTAGGATTAAAACACCAGATCAAAATATTATATTTACAATATTTTTTTTCTTATTTCAACAGTGCATACCTTTATTTATCTGCAGTAAACAGTGGGTGTTTTCTCGAGGGGGGCGTCCCTGGATGACCGCAGAGGCCGATCCAGAATCCAGAGGGTGAGGCGATTCTGAAGATAGACCGGGTCCAGGCCATTTAGGAATTTAAAGGTCAAAACCAACACCTTGAATTGGGATCAGAAGGCTATCAGTAGCCAGTGGAGAGAATGGAGCATCGGAGTAATGTGGTCACGACGACTCGTCCCCTTAAGAAGATGAGCCGCCACATTCTGCACCAGCTGCGGTCTCCGGACCATCACCAAAAGTAGCCCTTACAGTAGCCCTTACAGATCGCGTTACAGTAGTCTAATCCTGAGGTAATAAAAGCATGGATGATTGTGGCAAGATCCGAGTCTGAGACATATGGCCTAAGTCATTGTACCAGATGTAAAATGGTGGAATGCGCCCTTCGCCGCCGCCACCTGGACATCCAGGTGGCGCTGTGGATTCAGGAGCACCCCCAGACTATGGGCCTGAGGTACAGGGGAGGACGGACCTCATCAATGATGGGGGCCATCACACCCCCAGCTTTCCCCACAACCATCACCTCCATCTTGTCAGGACTCAACTTCAAGCGACTCGCCCTGGGACAAGGCTGCTGCTTGGCCTATGACAAAGCATTTACATAGTCTTTTGCATTCCAAGACACAGAAGGTAAAATGATGTGTATCGGTCCACACAGAGGCAACTAGCCCTTGTGTGAATGGTACTTTCATTGTAACATTCACACTTGTAAATCAAACACCCTTGGATGGATGGGTTGTTGACTGTGGGAATTGATCCAGGGCCCTCTAGAACAGTAGCCACAAATCTATACTGCCTGAGCTAAGGTACCAGGTCTGGCTGGCTTAGGTGAGTAGTAGTTTCTTGAATCTTGGTGTGACTTAGCACCTCCACACCAATAGAGGGAGCCAGAGCACACCACATTCAGCACACCTTTCACATGGGCAGCTGCTCTGGAGAATATTCTATTATTATTAATTATTAGTTGTACAATTTTATATTCTACTCTTTTCCAGAAGAACACAGGGCAACTTCCCAATAAGTTAACAGACATCAAAATGCCCAAAGCTTTAACCCTCTATAGACAAGGTAGCCCAGAACTTTTTTACATGTCTACAGTACTGGAGAATGTCACAATGGGTGTTTTTACACACACGTTTCTCCTGCATGTTTGCTGTTACATCCTGAACTTTCTGTGTGTCTAAAACACTCACCCAGATCTTAAACATCTGGCTTTTTGAACTTCTGTGTAGAACTTCTCCCAGAACCTTTGTGTGTAAAATGTTCTCCTGGTGAACTGCTTTGCTCCAGGCAGCTGTGGTCACTTGGTTTCCATGGCAGCCCCTCACGTCTACAGCTGCGGCTACTTTAGGCTGCCTCAGGGCAGTGTTTGTGTGAAGAATGCATCCAGGAACTGCCTCAGGGCAGTGTTTGTGTGAAGAATGCATCCGGAACTTACCTGTGGACTTGTGAACCCAGAAGATTTAAAGACCAGCACTTTAAGGTGTGTGTAAAAACACTCAATATCATAAAGATTTGAGAGAGAGAGAAAAATAACACCCCTCCTCATGCCCTCCAACTCAGTCCCTACCCCTCTTCTCATCCTATTCCGCCCCTCATGCTCATAACCACTTCCCTGTTCACAGCGGAATCATGGCATTCCCAGGACTGGTCTCACCACAGGGCAACACGGGGAAACAGCCCTGGGCCCTGCTATTTTGTCAATTACTGATGGCCCCCACAGTGGCTCCCATTTTTTCCATGACAGTGTTCAGGGCCACCACTCTGTCCCAGGGGGACCCCAAACACAGTCGCCTCTAGGGGCCAGCAGAAGGGACTCCTGAGGGGGAAGGCCACAAGCGAGGGAGTGCAGTTATCAAGGGCTCCATGTTTTACCTTTGCTTTGGGTCCCACAAATTCTAAGGCGGGAACCCAACCAACCACCTGCATCCTACTCACCCCTATTAATTATTTATTGATTATTATTAATTATTATTATTATTGATGAGCCGCAGATCAACTGCCAGTTGATGCTAGGATAACACATTCACACTACTATCTGAGAGACCGCCTGTCCTACCTTGTCCCAGTGTGGCCCTTACGGTCAGCCGGGAGCACCCTCTTGTGGGTTCCATCCGTTACCTTTGTCTGTGGGACTGGGGGTGCACAGAACGGCGTTCTCATTTGCTGCCCTGGTTTTGTGGAACTCCCTCCCTCAGGAGGTTCACTTGAGCCTGATCCGAGGCATCTTCCGGAGGTGGTGTAAAACCTTTTTGTTTGAAAGAGCATTTGGCAGGTGCGGTTAGGGGTTGGGGAAAACGGAGGGGGGACCAGTGATGTGAGGGTGGGATCTTTTTATTCCATTATTATTTTTGTTGTTTTATGGATTGTAAGCCACAATGAACTTCTGCTGCAGGAGGGGCAGCAGATAAATGCAATTAAAGACAAACAAATAAATTAAATAATATTTCCCCCAAAGCAAGGGTTGTTTTATTTTATTTTTTTCCTGGGGCAAGTTTTCCACGTGAATCTCTCAAGGTGGATTGGCTGACATTGTTTCTCCACCCAAGGTAATGGGATTTTTTTTTGCCACTGGCTTCAACGGAACCGTCATTTCATCCTTTCTTCGGTAAAAGATTGGGCATTCTAATTCCTTCTTCTCTATACATGTGGTGATTTATCTCCCCCTACATCATTTAAACCAGCATGAATCCCTGTAGTTCTATTTCTCTAAACCGTCTCAGTTCATTTTCATTTTTAATTAACTGTTTCATGCTACCTTTTTCTTGCTGTTAATGATAAGTGGCTGTTGTCAAAATAACTCTGCCAGTGAATGATTATACAAGTGCGTTCATAAATAACACATTTTGAGAGTTGAAATATTTGGGGTTTTGGATTGTTTGTTTGTTTTTACCATTGACGCAACTCATTTGGCTAAGATTCAACGAAAAGTGCAGGTCCGTGAAATTAAAGTGAATTTTCAAAAGCTGACTCTCTGGATGAAAAGTATCACTGCTCCTACACAAACTTTTGGGTCAATGCTATTTTTGTTTATATTCAAAAAACATGTATTTAAATGCTAAAAATAAATAAAAATCAACAGCCTCTGGAGAAGAAAGCGAAGAATCAATGTCAACTAAATTCCAATTCACTTTACACTTTTTAATTAAAAAATTTTTTTAACAACTTTTGTTACCCCACCCCTTCTGCTCCAGGCAGCTTGGTACAGCTTACAACATAAAAAATAAACATAACAAGCTAAAAATAACACAGTTAAAACACATTAAGGGAAGGCACTTAACAACAAACCCTCCTCCCCTCCCTAACGCACTCCCCATTTCCCTCGCCAAACGCCAGGCGGAACAGCCAGGCCTTACTCAGACGCTGGAAGGAAGGGAGGCCCAGGGCCATCCGGGCCTCCTCCAGGAGGGAAATTCACAGCCTAGGTGTGGCCACCAACAACACCCTCTTCATAGTGGCCCCCTGGGGGACCTCGAGAAGGGCGGTCCCAGCAGACTACAGGGGTCACTCCAAGGCACAGGAAGTGAGGCAATCCTGCAGGTAACTCAGGCCAACACATGTAGGGCTTTATAGGTCAAGACCAACACCTTGAATCGGGACCGGAAGACTACAGCCAGCCAGTTCAGGGCCAGGAGCACCGGTATAACGTGCTCACAGTGACCCGACTGCATAAGGAGGTGGGCCACTGCATTCTGCACTAGCTGCAGTCTTCAAACCATCACCATGGGTAGCCCCACACAGAGCGCATTACAATAATCCAATCTCAAGGTAATGAAAGCATGGAGGATAGCGGACAGGTATGCAGCTGAAGCTGACGTACCAGGTGTAATTGGTGAAACACACTCCTCACCACCGTCCCCACCTGGAGATCCCTGCGGAGCTGTGGGTCGAGGAGCACACCCAGACTATGAACCTGGGGAACCAGCAGAGGGTGAATTTTGTCAATGACGGATGCCGCCACATCCACCATCATCACTTCTGTCTTATCGGGATTTAGCTTTAGTCAGCTCGCCCTCATCCAGTCCCCCAACAGTTGCCAAACACTGGGTAAGCACCTAGACCGCCAGGTCTGGGTCAGAAGAAAAAGAGAGGCAGAGTTAGGTGTCATCAGTATATTGATGACACCACACCCAATACCGTCTCATGACCTCACCGAGCAGCTGCATATACACATTAAACAGGAGAGGGGACCGAATGGAACTTTGCAGGACACCACACACATCCTGAGGGGATGAAGAACAATCCCTTAGCACCACACGTTGGGTTCTTCTCACCAGGAAAGAGTGGGACCATTGAAGAATGATCCTACCCACCCTGGCACGGTCCCCCAAGTGAGTCACCAACATCTCATGGTTAACAGTATCAAAAGCAGCTGACAGATCTAACAGAATTAGCAAGGTCGAACAACCCCAATGTAATTCACGGTGGACTTCGGCACCAAAGCCACATGCGCAATCTCAGTGCCATAACTGGGACAAAAGCTGGACTGTGAGGGATCCAGATAACCGGTGCGGACTAGATGCTGCAGCAACCCTCTGGAAGGTTAGAGACCGGTCAATAACTGGCGAGGGAGTCAATGTCAAGTGGTGGCTTTTTGAGCAGAGGCCGCAATACAAACAGCAAGCTAAAACACAATAAAAGAGAAGGCAGAAACAATAGATCAGCATGCACATGCAGCTCTTGGGTGAGATGGTGAGGGTGTGAGGTTCGGGGTCATCAGTATGCTGATGACACCCAGCTTTACCTCTCCTTTTCAGCTGACCCAGGCTCTGCAGTCTTGGTGTTTACTCGATATCTGGTTGCGGTGGGGGATTGGATGAGGACTAGCCGTCTGAGATTGAGTCCCAATAAGATGAAGGCGATGTTGGTGGAAGGGGCGAGGGGGTGGAGACCCCCATTATTGATGGGGTGCATCCCTCGTTTGTCCCTCAGGTTCGGAGTCTCGACTCAGCTCCACCTGAATGCCCAGGTGGAGGGGCTGTGGCTGTGGTGAGGAGTGCATTTTGTAAGTTGCATCTGATTTGTCATCTTCAGCCTTATATCTCAGACTCTGATCTTGCCACCATCACCCATGCATTCATCACCTCAAGACTGGGCTACTGTAATGCACTCTATGTGGAGCTACCCCTGGTGATGACCCGGCGACTGGTGCAGAACGCGGCCCTGCCTCCTGTTGGGGCTGAGCCACCATGAGCATGTAACACCAGTGGTCTGTTCTCTGCACTGGCTGCGTATAGTCTTCCGGCACCAATTCAAGGTGTTGGATATTACCTTTAAAACCCTATACGGCCGGGCCCCACTTACCTGCAGGACTGCCTCATGCCTCGAATCCTGGGTGGGCCCCTGCGATTGGCTGGGAACGCCCTCTTGGAGGTCCCCCCCCCGGTATCCGGGACAGCGACGTCTGAGAGGGCATTCTCTGTGGCTGTGCCACCAAAGTGGCACTCTCTCCCGGTAGAGATTCAGCTCTCACCTCCTTCTGAAGACAATGTAAAACCTGGCTGTTTTGCCAGGTATTTGGTGAGGGGGATAGGTAGTGGATGGGGGCTTTGGGAGGGATGGGAAGGTATTTATTTATTCAGGACTCATTTGTTTGAAGGTTTTACAACTGACATGTTATATTATATTGTATGTTATATTTTGGTATTATGTTTTTATTGTTCGTCACCCTAAGCTGCCTTTGGGCAGGAGCGGGCGGGTTATAAACTGTGAAAATAAAATTAATTCATTAAATAAATAAATAGGCAGGAAAGGATGGGGTTATATAAGACAAGGCAACTAGTGTGTGGGGGGTGGGGGGGTTAGTGCTGCTGGTTTTTAGGGCCCTGAATGCTTTGGGCCCTGGCTATATTTGAGACCTACTTCTGGAACCTCACACTGATCTGCATTCAGGAACGACCCGCTGTTTGGGGGTTCCGCCATCTGGATTTTGCTGTGGCGGGTCCCTCAGTGTGGAACTCCCTCCCTCTGCATGTTCATCTCAGTTCCTCCCGCCTTACCTTTTGAAATCACCTGAAGACTTATTTATTCTCTAGGATCCACTAAAAGCTTAGGATACCAGGCTTTTAGGATCCAGTGATGATTCCCTCAATGTACTTTGTTGTCCCTTTTTTCCTGCCCCATTTTTAGTTTTTGTAATAACTGTTTTTAATTGTTTATATGGTTTTAAACCTTTTGTTTAAAGCACTCCGAGTGCAATGTAAGGTGGCCGTGAATATTTATTTATTTATTTATTTATTTATTTGAGAAATGGGGGCTGGCCGAGCTCAGTTGGACTTGACAAGAATTTAACGGACCCTACTCAATAGCTACACTCAGAAGGAGCTAGTGAGTGGGATATGCTGTAGAGGATTGGAAAACAATGGCCTAGTGCAGGCATACAGGACCTCAGGTCTCGGGCCAAACGAGGTCTGTGGCAAGTTCTTATGTGGCCCCTTTCCAGTTTCTGAATCTGGTCCTTAGACCCAGTTCCCACCTCCAACCGTTGAAAACCTGAGCTCAGGAAAAGGGAGCAGAGATGAGGCCATACGCACAAGGAAAGGGGACAGAGCTAAGGCTCACAATCTGGGCCCTCCTTTTCCTGAGTACACCCCTTAAACACCCCCACCCTCAGTTTGTATGCAGTCCTCAGAATGTAGGCCAATTGTCAATGTGGCCCCCGGGATGGAAAAGGCTCCCCATCCCTGGCCTAGTGGGAAGAGCTCATGATGAATAATGGAGTAGAGGCCTCTACACCAACAGGACCTGATTAGTCCTGTTTGGTTTAGTTCAAGAGCCTTCCCAGCCCAAGCACTCCAGATTCAAGCCAGACCCGGGTCCCTGTAGGCAAGAGCCTGTCTCCATGGACCACAGTGACATCATGGTGGTCCTCAGAGATGAAGCCGTGTGAAGAAAAGAGCAGGGGAATGCCGAACCACGCCTTTTTCCTGACGGAATGGTGTGATGTCACAGCGCTTTGTAGAGGCACAAGTAGGTGAGAAAATGAGTGGGGTTAAAAGTGTTCCCCTCCCCCTTGCTTGGCTCGGTTCACCCCTATAGAGCACAGTGAAGTCACACTGCACTATGAGGACTGGGCTCAAGTTTAGGCCCATGACATTGGGCCTAGGCTTGGATGCTTCAGAACCAGAACTAGACCCAGGTCAGATTTGCCACTTGGACTGGGCTCAGGCCTGATTTTTTAGTCTGAGCAGGACTCTAGGCTAGAATATATTCAGAAGCCTTAAAGAAAGTGACTCCCTGAGAGATCTATGTAGGGTTAACCTGAGTCATATTGTGAATTTATGGATTGGAAGGGAGCATTCCTGTGTGAGTTACTGAGGGTGGTCCCACCTTACCACAAGGACTTTATTCCATCAATGGTTCAACTGGCCTCTATGGCACTGGTAATGGGGTAAGACTCCTAGACAACATAAGGCAAGGAAGCCTCTCAGAATTTGGTCCTTAATAAACCTCACACAAATCCACACGCCCCTACAAAAGAACAACATGATGCGTCACTATTGTCCTCCACAGCAGGACCAGGGACAGTATTTGAATTCTCCTCACACCTGAAGTGGCAGAACTTTAATTTTATTTTTAGGTTCATCCCTTATCACAAGTCTAACAAGCGCTTATCAGGAAACAGGGAAACACTGTAATTTCCAGGCAAACGAATGGGACCGAATTCACAGCTCGAGCGAAGAGTGTTTTGTAGCCACTGCCACTGCTAGACTACAGAACGGCTTTCAAATGAGAACGAACAAACACTGAAGGAGGGGGTGGGGGATGCTATTTCAGGAAAAAGCTGAATATTTATGATCTGTAGTCAGGAACCTGACTGGCAAGTGAATGTGAGAGAACGAGATTAAAAGAGGAAAGGATGCATCATTTTTATCTGCACAACATTTCTTTAGTACATCAGCACTTCCACCTGATTATTAAAAACCTAATAACTTTGTTGTTGCTGTATTATTTAATTTATGTATTTATTTCAACTTGTAAAACTAAATATAATTACTGGCTTTTGCCTCGCGCCAGTTCCATTAATAGCACCCAGATGACGGGCTGGGAATGATATTTTGCTACCTCAGACATCTGCCTCCTTGACAGCAGGAGAGATAATCGTGTTGGTGAAATTGTCTCTGCGTCTGTGACAGGCTTAAGATGTCAGAAATGGGCCTGGTGGATCCCGGCCTCCTTGAAGCGGCTTTCTTTTCTTCAGAAATTTAGTAGGATTTAATCTGAAACGCAGACGGCGCTTGCTACTACGCTAAGAAGCGGTGAGGTGGGGCTCCTCTTGTGATTGTTCAATGTTTTCCGAAAGCCCAGTGAGAATCTAAGCTTTCATTTGTTTTTCAGCTTTTCATTTTTATTTTATACATTTACATATATGTTCCACTAAATTTGTAAAACAGCATAATTCATGAGATCAGCAAATCCTAAAACCACTTTGATTAAGGCTGAAATAAGTATCCATTAATATCCATTATCCCACTGGATAGTGCAGAATCCACAAAACCCAGTAGGATACCAATGGGTGTCAAGTGTGGTATCCGCTGGCCATTCAGATAGCTGGATTACCATTTGCCAAACTACCAGCTATCCATAATATTGGATATGAACCGCAGATACTTTTTCCTTATCTGTTCCAGCTTTAATTTTGATGATGGGGAAATGCTTGAAAATGTGGCCGCAGTGCACCCTAAAGGTTCATAAATGGCACCCAACTCTAGCTCTCATTTTCCTCTGACCCAGACCTGGGAGTCTCGGTGCTTACCCGACGTCTGGCAGCTGTAGGAGATTGGATGAGGGCGAGCCGACTGAAGTTGAATCCCGACAAGACCGAGGTGATGGTGGTAGGAGGGCAGTGGATGTGGCGGCTCCCAACACTGATGAGGTCTGCCCTCCACTGGTATCCCAGGTCCGTAGTCTGGGTGTACTCCTAGATCTGCAGCTCCGCCTAGATTACTAGATGGGGACTGTGGTGGGGAATGTGTTTCACCAATTACATCTGGTGCAATGGCTTCGGCCGTATGTTTCAGATAGTGACCTGGCCACCATCATCCATGGTTTTGTTACCTCAAGATTGGACTATTGCAACACACTCTACGTGGGGCTACCTATGGTGATGGTCTGGAAATTGCAGCTAGTGCAGAATGCAGCAGCCCTTCTCCTTATGGGGATGGGTTGCCGTGAGCACATTACACCAGTGTTCTGGGTCTGCACTGGCTGCCTATAGTCTTCTGGGCCTGATTCAAGGTATTGGTTTTTACCTATAAAGCCCTATACGGCCTTGGCCCAGCTTACCTGCTGGACTGCCTCGCTCTCTGCGCTCTGGAGTGACATCTGCAGTCAGCTGGGAGTGCCCTTCTCAAGATCCCGTGTGGCCCAGGGGGCCACCATGGAGAGAGCATTCTATGTGGCCACGCCTAGGCTGTGAAGTTCCCTCCCAATGGAGACCCAGGTGGCCCCGGATCTCCCCTCCTTCTGTCATATCTGTAAAACCTGGCTGTTTCACCTGGCTTTGGACGAGGGAGATGGGGTGTAGGGTGGGAGGGGGGGTTGGTTCTGTGCCTTCTATTTTTATTGTTTTGTTTTTACTGATTTTGAGTTTTTTAACATTGTAAGCCACCCCAGGCTGCTTGGAGCAGGAGGGGCAGGGTAGTAAACGATTTTATAAATAAATAAATTAGGAGGCACAGAAGAGTCCAAAAATTTATTGTTCTAAGAAGATCTCATGAATTCATTATTTCCAGTAGTTCGTCATTTTAAAAAACATTTGGATCCATCTACCCTGTGGGTCACAGCTGAACCTGGCCATAAAGGCCATTCAACGTGTCTGTGAGAGAATCTCCTTCCAACTTGTGTCCTCAATTATGAGATAGGTGCAGAGCTGAAACTGATACCCAGTTTGGTACCTGCAAGTAATCTGGCAACTGTAGGTATTGTTTTGGGTATTAAGATGGGTACTCAAATACCAATCAAGTATTCAATAAACCAAAGTTTCAGTTACCGGTTTTTCAAATTTCAAAAAATACCCCAAACAAACCCACCCCACCCTCCCACCCCCAACAGGAAAATAGCCAAAACCAATTTCTGAAATCTGGGTCGAAAGTAACAAAAAATGGGATGAAACTGGTATTTTGATATACTAGGGATGGGACTCCAGAATCAATTTCAGTTTGGTTTTTTTCAATTTTGGTTCTTTGAGAATTTTGGATCTTGTTTCAGTTTCGTTTTTTTATTTGGGGGTGAGGGGGTTCCGCTGAAAAACAACTCAGAATCAAATTCAATGCCAAAAGAAACCCCAAACACGAAACTGAAACAAGGACTGAAATTTCAGATAGAACCAAAATGGACATTTCCGGGTCATTTTGGTTATATCCAAAACCGAAGTAGCCATCCCTGATATATAGATATGTCACTATTTCATCATTTCAGTATTTGTGGTGCCTGATCGAAAACTGGGCTTGGTACTGAAAACTACCTGAACGTTTTCATTTGATTTGAGAACCAGAATTTTTCTGGGATATCTGTTTTTGCAGATACTCATTTCAGCTTTAGGTAGGTGCAATATTGTCTTTTTTGGTCCTAAGAGCTGAATAAATCTTAGGAAAGGCCCCACATTTGTAAAGTATAACCAGGTCCCTGTGCTCCAATGTGTAACTTGGGAACAGGGTGCAAGACAATAGCTTCCTAAGTTAATTAAATCAATGACTTCTTGTGGGTCCCAGTTGGTATAGAAGAGCGCAAAGCATCCCCTATCTAGAGAGATTTTAAATCGTACAAGCTCATCCCTCAGGGGAGATAAATGTGGTTAAAACAAATGTCTTCAGGTGACTTTATCCCTCAGATGCTAACAGCAGGATCTGTGCAAACGACTTGCTGCCTTCTGACTTGCTAACCTACGGCACTTCCCTTTCTCCGTTGATTAAATCCTGCTTTTTAAATTATGGATCAAATGCTTGGCATTTGTGGATCCAATTATGTTACGTATTTAAGTCAGATCAAGGTATTACTGCTGGTTTTGATACCGTCTCTTTGATGCTTGCCAAATGCTGAAAAATAAAAGTTAGGTTTGTCTGCCGGCCCCAGCTGTACCCATCCTGCCCTCCCTGTATATGCAATTTATTCTCCTGGTAGACACCAGAGGAAATTCCAGATGTTTGAGGCGTATTTCCTCCTGTCTGGGAGAACTCAGAATGTGTGGTACTGGGTGTCAATTCATCATCTCCCCGGGACCTCACGTGTGGAGTCCTCCAAGGTTCTATTTTGTCCCCTCCCCTGTTCAATGGGTACATGCAGCCTTTGGGTGAGGTCATCAGAGGGTTTGGTGTGTGGTGTCATCAAGATGCTGATGACACCCAACCTTAGCTCTCTTTTTCAGCTGACCCAGGCCCAGCAGTCTGGGTGCTTCCCCGGTGTTTGACAGCTATGGGGGATTGGATGAGAGAGAGCCGTCTGAAGCTGGATCCTGACAAGACAGAGGTGGGGCTGGTGGGAGGGGCTGAGCGGGTGGTGGATCCCATCATTGATGGGGTCCGCCCACCATTGGCCCCACAGGTTCAGAGCCTGGGGGTGCTCCTCGACTCACAGCTCCACCTGGATGCCCTGGTGGCGGCTGTGGCGAGGGGAGAATTTTGCCAATTACATCTGGTGCGGTGTGTCTCGGACTCTGACCTAGCCACCGTCACCCATGCTTTCATCACCTCAAGACTGGACTACTGCAACATGCTTTATGCGGTGCTACCCTTGGTGATGGTCTGGAGACTGAAGCTGGTGCAGAATGTGGTTTCCCACCTCCTTACGGGCATGGGTCACCGTGAACACATTACACCAGTGCTTCGGTCTCTGCACTGGCTGCCTATAGTCTTCTAGGCCCAATTCAAGGTGTTGGTTTTGACCTATAAAGCCCTATAGAGTCTGGGCCCCACTTATCTGCAGGATCACCTCACCCCCTGGGTCCTGTATCGGTCCTTGCGGTCAGCTGGGTGTGCCCTCCTTGGGGTCCCCCAAGTATGTCGGGTGGTGATGATGGGGAAGACATTCTCGGTGGCTGCACCGCAGCCCTGGAACTCCCTCCCAATGGAGATCCACTTGGCCCGGACCCTTCTCTCTTTCTGTAGACAGTGTAAGACCTGGCTGCCCTGCCGGGCTTTTGGCAAGGGAGACCAGTGATGGGTTTTTATCTCCACCATAGGGTATTTTATCGCTGTTTTAATGGGTTTTTTTGGTACTTTTGTATTTTTATTGTCGTTGTTTGTATTTTTATGTTTTTAATATGCTGTAAGCCGCCCCAAGCTACAGGAGCAGGAGGGGGTGGCCTATACATTTCAATAAATAAATAAATAAATACAGTAACGGTAGTGCCAATGTAAGAAAACCATTTTTTTTCAATTTTCATTTTCAATTTTAATTTATACCCCGCACTCTCTCAACCAAGATCGACTCGAGGCGGCTTACGTCCATACACAAAAAATACAAATATCTAGGTTTTTTATCCCACACAGGGGAAAACCAAGAAATAACAATATAATATAACAACAATATTTGGGTCAATCCCACACAAGGGGACCCCACATCATAGAAAGAAAGAAAACCCACCCTACAATTTTACAGCAACACGTAATACATCATGTTCAACCCAATCTCCCTCCCACCAGTATCCACTGCTAACATTCTCAACCCTGCTCTCACCAGGGATCCCCAAACCACTTCCAGCTGCCCCCTGCTGCCACCAGGGGGCATCCTTCTTCTCAACCCCGCTCTCACCAGGAGAGAAGACCCTCTCATCAATCTATACCAGTAGAGATTTACATTTCCTTATCCCACTGACAGCCCCTCCGGCCCCACCTCCTGACCCAACCGAGCCATGCCTCCGACACGTACCTCCGGCACGGCCTCCGGCTGCCCCGATGTTATGGGGAGCGGTCTGGAAGAACGCCTCCCCAAACCCCACCCCCACAAAGGTGGGAGGGGAGGGAGAGCTGTGCCATAGCCCTTGGCTGGCCAGATTTCAGTGCCCCGCCCCCACAATGAGTGCTTTTGAATTAAAGAGTTACATTAATCCATCAAAGTTTGGTCTCTAAATTATGCTGTGAGTGTGTTCATAAATATTTTAATAAACAGCTACCTGGGAATGCTTTCTTTGGAAGGACACTTCAGACAAAGTTTGAGTGGATTCATACAGGGACATAGCTACCATGAAGCTAGGGGGGGTCCCGTATTTCGAGAGGGCCCCTCTGCAGCCAGGACATTTTCAGAGGGGAAGGGAGAGGATCCACCACTCTGCCCCCACCCACTCTGAAAATTTACTAGAAGTGCTTAGGCCATTTGCAATGCACTATGCCAAGAAGGGAGCTTTAAGAGTGGATGGTTGGTGAATCACTGTCCCTGTCCCCACTCACTCTGAAAACCTCCTCCTTGGCAAGATTGCTGCCGCTCCAGGTCCGGCGGTGAGCGGTGGGAGCTGGAATGGCACTTTATGAGTAAGCTGTGTCTCCACACTGGAAACCATGCCCCCTTGCCAATAGGTGGATCCATAACTGGGATACGAGCGTGGGTCCCACACAACCTTGATATGCCACCGGATTCGTAAGCTATCATCTGAACTCGATTCCCACTATATTGTATTGACATTTCACAATGAAACCCTAATCACCGAACACGTGGGAAATTGTTTTAGCAGAACGAAAAAAAGCATGATCTATAAGGATTTCTTTTAAAACGGTTTTATTCTAAATTGAAAAAATGGATCAATTGCCAGGCAAGAAAAACAGACCTGTTTCCTTGAAAAAATGATAATGAGTTCATAATTTGGCTATTTAATCAAACCCACTGGAAATTCATTTTAATAAAAACTCACCAGAAAAAGAATAAGAACATAAGAAATGCCATACTGGGTCATATGATCCATCAAGCCCAGCACCCTGCTTCTCACAGTGGTCATTCTTGGTCACTTAGGAGAAGTCTCCAACAGGTCATAATGGAATGATCCATTCCCAGCTGTTCACGCCCAGCTCTGCCCCAACCAACTAACCCAGTTGGCTAACAACCATTCATGGACCTATCCTCTAAGACCTTATCCAAACCTTGTCAAAACCCATTTATGCTACTGGCTTCAATCACCTCCTCTGGCAACAAATTCCACCAGCTAATTGTGTATTGAGAGGGAAAAAAATACTTTCTTTTATATTTTTATTTATTTATTTATTTTTCAATTTGATATCCTGTCCCTCCTGCGGCTTACAATATAAAAACACAAATAAAATCCAATATAAAATATTTTTTAAAACTGCCAAAAGGAGGGTGACATTTAACACCACCCCCACCACCCCTCCCCCTCCATCCTTTCACCCATCTCCCCCACCAAACGCCTGGCAGAACAGCCAGGTCTTACAACTTTTCCGAAGAGAGGGGAGGTCCGGGGCCAGCCGCACCCCCACCAGAAGGGAGTTCCACAGCCGTGGCGCGGCCACCAGGAATGTCCTCTCCTGCGCAGCCCCCCTGGAAGACTTGGGGGACCTCGATCAGAGCACCCCCGAACGACCGCAGGGTCAGTCCAACACCTGGGGGGTGAGGTGGTCCCGCAGGTAGGCAGGGTCTAGACCGTTTTATTTTAAATCCACTGCCAGTCAGTTTCATGGAGTATCCCTTAGTTCTAGTACTATGTAAAAAGGTAAACAACACATTATCTAGAATAAACACTAGCGTGATTTGGGGAAAGGGGCTACTTCATCTCAGACTATTTTGACACGAGATGCTCCCACGCATGGACACTTGTCGTCCATGCAGGGGAGCATCTCATTTAAATGTGTGTGTGTGGGGTGATCCTGTGACCCACATATCCCCACCCACCACTCATGCATGGATCAATCAGTGGCAACACAGGTTGCTCCATGCATGGGGGGGGGGGAATCAGTGTGCATCCGTGTGCACCTGCCCCCCACAGCAGCATCCCCATGAACTGCCCACCCCTGCAGCCTGTTTAAAAAGAGCCTCTGTCAGAGGTACAGTCTTTAATACAGTACGTCATCACAATGGAAAATAAGTGCAAGTTTGTTTTCACTGAAGTTGGTATTCAACTTAAGTTTGTTTTCACTTGTTTTGAGAGGATGAGACCATTTTTGAACTTGGAAATGTGTGTCTAGATATGCACTGATTTTCAAAAAAATGGACACAGGTCAGCAATTTGCGATCCATGCCTACGTGTTAGGACACGTAGGGCCTCTTTTACCAGGGTAACACAGAGTGCAGCTTCTGCGCTGAAGGTAAATGAGAAAGGCGCTCTGACTGGCTTTGTTCTACCCAATTTAAATTATCGCCTTGCAGAATGTCACACGCAAGAATAAACATTTGGAGAATCCTTTGACTACCCTTCTTAATGAGGCTCCGGGAAGGATGAGCGGGCCTTGCCAGCAGTAGAGGTCTAACTTGGCATTTGGTGTCAGACTAGTTTGGAAAAGTACATTTTTCTTAACTCAGAAATGCAATATTGTACAGCACAGGGGATGGATTGTGTGGTTTGGTTCAAACTTCAGGATGGGTTGAACTGGGACAGAATATTTTTCTTTGATTATAGCACAGACCCGAGAATCAAGAGACTTGAATTCTTGCCATACGTGATGAATCTTTCAAGTCTTCCTTTAAAACCCATGTTTGCTATGATAGCTTCAAAACTCTACCCTCTTGCATTCAGTAGGCACCTGTGGTTTTTGAAGACCATTCTGGCTAATAATGTCATGCACAATCATTAATTTTCATTATTATGAACATTAGAACTCCCATCCTGGATCAGACCAACGGTCCATTGAGACCAGCATCCTGTCTCCAAGTGGCTAATGTTGGATGTGTCCAAGGAAGCAATACCAGTTACGATGTCATTCTCTTACCATCTAAGTTGGATTGACCCCTCTTGTATGCTCAGACACCTGCTACCTTGGGTGATTTCAGATGTTATGCCCGCCGGGATTGACCACTGGCCGTGGTGTGGTTCGGACCACGGGCAGAGGTGAAGGGGTGGGCAAACAGACGTTCCCCCTTTCACCCCCACCTGTGAGGAACGAGACACCACGGCCCGCTGTCAATCCCGGCGGTCGTAACGTCTGTTGCCTCCCCCCACCATGGAGGGGGAGGGGCCGTGCGGTGCTGCATGTGGCCACACGGCTCCGCCCCCCAGCGTGACAGGCAGGAAGTGCGGCCTATCCAGCCGCACCGCCCGCCCAGGACCAGGACGGCGAACCCCGATCGTAGTGAAGGGTGAGTCAACAGATGTGATGAACCCTTCACCATGGCCATGGTAGCCATTGATCACGCTTTGTTACCTCCGGGTGATGAGAGGTAATGAAGCTTGGTCAATGCAAACGCGGCCCGTGGTTGACTGCGGTGAACATCTGGATGCAAGCAAACAGACGTGCACCACAGTTCACCACAGCCTGCATTTGACTGTGGTCGTGGCGGGGTGAATATTCACCCCGTCACGGCTGAAATCACCCCTTAACTCTTAACATTGCAGTTAAGTTCCTATGGGCCATTTTTGCCTTTGAAATTATACTCCATCTGGTACAAGAACTGCCTTTCCTATTTGTTAGAGGTGTGCAGGAGGCAAAACATCTTTTTGTTCTCTTTTACAACCCCCCCTTCATTTTCAGCGGGTTTCATAAACAACCCTGCCTTTTTCATTTGTGGTTTTAATTTTATTATAAATAAAATCATCATCATCATCATCACTGTGCATGCGCATGCGTGGCCTAGAGAGCCACTCCACGCATGCGTGGTCCTTTTACCAAATGGAACCAGCAGCATCAGTGCCATTTTGGAAAAGGGCCAAGCATGCGCAGAACAGTCCCAGCAGCCATTTTACGCAGGCAGGTGGTTTTTAAATTTTTTTAAACCCAACAGAAAATGGATGAAAGCAAGCCACATTCATTTACTTAGTCATCCGTTTTCATAACATTAGTCATAAAACTTCATTCTTTTTTGTAACAATTTAAAATGATACAAATTGCACACCCCAAGTAATTGTTTCTACATGATAAACATTTTCCCCATATCCTTCAAAATTCCTACTTTCAAATGACATTAGTCACAAAGTACAATTCATTTACTATGATGCATTGAATGTCCCAATCTTTAAGAACCTAAAATTCGTAAGCACCCAACAATGTCTATGATTATTGAGTGCCTAACTCCCCTTAGTTAATTTGGAAATTCCAGCCTGAGTGCAAGGGGGTGGGATGGGGTGGGGTGGAGGGGATGTATTTCTGATTTCTATTCTGACTTCAGGGCCAGGTTTTGTATTGTTGGTGTTTTGTGACTCAGAATTTTGAGACCTGTTTAAGAGGAAAAAATCTGGTATCTTCCATAGTTCATTGAAAAGTGAGAAAGCAGGAGGGGGATGTAGCCTGTATGTAGTGCCTCGAAGTGTGTACACATACACATGTGTGCAGTTAGTGACTACACAAGAAAAAACAAAGGACTAGGGATGTTGTATATGGTGTCATTTTTGTCTTTCCAATGTTTGTCACTTTTTGTCTTCCATAGAAATAGCAGCTTTCTCTGATTCACAACCCACTGTCTTCAGAAGACCTGAAACGCACACCTCTACAAAGGACCTTGGTGTCTGGGAACTCCAGAACACCAGGCAAGGGAATATCAGGCCCTCACCCCATCCCATTCAAATCCATAGGTTCATGGTTTATGCCTTCAGGTGCTTGTGTAAAGACATCAAGCCCTCAAATCACAAAGCGATCAAAGATCAAAAACAAGCCTAAATCAAAACACTGTCTACTCCGATAGATCAATCATCATTGTTGTGGTTAAACTCCCCCACTGATCAGCACAACACATATCATGGAACTTGAAAGATGCTCAAGCTGCTAGACCAGCAATTAAAAACATCAGTTTAAAAGTGCAAATCGAGAGGCACGAAGCACACTTACACCCCCCCAAAAAATTCCAGGGCAGGTTTTGTGTTTTGAATAAAGAAGCTGGGAAATGGCTTTTCAAACGTTCATTCGGGTTTTTTTACACAAACCCGAATGAACAGCCTTAGTTCTGGAGGATCAATGCTGAATCTCGATCCTTGAGGACCGGGGCATTTGAACTCAATTTACTGAGTTCCGAAGTTTCGAGGAAGGCCCCCCCGGAACTTTGAAACGCGGAAAATTGAATCTGAGGGCAGGGAAGGGGCCGGAGGACAGTGCTAGGCCCCTTCACTCTCTTCCTTGGCGCCTGCTGACTGGGGAAGGAATAGGCCAGCAGGGTCCATGCAAGCGAGGGTGGGAGCCTAGTGGCGGGGTGCTTAGAAGGAGAGGGGAGCCTAGCAAGGGGTCACAGGTGGTTTACTTACCTTCCAGAGGGGTCCCGTACTGATGCTTGGCCTCTTCCCCCCGGTAAGTTTGAAAAAAAAACAAAAAACCACTGAGCATGCTCAGAAGGGGCTGAATGGTCCTTTCTGCGCATGCTCAGCCCTTTTCAAAGATGGTGCTGGCAGCATCAGCAGGCTAAATGGACATAGGTAATGTTCAGAGAGAAAAGCAACAGTCTCCAGTTTGGGGGAATTACGGCATGCAGGGCTGAATGGGGAGTAAATGGATCAGCTGAGGTAGGAGGGGAGGCTGTGATAGCGCTGTATTTGTACTGAAGCCGACGGATTGCAGTATAGAGTTGTGTTAAAAGCCTACGCCATGGCTAGGAGGACAGCAAAGCGAAGTTTTTTTGCTACCATCACATCATCTACAAGGTCGCATCCAGCTGAGCTTTTCTGGGTGGTGAAGGGGCTGGTCAGTCTGACCTCTTTCCGCCTGGAACTGGAATCTTCCACTGCTCGCTGTGACAGGTTTATCAACTATTTTGCAGATAAAACTGCTCTTATCCATCATGAGTTCGACACCATTGCAGTGAATATATCTGAAGTTATGAATGCCCCGTCTGGCCTGGTTTGGTGGGGAAATTTGAGATCAGTTCCAGCAGGTATCGTCCACTGATGTGATGAAGGTGCTGGAAGCTGTGAGGGCCATGACTTGTGAACTTGATCCGTGCCCATCCTGACTGGTGAAAGCCAGCCAGGAGACGTTGGGCCCATTGCTGGAGGAGGTTGTCAATGCCTCCCTTCTGGAGGGCAAGGTTGTGGGGGGCCTGAAGGAGGCTGTGCTGCGGCCTCTACTCAAGAAACCATTTCTTGATATTGACGTCCTGGCCAGCTATCGGCCAGTCTCTAACCTTCCCTTTTTAGGGAAGGTTACTGAACGGGTAGTGGTCCAACTTCCAGGGGCATCTGGACTGCATCCGCTTCCTTGACCCTTCAAAGTCAGACTTTCATCTGGGATATGGCACTGAGACTGAGCTTGTGGCCTTGGTTGACAATGATCTGTACCGGGAGTTGGACCAAGTTCGGTCCACTCTTCTGATTTTGTTTGATCTTTCGGCAGCTTTTGACATGGTTGACCATGAGAGGTTGGTGACCTGCCTGCGGGAACATGCTGGGTTGGGCAGGACTGTTCTCGAATAGTTCCACTCGTTCCTGGCTGGAAGAACTCTGGGTATTTTCAGACGTGACGAGATCACAGTGAACACCCACCTGTGGTCACTGTGCCCTGCACGTCTGTTCAGTGGCCGCCAGATGTTCGCCACACTGAATACCCACATGGGGTCAATTTTAACCACGCTTCCCAGGCTCCCGGCGCAAGAATCCGCTGAAGCGTGGTGAAAGTGATTCCAGGCGGGCATCAATAAAAAGTAACATCTGGTCGGCTATCATGGCCCGGAATCCCCAGTGGGATTCCGGGCCATGGTTAACTCAGCCAGACGCTGTGGCGGCATTGGCCTCGCCGCCCGCCTGTCTCCCTGGAGGGCGGGCGGTGAGGCAGCGTGGAGGGGGCGGGGCTGTGAGGCTGCACGTGGCACCGTGCGGCCCCGCCCCCTCCCTGATTCCCCACCGGGATCCCCGGCATGTCTGTTTGCCGTGCCTGGGTGATCCCGGCGGGGAATCTCTGGGTTGTTTTCGGGACGGGGCAAAGCCGCCCCGTCACGTCTGAAAACACCCTCAGTGTGTGGGAAAGTGTACATAATTCCACCGGGACCTCATGTGTGGAGTCCCACAGGGATCTATTCTGTCCCTTCTCCTGTTCAATGCCTTTAGGCAAGATTGTGAGAGGGTTTGAAGTTTGGTGTGATCAGTATGCTGATGACACCCAGCTGTATCTCTTGTTTTTTCTGACCCAGGACCAGCAGTCTTGGTGTTTGCCTGATGTCTGGCTGCAGTGGAAGATTGGATGAGGAAAAGCTGTCTGAAGCTGAATTCTGACAAAATGGAGATGATGTTGGAGGGTAAGGGTGAGGGAATGGAGGCCCCGCCACTGATGGGTTGCGTCCCTCCTTGGTTCCTCAGGTTCGGAGTCTAGAATTCCCCCTCCACTCACAGCTCTGCCTGGATGCCCAGATGGGAGCTGTGATGAGGAGTGCATTTGGTAAATTGCCTCCGGTTCGATGTCTTGGGCCAAATATTTTGGACTCCAATCTTGCCACCATTATCCATGCATTCATCACTTCAAGACTGGATTACTGCAACACACTCTACACATGGGGCTACCCCTGGTGACAACCTGGAGGCTGCAACTGTTTCAGAATGTGGCAGTTCATCTCCTAATGGAGATGGGCCACCAGGCGTACACAACACCTGTGCTCCGCTCTCTCTGCACTGGCTGCGTATAGTCTTCTGAGCCCGAGTTGAGGTGTTAGTTACTGCCTTTAAAGCCCTATATGGCTTGGGCCCCACTTACCTGCAGGACCGCCTCATCCCTGGTGTCCTGGATCAGCCCCTGACTTTGGCCGGGGGCGCACTCTTGGAGGTCCCCCAGGTTTCCCGGGTGGCAACGCTTGAGAGAGCGTTCTCGGCCGCTGCACCACAGCTGTGGAATTCCCTCCCGGTACAGTAGAGTTCCGCCTCTCTCTGGATCGCCCCTCCTTCTGTAGACAATGTAAAACCGGACTGTTTTGCCAGTTTTTGTTGTGGGGGATGGGTGTGCGGGGGGGGGGGGAGGTTCTGTTGGGGATTTGGGGTAATTATTTATTTGCTCAGGCCTCTGCTGTTTTTATGGTTTTAAATGATACTTTAATACTGAAGTTTATATTTTTGTATTTTGTTTTTTATTATATTCTTGTTCACCGCCCTGAGTTGCCATTGGTGAGAAGGGGGCAGAATATAAATGCAGTAAATAAATAAACAAATAAATAAACTACCCAAGGGTCGGTTTCTGCTTTGGGAAGCCGGTGCTAATCCTACCTGTGCAGCATTTGCTCAAGAGTTATTTATTTACCTAAAGGAAAAGGAAGACTGTTATTCCACAGCAGACATCTAGGATATGCGTGTTGCCCGTTAGCGTGGTTATTTTAACACCCCTCTGCTCTTATCAGATCATTCTTAATGTTTGCCGAGGTCATGAAGATTGGGGAGGAATTAATTCGTAGGGCCCAGGGCGAAGATAAAATGCACCCCCCCCAGTAGCTCCACCCTCATGGCCCCACCTCTTGGTGAGCAGCCTCTGTAGGGCCCTAGAGGGGGTTGTGTTTGAAGCCCCACTGGAAAGGTCAGGGAGCCCTCGCATCCTGCCTTGGTGAAAACAATGGCCACTTTGGACACCATGGATGTAGGGAAAACAGAGGGTCTATGATTGTGTTAACATCCCCCCCTCCCCACTACAAAAGAACAAACTTGCTTGCCTAAATAATGAATTCAAAAATATAGCCAGGTTAATGCTGCCTCTCTGAATCATTAGATCCATCGGGTTTAAACTGCTCTCTCGTTAACACATCTCCGATTAATACTCCTTTGAAGCCAAGACATGAGGCATGTTGCACAGCATCAGAGACAACCCACTGTGCTGGCCTCTTGCAGGCGCGGTATGAAAACCTCATAAAATAAGAAAATAGAAAGCCTTCGTCCTTCTGACCGTTTGACCGAAAGAACACGAGAGAATTTTTTTTGTTTTGCTTTTGGGGCAGGGGGGAGAGGGTGTCATGTTTTTTCTTGTACAGAAAAGGTTATTTCTCCCAATAAGAAAAGAAACTCTTTTAAGATGCACGTTGTTCCACAATAGATCTTTGCTTGGAACCTTAATACATAAGCGGATGGATGAAATAGATAAACTCTCTCATGCACTCCATGGCAAAGATAATTTTAAAAGCTTCTGTAGACAAATTGAGAAAAAGGGGGGGGAAAAGACAAATTACAAATACGTTACATCCTAAATGCTAACAACTAAAGTAGATGACCTTGGAGATGGTTCAGAGAAGCTGCTGCTATATTAAAAAGAATGGCTAAGAGCACGATTATTTTACCTTAAGATGGGGGGGGGGGGGAAAGCTACCTTCCATGTTTATCTCATTGTATGAAGGAGTCAATTAAGGCAACGTGAGTGAGGGCAAGCCTACTGAAGCTGAACCTCGACAAGAGGGAGGTGATGCTGGTGGGGAAGGCGGTGGGTGCGGCATCCTCGATGGGGTTCGCCCCCCCCACTGGCTCCCCAGGTTCGGAGTCTGGGAGTGCTCCTCAACTCGTAACGTCACCCAGATGTCCAGGTGGGGGCCGTGGCGAGGAGCGCATACTGCCAATTACATCTAGTGCGGCGTCTTCGGCCATATGGCTTAGACTCCGATCTGGACACTATCATCCACACTTTCATCACCTCATAAAATAAGAAGATAGAAAGCCTTCGTCCTTCTGACTGTTTGACCGAAAGAACATGAGAGGATTTTTTTTTTGCTTTGCTTTTGGGGCGCTACTCAGCACACGCAACGCTTTACAGTAACAGATTTTTCCCCCCCTGCCCAGTGGGCTTACAATCCAAGAGGGACAATAATGAGGGGAACATACACAGGGAAAGACACACACATGTTCCCATTTTGCAGATGGGGAACTGAGGCTGAGAGGTTGTGGCTTGCCAAAGGCCACCCAGTGAGTTCATGAGTAGGGGATGATTCAAACCCTGGCGCCCCAGGTCCAACTCCAGTCTCTTACTCACTAGCCCACACTGACTACGCACCTGACCTGTAAGGATAATTTTATTAAAGACCATGAAGGGTCCAGATATGGTGGCAAGGGGGAGGTCATATAAGCATCCTAAAATAGACTGGAAAGAGTGGAGCAGAGCTGGCTTCAACCAGAAATGAGCAATTTCCTCTCGACAGTCTATTCCGTTCCTCGTGGTCTTTACGTCTGATGTCACAATCTGTTGCCATGGCAACTTGGGAATGTCAGAATAATTAAGGGCACGGCTGTAACCTTTCAGCAGGATGAAGCACCAGAAGCAGGTGGAGTGTGGTCGGAAGGGCCCCAGCTTTGAACGAAACAAAAAACACCCCTTCCTGCAGACGCTGCACAACACCCGATTTAAAAGGAATCGCCACTTTTTTCTTCTTCCAAAGGTGAAGAAAGCACTTTAAAAAATAGAAAGGATGGCACAGCTGGAAAATGCTACAATCCAAAATGAGATTAGCTAACGCCTTAAAAACCACCATGACGAGTCGACAGAGAACATTTCCCTCCCGTAGGGGTCTACCTCTTGTATTTTTTCCTTGCCCTGATATCTGGATTTGGGGGGAGGGGGGGATAAAAGCAGACATACACTTAACTCTGCTTTAACATTTCTTATGCAGGTTGCAGGGCTGCAGAGGGCGCCAATACAACCCTGCAACCTGAATAAGAAATATTAGTGGTGTTAAAGCAGAGTTCCTTGCATGTCGGTTTTCACCCGTTGTTGCTTTACACAGGGGCAAGGAAACCTTTCCATCCCAGGGGCCACTTTGAAAGAGGGGACACGTTCCGAGGACCACATGGAACTTGGGAGTGGGGGTGCTTGCCCTCAAGAAAATGAGGACCTAGGATCATGGATTTGTGCCGTGGTACTGTTCCCTCTCCATGTGTGTGTGCCCTCATCTCTGCTCCCTTCCCCTGGAGCTCAGCTTTTCAGTGGATGGAGAGGAACTGGATCCAGTAACCAGTTCCAAGCCCCAGAAAGGGTGTCTTTAGATATAACAAAGATCGGGTGTCAAAACTAAAGCTGAAACAAGCCCCCTTTAAAAATCTTGCAATAATTCGTGAAATTCGAGACAAGAGGCCGCGCGGGCCCCGGAGATGCTCAGGGGGCTTGCCTTGCCCCCTGCTCACCTCCGTAGCCCCTGCACCCCCCCCCTCAAAGTTCGCTGGTTCTCGGCAAGAAGGTGATGTTTCTCATTTCACCCGGGAACCGGCGAGATGAATTTCCGCCCTAGTCAAAACTTCTATGCACACGTTTGGCCATTATGTGTAAGCACCATTACAATCCCAACACCAATTTGTCCGCTGGCTGAAAACACGATGTGAACACCATTCCATCGCAAGGACAATTTACGTGTTTCGGCTGAACACGTGGCCAACGCCATGTCTAACGATATTGTGTGGCGTGTTAGCAGGTACAACATGGGGAATGAAGCAGCAGCACTTGTGTGCTGGGTTTGAGTGCTGAGCAAAACACTGATTTGCCCCCAGGTGGGCTGTGTGTCTAAGCAGCGCCACATAGTGAACACAGGGCCAAACCTGTTCATACCAAGGTCAAAACACACATTCAGAGACCTGTTGATGTTATGTCTAAAGACACCCAAAAAAATCTTACTGTGGGACACATTTGGCCCCTGGGCCTGAGGTTTCCCCTTCCTGTTTCAGGGTGTCTTGTATTCTATTGTGTGAAGCATCCCGATCCCCACTTGGCAGGGTAGAGGTGCTCATATAACTAAAATTTCTTACTATCATTAAGAGTGAGATTTTGATTTTGATTTCTTCATCTTTTACCATGGCAAAGTTTCTTCATTCCATTCCGAGGATTCTTAATGCAAAATGGCATCCCTGCACTTTTATCTGAAAGTCTTTGTTTTGCAGCGAGCAGCGAGAATTTAGAGTTGTTCTGAATGACACATTATTGATCGGGTGCCATGAGGCTCTTGAGAGGTTCATTACCAAGAGTTATATTAAATAATAATAATAAAAAGGAACGCAAGCATCCTTTGAAGCATGGATCCTCTTTAGTGTGAAGCACTGAAAGGGGGGAGAGAGAAATCAAACCTTTGTGTGTGGTAATTTTTGTTTGAAATGAAATAAGGGTCTGCAATTACCAGCCTCACTAACGATAACGTGACTTATCACGTTATCGTGCCAAAGCAGTGGGGCGGCTGGGAGTCTCGGAGAAGGAATATCTTAATATGAACACACAGTAATAGAATACAATTAAAGGGATTAAACTCTCACGAAAGCATGAACTGGAGACATTACACCTAGGCAGGTTCAGTTCTCTGTCTGACCCCTGCAGCCCCCCTTCTTAAAGGGGCAGCAGCCCCGCAGGACTGCTCCCTGCTACACCGACCAGTGCTTGCAAAAGTTCCCAAAATATAGGGATATCAGGATGGTTTGGGAACAGCTGTTCCTGCCTAAGCATTAGTCACTGCCTTCCAGCCTCAGTTCTTCATCTGCAAAATGGGAATTATGCATCTTAAAGCTGAAACATGGAACCTGAAATTTGGTACCCAAGGGTACATTTTCATGTACCCTGTTGGGTACCGGACAGGCTACTCGATCATCAATTGGTAAAATCGGGACGGAAAACTGAAAAATCAGGACTGGAAGTCAGTCTGTTCAGACATTCTGGGACATCGAAGACCAGTATTGGGGGACCAATTTGTACCTGAATTTTTCAAGTCGATTCAGGCACCAGAAATTTGATGTGTATACCCATTTTGGGGTACCTGCTTCAGCTCTAATGTATCCCTGTTTTTCCTTATGTTCCCCTCCTCCTTGGCTATTCGAGACTGTGATCCCCGTGGGGCAGGGACCTGTCTCTAATTACAGATGCTCAGTGCTAGGCACATTGCCGGGGCGATGTAAGTCATAATGACTAACAATGTTAGGTTTAATTCAATGTTTAAAAACTACAGTAACATTTTTCTTTGTACTTGTGTATGTCTGGCAAGCATTCCTATGTGTGTGTGGGGGGGCACAATGCCATTTTCTACAGGGCCTAACCTCCCTGGGTCTGGCCCTGTTCACCCTAGCGTCCTGTCTGCAAACCTCACAAAGAGTACTAAGATGTATCTCTCTAAGCCACACAACCGCCCCCCCCCCCCCATCTGCAGAAGTACCCACAAAGTACTCTCTCCGAGCCAGAGTGCCTGTTTCAAGTGAGCTCTTGAAGCGTGATAAGTTAGACGCAGTGGCTGGCCTTTCATGTCAGACATTTCCTGGTGGAAATCACTAGAGAGAGCCCTTTTATCTGCAGGCCCCTTGGAAGTCGGGGCTTTCGGGCGCATCCCACCTCAACTTGCAAGGTTCACACCACATTTTCAATTAAATGTCTCCTACTGTTCCTGAAAGCTCTCCAGCTTTGCCATGTGTTCAATTAGCATCTAATCAAAGCAGAAGCAGAATCTGTAGAACAAATGAAGTAATTAGCAGTTCTTTAGCTTAACCAGCCACTATAATCCTGACATCTTGTTATGAAGTTACAAAGTTACATGTCTACTATCAACAAATGCTGCTGTTGCAGGTGGAACAGCTGATGCAATTGACTCCGGTGACCTTTAAATGTCTTCTGGCTTGAGAATGCTCTGATGGCTGAGGAGGGAGTCCTGCGGGGCTCCTTGGCTCCCAAAATCCCCTATTCAATTGAAGGCAGTCTTTGCTCTAAAGGAAGCTTCTCCTCCCTTGGAATCGACTTATCCCAAGGCTCCTAAAATTAGTTCTGAACAAGTAGTTCAGTTTATAGCTGGTGCAATGGCTTTTCACAAACCACCAGACCATTTTCATCTTGTCAGGAACCTTGCTGAACATTCATGCTTCTTTCCCATGGTTGGAATTCATCCATGCCCTGTTTTCGTTCTTTCCACTGGACGTTTCGCACACTTTGGGCACTTTCATGACACTTTTTTTGCTGCTTTTAGTGTTTCTGAATATGCCGAACAGAAACCTGAACAAATTGATACGTTTTCCTGAGTCATCGGGAAAGGGGTGAATAGGCTGATTTTGACATAAATAGCATTTACACCAAATCAGCATTTCAGCTCTAGTTAGGATGTAACTTGGGGTTTCTAAACCATTCCAAAAATACATAAAAATTCGGGACACTGACTTTGGAAACCACTTCAGAAATAGGCTAGTAACGCTAACCATTACATTACACCACTACAAGCTGCATCCTCTGCATTCTTCCTATTCTTTTGTAGTGTGAAGGGTCTAATTGTTTTCCTTTCTTTGTTGACTCTTGGCTTCTTTAACCATCATAAATGGTTCTTAACCTTATTGTTTTTGAATGTTTGTAACTCTTTCTTCTTCACAGCTCCTTTCCCCTATCCCATTCCAGCCATTCTCAAATGACTGCTTTCGGTACATAAACATCTGTCTGGAAGTTTCTCAGTTCACTGTTCTGACTTGTTACATGCCTGACGAAGGTCCCCGCATGGCCAGAAAGTCGCCTACTCTCTCCAACAGCAGTTGGTCCAATAAAAGAGACCATCTGAATTATTTTGGCTCCATCTCTTCGCACATTCAGGAACAATACAGCAACTACACTTCCCTTCAGAACAGGGGTAAAAACAGATAGCAGAAAACGTGGCCATGGTTACAGCCACACGAGACAGTACCGACATTTAGGCAACTTTACCCCCATTTGGACAGCACTGCCATGAAATGCAGTGGTTTGTGTAACCGGTGGCCACCAAACGTTCCCCCCGCCCCAGGGTGGGAAGCTGGCTGCTATTCCCTGCATCCTCTGAAAAAAGCAGAGGACACAGGGCATAGGGTGTCTTTAGATATAACGTCAACGGGTGTCTGAATGTGTGTTTTGACTTTGATATGAACACCGGTTTGGCCCTGTGTTCACCATGTGGTGCTGCTTAGACACAGCCCATCTTGGGGCAAATGAGTGCTTTCCTCACCACCCAAGTGCTGCCGCCTCGTTCTCTGTGTTGTACCTGCCAACATGTCACGCAATATCATTAGACACAATGTTGGCCACGTGTTCAGCTGGAACATGCAAATTGTCCTTGTGATGCAATGGGGTTTCACATCGCATGTTCAATAGGTAGCCAAATCGGTGTTGAGATTGTTATGGTTACACACAACGGCCAAACACATGCTTAGGGGTTTTGACACCCGATCTTTGTTACGTCTGAAGATGCCCACAGTAGCCTTACCCAAAGTGGTACCCAAAGGCTGCTCAAATCATGGTACCAAGCCACTGCTCATAAGCCCGTGCCCATCTGCCCTGACCCACGGCCCACCACTGGGTTTTAAGAGGTAGGTGCTGTTGCCATTCCCACACAGTGGGAGAGCGCGCTGGTGGGGCAGGGCTGGGCAGCTGCATGTGTGGCTAGTGCCTTGGCCTGCCCTGGGGCATGGCATCCAACAGTGGCCTTCCCCCACCCCACCCCACCCCACCTGTTTCCCTGCAGGGGTGGACCATGTACCCTGCTTTCCACGCTGGTCCCAAAGTGTGATGGATGCAATTGCCCACCCTGGGACATGAAGAGGATTGGTCCCGCCTGACTCATGTGGCTGAACCCAATGGGTCATAATCCAGGACTAGAACCAGTGCCCTTGAGACCCTGTAGGAGGTGGCTGGCTCCACAACACTGCCACTGTTCTTCTCTAACGTCCCACTGGTGTGATGGGGCTCCCCATTCACCAGGCTCTGATTGGCTGACCCTGATTAAAAGACACATGACAGGATGAAGAGAAATCCAGGCAGAGGAATGCCTAGGCTCAGAGTGTGGATATGCTTCAACCTTGATGCCTCTTCGACCTTTGGATCCTCCTCCGTTTCTTCTTTTTTCTTGTCACCAACCTTGTTCCCTCCTTCCAGCCCTTATTGGTCTGACTCTCTGGCACTGAACCCTTGGGCTGGACTTAGATGACTGCTTGAATCTGGCCTTGATCCTGCAGAGACTCTCACCTGGTCCTGATCCTGTCACTACTCTGCCTGGAATACTGGAACCAACTCAGAGCTTGACACAGTGTTCATCCAAGCTCCACCCACAAAATAAGAGCCTTAAATTGTGCCTTGCTCTCAAAGCTCCACTGAGCTTCTTTGACTTGCCTCATTCCTCCTTGTGGGGATGGGGAGATGGCAGTCATGGTGTCTTCCAAATATCACCCACTTAACACAACAACATAAAGGATAATTTCTTTTCTGTTGAAAGATCCCATTCAATAGTCCATGTTCTGTGTTTGGTTTTGAATGCAGGATATGGGAGTGTCCTGTTCTGGCTCTTGTCTTCACTCTCTCTCCTGCCTGCTGTATGATGACTGATGCAGTTCTTTAAGCAATCCAGCTGATCCACTCAGTCTACCTGTATTCAGACAGCACAAGGAAGGCAACATGTTTGTGGCTACAATAAAACTCCCATTGAATCAAGCTGGTCTGTGATCCTCCCTCTTCTACCTTTATACAAGGAGAGAAATATTTTACAATACTGGCATTTAAATTTATGTCCTCGGGCATCTAAAATTGTCCATTGTTGGGAAGTACATGGTGGCAGGAGGTACATAGGGACTCTGCAGGTTCCTACAGAACATCTCAGCTAGGGCTGCAACGAACAGTGAAGAAAAAATATTGCCGAGTATTTCCGAGTTTCTGAGAATCGGCTTCGAGTGTTTCGGCCAGTCCTTGGTAATTCAGCTGGATACTTGCACCATCTTAACCTGTGTCCCACCTGGTCACACAGCCCCTACTGTATTAAAAGCACATTGTATTCTACTAGCCAGAGGCTGCTTTTCAGGAACATCCAGAAGCAGGTAGCTTGAGCTTCATTTATATTTGCTTACTCAATCATACTACTACTCCCTTTAGAGCAAGGGCAGCCAAGAAGTTGATCGCTGTCTACATACCAGTAGATCACCGTGTTGGATGGGGAATATCATCAGCCTCAGAGATCACTTCTGTGGGGAAGGTGGAGCCGATGTCCCAGGGAGTGACTCTAGACCTAGGCAAACCTCTCCAGTGGGTTGAGGAAGGCTCTTTATAAGTTGTCAAGGCGCCCTAGAGTTGGGAGCCAGAAGGAGGGGTCCCAGATAGAAGCACTGGAGCCAGCAGGAGGGGTCCTAGTAAGTCACCTGAGGTTAATGAATGGAACAAGTGGAGCAGATGCACTGTAAGTCTGACCACCCCTGCTTTAGGGCTTGTCCCCATCACATGTACCTTTTTTTTTTAACAGGTTAGGGTAATCAACCTGTGTTTAGTTAATAGGGGCTGGTTAGACCACCCATACAAAGTCTTCATGTGATCTGTCTTTTTCTAGTTCAAGAGTGACTTTTGCATCTCAATTTAACTGACTTATGAACACCGGGTATGGTCAATGGCTTTGGGGTCCTGGCTCAAACTTTTTTTCCGTACAAGCTGCTCCCGTTACGCAGCTTATACTTATGAATAAAAGTACCTCTAGATGGTTCAAAATTATTGAAACGAAGGTTACTTCATTGGGCTTTTCAAGGGCAGCACTGAGTCCATTGGGATTAAAAACTGCCAAAAAATGAGCAAGTCAAAGGCTTTTTGATGTAGCTCGCCAAGGAACTCTAGCAGAGCTGCTGGCCCTAGATTCTACCAGGTATTATTTGGAAATTAAGAATATGACAATACTTACCATGCCCTATTCCAACTCATTGGAAAATGTAGAAGACTCTTTACTAGAGCTCCGCTCAATTGTTTAGGTTCTACCCTCTTGGAGGGAAGATTGAAAAGGATACCTTATTGTCAGAGTCTTTGTTTGTGCTCCTTGAGGGTGGTGGAGACGGTCTCCCATGTGTTATTGGAATGCCCTCTGTATACTATAATTCGATGTCGGATACTTGTCCCTGCTTTGGCTAACCTGCCCGGGAGGTCTAGTGAGGTTTGTTTGCAAATCTTATTAGCAGAGAAGACTGATTACTGCTGCAGTGTCTAGGTTTCTCCTTGCAGAAAGTAAACTGAGAAGGGCCCATATAAATGCATTATTTTAAATATATTCCTGACTTGTAATGGCAATTTGTATGTAAACCTTATACTGGAGTTTTTATTTATTTTGTTTTTTGCAACAACCTATGGCTAAGCAATAAATTGATGGTGAAGAATTTATAATAAAACTTATGAACAAATACCAGTCAAGTAACCTCATTTAAAAATAAATGAGATTAAGTCTTATTTAAGAGCATTTCCCTATGTGTGGAAAGAAAAGGATATGATAGGGTTGAGACGAGAGCAAGTATTCCCATTCCGAAGGGAAATACCAATCTTTCAGGAGTGCTTGCAAGTCTCTGCTGGTACTCAGTCAGTCTCCAGCGATTCTGCGCTTCCGACATTGGTGCTTGTGTTTTTTCCTCATTTCCCATCAATTTTGCAGCTTTCCAAAATTCATCATCACTTTCCAGCATTTTTCATCATTTTTCATCACTTCTTGACATTTTTGTCACATTCCAGGGACTTTTTGGGACTTTTATGGCAGTTTTACAGCACTTTTACAACACTTTTATGGTAATTTCCAGCACTTCCATGGCACTTAGCTTGCACTTTTATGTCTCCACAGCTACCAGGGGTGCATGTGTGGCACACAGGGGTTGGGATCGGCCCTTTTTTGACCCATGAAAAAGAATAACAAATGGAGAAAGCAGTGGAAAATCCAGTAATTTTCCATTGTGTCAATGAAGGTAAATGACCTGTTTCCAACGGAAACAGCATTCACTACTACTGGTCATTTCAGGTCAAGGCACTGGTTGGATCCTACCACATCTCTTGCTCTGCCAACAGACATCCTTCTGCTACACACAAGGTTTATTAAAGGCTTGAAGAAGAGAGATGAAACAGGGAGTGTATTTGCAAGCTTCAAGAAATTAAACCTTCAAGGGTAATTTCAGACGTTACGAGATCACGGTCAACTACAGTGAATCCCCTGTGGTGGCCATGATTCCCTTAACATCTGTTGGGAGTTCTGCCAGATGTTCACCCCAGTGAACCTCTGGCGGGAATCCCATTGACCATGATTCTGGACTTCCAGACGCCCGGAGGTCCAGAAACGTGGTGGGATTGGGCCCAAACCGTGGCCACGGTGGCCATGATCTGGGATCGGCTGAAAGTAACATCTGTTACCTTCTGCTGGCCTAGATCATGGTCCTGACCACGGGACGGGATCGGGTGCAGCGGCTGGATTGGCCACTGCGCCTGCCCGTCTCCCGGAGGGTGGACAGCTGGGGGAGCGTGGGGGGTGGGTGGGGCTGTGCAGCCACACATCGCGCCACACAGTCCCTCCACCTCCCCGATCCCCTGTAGGAATCAGGCTGGCACATCTGATGGACGGCCGGACTGATTCCTGACCAGGATCTGAAATGGATCCCAGTCCATGATTGAGCGAGGTGGGCCTCTGGGCCCGTCATGTCTAAAATTACCCCAAGTAGTCTATCAGGAGATTGATCAGTGTCCAAGTACCAAGTTGGACAACTGCTTATGCAAAAATACCAGGCAATACTGTTACTGGGTTACCAATTTACCATCTGCTAATCAGCAAAATGGTAAGTCGGTACAAGAATCAGGACAGAAATTTGTAAAATTGGGACTGGAAGTTAGAAAACTGGTACTGGAATTTGGAAAACCTTAAAAACCCCAATAAAAATCAGTACATGAGGTAGCCCGTTAGGCACTAATGGGAAACCGATAAGTGTCTGATGTTACCAGATTGGGCTGGGTACCACAATTTCAACAGGCATTCCTGTTTTTGTGGGTACTTGTTTCAACTCTATGAAGTGGTGATTATGCTTTTTTTTTGCTTGACACCTAGACCCTTTTTACACAGACACTCTAACACCAATAAAATGGGTGTTACATTTTATTATACATGGTACAGGGCAATGCTGCAGCCCTGCAACATGGGCCCTGTACACAAGATGGGCCCTTTAACACAAGATGCCTCCACCCAGTGTCGTTGGGTGGAGATGGGTGGAGGCAACTGTGTAAACACCGCAGGTGGTGGGTGTAGGTGCGTGCGTGCTCCCGCGCAACACCCATCTCTGCCCACCACCCACCCATGGAGCAATCGACAGTGGAGTCCGTTGCTCCGTGGGTGGAGATGGGTGTTGCACGGGAGTATGCATGCACCTACACCCACTGCAAGTGGTGTTTACACAGACGCCTCCACCCATCTCCACTAGGGATGTGCGAACAGAACCGAGTTTGGAAGTTCGGTTCAGTTCGAAAATTGAGTTCGGTTCGAAAATTCGGTTTGGGTAAGCATGCCCTAAAGGGTGGCCAGACGTACGGCGCATGTGGCCCTTTGCAATGAAGCACTGAAAAGAAATGAGAGGATCGAGGTGACAGCGAGGAAGTATGTCTCTATTCTGCTGGGATTTCTGGAGGGTTTGAACCTTTACTGAGCACCAACAGGAAGGTTGAAAAGGACACTATAATGTATTAACATGTGCACATAGATCCAAATGGTGCCAGTGGGTTCAATTTTTCAGGCCTTCCTGTGCCCGTCTGGTTGACAGTATCCCCTGGAGAAAAATTCAAGCAGCTCTTGCATGACTTATGTGAAGTCTATTAAGTCACACCATCAATTAATTTTGCCGAAGGAGTTCACAACCCTAGGAGCCAATGTTTAGGAACTGGCAACATTTCTTGTCACTGTTAAGTGACTTCAGAAATCATGGTCAACAGCAAACAAGATGATTTCCGGAAAGAAAGGTTGCGTGTTGCTGGCTCACGGGGATTTTTTTTGAACAGGTCAGAGAACCAGCGAGGGCTTTCCATGGATTTTAAATACTACCTTTCAAAGCACAGGGCTGTCTCGCTCATGCTGAAAGATCAGACCTACAATTACAAACTTCTACAGGCAGGAGCTATGGAAATAATGCGTCAATTCCTCTGAAACCTGCCAAAGTGAAGGCAGGAGAGTCCACAGAAGTTGAGTGTTTCATTCTTCAGCCAGTGCTGGTACCTCAACTGATACAGCAGGTACATGGAGCTCCCAAGGTGCTGTGCTTTGCTTAAAATGTTTGGTACATTAGGCACCACTGAAGCAGTGACTCAGTAGAGGATTTGAACAGAAGGAGGAATGGGACTTTCGGTATTGCTGAGAAGTGAGAGTACCCGATAATGAGACCATCAGATTAATCGAATATCTCAGTTCCTTCTTTGGTATTGGAGGGTTTTGGCATTGGTTTTTTTATCAGATTTTTAACATTGCGGTTTTCCCCATTGCAGTCAATGGGGAAAACCGCAACGTTCAAAATCTGATACCAAGAGAACCAAGAAAAGAACTGATAAATGAGAACCGAAAACCGGTATAACTGAGATTTTACTCTGAGTCCCACTCCTAAACAGAAGGCCTTTTCTCTACAGTATCGACCGTAAGCTGCATTGGGTTTGGGATTTTGTACAGGTTAGTGGGGGAAAACATGACTTCAGAGACTTGAGATAAGTCTTAAGAGTATAACGTTGGTGGCATCCTCTTATTCCTGTATAACAGAGGTAGTAATGGTCACATAGAACAGCGTCGCAAGATTAAAAAAGTAGCAGCTACCAAGTGAGCTGAATTAGATAAAACCTGAGTGCACTGTCAGCTGTCCTTGTCTGTTCCAAGGAAACAGTCAAATCCCCATTTTAAAATGTTTCTGAACAGGAGGGGAGGTCAACATTTAGACATGATTGCTCTGTTCACTGGGGAACAATTTACACCACACCATTTTGCTACTAAAGGCTGCTTCATTAGCACCCAAGTTAAGTGTCATCTGCTTTGCAAATCTGCTCCATCAGTTTGACACGTTTTCTGCTGGCTTCCAACCATCGCATCAGATGGAGTCATGGTACAGTAAAAATCTCTAGACACTTTTCCTCGGTTTGGAAAACATTGCCAGTTAAACAATAGCATATTAGAGGACACCCAATTCCAAGTTATTTATTACTTTTATTTATTTAATCCATTTATACCCCACCCCTCATCTCTGGCAGCTCAGGGCAGCTAACATCAATAAAACATAATAGAATATATACAATCTTAAAATAAATAGACATTTCAAATCAATCAAAACTATCAGTTCAAACAGCAGTGTGAAAAAAACCCAGAAGAAACCCCACCCACACCCAGAACCTCCTTTCACTCCATCCCCATAAAATGCCTGGCAGAAGAACCAAGTCTTAACCTGACGCTGGAAGAGAAGGAGCTTCTTTGTTTGAATAAGAATTGTTTAAAATGATGCTCTTAAGAATTGCATATAATGGGCATTTTTACACACACCTTAAAGTGCTGGTCATTCAATCTTCTGGGTTTACAAGTCCACAAGTAAGTTCCAGATGCATTCTTCACACACACACTCCCCTGAGGCAGCCTAAAATAGCCGCAGCTGTAGACGTGAGGGGCTGCCATGGAAACCAAGTGACCACAGATGCCTAGAGCAAAGCAGTTTATCAGAACGTTTTACACACAAAGGTTCTGGGAGAAGTTCTATGCAGACGTTCAAAGAGCCAGATGTTTAAGATCGGGGTGAGTGATTTAGACACATAGAAAGTTCAGGATGTAACAGCAAACATCCAGGAGAAATGTGTGTGTAAAAACACCCAACGTGTATCTAATTTGACATCTGCCTTAGATTCCTGTATATACAGCAAGTATAAGGACATGATTCTGCATAAATAGCATGACCTGTGGATCATGGAAGCTCTAGAGTGTGTGGGTGTAGCTGTGCTGAGTTAGCGCCAGCAAAAAAGACAACAGACATAATTATAAAGGATCACCCCATGTGCAAGTGCTAAGTGGAGCACATGCCAACAATCCTAGAGGAGGGCTCTGTGGAATTGAGCCAAACTGCTGGGCTAACTAGATCAAAACCCTAGGCAGGTAAACCTCATGTGGAAGAACAACCAGAAGGCTGAACAGTGTTGGAACTCTTAAGTGGGGTTTATCTGCATATAAGCCCAGAAGGGGCTTTACTACTCTTTGACTCAAGATTTTGGATCCAGCTGAAACAACTAGCCTGAATAGCTTGGGCGGTGAAGGGTGGCTGTATTAGAAATAAAACTTTTCCCACAGGTATGCTAGTACATAAATAGCCAAAATCAACGAGGAGGGAGGGGCGAGGAAGATCAAGCTGGTATTGTCATGTGGAGACTATCTCAATGGATCGATAGATCTGGTCTTCTATGGTGGTTAGTATATATTATTTATTTCCTCCTGCCACCATCCTGCCTCTGAAAGCTTGGGGCGGCTAACAACCAAAGATACAAAAATGCAATCAGCATAAAAACCAAAATAAAACCAAAATATAAAAACATTATAAAATCACAGTAAAACAAGGCAGGATGTGTACAAAAATTTTAAAAACCCACCCTCCCTCAAATCTCCCACGGCCCCTCCCCTCCACCCAATGCCTGGAGGAAGAGCCACGTCTTGCACTGATAGCGGAAGGCCGTGAGAGTTGGGCTGAGGTGGACACCCACCAGGAGGGAGTTCCACAGCATTGGGTTGGCCGCCAAGAACTCCCGCCAGTCACTCCCCGCGTGGCAATATCGGGGGACGTCGGTGGGGCCCAGGAAGTGAGGCAAACCCACGGATAGCTAGGGACAAGGCCATTTAGGGCTTTATAGGTTAAGACCAGCACCTTGAATAGGGCCCGGAAGACTATAGGCAGTCAGTACAGAGCCCAGAGCACCGGCGTAATGTGCTCCCGATGACCCATCCCCATAAGGAGATGGGTCACCATATTGTGCACCGGCTGCAGTGTCCAAACCATCACCATGGGTAGCAGCCCCACGTACAGGGGATTACAGTAGTCCAGCCTTGAGTTGACAAATGCATGGATGACGGTGATGAGGTACTATATGTTTACAGTACCTGTTTAACTATACTTAATTGTATTACCCAAATCAACTGCCAACAAGCATGGTTGATAGACGTGCTTGTAAAGCTTTCTTTGTTGAAACCTTTACGGGCTGAGATGAGAGCAAGTGTTCCTATTCCAAAGGGAAATACCAACTTTTGGGGAGTGCTTGCAAGTTCCCATCAGTACTTCCGTTTTCCTGGCATCTGCCTTGGCTACATTTCTATGAACTCTCTGACAAAGCAGTTTTTCCTACTGGAAGAAATCCGTCTTTGCTTATAGCTGTTACATATTATTTCATTTCTATTTATTAACCCCACTCCTAGAAACAGCAGAGGTTTATTTTAAGGCTTAAGCATTTTCCCCTCCCCCCACCCTTAGAAATCCCACTCACTCGCAGAAGTATCTATAATTCAAGCCGTCGTTGAAAATAACACATCACAGAAGGTGAAACTGTAGGTAGATCCAGCACATCAACAAAGAAAAGCTGGCAGTGAGAAAGAGAAATGAAGGAGATAAATGTCGCCACCGATTACTTCTAAGAGTTTGGAAATGTTCTTTGACGGTTTTCTCTTTATGGTGGAAAGCACTTCTCGGTCAGACATTTTTTCATAATAAACTTGAAGTACCTAGACCGTTAAAAAAAAAAAAGCTACGAGTTTAGACCTGCTAAATCATTTGCCCAAAGCTTGGAAGATTGGGAAGAGGCGAGAATGAGGACGTCAGAGCATTTTATGAGCTGCATCTGCTCAGTAGAACTCACGCTGTTGGAGGCTGGGACAAGAGGCAGAATTACAACAGGACACAAAGTAGAAACAATTAAAGCTTAAAAAAATCCAGAGAGATTCGGACACGCGACAAATGCATGGGCTTGCTGGCTCACTAAGGCCCTTTTTACACAGACGCTCTAACACTGATAAAATGGGTGTTACATTTTATTATACATGGTACAGGGCAACACTGCAGCTTTACAACATGGGTCCTTTTCACACGAGATGTCGCCACCTAGTTTCGCTGGCTGGAGGCATCTGTGTAAACACCACTTGTGGAGGATGTAGGTGCGTGCGTGCTCCCGCGCAACACCCATCTCCCCCACCCACCCACCCACGGAGCAACGGACTCCACTGCCGATTGCTCCGTGAGTGGGGGGCACGCACCTACACCCACCACCCGCGATGTTTACCCAGATGCCACCACCCAGCGAAATGCACCACACCTACCGCCTGCAGTGTTTACACAGACACCTCCATCCATCGCCACCCAGCAAAACTGGGTGGAGGCATCTCGTGTGAAAAGGGCCCATGTTGCAGGGCTTCAGTGTTGCCCTGTGCCATGTATAATCAAATGTAACACCCATTTTATCGGTGTCAGAATGTCTGTGCAAAAAGGGCCTAAGTGACAAAGATCCAGGGCTTTTTTCTGCATTTCCTTACTGGAATTGATTCGGCGCAGCACCTACACACTGTGATGATGTAAACTCCCCCTTTAAAAAAAAAAAAAAAAGTCTGTTGTTACTGCAGATCAGTCTATTGGAAATTTCATCACAATGACATGGTACCAGGAGAGAAATCTGATAGCAATGCCTTCATTGCATCTTATTACATTGCAGGTGATTGGTAAGATTAGGTCAATTCAGTCTTAAATGCTTCCAAGCCTAGGATGTACCAGCCAACTCTTAGCAAAGCTAGCCATGCAGCTGTCCACACCACACTACTGCTTTATAACAGGGAATCCAAGAACTTCATGCATCCAGTTCACACCAACTCTCAAGAAGTTCAATTGAACATAGGCTGTGGATTGCAAAGCCGTTTTCCCTGGGTGGTGTAATAGTGACGACCTGAAACAAGGTATACCCATAAAAACAGACATACCCATCACATTTCTGGTACTTGAATCAAACCAAAAAGTTCCGGTACCTTTCGGTATGGACACCCAAAATACTAAAATGTCAAAATACTGTCAAACCAGTATACTGAAATGCTGGTTTTGGTCTCGACTTTTCAACTTCTGGTCCTGGCTTTCAGGAAATGTTTCCGGTATTTTTGTTTCATTTGCGGGGAAATTTCGGTTTTTCAAGTACTCATACAGTATTTGGATACTGATTCCTATGCCAGACATGGTACCCAGAAATGCAGGTATTACCACAGATGCCCATTTCAACTTTAGGCTGCAGGCAACGGGTGAGGTTACCTGATGAGACAGGCCACATGGGCAAAAATGGAAGCTGTGCTCTCTAACCCCCAAAGCCCCACCCACTGGATTCCAGGGACAAGGGAACACAAAAGGGGGGGTTACACAACAGAGGAACATCTCTAGTGCAGTGGTTATCTATTTTTTACTTTTTTACTTTGCTCCCCCGTTCACTTGTCTGTAGCAGTTAAGGCCCTTCCCGCTACCAGACACATACATACGCCTTACTCCCTCTTTTACTACCCCCTCTTCCTACCCTCCTCCCTCATTATTTTGCAGTTTGCCCCCTAGCTCAGTGAGTGTGGAGCTAGGTGTTTGCTAGCTGTACTGTCTCCCATACTCTTCCCCAGAATATATTTTGCACCCTCCAGTTTGAGAACGATTGCTTTAGTGGTGAGGTTTGCCTGGAAGGGAAGCAGCTGAAGATCTACCCTCCCTCCCTCATTTATTACATATTTGTAATTTTCAGGATATGAATATTCAGGATAAGGACATATGCACTAGGGCTGTAGTGGAATGTCGCAGCGGTAGCTAATTCCGCTGGAAACAGCGTTTCCGCAATTAGTGGTACGGCGTGGCAGAGGCTTTCATTCCGCTAGTTTCATTCCGCTACTTCCGCAGTTCCGCTAATTACATTCAGCTACTTCCACAGGCTTCGCAAAATAGTGGGAACATGACATTTTCGCTACTTCCGCCATTCCGCCAGCACCACAAAATAGTGGAACAGCGGTTTTCTGACAGTTTCCGCAATTTTTCCGCAATTCTGCAATTTGAAGAATGCCGGCAGAATTAGCGGAATGTCCGCAGAAAATCCACGGTGTGGCGCGGGCAATTCCGATATGGCGGAATGGAATCGCGACGCGGTAACAGCTCCTGCCGCATCAGCCCTAATATGCACACATGATCTCTACACTAGTAACTAGCTGAAACAAGTAACTGCAAAAACAGGTAGACTGAACAAATTTACAGTATTCAAATTGAACTGAAAACTTTGGGTTCTTTTCAGTATCCAAATCAATGTTTGATCAGGTACCCAAAATACCAAAATGTTGAAATTCCAACAAACTGGTAGAACAGAATACCATTTTTGTCCTGATTTTTCAATGTCTGGTCCAGATTTTGGAGGGGGGCATTATTTCATTTGGGGGGTGGTGGTGTAATTTCAAGAACTGGAAACCAAAATTTTGGCATTTTGAGTACACGAACGGTATTCAGGTATGAATTTGGATACCTGAAACAGTACCCAAAAATGTGGGTATTACCCATGCTAACAAATTACCCATTCCAACTCTAATCTACACATGCCCTGTACCAAGAGTTAAAAATATGAACAAATTATTATTAAAATTAGAGCTGAACAAATATCCACAGTGAATACTGAATCAGATACTTTTGACTGATTTGAAGCAGATCTGATGAAGCAGATGAATCGGCTGTTCAGCTCCCATTTTGTTTCTGGAAATTACTATCCCTTTGGAGTATTTTGTTTTGGTGAATGTCATCATGTTGGTATGTCAGTTGCTTTGTTTCAACCCTATTTAGCCCACAGCGACTGAATGACTGAACTAAAAGGTGGATGCGCAACCCAAACAAAAAACACCCGAATAAATGGATATGCAAATGCTGTTTCCATGGCAAATAATTATTCAGATATTCAGTAGGCTATCCAAAAGCACAAATGTTAATTTGTGAATACAACAATGCCTATTGGTTTAAGCGCTAATTAAAATTGTGACAGACTTGATGATTATGCTAAAACTGGAAACTTTAACTAAGTTTCTAGTTTGGAAACACTGAGATTCAAATCCCCATCCTCAAATCTATGATGTTATTATTTATGTATTTTTTGTCCTTGGCAAAGCTTCTGACCCATCCAATCTAAAACACCCCTAGCTTAAACTCAAACGGAGCTGAACACTGCCTGCTCGACTCATCCCTAAAATGTGAAGCTGATGTTTGAACATCTAAAGGGAAGAAAAATCTGATTAATTCTCGGTCTGCTAGACTCTGCTGGAGGCACACCATGCAGAACTTAATATACCAGGTTTACCCAACATTTGTATAAAATATTAGAGAGTACTGGCCATAAAAGGGTTACGATTAGCTTTTGGTGAATTGGTCTTTTTATATATAATTAGATCGATCCTGCAGTCAAGCACAACACAGCTCCTGCTAAAAACAATGAGCAGCCATCTTGCACAACAGCTGCAAGAGTAGGCCTAATGTGACCTTATAAGAGAAAGAAGTGGTTACATTAAGCAGGAAATGTCCAATTGGGGAATTTTTCAGGATACAACAACAAAACTCTCCTTTGCAACCTTAGATTCAGGGCTGACCTTAGGATTTGCTGACCCAGGGCCAAGATAAAATGAGGGGCCCCTGGTGGTCCCTCCCCCTTCGGGGCAACCTCTGCAGTGCCCTAAAAGTGGTAATGTTTGGGGCCCCACTGAGAGGAAGTGGTGCCCCCACAACCTGTCCTGATGAAAATAGAGGCCACTGTGAGGTCCTCAGAAAGAGCGGCGCCTAGGGTGGCCACCCCAGTTCACCCTGTGATAAGGCTGGCCCTGCCTAGACCGTACATGACTTAAGAGCAATGTGTGCATTCTTAGTTCACTGTAGCCAGGGTGGTGAGGCGAGGGATTGTTTCCTAGGCACAATACTGAATCTGAGCTGGAAGCACAGTAGCCCAACGCTGGAGAGACTTTCACCTTGAGATACGGAAGGCAAAACAAAGCCTCCAAATTTAATCACATGGCACACCAACGGAACCAATGCCAAAGGAGAAATGCACACGACTATGGGTGGCACTAATTCATGCTTCCGTACATTTTGATCAACCAAAGAGGGAGAAACGCCACTCTCTCAGCCAGTAAATACCACCTTTCAAGGAATAAGCTGCACCCTTCATGCGCTTAAAGGTGTACACACCAAGACACATCTCTCAACATTCCTGCAAGTTATCGGCCGGTCTCTAACCTTCCCTTTTTAGGGAAGGTTATTGAACGGGCTGTGGCACGGCAGCCCCAGGAACATCTGGACTGCACCGGTTTCCTTGACCCCTCCCAGTCTGGGTTTCGGCCTGGGTATGGTACGGAGACGGCATTGGTGGCCTTGGCTGACAATCTCCTTCTGGCGTTGGATGAGGGTCGTCAGACCTTACTGGTGCTGCTAGACCTTTCAGCTGCGTTCGACACAGTCAATAATGAGGTGTTGGTGACTCGCCTGCAGGACCGTACCAGAATTGGTGGAACGGTCTTGGACTGGTTTCGTTCGTTCCTGGCCGGAAGAACTCACCGGGTGGACTTGGGGGAGTGTACGTCTTTCCCCCGGGACCTCACATGTGGAGTCCCGCAGGGTGCCATTCTGTCCCCCCTCTTGTTTAACATCTATATGCAGCCATTAGGGGAGATCGTGAGAGGGTTTCAGGACATGCAGTGTCATCAGTATGCTGATGACACTCAGCTCTACCTCTCCTTTTCCATCGACCCAGGCCATGCAGTCTCCTTATTTTCCCAGTGCCTGTCAGCTGTGGGGGCTTGGATGAGGTCGAGCCATCTGCAANTTCGCCCTCCCATGGTCTCTCAAGTGCGGAGGGTAGAGGTGGGTGTGCGGCGGGTGTTGGTGGGTGTGTAGTGGGAGCGCGCACACACAAAGACCCCCGCTCGTGGTGTTTACACAGGCACACACCTGCTGCACACCCATCCCCCCCACCCACCTGTGGCCATATACACGAACTTACCCACGGAGCCCTCCAACAGAATGGAGGATTCTCCATGGGTGTAGATAGGTTTAGGTGGGTGTGTGTCTGTGTAAATGGGCACAAACACACATACTCCCACCGCGCCAAAACACCCACACCCACCCCGTCCGTGTAAAAACGGCCTTTTTTCTCATCTTTATTTTTATTTTTACATTTTATTTACATTTTAACTTCATTTTTCTCATTTTCCCCTATTTTCAAGCCATTTTTATTTTCAATTTATCTTTATATTTCTTATTTTTAACTCTTTTCAAGTCATTTTTATTTTCATTTTCAACTTCATTTTTCTCAGTTGTCACTCTTTTCAAGACATTTCTTTTTTTTGTCTTAAAGTTAATTTAAAAAAAAAAAATTTCCCCATTTTTCAAGGGCAATTCTTACTTTTCATTAAGGTTTTGTCCCGAGGTGCAGACTTTTCCTTTCTTTTAGGGAAGCACTGTATTGGTCCCAGATGGGACTGTTTCAATTTTTTTACTCAGCCTTGTGGGCAGAGCTCCCCAAGTGCTTCTCTGTCTTTTCCCTCCCTTTTTGCAGTTTCCATGCTCTTTGCCTGTTGAGGGGCCATTCCTCAACCTCTGGACAAATTTTGTTTTATGTTTTTCTTTACCTTTTCTTTTCTTTTTACTATTTTTCCTTTAATTCTTATCAAATCTCCAGCATAGCAGTTAACATCTTATCTTCCTCAGCAGGACCCCACAGACCCTGGACAACTTTTTGGGACCTGAGATATCTGTGTGGTGAGATATATTCTCCAAGAATATATATATTTGTATTCAATAACCTTTTTTGCGTGCTTCCGTAGTGCTTTTATAGTAGTGTGTAAGCCATTTTGGCAGGGCAATAAATTGTATTTTAGTCATAATAATTGTCTATTGTGACTTTTTGGTGAGGAAAACTTAAGCTTTCCTACAGAGATACCTGACCCCATGGTGGAGCTAATTCCTGGGAGAATCCCGGGGTAACATGGGTTTGTTTTATAGCTGAGCGTAAGAGCTGTACAGTAGAAGCCCGTGGGATGTCTTGCCATTGGATTTAGTTAGAACAGAGTTCAAGTCTGTGGCATGTATTCTTGATTCGTGAGGCTTCCAGAGTGGTGGCAATCCCACTGGGATTTCCAAAATGGCAGCTGCAGTGTAGCCACCGTTTGGGAAAAGGACAGCCAGTCTACCGACGCTCAGTGACCATTTGGCCGATGCGCAGTCTGGCTGCCCATTCCCGGCACCCGGGAATATACCCTCCATGTGGTACAATCCATCCAAATACCCTCCATCCAGTACAATCTGTTACCTGAGGTCTGTGTACTCATAGCCTCATCACATGGACCAACCAGCCATCATTCTCGATGTAACCAAGCCAAGCGCATGCACCTGGGACCTCGCATCTTCATGAATGTTACACTCCTTGTCTCTCCCTCTGTTCCCCCTTCCTTCGTCTCCCCCTTCCCCCCGTCTCTCAGATTGTAAGCCCTAGGGGCAGGGACCGTGTCTATTTAATTACTTTGTAAAGCACCAGGTACATTGCTTGTGCTATATAAATAATAATTTGGGGATGTGGAGCATGGGGAGCAACGTGTGGCCACTTGGCCACAACCCCAGGAGCATGTGGATGTGGCCGAGTGGCCACACGTTGCTCCCTATCCCTTCCCTCCAGCCTGATCAGGCCATGGGGACATTTGTTCCTGCAGTCAGAGCACACCCAGCCAGGGGAAGCCCTCCCCACCCCCAGGTGGGGGAACAGCCAGTCCATCATGTTTGTAAAAACTTCCTTCTATCAGTTCAAGAACATTTTCAGAATGGGTAGGGGCTGAGTGTTGGCCTCCTCCACCTACTCTGAAAAATTTCCTAGCAGGCCTCAGGCCACTTTCAGATGAAGCCCTGAGATTGCTGGGTGTGGGTTCAACTACACCGCCTTGCTCCATGGTAGATTCACCCCGAGTCCATCGGATAAAGCAGACGGAGTCTGCCTGACTGGGAAATAAAGACATTCTCACCTCCATCCAGTCCTATTAGAGACTAATCACCTCTTCCTAACACTTAACATTCTGACTCACAGGAGCAATATTTTAATGAGCATAAAGCACAGTTCAGTACAGTGGAGCTCTTTTTACACTATAGTCATTAAAAGGAATTACATTAGGAGGAATTATATTAATTACAGCGGTGCTGGTTGCTCAGCTACGGCAGCAGGAGGTGAAAAGTCTGAGAGTGTTCTTTATTGCAAACACCTTTATAAAATATGCTTAAGGTTAAATGCAGCCTATAGTATCTCAGGCCCAATTAACCTTAATCAGCATTTCAAAACCATGAACATTTAAAGAAAAAGACAGGAAAAAAAGCCATTAAAAACAAATAAAATCCAAAAAAAACCTGAATTTACCACTTTGGAATTCTTTTGCCATTTGCACTGAAGTTTCATATTTATTGCGGATTCTCCCCAATAATTTGGACACAAAATACCCACACTAAATCTGGCAGGATTATGGTGTTTGAAGTAGGGCTGAACAAGTACCATTATTGTTTTCCTCTCTAAGAATTCTTGCAAGCTTGGGCATCTGGATCGAGTTCCCAATAATTGCTTGAGCCCATGACAAATTCTTGGTGAGAAAAAAAATATATTAACTGTCGGTGATTTCAGACATGACGGGGCCAATTGGCCCCGTCACGGAATCAATAAAATGATCCCCCCACCAGGATGACCCGTCACGCCGTAACATACGTGCTGGGGGATCCCGGCGGGGAATCGGGGAGGGGCGGGGCCGCGCAACGCAGCGCAGCGCAACATGCGGCCGCACTGCCCCACCCCCTCCACGCTCCCTGCCGCCCGCCCTCTGGGGAGACGGGTGGGCGCCGCGGCCAATGTGGGGATCCCCTGTGGGGATTCTGGGCCGTGGCCACGTCCAGACGTGACGGCGGGGGTCACCACGGCCTGGAATCAGATTCACCAGACGACGGCCTCCGGTCCCACTGCTTCGGCCGCTCGCATGGTGAATCTGATCCCATGCTGTGGTAACATCTGGGGGGGAACATCCGTTCCCCCCAACAGACGTTACATGGTGCACGCCACCACAGGGAATTGACTGTGGTGGACATTTTCAGACGTTACGTGGTCATCACCCTGTGCCTGCACAAAATGGTCACCACCATCCTTAACTTGTGGCAGTAGTGTGACTGCCATTTTGGTTAGGAGTGGTGGTCATTTGTGCATGCATAATCCATTGCACTTAACCAAACTGGCAGGAATGGTATTGCCATCATTTTGGCTAAGGATACTGGCCATTTTGTCCAGGTGCAGATAATTAATTTTAATCTCTCACTGAGAATTTTGCGAGATATCATCAGGCATCCTGAGATTATCTCAGTCCATACCAAGATGAACCAGGAACCAGGATTTCAACAAGATTTATTGCTTTTAAAATCCATTATTCAACATCAAAGCAAAACAATTGTCTTAGGTAGAGATTTACCCAAAAGAAATGTACTGGGCTGGCCCAAACTCAGTCTATATTGAACAGTTTTAAAAACACAACATCCAAGACCGTTAGAACTATTTTATATCCACCCCCCTGTTTAAAAAAGGCTACTTCCAGGACATGGCAGTTAAATAAGTTTAATCTAATAATCACCTAGGGCTGGTCACACTGATCTGCCAACAGAATTTACTTTTTGAAATGTGCTGTGCTTAAACATTCTTTTAAATTGAAATGTACATCATTCTGAAAGATTTAAAGGGCAACGGGTAGGGGTCTGGAGCCATTTCCAGTAACAAATTCAGATCGTTAATATAGAATACATTGGGAAATCATTTCTAGTTCCTTTCATGCATCAATGAGAAAATGTCAAGAGATAATAAAGACCCATTGCATAGCCCCACCTGCTGTTGAAAGAGCCAATGTTGAAAAGCGTTTATTTATAGAAAGCTGGCTCTTTAGTTTGGCAACGCCATCTGCAAGTTAATTCCCAATATGGCTGTAAACAACGTAACTGGGCATTTTCTGCAGGACATTGGATATTTACCTAAAGCGATCAAAAAAACCAAACAAAACTAAGAACCATTGCAACTCAAGGAACAATACAATACAATTATACAAGAATATTTATTCAGTGTAACCAGCGGTCGTTACCATAAAAAGCAACACTAAAATGTTGGATCATTACAAACCAGTAAAATTAAATATAACAAGCAGTCTCTATCAAAATAGAAACTATACATTAAAACTTAATAATAACAAAACAAAACAAAATATCCAAGAGTAATCACAATTACAGACATAAATCCTGAAAGAAGAAAAAAACGGAGCCATAAAATTGTCTAGAAGGTAAAAATGATGCAAGGAAGTGCATTCCAAGGATACTAATTCCCCGAAGGTAGGGTCCCACAAATACCCTAAACCATATAAAGCCCCTATCCCCCTCTTAAGTCTCCAAACCAGATCCCTCTGACAATCCCAAGGAACCTTCCCTTGCTCTAATTATCAATTATTAACTACAGCTAAGCCACAAAGAGCCCGGAAACACTTCCAGTGGTCAATCTATCTGGAACTTTGACATAAGGCATCCAGTAACCCCCAAAGTAGCTTACAACAGCTGGTCATAGCTTGTCAAATCATCCATGTCACACAGTAGTTGGCAACAGCCTCAAAGGAACCCTTAGGAACATCTTCCTAAGGAGGAACAATTAGAAAATGGTTGTGCAGCACAACCTGGAATTCTCGAGTTACTTTAGTTCTCCAGCTCTCTGTCCAACTAGCAGCGCTATAGAAATGATAAGTTCTTGTAGTGGTAGTCCTACCTGAGAAATGGAGTACGATACAGCAAGAAGGCTGCCTAAGACATCTGAGAAGTCCAAAAAGACATCCACAGAAACCTGCTCATGTTCTGGAGGCAATGCAAGACCTTTCCATTTGGGCAGGCACTCAGAAGGCAGGGATAATAAGCTCGGAGGAGATTTAGGATAGGGGATTTGAATGGGTTTTATCTATGCATACAAACTGTAACCCGCCCTGGCACGGGAGATGGCGGGGATAAAAATTGAAATGACTAAATAAAAACGTTTGGAGAGTAGGGCGAAGTCCGCAGACTCCAGTACCATTTCCAGGAGCAGCCTTACCTCAGGCAGGGTTGCCACACTTACAATTTGAACCCGAGACTCTCATTTTGGTCTATGGGAGTCTCAGGGTCAAATTGAGAAATGTGGCAACTCTAATTACAGTGGATCTCCCCTCCCTGAAGCCCTACTCTTTTCTCTACTTCTGGGGGGCCCTGTGTGGCCCTCAATTTTACCAAGGCATGGTGAGGGTCCCCAAATGGAGCACCAAACATGACCATTTCTAGGGCTCCCAAGGAGGTGGGGCCACAGGGATTTTTCAGGTGCGAGCCCACCACATGCGTCTAAAAGCGGCCTTAGTGGAGCGTTTGTCCGACACAGCAGGGTGCTTTTGATGTTTCCCTGCAGTCCACACTGGTGCTGTATGACTGGAAGTCCCCAACCTAATGATCTCAGTGTCGATATTGTGTGGGTGAACATAACACCAGTAGAAGATATATTTTTTCTCCCCATTTTTAAATGTTGATTTCGACACTGCTATAAAAGTGTTTTTAGAGATATCTTTTTTAAAATGATATGATAAAGTGTGTGTGTGTGTATTGTGTGTATATGTGTGTGTGTGTGTAGATAGACTGATAATGTATCTATCTATATAGACATCTATAGACGTATCTATATCTGTATATATATCATCTCGCATGCATGTTGTTATATGCAAAAATTATATATCTATAACAACAATTTTTTTTCTCTTTTCTTTTTTAGATAGAGAAAAATATCTTGCCAAAATTAGCATTCTCCGCACAGAAGCCGGTTCAGAAAAATCCAACCAGCCCTAGCCATTAACAGCTTCCAGGGCGGGGGCTGCAGAAATAGTTCTCCAGGGGAATCAAAAGAAAACAGCAATTAACAGGAAACACCGGATTGCTGATGCAGTCGACTCTTCTCAAGACCACGGTTGTGTGACCCGATTCTGGCAGGGGCATAGCCTTCCCCACGGACACATAAGGAGTTTGTCCTTTTTCTTCCAGTTGGGCAACATTGTAGAACTCAGGCTGCTGTCAGTAACTTTGGAACAAACTGAAATGCTTGGAATGGAAAAGTAAATCTTACTTCTTTTGGGGAGAATGTATTTCCCATTACCGTACGAGGTTGAGTTATGGACTGGAACCAGGTCCAGGACCACAGTGTGTTTAGCACGATGCACACATGTCTCAAAGAATGTACAGGGCACAGCCACACGAGCAGCAGACATGCATCGCCAACAAAGTGCAGGGTCAGCGCAGCGAACTGGACCAATGGTCTCCACCCCGCAGGGCAGATCTCCCATCACGGCCAGGGCAGGCCGAGGTGCCAGCCACACGAACATACACCCAGTCTGGCCCTACCCAGCCTCCCTCCCTTGGCACAACCAAAGTCCCACCTCCAGCCGTGACGTGGCTGTGCACAACGGGCGACGGTGCCCATCACGGAGCTTGCTGAACAGCAGGGCAGAAGGGGCCAGTGACATGGGCTACCATGCCTTGGGCAGCCTTACCCCCATTTTGTGTAAGTCTGCTATGCGAGGAGACCTCGGCCTTCTTCCGAGGATGCATCACTTAGCAGCCAACGTGTGGCCCCCGCCACACGGTGGTGGTGGTGGGGACATCTGTCATTTGCCGACCACACAATGAACTACATCATGTGGTCCAGCTGCCTAGAGTGGATTAAGGCTGCCCAAGGTGTGGTAGCCTTTCCATGGAGACTCATGTGGCTGCACCCAGTCTAGGTTTAAGGCAGAAGAGAACAGGTGGATGCAGACAGTGGTGAGAGCACAAGGAAACAATGAACCAGCAATGATCAGAAGGACCAGAAATGGTCTCAGTTCCACATCAGTACAGCCAGGCCTGTACAACCAGGGATCGGGGTTGATCACAATCTGAACACAAGTCAGCAATGCGATGCAATGCGGCTGCAAAAAAGGCTAATGCAATTTTAGGCTACCTTAACAGAACCATTGTTTCCAAGTTGGCAGAAGTAATAATTCCACTCTATTCAGTACTGAAGTAGACCCCACCTGAAATAGTGTGTCCAGTTTGGGGCACCTCATTTTAAGAAGGACATTCACAAATTGGAACGGGTTCAGTGGAGGGCAACAAGGATGATGTAGGGTTTGGAAAACAAGTCGGATGATGAAAGGTTGAAGGAAGTGGCTATGTTTAGCCTAGCAAAAAGAAGACTGAGGCATGGAGACATGGTAGCAGTCAAAGGGCTGCCACTAAGAAGATGGCAAGGAACTAGTCTTCATACAGAGGGGCAGAACTACAAACACTGGGTTCAAGTTACAGGAAGGTAGATTTCAGTTAAATATCAGGAGGGGGGAAATACCTCCTTAACAATAAAGAGCCATGCGGCAATGGACCAAGCTTCCTGGGGTGGTTGTAGACTCTCCATTGTAAGAGGTTTTCAAAAAGAAGCCAGGCAGCCACCTGTTGGGGATGGTGTCACTGTAATCATCCTGCATCCTAGCAGGGGGTTGGACTGGGTATGCGTAGCTGAGCAACAAGAAGACTAAGGGCTCTAAATGACTCTTGAGGTCCCTTTCAATGTAACATTCTCTCATTCTACCATATTTATCATTCAGCCAACACAAAAGTACAGGGGAAAATTTCCCAAAGTCCTTTCTCAGCTTGTATTTTCATTCTGAAGACAGAGACTATCAGCTTCGTGACACATCATGACATTCTCTGCGACTGGGTGTTTGACAGCTGACAACCCCTCAGCACCAAGTTCAAGAAAGGAAAGCGAAGAACAAGTCATTCTTGTGTACCACCCAATTTTTCCAAAAGTGCCATAGAATAAAGCACTGCCGCATTTGGCCTTGCTGCTCAGGCATGAGTTTTCTGCTCAAGCGTGCACGGCGTAGATTTACAAGAGGCAGCACGGGCGCCGTCTCCTCCTCCAAGGTTCAGTTCAGAGACATAAAAATGCTCTGATTTACCAAAAGGATTCGTCCTCTGCATCTTTAATACACACAGACACCAGTCTCCTTGTCTCCGCTTTTATGACAGGTAGCAAATGAAGAAATGAAGGAGAAATGGAGTAATAAAATGAAGACAAATCATTCCTCCTGAATGCATCAGCACCAGACCAATTGTAATAATTTCCCAGACGTACTGTGTCTAACACACTCTTCCATAGGAACGGAGCTAGCCATACAAGCAGACTCCAGGATCTCTGTTTCCTACAATGATAAATCTGCACAATTTTCCATCTTTAAAGAAATAGAGCAGACTACTTTAAAAGTCAGGCTGTGTGTATGTATATTATTATATATCTATAACATTTATATCTACTGATATCTATGTGTAATTTCAGACATGACGGGCCTTTTGGCCCACCACACTGAACCCTGGATCGAGATCCATGATCAGACCGGCCATCCTTTATTAGGGATGTGTGAACACGGTTCGGAAGTTCGAGATTCATCCCAAACTCGGGGTGTTCGGACTGTTCACGAACACCCCGAATCCAAACTGCCCCCTGCCAGAACCAGCTGAACAAAGTTCAGATTCGAAACGGGTTTGGGCGGGGGCAGGGAGGAACCTGGTTTTCCCTCCCCCCTCCAGGTTTTGCGGGTAGAAAGGGCACCGGGGAGCACCTCCCCCCCACCCTTCCCAGCCTTGTAATTTTTTTTTAACCCCCAACCCAGGGATTGCCCTACATGGTGGTGCTGGCCCTGGGTCTGGTGGTGGCGGGTCCAGAGGCGGCGATGCTCTGAAGCTCTTCAGGCTGCTACTAGGCCTTCCGGGTCAAACCGGAAGGCCTAGTAGCAACCTGAAGTGCTCCAGAGCGGCAGTGGACCCACCGCTGCTGCTGGATCCGGAGCCCAACCTACCTGGTGATGCCGGGGCTCTGGCCCCGGGTCTGGCGATGGCAGCAGCAGCAGCGGGTCCAGTGGAGGCGGCGTTCCTGAGCGCTTCAGGCTGCTACTAGGCCTTCCAGTTTGACCCGGAAGGCCTAGTAGTGGCCTGAAGTGCTCCAGAGCACCGCCACCTCCGGACCCGCCACCGCCGGACCCGAGGCTGGAGCCCCGACACCACCAGGCAGGGTGATCCCTGGGTTGGGGGGGTTACATTTTTTTTACAAGGCTGGGCAGGGTTGGGGGGGAGGTGCTCCCCGACACCGCTTCCACCCACGCAGCCTGGAGGAGGGAGGGAAAAACGGGGCCCCCTTCCACCCAAACGGGTTCTGGCTGAACAGGTCGAACAGTCCGAACCAAATGGTGTTTGCACATCCCTATCCTTTATATGTGCTGGCCTGATTGTGGAGGGGAATCAGGGAGGGGCTGTGCGGCACGACACGTACCTGCTCAGGCCCGCCCCCCCCATGTTCCACCGGCCGGCTGCCCTCGGGGAGACAGGCGGGTGCAGTGGCCAATTAGGCCACTGCACCCGATCCCGTACCATGGTCAGACCTCCAGAACCGTGGTTAGCTTTGAACCCCGCCAGGAATTCACCGTGGTGAACATCTGGCGGGACTCACACAGATGTTCACGCAATCACAGCCACCGCGCTGAATCCACTGTGATTCAGGGTGGTTGACTGTGATCCCGTAACATCTGAAATTACCCTATATCTACTAGGGATAGGAGTCTAGAGGAATTTCAGATTTTTTGGGTTCGGTTCTTTATGAATTTTGGATCTCGTTTCGGTTTCAGAATTTTTGGGTTTGAATTTTTTTCTATCACTGAAGTCAATAGGAACAAGGCACAATTGAAGAAGAGAAAAGAAAAAAAGGAACTGGCACAATGCAAAAAACCTGAAACAAAATCAATGTAAAAGAACCAAAATGCCACAACCAAAAAAATTCAAAATTTCGGACTAATGCAAAACAGTCATTTTGGGCCAGAACCCAAAATTTGTTTCTATCCAAAACCGAAATTGCCATCCCTAATATCTACATCTATCTACATCATAAGTAGATACCTGATTAAGCACCTGTGGTTAATCTCAACATTGTTAACTACTGTTTTGTGTATTGGTACTGAAAGTCATCAAAAACCAACATTTAGGTTACCAGTTTTTCCAAGTACCCTAGATTGCCCCCCAAATCAAAATAATACCCAACTCAATAGCGAACCTCAACCTAAAGAGGAGAAGAGGGGCAGGACCTAGGTCTATTATTGGGAGGGGTTGTAGGAGACAGACTGCTAGGAATGCAGTGGGGAAGAGGGACTGGGCTGCTGTTACCAGGGTGCATGGGACGAGAGTTGCCACCTCCAACAATTTGACCTTGAGTCTCCCACAGGCCAAAATGGGAGCCTCAAGGTCAAACTGCGAAAAGTGACAACCATAGCTGTGACTTTGGCGAGTGGCAAATTGGAGAGTCACTTCAGAACCCTCCCCTGCCAAATATACAGGTTAAACTTCACCGGCGTCCCAAAGGTAGAGCTTAATGTAAACTCACAAAAATGGGCATACTTACAAATGTGACAAGCCAGCTGTTCCCTTCCCAGGGGTAGGGAGGTCTTCCCCTTGACTGGGTATGCTCTGGCCACGGGAAGACATCCCACGGCCTGACCTGGCTGGAGGGAGGGGACAGGGAGTGATGCGCGGCCACTTGGCCATGTCATCGCCCTATCCCCCACCATGAAGGGCAGCCATGGCTGGCCACCATAGCAACCCTCCATGCTGGGAGGAGCTGGGGCCGGGAACAAACCAATTTCTAGTTCGGTCCGGACGTCCAAACGAACCGCGTTTGCACATCCCTACGTAACAGATAATGCTGCCAGGAAGGAATATCAAAGCCTTCGTGTTTCAGAGTTAAGTCAGCCATGCTAGCTGTTTAAGAATTAGAATGCAACTTTCCTTGGGTGCACCTCCTCAAAAGTGCATGGCAGCTTAAATGTAGGACTGAAACCAATCTGTCTTTTTATATTAGGAGAACCTAATATAAACTCGTAACTATTGACAAATTTGGATATTTGTGTCTTTGGGGTTTTTTTGCTTTGATATTTCGGTAATGTCAGTGTCATGTTAAGGACTTTGGTGTACATTAATCAAGTGCACCTGAGATCTCTCAACTTCATGAAGATCTCATGTTGCCCTCAGCATTGACTCCGCTCCCTCATTTCTCCTAGGTTGTAAGCTCCTGGACACAGGGACCCATCTCTAATTAAGGATTTCCAGTGCCAGGTATATTTTTCTGATGTAATAAATAATCATAATTTAATATTTCATGTTTTATATTTTCAGCATTCAGCACTTCCTTCAATTTCCTATTTGATGGGGTTTGGACATTTTGGAATGTGATTGCTGCATTTTGGACCAGCCACATCACACTCAAAAATTCAAAAAACCAACCACTCAGCAATAGACCCAAAACTGGTAGCTGGTTCGTTGCCCGAGGGTAATACCCACATTTTCAAGTACTTTCGTAGGTTATTCGATGGGCTACCCAATTACCAATCAGGTACCCAGATATCCAAAAGAAATCTGTTCATGTCTGATATCGATTTGTCCGTTTTCTGGTAATCAACGGCAAATCAGGATGGAATTTAAAAAAATAAATAATAATGGGACCATAAGTGAACAATCCAGAACTGGAAGTTGGCATTCTGGGACATCCCGGGACATCCGGTACCCAGATCAGGTAGCAATTGGGTACCAAATGGTACTTAATATTTTCAAGTTGATTTAATACCAGAAATTTGAAAGGTATACCTGTTTTTCAGGTACTCATTTCACCTCTACCCAGCAACCGTGATCACCATACTGATCAAAATACCAAATAGCAAAATGAGCAGAATACCAAGCATGAAAATTCTAAAGCGAAGATTCAAAACTAGAAATTAATTGGGAACAAAAATATGCTTTCTGTCTGCTTCGTAAATGGATATAGAAATCTATTAAATTCATCCAACTTGGAATTGGCTTCAGATATTCATTTGTGCCCTAGTTAAATAGATTATGAGTCTGAGCCAATCTGGATGTGTTTGTGTTGCATAACTGTTACCGGGGTAGGGAAAGGGGTTCGAGCACACGCACACTGCCAAGGAGTATCGAGGTCAGAGCAAGGAGCGACCGGTGGCAGAATGCCCGTCAGGATAGTGTTTGGGCTCTCACCTCTAATTAAAGAGAAAGAGCCCCTATCATCATAGGGCGCTGCTGACCAAGAACCCAAGGCTGCCCCACACTCTCTCACTGCACCTAGCATGACACAAAAGGGGCAAGGAGTGGGGTTATTCACCTTGAGGGTGCGTAGGGCCCCAGGAGGGGGGAAGGGGAAGAGGCACAGGGCACTCACCTCCGAGAACAAGGGCTCCAGGTAGGGGGGAAAGGAGGGCCCTCACTCACACTCACACCGCTCTCGTTGATTCAGGCTCTCAGGTAATCTCAACAAGGTCTCCGGGGAAGGCCCACACACACGGGCAATATTCAGGCACAATTCAATCGCAATCCATGCTCAAGTTACACACAGGGGGCCGGTTTCCGCTAATCACCAGTGCCGTTCCTCAGTGGCGCCGTGGGGGAGGGGGAATCCCCACAGTCCTATTCCCTGCTGGGGGTGTGGCCTCAGGTTGTGGTTCCGCTGCTGTTGTCAGTGGCACCTGTGGGGGCGTTCCCTGTGGGGCAGGGGAAGGCCCCTCCTGGCTACTTCCTATTGGGGGCGTGGCTACAGCTCCTGGCCCTGCCGCCCCTGCTTGCGGGGATCATGGGGGTGCTTCTTGCGGCGCCGGGGGAAGCCCCTCCCGACAGCGCCCTACTGGGGGGGTGTCTCCAGGGCTGGGCTCTGCCGTTACTGCCGGAGGAGGGAGTGGGGGAGCTCCTTGTCCTTGCTCATTGCTGGTCTGGTCCGGGGGTTGTTGAGGCGGGTTGGGGACCCTGAGCCCCCGCTTGCCATGTGTGCCGTTGACAATAACGAAATAACAACATAATCTACTAAACACCACAGAACACTGGCTAAGAGTAAAGGGTTGGTTTATTATTAGGATCCTGAAAACCACCCTATATTTCCATTAGTAAGGATTAAATCAATATGTCTGGAAAGAATATAAACACTTGTGCTTCTAGGCGTAAGACCCATGACCTAGACTGGAGTTTGGCTTTGGAAGAAATGCCCAAAATCTAGAACTGCCAAGAGCAGGGTTGCCTGTACGATGGCAACCTTGTAGAGGCTGTAGCAACTTGTGCCTCTGGAACATCTGGTACTGACCACTATCGGAAACAAGAAATCTCATCCGGTATGGAAAACTCAACATGCTTTTCAATCCAGTTCACTAGACCTGAAATGAAAAATCTCAGTGAGTCCTGCTTCCATTGGAAGCAGAGCATTCATGAGATTTACACAACGTGGAAACGTACTGGCTTTCCCACTGTTTCCCAATGGCTTTTGCCATTTTCCCTTATTTATTTATTTTGTAAGTTGAAAAGGGCTGCCATGGGCCAGTCCCAATCTCCGTGTGTGCCCGGTGCACACCCCCAGTGACTGTAGAGATGAAAACGTGCCGGGAAAGTGCTTGAGGTTGTCATAAAGGTTCTGTAAAACACTCATAGAATGGTCTTAAAACTCCTGGAAAGTGACAGAAAAGTCCCAGATAGTGATGAAAGTGATGAAAAAGTCCCAGAAACAACAACAACAAAAAGTCCTGAAAAGGGATGGGGAAAAAGGCATCACCAGAAACAGATGAAGTACCAATGGATACTCGCAAGCAATCCTGAAACGTCAGGATTTCCCTTTGGAATGGGAACACTTGCTCTCCTTTCAGCCCTACAGTTCACCAATACTTTCATAAAGAGTGTTGAAACTTCCAGGTATAGTTACTGATCCTGCTGAGTTTAAACCATCATAAAAGGAAGCTATGTAATTATGGGGCGTCATACCGTGTAATAATAGCTTCTTCTTTGTCCAAGAGGATGCTGTTATGTTTCCTTGAGGGAAATTCTCCAGAAGTTAGTACATGTGGACTGATCCCAGCCACCCGGGATGAAAGCATGGGGTGGGGGCTGAGGGCGTTCCCTCCTCTTTGTCATCTCTGACCACTTCAAAGGTTTACAACAAAATTTGGTGTCAAGAACAATGAACAAGAAGTTGTACATTGTGGATGTTGTGAACTAAGGAAAATACATTGTGACAGAGTTAACTGAAGCATGATCACACAGGCTATCAGACAAATCTGAATCACTTGAATAGACTGGCACAGCTTAAAGGGTTTTTTTCTTTCATTTATAATTAACCACTTGGCTGTCACACATCACAGTTTCCACAGGCTCTTTGGTTGCAAATGTTTACGCTGTGGTTTCTGTAGAAGAGGACCGAGACCGTGAGCTAGAGAAGGTGAATGAGAGGAAGAGAAATTAAAGATAAGCATCAATAAATTGTTAAGTAAATTGGGGGTAGGGGGAAAGCAGTCAGAGTGACAAAATCTGGAAGAAAACTGCTATTTCTGCCAAGGCCTTGATCCTCCAGGGAGAAGGGAGATGGAGTCCAGAACTCTGCTGAACATTCAGAGCCCTCGGGATATCACAAGTGGACGATCCTGAGCCAAGTGTAGAGACATCAGTGGGATGGGGGAACTCCAGTAAAAAGGCTCCGCTGTGGATCCAGGCAAACACAGGAGGCACAGAACCACTATGACCTCAGCCCTTTACCATGTGAATACACCACTGTGTGCCAGAAACTTCCTCCGTTCTGTGCTGACCGTGATGGTGAGTCAGCCACCATTCTGAGCATTACTAGGTCTTCAGCTGGTACAGACGCCTTTGCAACAGGCAATAGTAAACTGGGAGGTAGGCCTGAAACGAGCAATTGCAGCAAATGCTGCTTCCGTTGGAAACGGTCATTCGTCTTCATTTGCACGATGAAGATAGTCACTGGCTTTTCGCTATTTTTGTTCTAGTTGAACACAACATGAACTGAGCTAATGAAACCAACTGTGCTTAGAATCTTATGCTTTATGTACTGGAAAAGTGAGGCAAAAGTCCCAGAAATTGACATTAAAAAGAAAATTCCACAAAATTCCAGAAAATCCCAAAAAGTCTAAGAAAGTTGCAAAAAATCCTAGAAAGCACCCCCAAATCCTAGAAAGTGCCAGAAAGTAATGGAAAATTACCGACGGCAATCTTGCAATGGTGGAAGCTCAGAATCGCTGATCAGTGGAGAAATACCGATGAACAGTTGCAAGGGGTCCCAAAAGATAGGTATTCCCCAATAGGAAGGGAACACTTGTTCTCATCTCAGTACAACTGGGAGCATAATCTGGTGGGGTGCACACCTCACTGATGGTACCAGGAGCTATTGGCGTGACCTTGAGGGTGGTCAGGAAGCTCCTATTTCAGCTTTCAGTTTCTGCTGTTTATCTCCATCCAGTGCCACAGTCTGTCTAACCTACACCAATCCGATGTCCAACATAACAGGTGTAGTAGGGCCAGCAGACATGCAAGATGCCCAAAGGAACATGATTGACTGTAATTCTGGAGGAACACCATCTAAAGGCAAGTTGGAAAGTGGTTCTCCAAGCTTGCTCAGTCTGGCAAAGGATAAGATGCCTGCCAGCTAGGAACTCTGTTGAGAGCACTAATTCATTTCACCCTAGGGATGGGCGAACGCGGTTTGGTAGTTCGGAGTTTGGCCTGAACTCGGCCTGTTCGGACAACCGAACTCGAACCCGAACCCGAACATACCGAACACCGAACGGCAAAATGGCCGAACAGTTCGGATCACGTTCGGGTGGCAAAAAAAGGTTCACAGGAAGGTCAAACATGACAGGGAGGTCTCAGTCACTGAGGAGCAGACTTCCAGGCACCAGGGGTGGAGAGACTTGCAAGAAACGAAACTAATTATCTGCCTCCCACCTTCCCAACACCTTCTGAGATAGTCACTGTTCCTGAACAGCAGGCGATGATTAGGATTTTTAGATTGCTTTAAGTTTCATTTCAGTTTTGTACTGAAATGAAACTTAAACCATAAAGTGAAACCTTGTGTTATGCACTGTACAGACTCATTGAGTATGTATGTATTTCACTACAGACTCCTCTTCTGTTTGTGATTCCCCCC
>QEPC01011901.1:22422359-22440863 GCA_003113815.1 Sphenodon punctatus | reverse complement strand
AGATAGATAGATAGATAGATAGATAGTAGAGAGTTGTAGGAGTTAGCTTAGTGATAGACATAGCGTTAGTGATTTAATTTTAGTGTTTGTAGGAGTAGGTCTGTGTACTTATTAGATAATCCATTTAGTTCATAGCATTTAGAATAGTTAATAGCAGTTAGATTTAGTGTAGATAGATAGATAGATATATTAGATTAAAAAAAAAAAAAAACCCAAATAAAAACAAAAAAACCAAATAAAAAACAAAAGAAAACCATATAAAACACAATAAAAAACCAAAAAACCATATAAAAAACAAAAAACCACCCATAACAACATTTCCCGAACGGCCAAACAGCTGAACCGAACAGCCAAACGGCCTAACCGAACGGCCTGTTCGGATGACTGAACCGAACAGCCGAACCCGAACTTGGCGAACTAACCGAACCGAACAGACGAACCGAACGCAGCCGAACCGAACTGCCGAACCGAACGCAGCCGAACCGAACACAGCCAAACCAAACGGCGATCTGTTCGCCAATCCCTATTTCACCCAGCAGTCATACAGACATCAGAAACTATTGGTTGGGTTTTGGTCTCTTTTGACCCAAGTGTTATTTTAACAGTAGCTGCTACAGAAACAACAGGTTCTATGGGTCATTCCCAGTCATCAGAATAGAAGACTTAGGCCACTTTTACCCGAGGCGCTTAGAAGCACCTCTGGAGCCCTGTATTCAAAAGGAAAGCCACATGGGGAGTGTTTACATGCTCCTTGTGCTACCAGAAGTGACGTGCTGCCTGTTCTCTTTGGTGGCTGTGGCTGCAGATGCAGAACTTTCAAAGAGATGTGTTCTATAGATCAATTTTCAGGTCTACAGAACACGCCTTTTGAAAGCCCCTCCTTTGCAGCCGCCGCTGCTGAAGAGAACGGGCAGCACGACACTTCCGGTAGCGTGGAGAGCATGTAAACACTCCCCGTGTGACTTTCCTTTTGAATACGGAGCTCCGGAGACGCTTCTATGTGCCTCATCTAAAAGTGACCTTAGTAAGTAGTATAGAAGTAGAGTCTGGAAGTTGAATTTAAATACTGAGCACTGAGCTAAATTAATAAAGCCAAATACAGTAGATCCTTCTTTAAACACAGCCTCTTCTTTCAGAAAATAGACTCCCTTAATCTGGATTTCTGCCATGGGCTTCCTCATCTAGTCTTCTAGAGGCAGGCATTTCACAAAGAATTGTTTCAAGCATGGGATATGGCCAATGTATAGGTTTCAAAGAGGATGGGATGATTATCTCCATAATGCAATAGATCATCTGTTGGATACAAGAGAAAGTTTGTGTCCTTCTCAAATATAATTCCTGAAAGAGATATCAGCATATGTCTACCTTTTTGTAAAGCCTGATGATACTTTTAATGGCACATTTATCCCATCACATGTGTTTTTCCAGGAATACTTCAGAATGGATATGTTTGTTTGGTAAGAGTCCAAAATGTTGGCACTCAAGTTCTCAAGTCAAGACAGGTGGGTGGCCAACCACTTCTGAAAAGAACCACGGTCGCAGCAACAGACTAGGGCTGAAATGAGATTTCCCCTTCTCAAAACGTTTGTTGAGAATAGGCTTCTCAACAAGATTTTCTCATCTTAAGGTTCAAGCTAGAAACTTGAGATGCTCATGAGATTCTCGAGAACCTCAAAAAAGCACACACACAAAAAGATCTGTGCATGCACAAAAGTGGCCACCAGGGCTGTCCTGCACATGCATATATAATTCTGGGGGCATTTTGTTAGATTCTCCACTTTCTCGCGAGAATCTTGAGTTTTTGGTGAGAATCTCATGAGATCTGGCTGGGGCTGCGAGATTCTCGTGAAAATTAGTTTCTTTCTCAATTCAGCCCCAATAGAGACAAACTTGTACAATAATCTATTGGGCCAACTCCAGTTGGTGGAGGTATACAAGCTTTCGGACCTCACAGAGTCCTTCGTCAGACAAGTCAGGGCAGATGAGTCAAGAATGAGCCACCTCCCACAAACCAATCTACCATCTCATCTTGCACAGCTATGCTGCATCATTCAAAATAGAGCTGACTGTAAAGAACAAGGACCTTGAGCCAAGAACCACTTTCTCCAAAGTAGCCCATTGAAGCCCTCAGGAAACGTTTGTGGAAAATTGATAAATGTCATTTTCCCTGAAATTTTCAAATGGTCTATCATCATAAAGATACCGCATTCCAACCTCCAGAAAGTCATTGTTCAGGATTTCAAAACTCGGGGTTTCATTATTCATGTTGAAACACGGAATGTTGGAAACTAAACCCATTTCCCAGTGGTGAACATGGTAATGATGGTGAAAATCAACACTCAATATCCATTTCAACTGATGCCTTCAGATGGACGTGGGACTGGCCACCCCCGGGGCCACTTTGGGGGTGCAACCCAGCTTCTGCCCAGGTCCAGCCCAAACTGGGTCCATTTTTAACAGATCCATCAGCTGCCACGACCCATGGTCCTTTCACAAGATGCCTCCCCACAGCCACACAGAGAGTTTCAGGCAGATCGCCTGACACTCTAAGCTCCGGCCTGAAACTCTATTGTGTTGCCTCGGGCAACCCCCATCTGAGAGCACAACAGCAGCAACTGATAGCATAGCTCTGCCTAGGGTCAGTGGCCCGGATTTGGCTGGCCTGCTCCAGTGGCAATTCTCCTGGATGTTCCGGAGTGCCCTTAGCAGGGCTGGTCCACTTCTGCTCTGCCTCACTATCTGGTGGTCCGCCTGATGGGCCACCTGGGAGTGAGGTGGTGCAGAACTGCGGTCCATCTGTTTATACCCTTTGATTATTATTTTTTGTGAAAACCTTTTGCAACATTAGTGAATTTTCATGAAAAAGTCCAGATCTTTCAAAGCATATCTTTGATTGAACTTTCAAAATTAGCTGTAGGCTTGCAAGCCAGTAAATTAAAAAAAAATCCTTACAAGCCTCCAGAAGAGGAGCAGGCTTGGTCTCAGATGGACCTCTCCAAGGGAAGGGAGTTCCCTAATTGTGAGGTAGCCACAGAGAACAACTCTCTGCATGACCTTGCTGTAAAAACTCAATAGGCAGATGGTACGTCTGAGAAGGAGCTCCTGGCAGGCCTCAGAGAACTGCAGTGGGACATGAGAGATGAGGGGGTCTTTCAGGTGTGTGTGGATCCAGGTTGTGCTGGGCTTTGAAGTTAAAAACCAGCTGGATCCCTGAACAACAGCTTTTGAATTTCAATATATTATTTGCATTTTGGATAACTATCAGAATATCTGAATAAAAGCTCTAACCAGAACCGGTATTCAAGTAGAGTAGAAATGAGTACCCGCAAAAACGGGCTTTATTCATCAAATTTCCAGTGCCCAAATCTACTCAACAATTTCCAGTACAAATCAAAACTTGATTTCATAACATTTGACTTCCGGTCCTGGGACGGCAACTTCTGGTCCCAACTTTTCAATTTTCAGTCCCGATTTTTCAGGTTTTGGTAACTGGAAAAATAAAAAAAATCAGTACTGGAAATTACCAATATTTGGGGTTTGTACCCAATTGGTGCTCAAACAGCCTATTGAATCCCCAACACAGTAGTTTAAAATGCAGGTACAACAGACAGGTACCAAATTAGGTACCCGGTCCAGCTCTAGTATTCACATAACCATTTATAGGAGGTTTCTATTTTAGTTATTTCACTTATTTTGATATTGCGGTTATTGCAATTCAGTTATTTGGTTATATTGGTATTTTGGCTATGTCTGTGCATGCACAATAGTGCCAATATTGGCAAAATGAAGAAGCCAAAATACCCGAACAACCAAACCATTTCTTGCGTGTGCAATTCTTTTTTCCCCCACTCCCAACCAGTTATCCAACGAAACACAAAGGAAGAGTGGTTCTTCTCTGTTTTGTTGGTTTTGGTTCAAATAGTGCAAATTCAACAGATTTATTCATTTGCACAAATTTCTGTTGTCGCTCGACTGTCAAGTATCCTTGGAGTAATAAATGTACATTGTTAAAAAGTAAGTACCTTCTCTGAAGACAAATTCTGCTTTGCCAGAGGGTAGTAGAAAAAAATAGAAATTATTTATTTATTTATTTATTTTCTAGATTTCTATACCGCCCCATCCTGCCATGCAGCTCGGGGCGGTTAACAACAATAAAAACAGTATAAAAACATTTAAAAACAAATATAAAATATATCAATAAAACAGGGCGTGGTACAGTCATAAATAAATATATAAGGTGGGGGATTAAAAATCACCCCCCCCCTCCCTCCCAAAGGCCTGGGCAAACAGCCAGGTCTTACAGTTCCGCCGAAATATCAAAAGGCTTGGGGCCAGGCGAGCTTCCTCCGGAAGGGAGTTCCACAGCCGCGGCCCTACCACCGAGAATGCCCGCTCCATCGTGGCCCCCCGCTTCACACGGGGGACCTCCAGGAGGGCACCCCCGGCAGACCGCAGGAGTCGTTCCGGGGCGCGAAGGGCGAGGCGGTCCCTAAGGTAAGAGGGGCCAAGGCCGTATAGGGCTTTATAGATCATTACTAGGACCTTGAACTTGGCCCGGCACACTATCGGCAGCCAGTGCAGCGCTCGGAGCACCGGTGTAATGTGCTCCCGGCGACCCGTCCCCGTAAGAAGACGGGCCGCCGCATTCTGCACCAGCTGCAGCCTCCGGGCCAAGAACAAGGGAAGCCCCACGTAGAGCGCGTTACAGTAGTCGAGCCGCGAGGTGACGAAGGCATGGATGAGGGAGGCCAGGTCCGGGCCAGAGACATACGGACGCAGCCTACGTACCAGATAAAGCTGGCGGAAGGCAGCCTTAGCGACTGCCTCCACCTGCCGCTCCAGCCGCAGGTCTGCGTCCAATATGACCCCCAGACTCCGGACCTGCTGAGCTACAGGGGGGCAAACCCCCCCAATCAGGGGGGCCACCACCCCCTTCGCCCTCCCCACCACCATCACCTCCGTCTTATCTGGGTTGAGCTTCAGTCTGCTCCGCCGCATCCAATCCGCCACGGCCTCCAAACATTGGGATAGCACCGAGACAGCAGGGTCTGGGTCGGTAGAAAACGAGAGGTACAGCTGAGTATCATCAGCATACTGGTGACATCGCACCCCGAACCCTCTCACGACCTCCCCCAAGGGCTGCATATAGATGTTAAATAATAATGGAGACAAGATCGATCCCTGCGGAACGCCACACGGTAAGGCGCGGGGGCTCGATGTTTCCTCCCCCAACACCACCCGCTGGCTCCTCCCCGAGAGGAATGAACGGAACCATTCAAGAACAGTCCCGTCCAGACCCCCCCGGTCACGCAGTCGTCTCAACAGCAGCCCATGGTCCACGGTGTCAAAAGCGGCCGAGAGATCGAGCAGGATGAGAAATGTCGAACATCCCGCATCCATCTCCCGGCGGAGGTCGTCCACCAAGGCCACCAACGCCGTCTCGGTGCCATAGCCGGGGCGGAACCCAGATTGAAAAGGGTCAAGGAGCCCGATATTATCTAGATGACCCTGGAGCTGGAGCGCCACTGCCCGCTCAATAACCTTCCCTAAAAAGGGAAGGTTAGAGACAGGTCGGTAGCTGGCGAGCGCGTCCACGTCCAACGATGGTTTTTTCAGCAGGGGGCGCACCACAGCCTCTTTTAAGCAAGGCGACAACCTCCCCTGCCGAAGGGACGCATTCACCACCCTCGCCAGCACCGTCCCCAACGTCTCCCCGGAAGCTTTTATTAACCAGGACGGGCATGGATCTAGTTGACAACACGTGGCCCTCACAGACCCCAGGACATCCACCACATCGGCTGGCGTCACTTCCTGAAACTCACCCCATAAAGATGGACCAGACGGACCCTCCGCCCCCCCGCGCTCTTCCCCTACTGCTATCAACCCAGCGTCGAAATCGGCCTGAATCCGAGCGATCTTGTCTGCGAAGTAGATGACAAACTCCTCACAGCGGGCCCGGGACAAGTCCCCATCCAGGCGGAGGGAGGCCGGACTCACCAGCCCCCGCACCACCCGAAACAGCTCCGCTGGACGCGACTTCGCAGACGCTATGAGGACGGCGAGGAATTCCTTCCTCGCCGTCCTCACAGCCTCCACATAGGACCGCAAATGGGTCCCAGTAGCTAAGGCTGATTTCAACCATTACAGTCATCGTTCTTACACCTTTTTCTCTCCTTACTATCAATTGCAAGACAAAATACATCCCCGGGCACCAGAAAACATCTTTCACCTCCAATTATTTTTTATATGACATATTTTCCCTTCCCTTCCACTCCATGTTTCCAGCAAGGCACAGCCCAGTATGACCTTGTTTTCTTCTTCCTTGGTATTCTCCATATGAAATTTTGTCAGGCAGACTTTGAGAGGAAGACCTGGTGTTCTAACTGCTGCTGGCAAAGCAAACGGAAAAAACCCAAGCGCACAAAAATATGACAAAATAAGAGCATAAGAAACGCCACGCTGGGTAAGACTGGGCAAGACCAATGACTTTTCTCCGATGGTGGCCATTTGCGGTCGCTTCAGAGATGTACACAACAGGTCATAATGGAGTGATCCATTCCCTTATGTTCGCTCCCAGCACCCGACACTCAGATATTACTTCTCAACTAGGGCCTCAAACTCAATTTTTTTCTTGATGATAATTGGAGGGGGGTGGTGGGACGAGAATCGAGAAAAGCCCCAATCTTGAACTTTCTCAATGTGATTTTTTTCTCATTTTAAAAAACAAAAAAAGAGAACTGTGTATGTGCAAAACAGCTGCTGGGGCCATTCTGTGCATGCACAACCCTTTTTCAAAATGGCACCAGCAGCGTCACTTCCATTTTGGAAAAAGGACAGCCATTTCGCGTATGCACAGTGGCCATTTTGTGCATGTGCAGAACAGCTGCCATTTTTGGAAAAGGCTGTGCATGCACAGAATGACCTCACGACCATTCTGTGCATGCACCTCATATTTTTTTTAGTGATAATCTTGAGAGAATCTTAAACCATTAACAAGGTATCAGCGAGATCTCGCAAACAGTTCTCAATTCTTACTAAATTATCACAAGAATCGAATTGATTCTCATTTCAGCCCTACCCCCCAACCCATTTGACTAATGAACATTGGGTATTTTCAGACATGAGGGGGCAGCCTTCACCCCGTCATGGAATCACCCAAGAGATTCCCCGCCGGAATCCCGCCGTCATGGCCAGAAGACATGCCGGCCAATTCCGGCGGGGAATCTGGGGGTGGTGGGGCTGTGTGGCGCAATGTGCAGCCACACAGCCCCGCCCCCTCATGCTCCCCCGGCCGGCCGCCCTCCGAGAGATGGGTGAGTGCAGCACCTGCCTGCTCCCGGTGGCACTGACCACGGCCCGGAATCAGCGGTGCTGATTCCGGGCCGTGGTCAGGGGACATACGTGATGCCCCTGCTGATCATGGGAGGGAATCGCTTTGACCATGCAAATGGCCCTGGTCCGGGCAGGAGGACCGTTTACATGGTCAAAGCGATTCCAGCCCATGATTCATGGAAGTGAACATCTGGCGGGAATCACGGTTGGCCCCAACAGACGTTACGAGCTCACGGTCACCATATGGGAATTGACTGTGGTTCACCGCGATCTCGTAACGTCTGAAAATACCCATTAAAGTAGCTAACATCCAAGAATTTATCGAATCCTCAGGTCAAGGTAGCGCGATAGGCAGGAGGTAGGAAAGGGATGCCCTTTCCTACAACTAAGTTCCGGTATAGCAGGCATAGGACCATGCCTACCTGTGAGAGATTTGTAATGAGCAAAGAACCTTAGCTTTTGCTAGGGGAAGAAAAAGAAAAAAAAAGCTTCTGTCCCCATGCTTGTGAAGTGAGGAAACACAACTTGAGCATAACTGATTCAGTGATCGGCAGAATGACTGAGCCAACAACTCTGAAAGGGAAACACTTCTAATTTGCATTTCCCTTGAGAAAAAAAAAAGAGAGCAAGTGTGGTGGTGTGGTTGAGAACGCAGTATTCGGACCAGGGGTAGGCCCCCATTCAAGTCTCACTCACTGGGTGACTTTGGACCAGTCACAGATTTCTCAGCCTAACCTACCTCACAGGGTTGCTGTGAGGATTAAGAAGTGAGTGAGTTAGTTAGTTAGTTAGTTGTTAGTTAGTTAACGAATTGTTTAAGTTTAATAAAATTTGTATGCCGCCCCCTCCTGCTAAAAGCATCTCGGGGTGGCTAACAACATGTTAAAACAATTTAAAATAAACAACAACAGATACAATTAAAACCCCACAATAAAAACAATTTAACCCCCACCCACCCCATCTCCCTCAGGGAAAGCATGGAGGAACAGACAGGTCTTACATTGTCTATGAAAAGAGGGGAGGCCGGTGGCCAGGCGAACCTCCAACGGGAGGGGGTTCTACAGCAGCGGCGCAGCCACAGAGACCGCCCTCCGCAAGGTCAATACCCGAGAAACCCTGGGGACCTCGAGGAGGGCACTCTAGGCCGACCACAGGGACCAATCCAGGACCCGGAGTGTGATGTGGACCTACAGGTAGGTGGAGCCCAGGCTGTTTAGGGCTTTAAAGGTCAGCACCAAGACATTGAATTGGGCCCAGAAGACTATCAGCAGCCAGTTCAGAGAGCGAATCACCGGTGATATGTGCTCGCATCGACCCGTCCCCGTTAGGGGACGAGCCGCCACGTTCTGTACCAGCTGCAGTCGCCGAACCAGCACTTGTGAGCCTAAGATAAAAAAAAAAATCTACAGGGTAGGGTGGACACCTGCTTGGCAACTTTGACCATTGTTTCTGCTCTTTTCCAAAATGGCCACACCCCACTGTAAGGTCTGGAATCACAACATTTCACAGGGGCTAGGAAATGGGACTCCTTTGCCTCTTTGTGGCATTTCCTCATTAGAGCACAGCGATCCGCAGGGGATGAAGCCACATCAGCAAGCGGGTGCGAGAACCTCTTCACCTTCCGACATGGCCCTGCCTCTATTTCCCTTCTGGAAAACATTTTTTATCAGTTACCCAGATGCTCGTGGATAGTGTGGGGAATGGAGCCTTCACACTTGGAATCTGGAGATGGTGGCTGAAAACCCAGAGACTCCAAGTCAAACAGAAAAGCGATAACTTTTGTGAAAAGTGCAGAATGCTCTATGCATCTAAAATGGATCGATTATCTTCTAGACCCACTAAGTCAGGAAACCAGACCCACGCGTGAGGTAGGAGGAGGAACAGGCATGCCCTGCCTAACTACTCAGCAGGTGTGACGGGATGTAAAGTCCCCTAGAAGACCCTGCTAGCATGTCCATCTCTGAGGGATCCAACCTGCTTCTGCAAAGAGGAAGTGAATCCCTGCTGCCATTTTCCCTGAGGGGAAGGGTGGCTATGATTCTAACCCTGTCAGGGGCATAGCTATCATAGGGAGAAGAGGGACATGTGTCTCAGGGCCCAAGTGGGCGATAGGTGCACAAAGCCTGTGCTGTTGTGGTGCTGCTGAGCGAAGACTGAGCAGAAACAGCAGCATCTGCAGCATTTGGGGCCCACCTAGCGGGCGGCACAGGATGGAGCAAGCACTGGCACTAGGCAGGCAGCGCAGTCGCAGCCTCCGGGGCTCAGGCACAGCAAGTGGATGGAGGGAGAGGTGCTGAGGGGAGGAAAAAAAAGTGGAGGAGTTCGGACAGGGGAGAGGATAGCAATGGGGGAAGCCGAACCCCATTTCTTACATTTGGGCCCATTCCAACCTAGCTATGCCCCCCAAATCATGGGGTGTGGGGGGAGCTGGGTAGGTGAGCCCTGCACCATGGCATAGGCTGGGCAGGGCTGGCCTTACCACAGGGCAACCTGAGGTGGCCTCCCCAGGCCCCACTCTTTCTGAGGGCCCTGCAGTAGGCCTCTCTTTTCACCAGGACAGGTTATGGGGGCAGCACTCCCTCTCAGTGGGGCCCTAAACATGACCCCCTTCAGGGCAACCACAGAGGTTGCCTCCAAGGGGAGGGGCCACCAGGGGCTCCACATTTCATCTTCGCCCTCGGCCCTAAGGCGGGGCCACAATGTTACCTCACCTTCTGCTGCACTTTGGGTCACAGAACATCTCAATCCTTTGCCTGTGAACAATGGTTTTTCAGGGGAAAGGGGTCCAAAGGATCCAGTCCTTTTCTCTTTGGAGAAATAGGGAGTCAAAAGACTGGTGTGCTCTAGCGGAAGGAGGTAGGATTCTTTGTCTCCTGCCCTGTGAGGAGATATACCGCCGAGAACACAAACGAGACAATTACCAAATGACTTAGCATCTGCTGACCAGAAGGCCCCCTAATAATCGGCTACGCGGTTACTATGGCGTAGATCAGCGTGGGTAGGTTTTCCCTTGCTTTGTCAACAGAACCAACCTCCATTGTCTGCACGTAACTTCTGCAGCAAAACATTTTCTTTATTACACTCAGGGGAGCTAATCCTGCGAGAGTGCTGAGCGTCAGCCACTCCATTTGATGCTCATTGAAACAGTAGGAGACAGGTTCACTCAATCCCAATGCAGAGATGCTTTGCACCTGGCAGATACAGTCTTGTAGATACTTCACTGGAGGATCAAAGATAAGAGAGAGGTGACCTTACCGGCAAAAATAAGGGAATCGTGATCTTACTAGCAAACCACACTCCCCCTCCCCAAATCTCTTTTGATTCATTCAATTTCCACCGTACAAAAAGGTCTCGCTTGAAAACAGCCTGAATAAAACACTAGCAACCTTTAATTAACACTGCATCAATAATTCAGCCTCATTACAACCATCTCTCTCCCCACTTTCTTTCATTTAACATGCCAGCTGAGAACCATCAAAGCCAAATTATGGGTCCGGATCCAGCAATAAGAGTCTAATAAAAGTTACAGCCAGACACAAACTGATTCCGGACAAGTAAAAATAATAAAAAAATAAATAAATTCCAGTACATGAACATCTTGGAGATCTTCTTCTCCTGCTGAACTGCCAATTATTTATTTAGCTGCCACCATAAATGATTAATATTCATATTTAATTCACAAGTCTTTGTGTCTAATTAAAAAGGTGGGAAAAAGCCAGAGCTGCTCCTTGGCTGGGAAAATTCAGTTGTATACGGAGAAGTGGCTCCTTGTGCCCAGGCTTGGAACAGGAACCAGCATTCCCCCGCACTCTCGTACATTCCTTGCTAAAATATAACATTGCCCCCGCACTAGGAATAAGGCACAGACGCAGAGGATATGGGTAAAACTGGCCGCAGCTGTTTTATCGAAGCCGAATTTAATTAATAACCTGTTAAGAAAACAAGAAACCGATTAAGCCAGTTAAATTCAATTAACCACCATCAATAACGGTGGATAGAATTAAAAGCCAATTACCCTAATTCGAATCTTTCCCGTGCCAAATTGTGAGGTAAGTTAGAATACCCAATTAATCAAACCTTTTCCATTAGAATGCCAATTAAATGCTGATTAGAATTATACCTAATTAACTTGGGTGAATAACAAGGGGGGTGACAAGATGATATAACTTAACCCTTCAACTATCTCTCACTCCCCGCATTCAGTGTCATAATGCCAACCATTCTGGATTGGAGATACCAGTCCAATCCCCCGCCAATGGACCGACTTGATCCATTTTCCCAGAAGGACAGACGTTGCAGATGCAAACCTCGAGACCACTTAAATCCTACCCATATGCACACAACGCCTGCCCTTCCTTCCTGTGATAATCTGGGGTGCCCATCCCCTAAATTACTCACCAGGTACACCTTGCAGAATGAACCCAATCATCTGCCCATTCACCCAGGCTATAAAGCCCTTACCAGTTTAGCCCTATGGTACTGAACACCATAACAGCCGCGACAATTAAGAGTACAGGCCTACACATCCATCCCCGACATTTCCAATCAGAATGGTACCATGAGGAAGTAAAAAACCCTTCTCCGAGGGAAAAATTCCTTCCTGATCCCACACTAAATAGGCGACCGGATTAGATCCACGGTACCAGTCAAGGGGTGGGTGGGTGGGCTTCTCTAGCACGCCGCCAACCGAATGACGGTCTGCGCGGCGTGCTACACCACGTGGTCCGAACCGGCCAATCAGGAAGGTGCCTTTTCATGCCTCCGTCTATGCCTTGCAAGCCGCAATCCTGAGCGGATTGTGGCTTGCAATGCTGCAGCCAGCCTAACCCCGACCTCAAACCGGCGGGAAGGCTCAGAACGTGCCCCAACCCAGTGCCTCATTCCTCTAGGAGGCGGGCACAAAATCCCCCGCAGGGCACAGGGCGCTTAGCGGGGGGATACCCAGCAGATAGAAGTTGAGGTTGATGATCGGATGATGACATATATTTATAAGTAATGTAGAGAGGAGGAGCTGTTTTCGACAGAAATCAGTAGATATGGGAATTTCAGTTTTGGATAGAACCAACATTTTGGATTAATCTGAAATTTGGGATTTTTTTTGGTCCAGATGTTTTGGGGTGGGTTTTTTTTACATTGATTTCATTTTCGTTTTTCAGCATTGGGTTGTCCCCCCCGCCATTGTGGCTTGTTTCCATTGACTTGGATGGTAGAAAAAGATAGGAAACAAAAAAATCCTAAACCAAAACGAGATCCAAAATTAATAAAGAACCAATATAAAAAAATCCAAAACCGAAATTCTCCTTGGAGTCCCATCCCTAGAATTTAGTTACCACTGGCTGAGCTAATATTGGAAAATTAAAAGTGAGAACTATTTTTCTTCCGAGAGAAACCCAGGACATTCTTGGTTTGCCGAGTTAATTACCCCACCACCTTCCTAGGAAAAGGAACCATTTTAATATCATGTAACCTTCAGGATTCCCCATTCCTTTCCCTATAACCACTTAATTCCCATCTTCCTGTCTGCATCCCTCTCTCCCCCAATAAGCTCCTCCCCTTGTTGCCCTCCTTTGTCCATTCTAGACTGTGTTCCCATCTGCGGTGGCAGTAGCGGCAGCGGGACAGGCGAGGGAAGTCGCGGCAGCGTGGAGGAGCCAGCTGACAGGAAAAGAGCTGGTGTGAACAGGAATCTGTCGCGGCTTCTCTCGCGCATGTCAGGGTGCAAAATACTGCCCTGACATGCGCAAGAGAAGTCGCGGCAGATCCCTGTTTGCACCGGTTCTTCTTCTGCCATTGGGCTCCTCCCTGCTGTCACGTCTTCCCTCGCCCCTCCTGCTGCTGCCACAGATGTGAATGCAGCCCTAGATGGTAATCACGTTGGGGCAGGGGACCTGTCTCTCATTATGACTGTTCAGTGTCAGGGCACGCTGGTAAAAATTAATAATGTAATAGTAATCCTCCTCCTCCTCCTTCTAAAAAATAATACAGACACATCCTCCTCCTCCTAAAAAATAATACAAAAATGGGTACAGGGCTTGACAAGGAGAATACAAACGTATGTGCAGGGTTGGCCTAAGAGTTTGCGGGTCGCAGGGGCAAGCTACTTCTCGGGCCCTTCCCATTAGGCTAGAATCTGTGAACTGCATCGCCAACTTCACAGCACTACTCTCACTTGGGGAAAAGCACTTCTCTCTCAATTCTACAGACGCAGATCTACGACAAGGTACTTGTCTACACTACAGCCGGTACTGGTTTAGATTCAAACTGGTTTGTTAACACGTCAATCTTTTTTTAATATTTTTTTTGCATTCACACACGGCGCTTGTATCACTACCCAGAAACCACTCACAATCCATGCTGCTGCTGCTTGTTGATCTGACATAGTCACAGAAGGAGTTACCTCAGTGTCCAATCAGGACGGCCCTCTTAAACTGATCCAAGCTTGGAAAGGGTCCAAACAACAAAATATCCATGTGCTAGATTTAGCCCTCAGACCATAGGTTGTCCAGCCATGCTGCAGAGACCCCTGAAGGCTTCTGTGGTTTTATATGCATCGAATCAATCAAATCTAAAATTCTTTGGTTGATTTTCAATACGGTTGAAATGAAAATCAAAATGATTCTTGCAAGGATCTTGTGTGAATCGAGAACCGTTATGGAGATCTCAACACAATCTCGATAACAGTTCAAGACCTCGCAAGGTTCTCAAAAAATTTAAAAAATGCTCTGTGCGTGCACAAAATGGCCACCGCAGCCATTTTGCATATCCGCAGCCCATTTCCAAGATGGCGTGGGCCACATTGGCGCCATTTTGGAAAAGGGCAGCTGGTCTGCATATGCTCAGAACCAGATTCTCGAGTCATTCATGGAAATCTCGCTGAGAACCTGGTTCTCTGTGAAATTTGCCAGAGAGATTACTGAGAATGAGTTTTAGCTCAGTTTTCAAGCACACATGTTAATATATCAAAAATTATGTGCTGCTGCTAACCCACTTAGAGCAAGCCTAGATAGGGGGTATAAAAGTGGATTTAAAACCACTGAGAAATTAGCAAGGTTTCCTCCCCTAAATGACTGACCACCAAAATATCCCAAATGGAACTTTCAGATAATCCTGTAATACATCTAGACCTGAAATGAATACCTGCCAAAATGTGTAAACCTGTTGAATTTTTGGTATTCGGACTCTAGTCACCTCCTGAGGGTACTGTAATCAGTGTCTCATGGGTTACCCAATATCCCGATTTACCGACTTCTGGTCCCAATGTTTGGTACTGATTTTTTTATTTTTTTTTTAGTTTTCATCCTGATTTTTGAGTTTCTCTCCCAATATTTTGTTATTTTCCCATCCCAATTTATAATAAGCAATCAGTGAATCGGTACTGATAATTCCCAGTTTTTCAGGCAATCAGGTACCCAGTCAGCACCCAATTAGCCCATCAGATTCCTAACATGGCACTTAGAATTGCCGGTAAAATAAATTGGCTTTCTGATACAGCTCTACATCTGCCTCCTAACTTCTTTCTCTGTGAGCCTTGTTCAGCCAAGAGCTCCAAATTCCACCATGTTTTCCAGCATACTTTGTTTTCAGAGATGTTCAGCCATGCGGCTCATCGGAGATTATCATCTGGGCCAATGAATGATGACACTGAACACTTTCAAGTACCTGCCAGGTCAGGTTTCCGCATTACCCCAGTGTATATGGGTGGCCTGGCCAGTTAAAGACTTGTCAGTCTCTTGCGCAAAAGTTCTGTGCTCCCTTCAGGCTGCAGAAATAAACTCTGGACCCAAAACGGGTATTGCTCATGAAGCAATGATCTTCCTATATAATTTGCTAAAGCAAGGATGTATGGTCTTTTTCCCTTTTTTTTTTTTTTTTTTTTTTACTGTAGAAGATTTTTCCTTTGCTTTCTAACATTAGCTATACCTTCTTTTCCAGAAAGCGTAAAGGAATTTATTAATAGAACTAAAATTTATCTTGGAATCTTATCTGTAATGTTTGATTTCTCCTCAGATAAATTTGTTTTCCTTCTTTCTTGTGCATTCTTTTCCTCAATACCACTGTCTGGAAGAGAGTTGAAAAGAGTACCCACAAAAATGGGGACACATGTCAAATTGCCAGTACCCACATTGACCTGCAGCATTAGAGTACTATCATACCCAGCTGGAGATCAATTTCAGTAACCAATGTTCCAGAATGTCGACTACCAGTCCCGACTTACTGAGCTTCCATTCTGCTTTTTCCGTTTTCTGTCCCAGCTTACTAATCAGTAGTAAGTACTGAAAAAAAATCAGTAACTTGTCATTTGTAATGGAAATTACTGGGTTTTTGAGTTCTCAGTTATGGGCAGCCCACTGAGTATCCAACATGGTAATCAAAATGCATGGGCACTGACCCCATTCCAGCTGTAATCTGGGTCCAATGAAAACGGATGGAATAAAAACAAATGGCTACTTGAATTTTCATTCCACCAAGTACTTTGACGGTCAAGCTCTCAACAATGGGGCCAGTCCCAAGCCCCGCAGACTGGTGTGCATAGCACATGCAGTACATAAGCACACCCCTCCCCCCCGTCACAGGGCCCATAACCATGTAAGTGGAAACAAACGGCCAAGTGAACGCACAGGTGGTGCTGCCCGCGGGGATTCGCACTGCAGCCATTGTTATTTACTGTTGATATATCACGTCTAGTGTTGAAAATGCTTTGCAATTCTGATCCGGTTTACATTCACAAAACGCCTGTGAGATAGGTCATTCTTATTCCCAATTTACAGATGGGAAACTGAGGCTGGGAGTTTTATGAGTTACCCAAGGCCACCCAGTGAGCTCAACATGATTAAGATGGGATCTGAGCCCAGTATAACGTTGAGGCAAGAATGACTGTTCCCATAGCGTCAGGAAATACCTACATTTTGGGAGACTTTGCAACTGTTTGTTCAATCAATCAATTTTATTTACGGCATTCGCCAAATAAAGACTGTTTGTTGGTATTTCTTCATTATCCATTGAATCTGGGCTTCTGCTGTTGTCAAGATTGCCGAATACTGGCCACAATGCCAACCTCGGTGGGTGCCGCATGGTGCATGCACATGCAAGGCTGCGCAGTCTGCACGTCAGCCTCGGAATCTGTGCTGGGGGATGCACATGATTTGCTTGTGCACCTTGTTCACACGCGCCACGTGTGCTGCCCGTTCCAGTCTGCGGTGATTGGTCCCACTGTCCATCAGTTTCCACCAATTTCTGGTATTTTTGTCCATTTCCAACATCAGAATGCAGAGAACAAAGACTAGCCCTTGAAACGCACCATTCAAAACACAGTTGGCAGCATCCAAAATAAAGATTAATAAGAGAAATTATTGAAGTTGCATAGTGAACTTATGAACATCGTACACCAGCTGGAATTTGTGAACATAAGTAGTATGTAGAGACCGTTATGTGGTGTGGAGCTGCTCCTGCTTAGGAAGAATTACGGAAAGTACCGACAATGGAACGGATCCCAAGCCCTGTACATGGTGACACATACACACGTGTGTACGCTGCCACATGGCTTTCATGCGTGCTGTAAGCTGGGGATACACGCAGCTTCCATACACGTACATGAGCATGTGCCGTCTGTGCGCCGCACGCCGGTCCCCGGTGCTTGGGATTGGCCCCAGTGGCATTTAGCCAACAGGACCTAGTGAAAATAGCAAAATAGCTGGTAAGTTTCCTCATTGCGTGATCCTGGGAGAACGGTCTGTTTTGAATGGAAATAGCTTTCTCTGTGATTACTGGATTCAGCTCTAAACCCAGGGTTCCCCAGTTCAAGTCCAACAGCTTACCCACTAGCTTTTTAGTAGAAATCAGAATACACTGGCTTTTCAGCAGAAATCTTGCTTGTGTCCTCTTACAGACATATGAAGTATTGCTTGTTCTGTTCAGCATGCATTAGCGCTGCAATTAGAAAATAACCTTTCCGCTTTACTTAGGACAATGACTCCCTCTCACCACTGCCATTTTATTAGTTTAATAACAATCCTCACTCAGTCTATCACCAAATGCAGGATTCTAGTCCCTGAGGTAGGAATGCAAGAATTAAAGGAAGGGGAGGGCGCTGAACGCGTGCCATCATTAAGTAGCAGGTGGCACAGCAAGTGCCAGTTTTATTAAGTCAGATTTCTTGACAGTGACCAAGTTCGCTCAAAGGCTGAGAAAGGGAATGCACTGGTAATAGCCTTTGCTATCTGATGGCCTGGAGCCAAGGGGGCCGGACACATTATTACACTCTCAGGGAAGGTTTCTGCCTCTTACAAGACTGCCTGGCAGCGTTACAGAAAGGAAAGCATTTTGCAGATAGCATTTTGGAGAGGACAAAATTAATTTATTTGCATTTAGGTTGTAGCCAGACAGATCACACAACGAGACAATACGCTGACTGCGCAATGACAGCTCAACGTCTCTCTCTTGCAGGGAGAGAATGAACAGACTCTTTTAATGAACTGCAGGGCAGGGTTCACCATCTCTACACGCACTGCTATTTTTAGAAGGCCACGAAGGAGCACGTTTTAAACTGAGTACGGCCCCACGTTCACGATGCCAGGGGTTCATAATAGAGCTGAAACGAGATTTCGCCGTTCTTGAAAATCTTATCTAGAATAGGCTTCTCGACAAGATTTTCAATTCTCGAGATTCTTACAAGGGTCTTGCAAGAAAGCCGAGATTCCCACCAGATTCTAGAGAACCTCAAAACAGCAAAATAAATAAATAAATAAAGAGTCTGTACATGCGCAAAAATGGCCACCAGAGCTGTTCTGCGCATGCATGGCTGCGCATGTGAAAATAATTTTGGAAGGGCATTTTTGAGATTCTCAAGTTTCTCACAAGAATCTTGCAAGATCTCACTGGGGATGAGTTTGAGCCCCTGTTCACCTTCTCGTTTGAGCCCCAGTTCACAATATTTTCATTACTCTGCCACTTCCCATCAGATGGTTATTAGGGTTTTATGTAAATTTCCTGTGCTATGCTCGTATAACAGTATCTACTATTATCTGTTACCTGGCTATATACTAGTGGTGGGACCCTGGGCCCATTACCGGCTACCGGATTTACCGGTTACCGGTTCTGCGAAAACCGGATTCCCGGATTAAATCCGGTATACCGGTACCGGATTTATTTCATTGGTTTCAATGGGGCGCTGTG
>QEPC01011901.1:22377501-22418236 GCA_003113815.1 Sphenodon punctatus | reverse complement strand
AATCCTACTCAACGCCTGCTGTTCAGGAACAGTGAGTAGCTCAGAAGGTGTTGGGAAGGGGGGGAGGCAGATAGTTTCATTTCTTGCAAGCCTCTCCACCCCTGGTGCCTGGAAGTCTGCTCCTCAGTGACTAGTACTACCCCTCCCTGTCACCTTCCAGTGAACCATTTTTTGCCACCCAAACGCGATCCGAACTGACCGAACTGTTCGGCCATTTCGCCATTCGGTGTTTGGTTCTGTTCGGTATGTTCGTGTTTGGTCGTCCGAACAGGCCGAGTTTGGGCCGAACTCTGAACTTCCAAACCGCATTCGCCCATCCCTAGTATCGTGTTTCACTCACTGGAACAGCTCATAAGAACCTTTTCTTTACAAGATCCTGTGGAAGAACTGTATTCTCTCAAAGATGGTATCGGCAAAACTTAAATGCATGGAGAAGTGTTTTTTGTGTTTTAAGGTCTTGTTTCAACACCATATCCTCCCTTCTTCCACTACGGATGGAGTCAAGCAACATTCTGAGATTCAGATAGGAATGGCAGAAAAGGAGTTCCATAGAGCTGGAATGAGTATCCGCAAAGACAGATATACCCATAGAATTTCTAGTAACCAAATTGACTCAAAAATAAGGGCTACAAATCGGTACCCAATTTTGACCCAATTGAGGTAGCCGATGTCCTGTAATGTCCCAGAATATCGATTTCCAGTCCTAGAATTTCAATTTCCATTCCTGTTTTTTTTTGGTTTACTGTCCCAATTTACCAATTGGTAACGAGGAAATCAAAGACTGATCTTAGACGACACACATTTTTTTACCCAAACTGAAGAGTCCAGGATCTGAAAACTCTTGCACGGGAAGTTTAGATGCTAAAACCCTGACCAGAAGTCGCCTGCGTGCCATTGCAAACAGTGGCACCGGTGACTTCCTGCATATTTTGAGAAGCGACCTTGGTAAGTTCCCGATTTCAGAGGACTTTCCAAGTCTTGCTTTTCAAAGTATGCAGGAGTCGATGGCACCACTTTTTGCAATGGCACCTGGGTGACTTGAGGGAGAGTGGGGGAGCATCTAAACTCCCCACGTGGGAGTTTGCAGAACTGGTAAAAAAATGTGCGCATCTAAAAACGCCCACAAAATTGGTACCAGAAATTACCAATTTCTTGGGTATCCGGGTACCTGAATGATGATGGCGTAGGCCCATCGAACACCCAATACGATACTAAAAATGTGGGCATTACCCATTTCTAGGGGTGTGAGATTTGTTTTTGCTTTATACGGTACGACAACAAATAGAGCCCCGTTTGTTTTAGTAACTAAAAGACCAGAAAAAAGAATAAACAAAATGACATTTGTCAGCTTCCATTCATTTTCATTAAGAATTATAAAATAATTTTAAAAACTGGGGGGAAAAAAATCATTGCACATGTGCAAAAACAGTCACTGAAACGTTCTGCGCTTGTGTGCCCCTTTCCAAAATGGTGGTGGCAGCATTTTGAAAAGGGAAGCTGGTCTCCTCATGCATGAAATGGCCACTGCGCTTGTGCAGACTGGCTACCCATTTTTAAAATAGCAGCGACAATTCCGCCACCATTTTGGAAAAGGGTGAGGATGTGCAAACAATCAGGTGCCCATTTTGCGCAGGAACAATGATTTTTATTATTTTTTAAAATAGTTTGTTAAATGTGAAAAGTGAAAAAAATGAATGGGCTTTCAACAAAAAGCTGAAAGTGAATGGATATTTTACAACGAAAATAAGAACAAAGGAAGTCCCTTCTGCACACCCGTTCAGCTCCAGAGCTGCCTGAGGTGTAGCTTACACATTCCCCATGATGATTGAACCATGGAGAACTGGTGAGTATGGGCCTTGTGCAAGGGCAGAATGAAACTGAGAGCATTTTTAGATAGGATAGCTTTCTCCCGCTGCTTGAAAACGCAGCTCGGGGAAACTCCCACAGGGGAATCAGATGCTCCTCGCTGGACGAGAAGTCACCTGAGCACCATCTCAAATGTTTTAAGACGTGGACTAGGTAAAACCTCAATTATCACGGACTTACCTTGTCGACGTTTCAAAAATTCTGAAACTCACCTGGCATCACTGGACACCAGGGCAATTTCTGGTCCAGTGAGAAACATCTGATTCCCTCCCCTACCCCTCAGAGGTTTCTCCAAGCCGCATTTTAAAACTGCGGAAGAAAGCTCTCCAGTCTAAAAACGTCCTGAACGTTTCTCCTATCACCTAAGGCCCCAAATCCAATTGGTAGCTATGGTGACTGTACCAAACCCACAGTGCATGGATTTTGGTCAATGGATCTGCACTATATCTTAGAAATAAGTCATAGTTCAGGTAGGTACCCCTCTGGATACTCAATGGTCAAAACAAATATGTGGCTATTACCCGGGGATGGAGTACTAAATTAGGTATCCAGAAAAAATGAAGACATGGCCTGTTTTTAGACGTTGCACCAGGCTCGTGAATTTAAATAATACGCCATTAGAAAAGTTGTGTCTTTGAAACCACGTTGGTAAAACCGTGATATCAAGATTTTACCAACGCTGTTTATAAAGAATGCGCGAGTTGTGGTTTTCAATGGCGGCGGTGCGTCTCAACGCTGCCCGCGTGCCTTTTCTAATTGCTGATTATTTAAATCCGCAAGCCCAGTGCAATGTCTAAAAGCACCCTGTATAGCATGCAGAGAGAGAGAGAGATTGATTTTAAATGCATTTCTTCTTTAAAACAATAATTTCTAGTGACAGCTTCCAACCGTATTGGAAGTATTCCTAGTCTGCCTTTCTTTGAGAATTCCATCCGTTCAGGTTTAAGAATCTATACATCTATGAAAATGCGTGGAATTCTCAAAGAAAAGCAGACTAGGAATACTTTCAATACTGTTGGAAGTTGTCTCTAGAAATTATTGTTTCAAGGAAGAAGAGATGCATTTGAAACAACTTCTCCATTCACTCCAAAGGGGACTTTTGATGTCCCCTTTTCCTATTTGTGGGGAGGTTGTGGTTCCATCTTTGTTGTTTTGGCTTTCCTCTTTTGATGCCATTTAATATGTATTTTATTTATTTTGTATTTTGTATCGTAAGCCGCCCCGGGCTGCCTTTGGCAGGAGGGGCGGGGTAATTTAAATAGCTCAAATAAATACATAAATTGACCAGTTTGAAATAGAAGTGATGTTGTCTCCCATGTTAATGAAAGGACTCGGGAGCATATTCTCCTCCAATGAAGCAAAGAAAAAATTAGCCAGGTGATTTGCAGGGATATATTTATTAGAAACTAGGATTTAGTTCTGGCAACGTAAGAAAAGCACAATGCTTTATCTTGCAGTGAAAAGGAAAGGAAAAAAGCCTGCAAGCTATTCTCACTGTATTTAAATTCAACTTTATTAAAGAGCGAATTAATTAACTACATGGGAAAAAAACTCTTGATAAGAGTTAAACTAAGGCATGTTTTCTGCTAGAAATGCACATTTGAGAAAAGGGTAAAAATTTTAGACTGTGTTCTGTTAATGAGAACCTCACCTTACGTTTTAAGGGAAACAACAGAAAAAGAATCAAGCATTAAATACGTGGGAGTTTTCTGTGTCATCTTTAAACCCACAGTTTCTTATTTCCTTATTAGTTTGGTCTCATCAAAGATTTGGTTTTAAATGGTGAAAACCAGGCCGTTTCTCAGCTTTTCCCTCTCTCCCTTACGCAGGAATCAAGTAATTGTTTTGGACATTCGCCGGGAGCATTGCTGCTCAGGGGATAATGTAGTTGTCTAGGTTTCAGCGATATGGCTCCTGTCCGTAATTTGTTTCTCAATGGTTTCTGTCAGGAACTCAAAAAAGGGACAGATGATAAAGGAAAAGGCCAGAAGAAAACTCCTCCACACCAAAAAATAAGAGGGGGGAGAGAAACACACAGAGACTTCAGAAAAGGAAAGAGGAACACTATCTATCTACCACCCTGGGCATTTGGGAGGCTGAAGTAAAATCCAATGAATTCACCAGTTTTTTTCCCCATTGACTTCAGTAGGCTTTGGAACAATGCCCAAGAAATCACCCTAAGGCCTGGGCCCTAAGTTATCTTTAAGAAAAAACAACAACCCTCCTAAACTGTCAGAAGCTCACAAATGAGCAGGGGGACCCTAACCCACAACTGTATTCTTCAGGAACGGTCCACAGCAAAAGTAACGCTCATTCATGCAGAAAAGGGGGTCTTCTCAGGGGCTGAAATTTTCAAAATAATTTAGTAGGCAGCAGGATGGCCTTACCACAGGATGAATGTCCCGAGCCCCGTTATTTTTTTCTACTTTCAGGGACTCCACAGTGACCCTCCTTTCCATGAGAGCACAGTGTAGGGCCCCATGCCCCTCCAGCATTGCCCTAAATATGACCACTGCTAGGGCCCAATCCTAGAAGGTGCCTCCAAAGGGGCAGGATGGGGCTACAGCGACCCTGTGTTTTATGTCCACAATGGCCCACACAAATTCTGAGGACATCCCTGGTGGACCGTTGCTGTTACCTTAGGCACAAGTATAGCAAATCCACAGATTGAGCTGAAATAAGTACTCGCGAATACCTACCCAAGATGGTTATACCCATCATATTTCTGGTACTCGTTTTCACTCAAACAAATTGGGTACTTTTTGGTACCACCCAAAGGGTATTCAATTGGGTATCTGAATGATCAAAATACCTATTTCATTCTGATTTTTCAAGTTTTGGTCCTGGAATTCTGACTTCCATTTCTGGACTTCTGGGAATTTTGGGTTGTTTTGTTTGTTTGTTTGGTTAGGTAGTTGGTTTGGTTTTTTTAGTATTTGGGTACTTTGAGGTACCCAAAAACCTTCCAAGCAACAATTCATATACCCGAAACAATACTTGAAATTTCAGCGGTACCAAACCAAGTACTCATTATCAGCTCTAACCACAAAGGAAAACCAAACTCTTCTATGACAGACAACCAGCCTTACTGTAAATTGTTGCTATTCAAAGTATTTCTAATCAAACTAGATACATAGATTCCAAATATGATTGAAGATGCTTTCATTTTGCTCTCTCACTGTCTATAATTTGGCCCTCGATAATGTGTCATACAATCAATCCAGCATCAAAGGCCAAACACTTCTCTCAATCACAAAAGTCCTATAACACAGCAGTGGTGAATAGAATTAGTAATGAGCTGCCCTTACACAAAAATGACATCACCTCTACTGTAGTGAGTTCAATGGAGGAGTGTTATGGTTAACCAAATGAAACCTCTGGCTTTTCTTAAAACCACAGGTCTCCTGGCACTCATTTCAAAGCGCAACTAACACACATATTTGCCCAGCTGAGATGCTACTTCTTGCTAATTCTGAATTGAGCCAAATACCTACCAAAACGTTTCAGTACTTTTTGGTAGGTACCTGAAATACTGACAACTGGTATACTGAACGCTTGCTATTATAATTAGTTTGTAGAATACTCTCGATTACAGCAAAATGTATTGATGTAGAATACATGTTTGTAAACTTTGTATTTATATTTTGATTTGGCTTTTGGCCATAAATAAATAAATACTAATAAAAGTATACCGAAATCCCAATTTTGTCCACGATTTCGTCCCGGATTTTGGGATTTTTCCAGCATAATTTGGCATTTTGGTATACCAGTTGTTCGCATTTCGAGTATTCACATGGGTACCCAATTGGATATTCGAAACAGTACCAGAGAATCCCGGTATTAACCGCAAGTAGCAAATCAGGCACATGTTTCAGCTCTACTCTCCACACTTCTTATAATTTCATTTTCACACCGTACCTGCTCATTCCACACCTTGCATTTCTCTATGCATCTTTTTGCAGCCCAGCATGGGGTGTGTAATTACTTCCACTGAGTCAGGTAAAGTACTCAGTTTCCTTTACAGTCCAATAACTTTCAAGGTCAAAGAAAGTATCAAATTAAATTAAAAGAAAGTATTAAAAAAAACAAAAAAAAAATGGAATCTGCAGTTTTTGTGGTTGTTGCTTAGCCATAACACGAGTTCCTTCGATCACGGTTTTCACAAATGAGAACTCTGTCACATTCTCTAATTTCAGCCTTTTCATTTGTGTGGCATCCATACAATCTCATTTCAAAATAAATAAGATTTCTCTTTCATTCACAACACTGGAGATGCACCCTGGGGAGACTGGTCCCAATTAGATGAACATATGTGAACGAGGAGCTCTGCTCTTATTATGACACTGGCACGGACACTCCTCAATGGAAGATGCAAAAAATGAGCACGTGCACCTGGGAAGGTTTCCCACCTGTTTTCATAGACTTGGGAATGTTGATCTGCCGCTTTCAGCAGCAAGAGGCCGCGATGTGCAGGATAAGTGGTGGGGAGTTGAAACCTCTGCCGCCGTAACAGCCAAGACAGATGGAGAACTCGAAAGTGTGGGAGCATCTGGAATGCCGCTAGCTGAGATAAGTGGACGGGGAAGAAGATCCTGAGCCAGAGGGTGCTTGGAGACGGCGTGGCAGAGAGAAGCCAGGAGCCAGCCGTGGAACTTGAGTGAGCCAGGAGACTCTGATTAGTGGAAGAGCCGGTGGGAATCGGTACGGAGCTTCAGAGAATAAATACACCCTGAGAGGGCAAAGTCAGGAGAAAGTTAACAAGCCCTGAGAGGGGTTGAAACTTTGGCAGTGAGTAAGTCAGTGCCAAAGCTTTGGCCCCTCTCAGGGCTTGCGAGTATGGACATGAGGAGCCTGGAGGAAGGGCTGTGTGTGATGCTAGTGTTTTAAGCCCTGAGAGGGCTAGAGTGTGTAAAGTCTGTCAAAAGTATAAGGGGAAGAAGCCTGGCGGGAGTTAATAAAGTTATTTGTGACATAAAGTGGAAACATAGCTTACTCTTGTGATACCCTCTGCAAGTTGCAGACCCTCCTAGCTAATCCAGACTTAGGGGAACTGGACCTTGAGGTCACTGCCTCTTACAGAAGGCCACAAAAATGTCTACTTGAACATAAACCGGCAGCCAGGAAATGGTATTTATAGGCAGCCAATTCTGCTTCACTAGGTGCAGAATGAAACCCATCCCTCCCCTCTGTCCTGGGGGGCAAGTATATCTAAAATAAAAAAAATTTAAAAATCACTATATGATTCAGCTGTAATCATGTTTCAATGGCCTAAAATTCCCTTTGAAACATTGGGTAAAAACAGATGTGACAGCAAGCCACTCTGGCCTGCTTTGTCACGCTTTGGCCCGGACCTCACCTGCATGTGTTGGCCCAGCATTGTCTGTGGCCGTTTTTAGACGAGCGCGGCGGCGCCCGCGCTTGTTTCTTTAAAAAGCCGGCAGCTCGTTCTACACGAGACGCTGCCGCCGAATACGCGCATGCGCGGCCGACGCGCATCCATTTCCGTGCGCGAACTGACCGGGTCGGCGATCGAGGCTGGTCAGACGCGGCTGGAAATGGATGCGCGTCGGGCCGCACATGCGCGTATTCGGCGGCAGCGTCTCGTGTAGAACGAGCTGCCGGCTTTTTTGGAAACAAGCGCGGGCGCCGCCGCGCTCGTCTAAAAACGGCCTGTGTCAGCGGCTAGCCCAGGCTGTGACTTCAGGAAACCACCAAGGTCATGGCCTGGGGCTAAAGTCCACCCGACCAGGCCAAAGCGGGATTGCACGTCTGTTGCCGGATCGTTATGCCGGCCAGGATCATTGGCCACTATGGCTGTCCATCATGGCAGGGAGTGAGCAGGGTGCTGGTTGCAGTGTGTGGGTGGGACCATCGGCCCACCCATTCTTCATTCTCCCTGCCCCTGCAGGGGCTGTGTAGCTGGTGGCCCGTCCAGGCGCACCGTTGTTCAGTGCCCTGACCCAGCCCGGACTCTCTGCTGTGGCTTCCTGATCAGAACCAGGTCAGGGCGGCACCAGCCTGCCATCACATCCAATTTTACTCTTTGAAGCAACTGGACACCTTTTCACGCTCTAGTGGCTTCTCCTCCTGAAAATCAACTTCTTTTTTTAGTTCCTTGGTCATCTCCTGAAGCACTCCTGCCTGTCAGCAAAACCCAACAGTGCTTCGTCACAATCTCTCGGCGTTTCCATTAACAGTCTATTTTTGTGAACTCCCCAACGCACACAGACACACACAAATCTGGAGAACAGGGAGATGAGACCAAATTTATAAACTGTATTCGAAAATAGAGAGGTTTGAGGATAAGGGGTTGGAGGTTTTGTGCATTGTAACCCACCATGGGTGGGATAATAAATATAAATTACCGCCCCCCCCCCCCCCAACACCTGAGCCCTTCTCCCTGCAATCTAACCCAGATGTCTTACCCTTGATATCAACTGCTTTCAGCCAGGCACAGACTTCTGTCCCCTATGGATGAGACAGTGGGACAAGTTGTTTGTGTGAAAAATTTGCAGTCAGTTCCTCACCTGGACACATCAACAGTCAACGTGCAATGAATACTTGTTGCAAATGCATCATCAAATTCAGCTTCTTCGTCCCGAACCCAACAGAGTGGATAGTTGTCCCACTTCCGTTGGATATTTCATCTCAGTTACTGGTGCATTCATTTGTTTTGTTTATTTGGCTGACAAAATGGCGCTGACACTAGGTGTTTTTTTTTTTACACACACACATTTCTCCTGCATGTTTGCTGTTACATCCTGAACTTTCTGTGTGGTCTAAATCACTCACCCAGATCTTAAATGTCTGGATCTTTGAACTTCTGCATAGAATTTCTCCCAGAACCTTTGTGCGTAAAAAGTTCTCCTGGTAAACTGCTTTGCTCCAGGCAGCTGTGGTCACTTGGTTTCCATGGTAGCCCCTCACATCTACAGCTGCGGCTACTTTAGGCTGCCTCAGGGCAGTGTGTGTGGGAAGAATGCATCCAGGAACTGCCTCAGGGCAGTGTGTACGTGAAGAATGCATCCGGAACTTACTTGTGGACTTGTAAACCCAGAAGATTGAAAGACCAGCACTTTAAGGTGGGTGTAAAAATGCCCACTGTGGCATATGCAGGATGGGCCTGCCCATGTGCCATGATTTATTTAATTTTAAAAAATTAAAATAGTACACTCCTTTGTGAAAACCTCTTATAACAAACGGATTTTCAGGACCAAAAACGAGTGATCTGCCGGCCGGAGCTGACTGAAGGTCTTTAAAAACGGAGCAGAAGATCTGGCCCATTCTGCGTATATTTTTAAAGCTTGATGTGAAATTAAAATGTTACGACAAGGCTCCTTAACCACAGCTGTCGGCAAGGATGTCTCTGAATGAAGCATCTACAAACTAATCCAAATTTTATTTTCATACCTGGGTCAGGAGGGGATCAAGTATATGTAAATGCTGACATAAGCACTGTCACATCTACTTCACTGTATAGATTAGATACATGAATTGTACTGACAACTCGGTTAGGTTTCCCCTCCATCTACGTGAAAATGATGAAGATTTCAAACCACATTCTTTATTATAGACTTGCTCCCACTGAAATCAATAGCAGAACTCTCCATTGACGTCAATAGCAGAGAAAGCAGGTCCTCTATTTCAATATGTTTCCTCCGACTCTCATTGCCATTAAATTATTACAGCAAGCACCAGCTTTCGCTGACACGCCACAAAAAAACCCTTTCAAATGACTCGACAAATGATCTAATGTCTCCAAAAAAAAAAAGAGAGAAGAATCTACAGCCAATGGACTGTTCCGATCAGACTCCGACAAGGAAACAACTCCGACGTCTTGGCTTTTTCGCACTGTCGCCATCTGATTCAATTTGCACACAAATGGATCATTCAATATATTTATTTAATTTAGCATTTTGCAGACTGGGTGCACCAGCCACCGATTTAGTACGCCCATGCCAGAGAACACAAACAGACACTCTGCTTCTGATGTCTGCCAAAGAGAACCATTCTAAGATATCCTGATCCTGCCCAATTGTCTGCTTCCGTTCATTATTCCCGGGGAACAAAACCATATTTATTTATTTTAAAAAAGAGCAAAACCAAAAAAACCCAAAACATCGTATTTTCCTCCTGTGCAGGAAATTTGAGCTTGATTATCATCAGAACTTCATTTACTCATTACTCTCATTTACTGTTCAGATTTTCTTTAAAAACTATTCTAGGAAAAAACGCCCAGCTACAACTCTCAGTGAGCCTCATGTTGTTTGTCAAAAGATCCCATTCCACGTTAATGATGCAAAGAGAAGTAGATGGGGGGTGTCGTTATGAAATAACGAGCAGCCACATGTTGAATACGTGGTGGTCAGTGCTGTCTCGACATCGGGATCTTTTAAAACAGGGATGGGAAATCTCAGGTTTAGGGGCCAAATTGAGCCGATTGTCAGTTTTATTTGGCACCTTTCTGGTTCCTGGATCTGCCCCCTGGATCCAGTTCCTGCCCGCCAAAAAACTGAAAAACTGAGCTGAGGGGTAAGGGAAGAGAGGGTATTTTCAGATGTTATGAGATCACAGTCAACCACAGTGAATCTGCACATGGTGAAAGTGATCCCGTAATGTCTGATGGGGGGAACAGAAGTTCCCCCCCCCTCAGATGTTGATTACAGACAATCACGGCGGGGAATCACATTCACCACGCGATCAGTGCCAGCCCCGTGGGTTCAGTCGATCCCGTGGTGACTGTGATTTCCCACCATGATGAACCGAGCCGTCTCGTCTGGACGGCAGCCACGGCCTGGAATCCCCGTCAGGATTCCGGGCCGTGGTCAATTTGGGCGGGCTCTGCAGCCGCATTGGCCGTGGCACCCGCCTGTCTCCCCAGAGGGCGGGTGGCGGGGGAGCATGGGAGGGGCGGGGGCGTGCGGCCGCACGTTGCTCTGTGCGGCCCCGCCCCCTCCCCGATTCCCCACCGGGAGCTGCCACCACATCTGTTCGCCCATGACGCGGTGGGCCCGGTGGGGAATCAGAGGCTTGTTTCCGTGACGGGGCCAATTGGCCCCATCACGTCTGAAAATACCCAACGATGAGGACATGCACACAAGGAGAGGGGACAGATCGATGGCACAGATCCATGGTTTTGATCCTCCTCTTCCCGAGTGCACCTTTGAGCACCCCAACTCTCAACTTCTAAGTGGCCCTTAGAGCATGTACTAATTTTCAAAGTCGTCCTTGGAGAGGGAAACGTTTTGTCACCCATGGGCCAATATTGGCTTTTTCATTGTTATTTTGTTTTGTGTTTTGATTTGTTTGGTCCCTTTGCATTTCATGGATCCAGCCCATAGTTCCAGCCTCTAGCCTCAAGCACGGAAAGAGTAAGCTCAGAGGAAGGCAGTGGCGATGGGGCATACACTCAAGGACAGGAGTAGATTGGCTGCACAGATCTACTATCTGGTCCAGAACCTCTCCTTTCTTCCTTCCCCCCATCCTGAACACAACTCTTCAAGCACCTCTGATCCCAACTCCTATCCAGGGAATGCAGCTTGTACTAATTTTCACAGTAGCCGTCAGGAAGCAAAAGGTCCCCATCTGTTTTACAGTGTCTCAATTTGCCCCTTAGCATCAATAAAAGTGACACCCAAAATCATTTTGGAAAGGAGTGACTGTTGATTCGCCTTCACCGAGCGATGGCATGGCATTCTAAAAGGTTCAGTAGTCTTGCAGAATCTAAGAACCACCAATGGCTGGAACTAAGCCATTGGGTAAAAACAGATGCAACAGAAGTCCGCTGTGTCTCACTTGGTCAAGGGCTATCATGTCTGTTCCCGGGTCGGTATGCCGGCAGTCAGGTCAGTCATTGGCCACCAGGGCTGCCCATCATGTCGGGGAGTGTGGCATTGGACGCAAATGGTGGCGGGGCCACCCGACCAATGCTGCCATTTTGGGAAAGGGGCTTTGCATGTGCAGAATGGTCCAGTGGCCAGTTAGTGCATGTGTGGTGTTTTGTTTTTTTAATAAAAAATATTTTTTAAAAAAAATAATAAAAAAATAACCACTGGTGAAACGGCTGCCAGAGCCATTCTGCACATCCAAACCCTTTCCCAAAATGGCAGCATTGGTGCTATTCGGAAAAGGGTGTGCATGCACAGAATGGCCCTGGTGGCCGTTTGCAGGTGGTTTTTTGTTTTTTTAATTAGATTTTTAAAAATAATAATTTATTTTTAAAAATAAAAAGGACTGAAAGCAAATGAACTGCAAAAATGAACTGCCCGCCCCTATCCAGGATATCTTGACCCAAATTAGGTCAAAATAGTGTACCCATCTGCACACAAGGTTGTTAGGTCAGCTGGGGTAGAGGAAATTGGATGGCTTACCCGTATTTGTGGGTACTTGTTTCACCTCTAAACCTGGAGCATAAGATGGTTAAGATGATGCATAAAGAAGCAATCTTTGGGGGGTGAGGAGGTAGGAAAGACTGATTGAAGAGGTATGATTTTGGGAGGGATTTGAAAGTCAGGAGGGACATCCTGAAGTTCGTCCCAGTCCTATAGTTCTATTATTCCAAAATTCAATTGGTCTGTTGTACTATACAAGGCAACATAGTTGATCTCAACAGCAACCTTCTGAAATTACAATCTGTGAAGCTATGACCCCACACTTTTCATTGTCCAAGTGGAGACATCAGGACTTTCTGGCTGCTTTTATATGAGCGACCGGATGCAGCTCGTTCTTCAACGCTCTTCCTGAAAAGCCCTGTAAAGTGCATTTAGACACACAGGAAACAGCCAGCCATCATAGGGATTGCCGCTCACATGGTCTTTATTGAAGGTGCGTTTTGGAAACCCCGATATCGAGGCTTCCAAAATGCGCCTTCAAAAAAGCCACGTGAGCAGTGATTCCTATGGCGGCCGACTACTTCCAATGCGTCTAAATACACCCCACGGGGATTTTCAGGAAGTGCCTTGAAGAACGCTCTGCATCCGGCCGCTCGTATAAAAGTGGCCTCAAATAGGTAGTGCTTAGCATTCTTTGAAAGTCAAGCACTGTTAAGTTGTCTCCAGTTGGCGCCTGAAGGAAAGACGAGATGGAAAGAGTAGTAGGACTGTACCTTTTGGTCGACCAACTCCTGTTAGAGAGTAAATGCAAGCAATAGAAGATGGCCCAATAAAAAGGTCCCAGCTTAACTACACTGGGGCCGACCCCATCCCCTGCGCAACCTGCATGCATGCACGTGAGCAGAAAATGTGCATGTGCATACATGTCCATTGAGGGTACATCGTGCTGTGTGGATCCCACGTGGATACCACTTGAGACTGTGGTCACTCTAACTTGTCTCTCTCTCACTTGGGACCAACAAGGCAAAGACAAGGCCCACTCCTAAACTCTTGCATGCAAGTTGCTCATCTCCCCCCTGGTGTGCATGCTGCATGCCTGCTGCGTTCTCTCCACACAGGTTGTGCATGGGTAACGCGCATGCCACCTTTGTGCAATGCATGCGGCTTAGGCTTGGGCTGACACTCTACAGCAAGGGTGGAGATTAGAACCACAGGCCTGGGGGCCAAATGTGGCCCACAGCAAGATTTCATGTGGCCTCTTTCCAGGACTTGGATCTGGTCCGTAGATCCAGTTTCTTCTACCCCTAACCACCGAAAAACTGAGGTCAGGATTGTGACAAAGATCACGATCAACCCCACCATAATGATAAGCAGAAGAAATGAGGTCATGCACATGAGGATAGGGAGCAGATCTCTGGTACAGATCCATGATTTGAACCCTTCTTTCCTTGAGCACACTCATATGTACCCTCACCCCCAACTTGCGGCTTGTACTCATTTTGAAAATGTATTTATTTATTTAGATATTTTATTTAGATTATTGTAAGCCATCCTTTAGGCTCAGGGTGGCTTACTATTCTTTAACTTCTTAACTGTAATGTTAACTATTAACTTAACTCTTGATCCTCAAAGCACCCTGTGAGGTAGGTTAGGCTGAGAGGTCTGTGACTGGCCCAAAGCCACCCAGTGAGTATGAAGCAAGTCTTGAACTGGGGCCTCCCCCTACCTTCTGCTCTAAGTACTGCACTCTTAACTCTGCTAGTGTGTAGTGACACACTAGCTCTCCAAAATGGCCCCATGGAGGGAAAAGGTTCCCCTATCCTGGTCTACAGAGCCAGCATAACCTAGTAGATACTATGTTGGACTTGGATAACTAGGATTCAAATCTCAATCTGCATAGATTCAACAGAACAAAACACCCCTCACCCATGAGGTCACTGGATGGTAGGGATGTGCAAACAGAATGCGGTTCAGATGTTTGGACATTTGGTCGTTCAGTTCAAAACCCAAGTTCGGGTTCGGTTGTTGAGTTCGGTTTGGCTGAACTCAGCCGAACATCCGAAAATAGCACTATCGATAGTACTGATACCAGATTTTTTTTTCTGCATCGTATCATTTGGCCCTGAAACCACCCCTGGCCTCCACCCCTGGTGCCAGGAAGTCTGCTCCTCAGCTGTCTCCCCCTTCCAGTCACGTTTTTCCCGCCCAAAGTCACGTTTTTCACACCCCCGAACTCATCCAAACTCATTCGAACTTTTCTGAATTGTTCGGCCGTTCGAACATTCAGTTCGGATGTCCAAACAGGCCGAGTTCAGCCTGAACTCCGAACATCCGAACCGCGTTCGCACATCCCTACTGGATGGCCTTGTTATTTCTCAGCCTCAGTTCCCCATCTGTAAAATGGAAATAGTAATGACCTTACCTGACAGGGCTGTTGTGAGGGTGAACAAGATAAGGACTGTAAAGTTCTCTGAACGGTGAAAGTGTTCTCAAAATGATTAATAGTAGTGGCAGAAAGAAAAAAAAAAAGAGAAAACATTTTGGAAAATCTAACTTTCTGCTTTTATTTTGTTGGTGTCTGGCTCTGTTCCTGCACACATCTGTTACTTTTTATTTAAAATTGTGTGTGGAGGGAGGGGATCATTTCAGTCTCATAAAGCAATGGAAATAATCCTGTCACAGCAGAAAAGGGCACAAAGTATGCTGGGATTTGATAAGCATGAGAAATCAATTGTACATCAAGTCGATTGCCGTAGCTATTTTAAGTCTCACTCCTCTGATTTATTGCCATCATTGCTACCAATTTGCATAGATTAAATAGAACAAGACACCCTCTTAAATTCCTAATCAGGAATTAAAAAATAATACACTGTTACATCTCTCTCTGCTTATCAGGGAAAGAGGACACATTATTGTTTCAAGTCAGCTTTATTACGGGGATCTCGCAGGATTGGAATGAAGCAGTTTTTTTTAAAAAAACCACCTCAGTGACATCACCGCCAATTTCTTACTGTAAATAGTTGCAAAACATAAAGCTGCCATCGAGGCCTTTCATCTTGCAACAGCTGGTTCATAAACATTATTACATACACACGTTAGAAGAGAACGAGAAAAGAAAGGTAACGTAGACTATGGATGTCACTAGAAATATTGGCCCCTTTTACAGATCTGTTGCGTGGGCATGAGCGGGTGACACCCCCGTGACCACCGCAGCGGGTGGGTGTAATTGCACACCCCCGTGAAACACGCATGCCAACACACCTCCACCCATCGTCGTTCACGCATGGAGCAGCTGGCCACAATGATTATTGCTCCGTGCGTGGGGATGCAGGGGGTGGGAATTGGTGTGCCACCGTGTACACCGCCCCCCACGCCGATCCCCTCTGCAATCACGACACATCCTAAAAGGGCCATCGGACGTGGCATCGCTATACCTGTGCGATGTTACAGTACAATTTACACATATGTCAGTAAACCAGGACATTTTTACCAAGTTTCATTCGGGGAGGTGAGAATGTTTTCCAAACATTTTCAATATGAGACGTGTGGGTAGCTCTTTACCCAGAAGGGAAACTTCTCAGATTTTGCAAAGTGCCAAAAGAATACACAGCTCTTTAGAAACTAAACAGAAAATATCATCTTTAACTCAAAGAACGTACAGAGAGGCACAGAGCACCACAAGTGTCTAAAGATAAAAGGGAGAAAAACATGGACCGGGAAACTCAAGAGCAGATGGAAATCAGTAAGCACTCCATGCCATACTGTCCCTGATTTGACACCTCAGTTTGGTTATCTGCCCCTCATTCCTATCACAGCCTGTCCTGGTAAGCCATTGCTTTACCCCACCAGCTTGAAGCTTTACCAGACATTAACCTAGCTACTTGCATATGTTAGGTCTGCACTGTTGGCTAACACGAACTCATGGAGGCCCACCGTGCAGAGCAAGTCTATAGCAGACACACAGGACTCTGATGACTTAGCATCATGTCTTGTAACAGCCACACAATGCTCCTCTTCCCACCTCCCTTCCTATACCCATATTCATCACTCACTTCCCTCAAAGGCACGTGATACACTCTCAGAACCCCTGGTTTCTATCTCTTAGTACAATTTCTTTTTGCCTTTTACTATTCAGGGATGTCCTCATACTTTCCCACCTTAGACAGAATGTCCACTGAAGACTTCTGTCTAGGGCTGAACTGAATAGTAAACAAATTATTCGCGAGTATTTCTGAGTTTCTGAGGACTGGCTCTGAGTGTTTGGCTTTGGAACTTGGTAAAATAAAACTAAGCACCAAGTATTTTGTTTTCTGAGTACCCTTATACAGGGGCAGGAAAAGCCCCATATTATGCTCATGCAAGGACAAGGACTCATTCCAAGTACTGAGCCGATTCCTCGGTTACATGGTAAAACCAAATGGAATACTGAAATAGTCAGTAAAAACTGAGTAATTTTGAACACCGAGTTTCAGCACTACTTCTGTCCTGTGGAATTAAATCAAAATCTGGAAATGATACATTGTAAAATTATCACTTTTTCCCCTTTTAAAGTCCATCAGCAAAACTTACATTCATGCTATTCATCATTGTTCATGCAAGGAGCCCAACACTTTACATATAAGTTAGCGCTAACTAGATTGGGTCCTTTATTTCGTGGATAAATAGGATGTGTTGGAGGTCTCAATTGAGGTGCGTCTTAGGTGTGTTTTCCCCCCTTTATCTCTTCAGAGTGAATGAACAATTAAAGCTCGCTTCAGAGAGCAGCATGACTCTAAAAGCATCCAATGCAGATAAAAGATACAATCCACTGGGTTTCTTCAGGTTAAAAATAACCATATTGTTAATAATTGAAAAGTTCCTCCAGAGCATAGACGTTTCCTAACAGTTCTGTCGCTGGGTTTAAAAATGATACCCAATCAGCACAGAACAATGTTTAGAGACTTATTTAAAAATGAATAAGAAGGAGAAAGATTGACTCTCTTTAAAATATTATTTATTTATTTATTTTATTTTACAAATTTATACCCCGCCCCTCCTGCAACGCAGCTCGGGGTGGCTTCCAACAATTAAAACAATAAAATACAATAAAATTCATCTAAAACAATCAAATATTACATATTAAATATTAAAACAGGGCTAGACAACACCAAAAACAAATGGGTAGGGGACTAAAATCCTCCCTCCCCACCCTCCCTCCCAAAGGCCTGGGCAAACAGCCAGGTCTTACAGTTCCGCCGAAATGTTAAAAGGCTTGGGGCCAGGCGAGCTTCCTCCGGAAGGGAGTTCCACAGCCGCGGTCCCACCACCGAGAATGCCCTCTCCATCGTGGCCCCCCGTTTAACACGGGGGACCTCCAGGAGGGCACCCCCGGCAGACCGCAGGAGTCGTTCCGGGGCGCGAAGGGCGAGGCGGTCCCTAAGGTAAGAGGGGCCAAGGCCGTATAGGGCTTTATAGATCATTACTAGGACCTTGAACTTGGCCCGGCACACTATCGGCAGCCAGTGCAGCGCTCGGAGCACCGGTGTAATGTGCTCCCGGCGACCCGTCCCCGTAAGAAGACGGGCCGCCGCATTCTGCACCAGCTGCAGCCTCCGGGCCAAGAACAAGGGAAGCCCCACGTAGAGCGCGTTACAGTAGTCGAGCCGCGAGGTGACGAAGGCATGGATGAGGGAGGCCAGGTCCGGGCCAGAGACATACGGACGCAGCCTACGTACCAGATAAAGCTGGCGGAAGGCAGCCTTAGCGACTGCCTCCACCTGCCGCTCCAGCCGCAGGTCTGCGTCCAATATGACCCCCAGACTCCGGACCTGCTGAGCTACAGGGGGGCAAACCCCCCCAACCAGGGGGGCCACCACCCCCTTCGCCCTCCCCACCACCATCACCTCCGTCTTATCTGGGTTGAGCTTCAGTCTGCTCCGCCGCATCCAATCCGCCACGGCCTCCAAACATTGGGATAGCACCGAGACAGCAGGGTCTGGGTCGGTAGAAAACGAGAGGTACAGCTGAGTATCATCAGCATACTGGTGACATCGCACCCCGAACCCTCTCACGACCTCCCCCAAGGGCTGCATATAGATGTTAAATAATAATGGAGACAAGATCGATCCCTGCGGAACGCCACACGGTAAGGCGCGGGGGCTCGATGTTTCCTCCCCCAACACCACCCGCTGGCTCCTCCCCGAGAGGAATGAACGGAACCATTCAAGAACAGTCCCGTCCAGACCCCCCCGGTCACGCAGTCGTCTCAACAGCAGCCCATGGTCCACGGTGTCAAAAGCGGCCGAGAGATCGAGCAGGATGAGAAATGTCGAACATCCCGCATCCATCTCCCGGCGGAGGTCGTCCACCAAGGCCACCAACGCCGTCTCGGTGCCATAGCCGGGGCGGAACCCAGATTGAAAAGGGTCAAGGAGCCCGATATTATCTAGATGACCCTGGAGCTGGAGCGCCACTGCCCGCTCAATAACCTTCCCTAAAAAGGGAAGGTTAGAGACAGGTCGGTAGCTGGCGAGCGCGTCTACGTCCAACGATGGTTTTTTCAGCAGGGGGCGCACCACAGCCTCTTTAAGGCAAGGCGACAACCTCCCCTGCCGAAGGGACGCATTCACTACCCTCGCCAGCACCGTCCCCAACGTCTCCCCGGAAGCTTTTATTAACCAGGACGGGCACGGATCCAGTTCACAACACGTGGCCCTCACAGACCCCAGGACATCCACCACATCGGCCGGCGTCACTTCCCGAAACTCTCCCCACAAAGATGGACCAGATGGGCCCTCTGCCCCCCCACGCTCCTCCCCTACTGCCATCAACCCAGCGTCAAAGTCGGTCTGAATCCGAGTGATCTTGTCTGCGAAGTAGGTGACAAACTCCTCACAGCGGGCCTGGGACAAGTCCCCATCCAGGAGGAGGGAGGCCGGACTAACCAGCCCCTGCACCACCCGAAACAGCTCCGCCGGACGCGACTTCGCAGACGCTATGAGGACAGCAAGGAACTCACCTACTGTTTCAACCAGAAAATCACCTACTGTTGATGAGAATGAACTGAACTCTCAAAGTAGTGTCCCCAGATTAAAAAGAATTTTAAAGAGATAGGATTACCTTGATGAGGAGCCAACAGATAAGCGATCGATATGGTCTGGAGACAGAGGGTGATTTCAGACGTTACGCATCTGAAATTCATCTCGGATGAACCACAGTCAAACACAGGCCACGTTTGACTGTGGTGCACATCTGTTGGCTTGCCGCCAGATGTGCACCACAGTCAAACGTGGCCCGTGTTTGCATTCACCACACTTCTGGACCTCCGGACACGAGGAGGTCGAGAAGTGTGGTGAAAGGCCACCACGGCCGTGGTGAACGGAAAGTAACGTCTGGTTACTTATCGTTTACCGCGGTCAATGGCAGTTACCCCACTGCCCGTCGGGAGGGGGGAGGGCCCCTGGGGAACGCAGGGGGCGGGGCCGTGCAGCAGCACGCTGCACCGTGCGGCCCTGCCCCCTCCGGGGAGAGTGGTGCCACTTTAGACGTTACGGCCAGGCGCTTTCACCACGGGCCGTGGGGTGGTTCGGACCATGGCTGGGGGCAATAGGGTGCATGTCTGTTGGTGCGCCTTCACCCCCGGCCATGGTCCAAACCACCCCACGGCCCGTGGTGAAAGCTCCCGGCCGTAATGACTGAAATCACCCAGAGTGTGGATACTGTGTGGGTCCCCAAAAGAAAGAGATGGAGACAAAGTAATTCAGATTATCTCTTTTATTGAACCAACATCTGTCTATTTTCCTTCTATTTACTCTCTCAAATATTAATACATAGAACTAGGGGATACTCCATGAAACTAACTGGCGGCAGATTTAAAATAAACAAGTGTATTTTCCCACCCAACACACACGTAATTTGTGGAATCTGATGCCAGAGAAGGTGAGCAAGGCCAGTAGTACGGCTGGGCTTTAAAAAGGGTTGGACAAATTCTTGGAGATAGGTGCATTAATAGCTATTAGCCAAGTAGCTTGGGGGTGAAACCTCTGACCGTTCGAAGTGGAGAGTGAACAGCCAGGAAAGAATGACTCCACTTTGATCTGTTGGGCACTTCTCCGAAGTGACTGAGAATAGCCACTGTTGGAGACAGGATGCTGGGCTTGATGGATAATTGGTCTGACTCTGTCTACCACCTCTTACGTTCTTATAAATATGCAAGCTTTTCTGTGATGCAGGGGTCCCTCTCAGGCAAGGATTCAGGGTGCATTCACACAAGACACAAGGGAACCAATCCAAGGTCCACGTGCAGGCTGAATCTACCTTGTGTGTGTTCATGCTGCCGCCAATCAACCGTGCTGCCACCTGCATTCACAGTCTCTCCCTTTGCCAGGAAGCAGCGCAGTGAGGCAACAGCGGACTTTGGCTCCATCACCGTGTGTGTAGGGTATGTCCGGCCCATACATACGGACGCTGGATCGGGACCAAAGTCTGTGAAAAACCCTTTCCCCGGCCTTTAAAAAAATGTGTAAAAAAAAAGGATAGATCACAGGAAGCATGGGATAAAATGCACTTTTACTCCAAAATGTCTAACCTGGAAACCAACGTTGGCCAATTGGGCTAAATCGTTCACAGGCATTTTTCACATTGCGTGAAGGGATTGGTCTTGCTGTCAAGCCTGTTGCACTGGAGACGTCAGAGCAGAGCTGCACAGTATTATGGGATACCTAGCAGTGACCATGGTAATAGGGGGGAGCTTTTAAAATGGGGGGTAGGGATTGAAGACTAGTCTTAGAATAGAATCCTTTAATCCATAGTTAGCCTTGGAATATTTAATCCATTGTTTTGGGTGGCCAATAGCGTTAGGAATTGTAATTTCTACATTCGGCCCTGCGTAGCTAAAAAGCTTGCATACCCCTCTCATGTGAACTACTTTGTCTCCATCTATTATTTTGGGGACCCTTTTGAAGTAGTTCAGAAGGGGCCAGACCTTCACAGAGAGGATGATGGAGCAGAAGCCCTCAGGGTAGAGAAGACAGCCCTGTCGCACTGGAACAAAGGGCAGGTGGTAGCCTAGTGACTGTGTGTTGCCTGAGGAACTGCAAATAAGCCAAGATTGGTGGTAGGAAACCCTTGAGTTTGTGGGCCTGCTTTGGGGGCAACTGAGGTCCCAGCCTAGTGTATGGGGCAGAGACAGAGAAGAGTATCTTATCTTACAATGATACACTCATGGGGAAGAAAAGAGGTGGTTAGGATTCAATGCTTCTTGACTGAGCTTACTACACTCCTGATTAGGCTAATAATACGGAGGAAGAGACATGTTCTTCCCCTTCTGTCGGCCCAGCAACCCCCTTTCGTCGCATCTGCCTTAGAAGCCATTAAATTAGCAGAACAGAAGTTCAATTCTACCTCTCTTCATGTCCCATGGGGAAAAAAAATCCTGCAATAAAACAAACAAAACAAAACCCTCTTCAAACTAGATTCGACACACATGAGCCTAAATTGGACTCTGACATCTGTACTGAGTTGTTCTAAACTTATTTTACTTGAAACAGAGGGGGAGGAAAATCAATGGGCTCGATGGTGAGATCAAGGCTTTTTCTGTGCAAATTGATGGCACTAAAGCACTAGCTAGAGCACTTAGCGAGCATAACAGGCTTGCTCACTGTAACATACAACTCGGGGGAAGCTTTATTGGCATGACCAATATTTGGATGCTGCTTATTCCAAGATCTATCATTATTGCGGATCTACCCGTGCAATTTCCAACTTGGATACCTTTCTTAACTGTATTTTATCTGCCATAAGTGTACTGAACGTATATTCATTTTGCATAACTTTAAAAAATCCATAATCCATTGTTCAAAGTAGTTTTAGTCTGGAAATAGAGTACTATAGTCAGGCTTTCCATCTCGAAAGAGAACCCCCTGAGAACATGGCTCGTAATCTACAGTTGAGTAATAAATCTGAAACAGATAGCACATTTGTTCCCATGGGCAATATCCACAATTGTGCATGGATGCCGGGCCCGATTTCCTGCTCAGCTGAGCTCTGCATCCATGCGCATGTCTGCCGGAAAAGCCGCGAAGCATGTGAGCCTGCGACTTCTCAACCTCATGAAAAAAAATCTTGTCTTTCTTGATGTTTACCTCTTCCTCGTACACCCTTCTCTTTGTCTCTCAGATTGTAAGTCCCTTAGGAGTAGGGACCTGTCTCTGACTGTAGATTGTACAGTACCAGGTACATTGCTGGTGTTATATAAATTATAATAATAGAAAGAAAAAGAAAAAAGACTGTATGAGTCCATTCCCTAAGAGAGTGTGTAATTTGGTACTGATTCTGAGACATTTCATCATAGGCACTGCCATCCTATTACAAGGAGGCTTCTAAATTGTACCATTGAGTAGCTCACTGGGTACAAATCAGGTACTGATGAGTACCCAATGTTACTGATTTGAATTGGGTACCATAACTCTGACCTCTGCTATGACTCATAACTGACTTAGAAAGTCATTGGCCATGGTTCAAAAACGGTTTACTCCAGAGTAACCTTCGATAGCTACAAAGGGGCTACTCCAAAGTTACTGGGTTGGGGACTGTGGTCTCCATCAGAATTCTCATCTCTTAGCGTTGGACCCTTAAACAAAAACAACAACAACATAATCTGCTAGGCATGAGGTATTATTGCCTGCAATAAACAATACAAAAAGTACTCACCTTTGTAGGTGCATTGCGGTTGAAAATTATGACTCATCAAAGATTCCCATATAGGAGCTTCGTCTATTGGGTCTTTATGGTTTATATTCATAATGTCAGGAATGTGTAAAATCATTTGTTACCCGCTAGAGTAAAGTCACCCAATATCCCATCCGCACACATCTGAATCACGCTTACTTTATTTTTTTAGTAAACATCTCCAGCAGAATTTTGACACAATATTTGGGAGTGTACTTTATTACTCATTTCTTACATTTAAGTGTCTGTAATTATTTCCTTTAACAGCAATGACTGTATTACGCCCACCCTGCGTTGTTTGAATCGGTTGCCTGTAGAGCAGCAGACAGAATTTGAGATTGAACTGCTGGGTTGTGTTTTTTAAAGCCCTGTGTGGTATATTTAGGGCCAGGGTTATATTCGAGATTTTCTGGTGGGACCTCATCATACGAGCTACATGTGCTCACTGATACCACCTCCTGTTTGGAGAACCTGGAGGCTGTCGTGCCTTAAGTCAGCGGACAACTGGACCTTTACGGTGAAAACTTGCTCCCCCTCTCCCAATGTTCATCTCTGTTCAAAAAGTGCTTGCAGCTCGCTGTATAAAAGGGAAATAATGAGTTTGCACATTACAAAACTCCAGCATTTATAACACCTGGTATTATCATGAGCACTTATAAAAAACAATTTTTGGCATGTGTAAAAGCGGCCTAAGAGAGATGAGGGAGAAGAGACGAGAGTGGGGGCAACAGAGGGAGGGATGAGGATAGATTCATGAAGGGGTGAGGCTGCAGGTACATGTGCTTAGCTTAGGCTGCGTTCCCACCTGCAGCGGCAGGGGCGGCAGCGGGAAGGAAGACACGGCAGCGCGGAGGAGCCGGTCAATGGGAAAAGAGACGGTGCTAACGGGGATCTGCTGCGGCTTCTCTCTCGCGTGTCAGGGAGCAAAATCCTGCCCTGACATGTGCGAGAGAAACTGCGGCAGATCCCCGTTCACACCGGCTCTTTTCCCATCGGCCGGCTCCTCCGTGCGGCCGCGTCTTCCCTCGCCGCCACCGCAGGTGAGAACACAGTCTTAGTTACACAGAGGAAGGTGATGATGGGAAAATCAGGAAGAGGACTAAATGGAAAAGCAACTAGGAACGGCATGATGGAAAGGCTAGCTTTTCAGGAGGGATTTGAAGGGAAGGAGAGGAGCGAATGTGTTCGGGGAGGGAGTTCCAGGCATGGGGGGCAGCAAGGGAGGATGTGAGAATCTGCTTTGAGGAGGGTGGTGGAAGAGAGGAATGGAGCATAGTGGGAGATGAGTAATAGCCTTGTAGGTTAAAGACAAGAAGCTTGTGCTAAATGCGTTCAGGCAGAGGAGGGGCTGCACACAATCAAAGCATTGGGTGGATGATCTTGGCAGCAGAGTTTTGAGTAGACACGAGGTGAGAGTGAGGAAGGCCTGTGAGGAGGAGGATGGCAATCATCAAGGGCACGGTCTAGGGTTTTAGCAGTGGAGACAGTGAGGAAAGGACAGATCTTAGCGATGCTGCGTATGGAGAGACGAGAGGAGTTAGCAACAGATTCAATTTGTGGTTTAAGGAGAGAGAGGGGAGTCAAAGATGAACTCCAGGCTATGTGTCCAAGAGACAAGCTGAATGGTGACCCCATCACTGGAAGTGGGAAAGGAAGAGAAATCTAGACTAGAGCTAAAATAAGTACCTGCAAAAATGTGTATCGCTCAAATGTTCGGTACCCAAATCAAACCAAACATGATGGGTACTTTTTGGTCTCTGAACTGGTTTCCATCTGGGTACCCAAAATACCGACAACAGGTATACAGACATCCTGATTTTCATGCCAATTTTGTCCTGGATTTTGGGAAATTTGGGATGTATTATTTCAGGATTTCAGGTAATTTCTGGTACTCAAAAAATGGTAACCTACATTTCAGTTTTTTGAGTACTTGATCGGTATTCGGGTATCAAATTCAGTTACCCAAATTAGGCACCCACTTCAGTTCTAATCCAGACCCAACCTTTTCAACATATAATTAACCTTCTATCTGCCTGAAGCTGAAATTAAGCCAAAAGATTAACCAAGTTAAGAAGCTAATGCTCTTAACAAATGATGCTACTGAGTTGTTACAGATTTCAGGTAGTCAGGAATTTGCTTTAAATGCTGATCTTTCAACAGTATTTCATTTCCAAGTCTTATCTAAACAATAACAGAAAGTGAACTCCTCAACAACAGACCAAGACATTGCTACAGTATTTTTTTTAAAAAACAATCCCTTCAATACTCAAAAGCTATATGAATTTTCAAAAAATTTTGCAGATTTGTATATGTAAATCTGAAAATTTACCTTTCCTTTGTAAATGACATTCTTAGGGGACAGTGTTTTTTTTTAAAAAAACCTAAACCAATAATCTGAGATGTGGCTATATGTCATATCCCAATTCAGTAATTCACTATTCAATTATATGTTAATTCATAAGAACATAAGAAGTGCCGTACTGGGTGAGAACCATGGTTCATCAACCCCAGTATCCTGTCTCTGACAGTGGTCAGCTACAGTAGCTCAAGAGAAGACAAGTACAGGATCATGGAGATGTGGCCCATCTTCCCTTCAGTAATTTGGTGTTCAATATTTATTAAACTGGGTAAATTAAATTGATCTACCTAAATTAAATAAGTAGGACTGTTTAGCTAATTGCGAATACCCATCAGGCTGTCAAATGCCAAATAAATCAAATTTGAACTTCAACATTGCAGCAATCAAATTAAATGACGTCAACATTTGTGAGAGTATTTGTATGTGGTTAAATAAAGAAATTTATTATTATTTGTATAGTTCAAGTAATGTCCTTGGTACTAAATAGTCATGATTTAAGGCAGGTCCCTGCCCCTAAGAGCTTACAATCTAGAATATTCAAGGGAGGGAAGACAAAGGGGTGGGCACATAGGGAAAGATTAGGACTGAAATGAGAAGAAATATTTTTTCTTGTGAAAATATCATGAGAATCGAGAATTCTTGATGATAACCAAGAAAAACTCTAGATTGAGTTTCAGCCATAGGAGAAACAGGGATACATTCATGGGGAGGGGGGGCCCAGAAGGATGAGATGATTTATTTATTTACTCATATCTTGTCAATCACCTAAGTCTCAGAGTGGGTTACAACACTCAACAATAAATTCACCAGTTCTCAAGTAAACCAAATAAAATCCCCAAACCCGTTATTAAAATGCAGAAAATTAAACCTCAAATCAAGTAATCCTTCCCTAACCCACAACACCCCTATACTATCCCTGCCTGCCAAATGTCTGGCCAACCCAAAAGGTCTTAGATTTCTTCCGGAAGATGAGCAGGCTTGGGCTTAGAAGACTCTCCAAGGGAAAGGAGTTCCATAAACTATAAGGAGAAACTCAGGTGTGAGGAGCTAGAACACGTCAGGAGGAACTTGAAGGGTGGGTGTGCAGGCAGAAAGGAGCAGCACATATGATTCAACGAGTGTATGAATTCAAAGGTCTAGCAAAAGAAACAAATCCTTCCATTTTATTTAGAAGCTGGAGAAGCTCACTTCAGTTCTCTGCGTCCTGTAGATTTAAGAGGACCCCATTCGCAGGCATCACGTAAACCCTGTCCAGATTAGGCCTCTCCTATAGTAGCTGGAGCCGAGCTTCTGGCTTTGCCTCATTTCTGTTTAGCTTCTGAGATTGGAAAGAATTGCAGCACAACGTGGGGCTGCAGGCAAACACTCTTCTAGGCACTGACAATTTTTCAAGAAGTTAATGAATTTTGCAAGTCTAATTATTTTTAATCTGTGTATCAAGGCCTTGCTCCCATTTCATGAGTTCCTGGTGCTGTGACATTACCGAAGTAACACAGAAGCCCTCAGCACCCATTACGATATCACTAGATAATTTAGGAGTGTCACTCTTAAATAAAATCTAGCTAACTGGCTTTTAGCTTCAATAATAATAATAATAATAAAAATAAAAAAGACTATAGAAGATGTTGCCGCTTTCTCTTAACAGATAAAATAAGATCAGTCGAGTAAATGCTACCCCCTCTCAATCAGCCTTCACCAAGCAACTGGGATCTTCCACTGATGTTAGCTCCAATCAGTCCTTAATTTATAAAAGATTAATTGCCGTGGCCCAATCCTGCCCCAGAAGCCACACCCCCTACCCTAGACTTTGTTAGAACAGGGAACCGAGCTCTACTCTCCAGCTAGTGTAGCAGCCCAACCAATAGACCACCCTATCCTGCATTTCAACAGTTGAAGACAAGAGTAACTGAGTTTTGATGACCAGTGCAGGGGGCGGGTCAGGAAAGTCATTAACGAAAGCTAAATAAACCATCCAGGTTTTTTTCCGGCTTTTTTCCCCAACCCTGAGATGTTCAAGATTGGCCTTTCCCTGGTCTTTCACATTATGGGGTGCACACTTCTACTGAGAGTATTTCCTGGGGCTGAGCCCCCCTTGAATTTAGGTGCCAGGGATGAGCCCTCACAAGTCCCCTCCCCCCCCCAATAAATTAAGCCCTGGCTCCTAGCCACGTGGCTTACTGATGTGACAGCAGGCCAACTAGGACATTAAATCTAGGGCTGAAATGGATAACACATTTGTTCCCCATGGGTAATATCCCACAACTTTGGCTAATCTGTTGGGACATCAGACTACCTGAAATACCAGGTATCACTGTTACTGAGTTACCAAATACAATTTGGTAATAGAAGACCGCTAAAGCAGTACATTGGGTCGCCTGTTGGACACTAATCGGGTACCGATCAGGGTTAAGCAGGGTTATCAGGGTTAGGCAGAAGAAACTCAAGGGGCTCTGGAGACTTGGCAACAATTTACAATCTCTACAGGGTTTGGGAAGCATGTTAGCACAGGATATCAGTCTTAGCTTTCGGAATGGAAAGAGGGACAAGAAAAATCAAGTCCCAGATTTGACCCCTTTCTTTATCACAGTTCATGTTTGCTTTATAACTCTGTACAACAGAGAGAGGGGTTTAGGGACTGGACAACATAAACACAAATACGCATGTCTCGTCTTTCGACAGAGATGTTCAAAGCAACCTAAAAGAATAAGGTATCCAAATCCAGTCTAAAGCCAAAATGGGTACCCATGGATTATAACCCACATTTTCGAGTTCTGTGTTGGGTATTTGCTGGATTGCCTGGATCACCAAATGGGTACCTGGATACTTAGATAATCAGAAATATTTGGTACTAATTTACTGATTTTCTGGTTACCAATCAAAAAATTGGGATGGAAAAACGAAGAAATCAGGGCAGTAATCCAGAACATTGATACCAGAAGTCAACATTCCGGGACTTAAGTCGACATTCCAGAACATGCCTGGACATCAGGTAACCGAATCGGGCCCAAATTGGGTCCTATTCATACCCAATATTTTGAGTCAATTCAAGTATCTGAAATTCGACAGGAATACCCATTTTTGCGGGTACTCATTTCAGCTCTAATCCAACCTCTTCGAATTCTGGAAATTCCAGTTTCAGTCCCTAAGTCACAGAACAGTATCCATCATTTATTTAAATATGTACTGTGTCAGGATGGCGGTAAAAATAACATGCTTGAAAAGCCAATTTCTTCCCTCCCTCGAACCATTTTTACATACGTTTCTTACTGATATATCTCTATGGTTAAATATTCAAAGCCTCATCAGTGACAAAGTATCATGAGTTCTTTTATCCAAAGCAAGAACAGGCCTGCATAGGCGGCGGTGCCAACCAATTCTTGGTTTAGATTAATGTCTTGGTTTCAGGCAAAGTTGGCTTCAGGTCACAATTTATTAAAGCTCAGTTTGGGACATGGGATAAAAATGAAAATTTAGCTTGGTCGGTCATCATTGGCTTCTCATTTCTCTCTGCCTTTCCAAAGCAGGGAAAACAAAACTGGAAACTTTATCAATGATAAAAATATCCAAGCCTTAGAAATGTGATTGATGGTCAGGAGATAGCAGCCACCTTTCTCAAGTGATGTAGAACAAGAAGAGAGTGTAACGTAACCCTGAAAGAGCAGCTCCAGTGCCTTGAAAGAGTTGTTCACGGAAGCAGAGAAATTAATTTGGCCAATCTGCATTGACAAATAGCAGCCGTTTCCAAAAACACAGACAGCAGATGCCATGTTTAGCAAATTTCCCACCCAAATGAACGTCTGTAACATGAAAAGGAGAAACAAGCAAACAGCCTGCGTACAAGCTTTCTAATCCAAGGCTTTTGCGACGCCATCTTGGGATTCAGTGTAGAGTCTAATCTGCACGTCTGAGGCTGCATTTATTCTATCCCAAAGACATGCTAGAAACGGTTTCTCATCCCAAGAGCAGAAGAGAATATTTGTTTTGCATAATAATGGGCTGTAGCCAGCATTATCGCTCTCGCTCTGCAGGCTGAGGGACCACAAGGATGGCGTTAAAGTTCTCTTCTGATCCTCCTCTGCGTCACAAACTCAGGCTAAATCATCATACAGTGGTCCTGTCCAATGGAATAACAGGCAACAGAAATTAAAAAGTGATCTCATCCAAGATTTTTTTTATGCAATGAAGAATCTGCCTCTTCCTTTGGCAGTCTGCTCGAACCCTAACCCCCTGCTGTTAAATTTTTTTTTTCTCTTTTTTTAATCTCACCTTCCAGCCATTGGATCATGTCCTGCCGTCTCTTGATAATTCAAAGAGTCCTTTTGTACCCATACTTTCTGCTTATATACCAGTCCCCTGTTAATTCTTCACCAACGATCTTCTGGTGGCTAAATCTAAACGTCTCTATTCCATTCTTGTCCTCCTTGATCTCTCTGCTGCCTTCGATACTGTTGACCACTCACTCTTGCTGGATTCCCTTCACTCCCTTGGCTTTTGTGGCTCTGTCCATAACTGGTTCTCCTCCTACCTCTCTGACCGCTCCTTTAATGTGTCTCTCTCCAACTCCGCCTCCTCCTCCTTCCCCCTCTCAGTTGGTGTTCCTCAAGGCTCTGTTCTTGGCCCTCTCCTCTTCTCGATCTATACCTCATCCTTAGGCAAACTCATTGCCTCCCATGGCTTCCAATACCACCTCTATGCTGATGACACTCAACTCTATCTCTCTACTCCCTCTCTCTCTCCCTCTGTTCAAGCTCGTCTCATCAACTGTCTCTCTGACATCTCTACCTGGATGTCTCAACGTCAACTCAAACTCAACATGGCTAAAACTGAACTCCTTATCTTCCCCCCTCATCCTTCCTCTCCTTCCTCACTGTCAATAACTATTGATGGAGTCACCATCCTGCCTGTCCCCCAAGCCCGTAGCCTAGGCTTCATCTTTGACTCACCCCTTTCTTTTAAACCCTACATTGACTCTGTTGCTAAATCCTGTCGCTTCTCCCTCCATAACATTGCTAAGATTCGCCCTTTTCTCTCTGTCTCGTCTGCCAAAACTCTTGTTCATGCTCTGGTCATCTCTCGCCTCGATTACTGTAACCTCCTTCTCACTGGCCTTCCCCGGTCTCACCTTTCTCCCCTCATCTCTGTCCAAAACTCTGCTGCCAGGGTCATCTACCTCGCCAGTCGCTTCGACCATGTGCAGCCCCTCCTCTCTTCGCTTCACTGGCTTCCCCTTCCTGAACGAATCCTGCACAAGCTCCTAGTCTTCACCTATAAAGCTCTTCACAACCTTGCTCCCCCCTACCTCTCTGCACTTATCGCCCTCCATACTCCAGCCCGTGCACTTCGCTCCTCCTCTGTCCCTTCTCTCACCCTTCCACGCCTTCCCTGCTCCCCTAAGCGCCTTCGTCCCTTCTCACTTGCTGCCCCCCATGCCTGGAACTCCCTCCCTGTCCACATCCGCCTTGCCCCCTCCCTTCATACCTTCAAATCTCTCCTTAAAACTCACCTCTTTCGCTCTGCTCTGTCTGACTCTTTATCCTGCTGAGCCACTATTCCTATACCTACGATCGGTTTACCCTTATCCTTGCAACATGGACCTGCCTGCTGTCATTCTCATCGTAACCAAGCCAAGTACGTGCACTTGAGACCTCGCATCTTCATGAATGTTAGACCCCTTGTCTCTCCCTCTGTTCCCCTTCCTAAGTCTCTCCCCCAGCTCCTGTCTCTCAGATTGTAAGCCCTAGGGGCAGGGACCGTGTCTATTTTATTACTTTGTAAAGTGCCAGGTACACTGCTGGCACTACATAAATGTTTGTTAATAATAATAACCTTCTTTCCAATAGCTTCCTATACCTTCCAAACACCCAATGAATCTCCAGACCTTCTATCAAGCTCAAATGAGAGACTGTGCAAATAAGGCAAAGTGTAAAAGGTTTCCAACCAGCTGCAGAATATCAAACACAGCACAGTTGACCACATTCACTACGTAACAGCTTGGAATTTCAAGAGAATTCTCTAAGACTTCCATAAATATCCCCAGCAACAGGCCGTTCTTTCCCTCTGCCTTTGCAAATAATGGGAAATTAACATCATTGTATGCAGCTGTGGATGGGATGGCTCCAGCTGTTCCTCTGAGTGGTCGTTTCCCTTTTTAATGAGACACCATCTTTCAGATGGCTTTCCTTTTCACCAGCCCAGTTTCTCCTATTGTGCAGCAAAGATGTGAGAAACGATGAAGTAACGTGCGGTATTGTGCAAAGACGAACCAGAGTTGCAAATACCAGATATTTTCCTAGATCCTGCCTCTGCTATGAAAGCGTCCTTTCTCCCACCACAGAAGGGGGAAGAACGCCCAGACAATTCAAAATTGTTACTAGTAGGGCTGAAATGAAATTTTGCGCTTCTTGAAAAACTCGATGAGGATAGGCTTCTCGAAGAGATTTTCTCATCTCAAGTTCCACGCGTGAGTCTCACGAGAAACTCGTCTCAAGGTTCTTGCGAGATTCTCAAGAACTTCAAACTAGCAAAAAAAATAATAATAAACGGTCTGCACGTATGCAAAAATGGCGACCAGGGCCATCAGTTACTTTTGATTCATTTACTAATCTGGCATGTATATTATATCATGCCCTTTACGACTTCTAAAACGACAGTGTTTTAATGCCACAGCTGCACAGAATGGAAATAGTTTAGACTGCCCTTGTTATTTTTAATATGCAAAGCATAGGATATAAATTCTTAAATTTGTGCATACACAGATACGTTTGGGGTACTTTTGAGATTCTTGAGTTTCTTGCAAGAATCTCGAGTTTCTTGCGAGAATATTGCGAGATCTTGCCAGGGTCGTGAGATTCTTGGTTCAACATGAGACAAGTGCCGCCTGTGTTCTAACCGCCTCGCCTCCCACCTCAACCACCTCTGCATACCAGGGGGATCGAAGCCATTGCAATGGCAGGAGCTGCTGCCTTGGTCTGGGTCCCTCCTATCTGAGAGACCGCCTCACTCCCCAGGCCGTGGAGCAATCTCTGCGGTCTACCGGGGGCGCCTTCTTGGAGGTCCCCCGGGTGAACCGGGGGGCCACAATGAAGAGGGCATTCTTGGTGGCCGCACCATGGCTGTGGAACTCCCTCCCAGAGGAAGCTTGCCAAGCTTCCAGCCTGTTGGCCTTTTGTTGGGTCCATAAAACCCATCTGTTCGTCCGGGCATTTGGGGGGGGGGGAATAAGGGTGAGTTTTTTACCAGTGGTTTTACCTCTTTTTTTATTGTTTTAGTCATTCCTTTTATGTATTGTTTTTATATATTGCTTTAAATGTCTTGTGAGCCATCCCAAGCTACCGTAGGGCTGGAGGGCATGGGATACAAATCAGTGAATCAAATAAATAAAATAAAATAATTAATTATTATTATTATAAACATCTATATAGTGCCAGTAGTGTGACCTGGTGCTGTACAGAACATAGAAATAGACGCGGTCCCTGCCTGTGGTAAACCATATCAATAGTCATGGTCAGGACGTCATTCCACAAAGCAACCAGGTAATCGACAGAGTAGCGATCAAGGTCAGTGGGTAAATCCCCCAGCATGTTCTGGAAACCAATTGGATCTGTTAGGCTCCAGGGGTGGACCAACCTAACTGGTCCCCCACCCCAGTGAGAGCATAGGCAGGTAGGGAGGACAATAGCGGGAGGTTGGTGCCCAATTGAGACTGCAGCTGTGTGATGGCATGGCATCGATCAGTCCTGGGAAGCTAAGCATGAAGGCAGCTTAGTGCGGAAGAGGCTGCTGAGAGAGACAGGAGAGAAGTAGGACCGTTGAGGATGCTCTCCTGCTGAGAGATATGACTAGAGAGGGGATTATTCGCTGCCTAGATTTCGGGAAGTCACAGAGCTGGGAAAGTCTGTCATAGACATGAAGGGTATTTTCAGACATGACGGCACCATGCGTAGCCACACTTTAACCTGTATGGCCACCAGCGGTGCTGTCATATCTGATACAGCCGGACAGATGTTTCTCTGGGTTATATATCACGGGTTTCCCTGGGCCTTGGCAGTTTTTATCCTGGGCTGTGACTTGAGCCTATCGCCATCACAGCCTGGGCGAAAGTGCTGCCGTGGCCCAGGGAACCCATCTCCAAACCTGGTAGAGTGGGCTGTCACATGTTGATGGCCCAGTCTACCTGACCCCGGTTCAGGTCCAGGGCTGTTCTGGGCACCATCGGCAGCCTCACAGGGAGGTGGGTGGGGCAGGGCCTGTGGAACCATCTCCGCACCCTGCCCCGCACTCCCCCCACTCCCTCCCAAGCCTGGGCCACCAACATGGCCGTTCGGCAGCCAGGCCAGATCCTGCCCAGGGTGAGGACCGTCACCCTGGCCAGGATCAAAGCATGGGGCGTGGTAAGCCATCATGTTTAAAAATACCCTAAGAAGTTGAGGAAGCTGAATAGAGACACTAGGGGAACACCAGGGAATGCCTGGTTATAGAGACTGCTGGGGAAGCAGGACTGCAGCCATGAGAGCCAAAGACAGTGATAAGCCCAGCAGGCTGTGACCTGGGGCAGTGGGGTTGTTAAAGACTTCTGGGAAGCAGGCTCAAGGGAGCCTGGGTGGAACACAAGATGAATATTGAGACTATGGTGGAGATTATGTGACTAAAGGACAATTCCCTAAAGGCTATTGCACGTTCGGCCCTAATCCGCCAGTGTTGTACGGTGGGCAAGCAGCGACCCTGTTATAGTCTCATTAACACCCACAGGCATTTGCACAGGCAGGGTTTCAATAGGACTGCTCCAAGTGGCTCGTGGATCCCAGCCTCCAGATCAACGTACCCTAGATCTCCAGACAAAGAGTGCTGTCTATGGGCTTGATCCAACGCCCCATGTAAAAATCAGCAGAAGTCTTCCAACTCAGTGAGTTTTGGATCCGACCCTAATTGGCAAGCATTAATGATCCTAATCTTGAAATTCTTACTCGGGAAATCCTCTCTCTTAATCCTGACCACAGTTGGGGTTTCACTGAGTAAAACAGTCGGTGAACTCATGGTTGCCCATTGAGCAAGTGTTAATTATTTATGCAACGAAATTTTTTTATGCAATGAAGAATCTGCCTCTTCCTTTGGCGGTCTGCTTGAACCCTAATCCCCCTGCTGTTAAATAAATATTTCTTTTGTTTGAATCTCACCTTCCAGCCATTGGATCATGTCCTGCCTTCTCTTGCTAATTCAAAGAGCCCTTTTGTACCCATACTTATATACCAGTCACCTGTTAACCTTCTTTCCAATAGCTTCCTACACCTTCCAAACACCCAGTGAATCTGAACCGCTGAACATCTATAACTTTACGGGAAAGAAGACCATCCTACTTGACATGTAACACATGGATCAAAAACCTCCAGTGTTCTGCTTCACTGGCACCTCAGGGGTTGGAGGGAGGGAGATCAGTCTAGCCCAGAGAGGGGCTGCCAAGCTGCTCTCGCAAACTCCAGCTGCTCAAATTGAGAATAATCCCCATACTTCAGTATCTGGCTTATCAGCAAGCTCCATGGATAGCAGTCGAGATGACAGTTTTGTAGTTGCCTGCGGGCCTATCACATGGTTATCCAGCTATCTAGGCTGCCCTAACCTTTGTGCTTTAACTTTCATTCCATTTGCCTTCAATTCAGAAGAACCAGGGCTCTCTCGTTGCATAAGACACAGCATAAGCCCTTCAATAAAACGTCTCCCAAAGGAGCTTTTTATGGAAGGAAAAACAAAGTTTCCACTTGCTTACATTTAACTTTTTCTTGTACCTCAGCACTAACCTTGCCCAAGTACATTATCCATGTCCTTCAAGCAAAACTTTTGAAATACCTGAAGGACAGATTTCAGGAGATTACATAGGACGTCTGTGACAGAGTGCAGTTCCCAGGGTGAGGCCATGCACTAACAGACCCCGTGTAGTCACTTGTTCCAGGGAATCAGCTACATAACCACTGTCTCTTTAAGGGATCAGCTCATAAATAGTCACTTGCTCTTATAGGAATCAGCTCGTTACAGTGCCTTTTTATTGACATTGTTCCATATCATTCTTCACCATGCATAGTCTTTTGCCAGACTCCCAGCCTCTGGCCCTTTACATAGGTGAGTTTAATGGAATCTTTGTTTTTTATTAATTTATTATTATTATTATTATTATTATTATCTTCCACCTAAAAGTATTCAAATTGCAAACTTTTAAAATATTTTATTTATTATTATTTATTCAAACTTATTACCTCACCCTTCTTGCCAAAGGTGGCTCTGGGCAGCTTACAATATTCAAATAAAACATAAATATTAAATATAACCATAAATTTAAACTCTCTCCTCCCAACCCCCCTACTCCCCTAACTCGTGGTGCCAAACGCCCCTTTGAAAAACACAATTTTACACTGCCTTCTGAAGATGCTCCAGCCCAGACATAAACGGACCTTTCCAGGGGAGGGAGTTCCACATCTGCGGCACGATGGCCAAGAAGGCCCACATCACTGTAGAGACCAAGTTAAAAACGGGTACCTCCAGACAGGTGTCCTCAGCTGACCACAAAGGCTGCGATGGGACATGGAAGGTTAGATGCTTTTCCAGATAAGTGGGCCCCAAGCTGTTTAGGGCTATAAAGGTTATGTTAGACCATTTCACACTGTTGTTGTTGTTCTCCTTGCAAAATGTCACCCTTCTGACACTCTGGCTGTCTTGTGAGTGCAACAGATTGCCACGTTTAATTTGATAGTAAAAACAAAACAAAAAAACCCAACAAAACTTTGTGGGGAGGTTCTGCTGCCTGTCTGCCGGAAAGTCCTTACAGAGTCAGCCTCAATTAGTTCATGGACTGCGTTTTTCCAACTTATTGACAACTTCTAATTCACATAAATTGTACCCACTGGTCCAACTAACAGCACCATGCTTCAAAAATCTTACACCAATCTCCCACCTCTCACCATCTTAGCCTTCAGCCAAGTAAGCACCATCGAGCTCCTAGACTGCTGGAGATTCAGGACCCTGGGCAGCTTCCTGCCGAGCTCCCAAGTCAGGTCCTTCTGGCTCCCTTGCCAGATACAAAGAGCCTGGCCCCTAGGCTCTGCAGCATTTATAATACAAAAGGGGGGTGGGGTGAAGGTGCAGAGTGGGTCCTCATAAAAGGCTAGTGCCTACTGTTGCAAACTTAGATGGAACGGTGGGTGTTAACAAACAGGACAGCAGTCCGCTTGGGCCCACTCTGTCACTCTTTGGCCTGTACCCTCACAGGCACGGACAGATGTTGACCTGGGGAAAGCTAGTCTGGGCCGTGATCCCAAAGACCTCTGGGGTCACAGCCCGGGTTAAGGGTCCACCCAATTGGGCCAAAGGGAGCCACAGCGGGCTATCACGTTTTTTGTGGCCCACTGTGATCCAGCCAAGATCGGGTCCTCCATGGTCGGTCACCATAGCGGCTGTAAGGGGTGGAGGGGGGGGCCACAGCGGCACTGAGCACAGCATGAGGAAGGGACCAGCCGCACATCTGTGTGCCCCCCTGCCCTCCCTGGCAGCCTGGCCACTGACACATTTGTTGGGTGGCCTGACCCAGTCCAGACTGGGCCAGCAGTGGCTTCCTGGTTCAGGTCATGATGGCAGTGTTCTGCCGTCACATGTGTTAACACCCTTTGTTTTTGTAAGCCAGCATCAGACTGCCAATTGTTAAAGGGTGGATCTCTCCCTAGCAAGTAAGCCTTAGAACATGACTGAAGAAAGGTACTGTGTGGTCAAAAAGCTCGACACTCACCAACAGATATCCGTCCATTAAAAGAAATCATCTCAGCTACATTGTCTCTGCTTGCTTTCCTGTTCCTTATAAAACTTTTATCAGACTGTATTCAATTTCTAGAAGAAGGGAGAAAGCGCACGCCTTGGGAGCACCTGCCTTCCCACTTCAGAATGGAGAGGACTTGGTCGAATAGAGATCCTTGCACCCAGAGAACAGCAAAACCTCTGCAGGGCTTACCTCTGCAGTGCTTAACAAAGGGGAGGGGATGTTATACCATTGTGGTACCCTCTAAAGCTCTCATGGGGGCACAGCCGCCCCTGACTCAAGACAGCTAATGCCGATAGGCACAACCGAACCATATATAAATATGATTTCCTAGTCATCAAATCTGATTACCAAATCCAGATTTAGCCCTGCCAAAGTTTATTAGGGTTTTAGCCACAAAATTATACCGATCCACTCTGCGTCTCCATCATCTCGTGCACTGTCAACTGAGGAGTTTCATTCAATACTGCAAACATTTCTCCCTTATATAAACACTTGCCTGTAACCTTCTAAAAATGGACAGTCTCTCCGAATTGAGCTGAAAAGGGGTCCTTTATGAAATATGTCACCCAAATTCATCTGCAGAGCAAGACATTTTATTATATAAAGCGGTGTGAATAACATTATAAGCAGTGGTAGTTATCTACCCAATTATGCAGTTGTTGCTTTTTTTCTCCCCTATTAAATCAAGAAGGATTAAGCAAGTTCTGAACAGTAAGAATTGCAACACACCATCTTTCACGAGCCAACTATCTGTCAGGGATTCAAAATTATTAATTCCCCTCATTCACTCCTTCCTTCCACCACTGGGGGTGAGGGCTGTTTGGGTAAAAACACAAGTAACGTCGGGCGTCCATTGTCCGAGGCTGCCCTTTTCCAAAATGGTGCTGATGCTGCCAGGGCCATTTTGGAAAAGGGCTGTGCAAGAGCAGAACCGGCCTCGGCGGCCATTTTGTGCATGCAGAGTTTTCAATATTATTTTATTTTAAAATTTTTATTTTTAAAACGAAACCAAATAAAAGCAAATGACAATCATTTTCTTACTCATCCCCCTACTGTGGATGACTTTTAAATGAAAACACATTTCTTTATCTGCTTTTTCAGAGCCGCCAGGCAGCCAGAGGAGGAAGCTTTTGTGGATAATGGGACACCGTCTCATGCACTGGAAAGCCTTGGCTGTGGGGAGCACCCATTGGCGACCAAAGCTGAGACCGAATGCCTTGGGAAGGTTGTCTGGAATGGAATGCTCTGGGGTCACCTTATTCCAGTCTTCCCATGCCTCCAACAGACCCAGATGTTATCATTGGACACTTTGGGGAAAACAACTTACCAATGGTTAAGGGTTTAGATTTGATTAGAATTATTAAGGAGAATTTACTGGAAAGGCAGATGTTTCCTGGGTCTGCATTTTGCAAACCCAAATTCTGGAAGGGAGAATATGGCAAGGCACTGTTCACCCAGGGAGAGTGGACCAAAACTGTAAAAAGGCAAAGAGGGATTTAGGGTGCTGGATTGAGGCACAAGGAGGTGGCTGTATTATCCATGAGGAGATCCGTCATGAGCGGCTAGCAGTGTATCATGACGATGGAGTGCACTTTTTGGAGATGGGGATTGGCATGTACTTGAGAGTCTTGAACGCCAGGCTAGCTGATGTTTTGGGACAATAGTTTGGGGTGGATGGGAGTGAATCATCTGAGCGAAGGCTGGTGGCTCCCTGTGGTGGGAGTCCGGTTGGTACAAGTTAGTTATAGTATATAAGACTGAAGACATCTCCTTATGAGATGGGTAATCATGACCTGGCACAAGGACAGAGTATGGCCAGCATTATGGATGTACGAACAGAACCAAGTTTGGAAATTTGGTTTGGTTTGAAAATCAAGTTCGGTTCAGTCGACCGAACTATTCGAGTTCCGTCGAATTCCAAACTTCTGAACTGAGTTCAAACATTCAAAACTGGTTTTTTGGCCTTCCGAACTGGTTCGGATTCGACCGAACAGTTTGGTCGAATTCGAGTTCAGTTTGAAAGTTCAGTTCAGTCGACCAAACTATTCAAATTCGATCCGAAATCCGAACAGCGTTCGCACATCCCTAACCAGCATTAGAATATGGCCCAGGGAGTGGTGCGGTTGGAAGGAAATCTGAGGACAAATGAGGTCCTGTGGAGACTCGGGTATCTCTCTCTTTGCTTTCAGGTCCCATTGGAGGACCCTGAAGACACCTCCCACTCAGTTGGGCATTTTGGGATGGAGGGGGAAGGTAAATTGATAGCGTAGGCTGGATGGAGGAGCTTCAACCCGAGTATACAGGCTGGCCTCTCCTACCCAGTTACATTGGTTCTAGACTGGAAAGTGGAAACACAATTTTATGGGGAATTTTTACTCAGCCCCCATGCCTGACTGTACGAGTTTGCAATAGAGTCTGGCCTTTTAAACCCAGAACTGCTCCTTGTCTCCTTCTGCAATGCAGCGACAAGTTCCCATGGTTTGGGGATTTCGTTAGTTGAAGTCAAATAAAGAGACCCCTCTGTTTCTAACTGCTGGATCTTTCTTATAGATGATGCGACTGTAAAAATTTCAGCCATCACAAGCGGTTTCAGATGTGTTTTCCTGGCTATACACACTGCAGGATGTGGACTAGCTACGGCTTTTTCCTTGATAAAGCTTGCTAGTGAAATCACTGATTAATTTCTACCTCAGTTCTGACAGAGCTCAGATGCTGGCTGCTTAGTAAAAATACACATTAGTTTTTGTTATTATTTATTGTTGTTGTGAACTAACATGCAGAACAAAAAAAGCCAGTGGTTTTTTATTCTTGTTTTGAATGAGCTAGTGGGGGGAAAAAAGAATGTCAATGAGAGAAGGAAATGATTCAACAAGCAACACATCATGAGGGAACAGCTAAACTGATGGCTGCATGGTCTTCCTGTTCTCCTAATGGAAATGCTCTCTAATGGGCAACAATTCCCATTACAGCTATTTTTATAAAGCCTGGCATTTGTCTATTACCTCACAACGCCCACATAAGGAAGGACGTTATTAGACCCCCAGTTACAAATCTGGAAAGCAAGGTCCAAAAAAGGTGGAGCTGATTCATTTCAGGCCACCTGGGGATTCGTTCTCACGGCTGGCATTACAATGATGGAGCTCAAAACCGCAAAAGGTTCCATCCCACACAAATGCACTGAAAGATGTTCTCTTAGGGCTCTCCCCAAAGGGTCATTGTTCCATTGATTACAACTTAGAGCAAGAGAACATTGCAGTTGTGTTCCTCATGCTGCGTTCACAGGCTTTCAGTGTTTTACCCAAATTTTCCAGCACAAATGGTTGCAGAAACAGAAGGTTATAAGTAGAACTGAAACAAGTACCCTTGAAATCATACAAAAACCCATTGAATCCAGAGTCAGACAGTCCGATTCAAAATGAATGAACCAAATATGGAATATTACTCAACTGAGTACCAACTTTTTGTAATTTTGGAGTTTTCATTTGTTTTTGTTCTCCCATTTCCATCTTTTGTTTATTTCACTTGTTTCTGTTCATTTTCATCAGCAACACTGGGGTCAATCCCATGCCCCGTGGACTCTGCACGCACCCCAATGCACAATGTGCCAGCAATAGGGATGCACACAGGGGGGGCATATACATGGGGGGGGGGTGGAGAGAGAGAGAGAGAGAGAGA
>QEPC01011901.1:22358099-22377404 GCA_003113815.1 Sphenodon punctatus | reverse complement strand
GGGGGGGGGATAGGTGCTCAGTTATTTGAATGTTGTTCAGGTTGCACATGCACTCCTAAAAATCGGGGGAGGGGACACACTAGCATTTTTGTTTCTCTCTAACCATTTCAATATTATTTTTCATAGATGCTGGACAATACTTGCCAAGAGAGAACTTTAAATTTAGGCACCCATTAGTTAACACTGGAACCTGGTTTGTTATTAATGGCACGGTCTTCAGTCAATCACAGAGTGGAAACAACATGTGAATTGTGTCCAATTCAAATTAACTCCTGTTTGTCTGAGTCTCAGTATTCTTTCTGAAAAAAAATCCCAGCGGCAGGCTATAATTTAGGATTAGGTTCTAGAACTCATTTCCAGGGGATGGCAGGATTTCACTGCATGCTTTGTACCACTTGGGTCCTATTCTTCTCCTTGGTCTGTGCAGCAGTACACTCTATGGATATGCTGCTCTCTGCATTAGCAAACTTGCTTTAGTTGTTTACTTCCTGTACCTAGAGTTTTCCAAGTTACCAGGGCAAAATCCTGTTATTGTCCCCAATGGGGAGCTAAAAGGCACTCTGTGGTTTATATCTGACACCTGCTCTTGAAACCTTGGGTGTTTTCAGGCACGACGCTAACCCCAGTTTAACCACGCTCAAACATTTCTTATACATGTTGAAGGGCTGCATAGGGCGCCAATACACTACATGTATAAGAAATGTTCAAGTGTGGTTAAACTGGGGTTAGCGTCATGTCTGAAAACACCCCTTGTCTTGCTGGTGATCTATGCTCAGAAATGACCCACTGTTTGGGAATCCCACCATTGCACCTTAAGTCATAAGCAATCCGATCCTTGCTGTGGTGGGTGCCCCAGGGTGGAACTTGCTCTCTCCAGATGTCTGTCTCCATTCCTCCCTCCTCACCTTCAAAAAGCACCTGAAGGCCTATTTATTCTCTAGGTCCTTTTACACGATCCACCCCTCATTCCACTTAATGCATTCTGTCCTCTCTCTTCTGCTTTCCCCTTTTAAGTTGTTTTTAAATGGATTCTACGTTGTTTTGATGATGTAAAATCCCATGAGCATGGGGGCGTTACTTAATACAATGAAATTCCCATTCGGATTATTTGTATATGTTGCTTAGAGGGTGGTTGATATGTCAGTCTCAAGTGGGAGAGAGATGACAAAATAGTTAAGATAACATCTTAATTGGACCAACTTCTGTGGGTGGGAATATGCAAGCTTCCCAGCTTCAAAGAATACTTCTTTGAGCAAAACCAGACTTGACTAAATAAGACCCTGAAAAAGAGATTATACACTTGCACGCTCTTATGAACAGGATTTAGTCCAATAAATGGGATTATCTTAATCTCTCTGTCTCTTGTCTCTCTACCAGCAATCAATGAGTGTCAAGTCAATCACAAAGTGTTGGACAGCGAAGCCCGAGGTCTACAGTACGGATAGGATAGCTAAGGCAGAGAGGTTGTACGATTTGGCTTTCCGCATGATCATAGCCCTTGTGAGCACGTGATGTCGCTACACTCAGAAATGGAGCATGTCTATGGCCTTTTCAAATGGGCCGATGTGATTAGGGGGGCTTGGGGGACGGCATGGCAGGTGGGCAGTGTGTGGGTGTGCATTCCCACAGACCCATCTCCATGCACGGAGCATCCGCCACTGGTATCTGTTGCTCCATGCGTAGGCATTGGGTAGAGGTGGGAGGAGTGCGGGAACGCACTCCAACGGCCGCATTCCAACAGACGCCGACCCAGCTGCTGTGGCATTTGCACGAACGTCCCCTCCCCGCTGCCCATGTAGGCGAGGGGGAGCTTCCATGTAGAAAAGGGCCTACGTTGTAAAGAGATGGGGCAGCAGTCGTCAAAAGAGCAAACAGAACGTTAGGAATTATTTATAAAGGGATAGAAAATAAAAGTGAAAAATATCATAATGCCTCTATATAAATCTATGGTGCACAAGACACAGGCGGCACCAGCAGCAAGAAGCAACTGGTCCTGGAAGCCAGGCTGGCTAAGCTCCCCTCTTCCCCCACAAGGCAGTGGACGCAGTCAGTTACTCTGTGCCTGCCGCCCGGCTGCCCCTGCAGTGGAACCGCTCCTGAGGAGTGGTGGTAGACACTTGGCTGGGGAAGGGGGCGGGGAAGCATTGGAAGGCCATACTTGTCTATGGTCACTCGGCTGAGCACCACATAAGGCAGCCAAGGGGTGGCAAGCCAGGGGGCAGAGGGGGAGAAGCATGGGGGGGGGGCATGCTTCTCCATGGCTGCTCGGAGGGGTGGAGAATGGGAATCCTTCCTATCCAGAGGGAGCAAATGTTATGTAAATTTACACATTTGCATAATTAGGTGGGGCCTAATGATGCAAATTAGGCCCCGCACCAAGACTTTGCACATGGCCTCACAAACCCTGCTGGAAGGGCATTACAAATGGAGAATCTGGCACGAGCGCAGGGAGCTGGCCTTGCAATCCCTTCCTTGTGAATTTCTCACAAGGCAGGCTTGATCGTTCCGAAGGAAACACTCAGAAATTCTGAGCAGCAGCCTCCCCAACATGAAAGAGTGTGCAACTTCATTACATCACGTTAGGATCAGTTCTGTCACTCTTGGGTACTGCATGAATATTTCATTTGTAGATATTGGAGACAATTCAGGGAACAGATACGACGTCTTTTTCCCCCAAAGCTGAACATGCTGCAAGACATTCAGTTCACTCAAAATCTTAAGCATGTTCCTGTTTGTAAAAGATGGATGGAAGACCATGCATGACTCTTCTTAAGGTTACCAGCACGATAACACATGATGTGTAAGGCATTAATTTAGTTTGGATGTATAACCATTTAGCTTGGATATATAATCAGAGAGGACAGATTTTACAGGATATAGTCATTCCACATCAGCCTGAGAAGCAGGACTGCATTCATATTTGACCTTCAAATGTGAGAGATGTCGGGAAGTTCAGATCTATGATATTAGGCCTAATGTGAACGTCTTTTCCCAATATTCTTTAATAGAATTTATTTACACAGGCCTTGAAAAGGTTATATGGGGTCAAAAGACAGTATTGTAATGTTTATGCAGTTTCAGATTCCAATAATCTTTGCAGGCGGTGCAAGTCTTGCCTATGGAGATAAAGACCACAAGAGCATAGAGATGCTCAAATGGACAATTACATATGAAAAGTTACAGATCAAAATAATTAGGGCTGAAACGCAATTTCAATTTTTTTCTCAATTCTTACCAACAATCAAGACTCTTGACTTGTTTCTAGCGAGAATCGAGACACCCTCCCTCCCAGTTCTTGACACTCGGTCAAGAATTTTTGACGATTTACTGTCTCCTGTTTATTGTGATTACCATTTGCTGTGATTTACTGTGTACCATATACCGATTTACCATGTATTGCTTACCGTATACTGCATTTGGCACGATAATGCTCATGAGCAAAATGGTTGCCCTTTTCCAAAATGGCAGCAACACTACCAGCACCATCTCAGAAGAGGGCGGTGCATGCACAGAACAGCTGTGGTAGCCATTTTGCTTTTGAACATATCCATTACTAGGATGAACACGGTACACAGTAAGCAGTGCATGGTAAATCGGTATGTGGTAAATCGCGGTAAACGATAAATCAAGAAAAAATAGGGATGTGCGAACAGAGTTTGGGGGTTCGGTGTTCGGCCCCAACTCGGGATGTTCTGGCCGTTTGCGAACACCCCAAACCTGAACTGCCCTCCACCCAAACCAGCCGAACAAAGTTCAGGTTTCGAACCCATTCGGGCGGGGGGGTGGGGGGACAGGGGGAAACCCAGTTTTCCCTCCCCTCTCCAGGCTTCACAGGTGGAAGGGGCAGCAGGGCTCACCTCCCTCCCCCCCCCCGCCTAGCCTGTTAAAAAATAAAAAAAAACAAAACAAAAAAAAACTACCCCAGGGATCGACCTACCTGGTGGTGCCTGGGCTCTGGCCCTGGATCTGGCAACAGCAGCAGTGGCGGGCCCAGGGCCAGAGCCCCAGCACCACCAGGTAGGTCGATCCCTGGGGTGGGGTATTTTTTTATTTTATTTTATTTTATTTTTTTAAAGTTTACCAGGCTGAGCAGGGTGGGGAGGGTGGGGAGGTGAGCCCCGGCGCCCCTTCCACCTGCACAGCCTGGAGGGAGGAGGGAAAACCGGGTTCCCCCCACCCCCTCAAATGGGTTCAGTGAAACCGAACAGGTTCAAGCCGAACAGCCCTAACCCGAACAGTTTTGGGGGGGCAGAACCCCGAACGGGCCAAACACCGAACCCCCCGGTGTTCGCACATCCCTAAGAAAAATTCTTAACTGGGATGTCAAACCATTACCGCGATTGTCCCGAGATCTTGGTAACAATTCGAAATTCACGTGAGATTTTTGTGAGAAAAAAATTTCTTCTCCTGTCGGCCCTAAAAATAACCCTCACCATGCCAGATCACACCCGTCATCATCTATTAGATATGGACCGACTGCCCTTTTCTTAGCATGTGATGTTGCTACTTATCCAATGGAGATAAATGCCATTTTAGGTCAATCGGCAACATAGATGTCCAGATAGAGAACTTCAGCTGCCCATCTGGACAATTTTGCATCTCTCTTCCAAATGACTTTCATCTCACACACACACACACACACACACACTGACACATCTTAGAGCAGGCTGCAATTTTTCAAAGGAAACAAATAAATAAATAAATAAATGTATGTTGAGGCAAAATTGTATTTCACCTAATTTAACTGGCTTATTTGTGGTTTGCTCACCCCTGTGACTTGAACGTCCTGCTTACATTCCCCACCCCCTCCTCCAATCAATACCTGGGTGCAAAATTCTCCCAACCCCCCCAGTGCCTAAAATCTTGATTATTTAGCCAACATCAGACACATTTTCTTCCAAGATATCAGTCTCTTCCCCTGCCTTCCACATTTCAATAGTCTCTCCCCTCTGCCTTTCCTAACCTCTCCTAGGGAGCGCTGCTGTTTCACAGAGACTAGCCCCGGAGTGGGAAACTTCAGTCCCAAGGGGCCAAATGTGACCCAAGGCTAGCTTTTATTTGGCCCCTTACCAGTTTGTGGATTTGGCCGCTTGGTCCAGTTCCTCCCTCAAAGCACTGGAAGACTGAGCTCATCGGAATCAGGGTGCAAAGAGGAGGGTGTGGGTGCATCCAAGGGCAGGGGACAGATAAGAATGGTTACATGGCACAAGGAAAAGTCCTGTGTGGCTCAAGGGCTTACATAGCTTCACCAACAGAACTTGGTCCCATAAAAGAGATTGTACGGACAACTTAGGCTCATTTGGAGTAGATCCTAGGGGGGTGCAAAAGGCACCCCATTCCTTTTCCTTTTCCTTTACAAAAAAACCCTTTGTTTGGGGTGGTGGTTCATAAACAACCCAACCGTTTGAGGGGATTTTTTGTTTCTTTTGCTTGTTTTGGAAAAGGGCGCACATGTGCAGAATGGTCCGGTGGCCATTTTTAAATTTTATTTTATTTTATTTTTTTAAATCACTTTCCATTCACAAAATGGCCACTGGGGTCCATTCTGCACATGTGTAACCCTTTTCCAAAATGTAAACAGGTGCACACACCCCTAGTAGACCCGCGGCACAGACTCATGACCTGGACATTCCTCTTCCTGAGCGCACCCCTCTCCAGGACTTCTATGTGGTCCTTCAATCTTGTATTCATCTTCAAAGTGAACCTTGGGAGGGGAAAGGTTCCTCACCTCTCGATTAGACAACCCGCAGCTTCTTCTGGCCTGACTTCCTGTTTACTTGTTTCCCCCAGTCACCTCAAACTCCATGCCTGTCTCCTTATAAGCAAGGGTGTGTAGCTAGGTAACCAGCTGTCGCACCTATAAAGCCATCTCCTTTAGCCATTGCCTAAACCTTCTATACCACAGGTCATTCTACCTGGACAGAAATTAACTAGATCCAAAATGGTTCCTCCGTTCTTATCACTCATGAGTAATACTCACAATTTCAGGTGCCGTTTCGGGTACCCAACGGACTCCCCGAGTACCAAGTAGGCACTCGGTTACCCCCAAAACTGGTATTTAGCGTTATCAAATTACTGGAGACAGAAACCCAGGGAAATGGGCTGGAAGCTTTGAAAAAATGGGTTGGAAACTTTAAAAAAAATAAAAATGGACCAGAAGTCCGTCTTCTAAGATGAAAATTGGGAAATTATTGGGTACGCCGGAGTGGGCAGTGTTAGATACGGATTACTACCTGAAATTTCAAGTCGATTTTAATTGTGGAATACCCATTTTTGGGGGGTACCCAATTCAGGTCTATAACTCACCCATCTCGGCTATTCCATGGGCCTTTTACCTGTTACTATTGTCTGTAGAATGCCGTAGCAGCAGACTATGCTCTCCCCAACATGATGAACGCGTATTAAGTGTGCTTGCACTGATGTTCATAACCCAGTTAAAATGAATTATTAAAGCACTGAAATAAAATTAAAGTAAAAGTTATACAGTAATATTTCTTGCCACCCCTACAGGCTTCACTCTGTCTTACATTATGCAAGCCCATAAAATATTAAAAGTGACCATGTCTACACAATTACACATAATTCAGCGGAGAGGGATGTACCGCTAAATGAAATAAATCAGGCCAGCTCTTGTGTTGGTGCCACTTTGATATTATACAGGCACGAGAGTGAGATGCACCACAGTGTCCATTATATAGCAACACCATTCTGTTCCTTTTAGAATTGTGATGAGTAGTACTATCTTCTTGAAATTTGGCGGGGAGGATCACATAGATGGGAGGCTGCATCTGTCTAAATTTTAGCCAAATCAGATGGCAAATGGCTGAGATATTCCTGCTCAATGTTTCATGCTGAGGAGCAGTTTCTCAGGTGCTGGCAACCAAAACAGTTGATAAGGGCAGCGATTTAACAGCTCAGTGAAAGGGTCTACACTGCTTTCAGAAAAATCAAGGCTGTGGAGAAGGGGTGCCTTGGCATTTTTGGGGCACATCCCAGTAGTGAATTAACCTCTTTGTGGCGGCTTTTGGGACCCATTTAAAGCAATGGGTAGAACGTTCACAACCCCTTATGTAATCCATGCACAGTCAGCCTTTCGCCTAGGCGGTGCACTATCTCCCACTCCAGCCAGCTGCCTGGGCAGCATTATTTTATGTATTTGTACAATTTTACCCTGCCCCTCTTGCGACAAGAGACTCGGTGAGGCTCACAAAATTTAGAATAAAAACGTAGTGTAAATATAAAAATATAAAACATATTAAAACTCCATTAAAATTGTAATCATGTGCAAAATAAATGGTACAATACCCCCCCTCCCAAGTTTGCCCTAACATACCCATCCCATTCTCCCCTCCTCCACTGCCAAACTCCTGGCAGAAAAGTCATGTCTTTACAATTTCATTGGAAGATGAGAAGATTCAGGCTGAGGACACCCTCCACCGGAAGCGAGTTCCAAAGTGTGACCGCCTAGCACGTCCTCCTGTCTGTCTGAACCTATTGGTAACATGGGACTTCCAGGAGGGCACCCCCGGACAACTGCATGGGGGGGGAGAAACTTACACCGTCCCCCCACCCACGCCCCCGGCTGTCTCTTTCTCTTTGTCCCCTTAGCGGCATAGTGGGCAGTGGGAGGGGGGACGAGGGGGAGGACCCCCTATCCACCCGCCCAGCTACCTGTGTCAGTGTCACTGGCCCACACACCTGCCGGGGGGGGGGAGGAACTGCCACCGCCAGCCCCCCATCCTCCAGTCCAGGATTTTGATGGCCCCCACAAGGATTCACCACTGGACTCATCACTCATAGTGTTCTTGCTACCACCAGGCTGCCTCTGCACATGCTGCCGCTGAACATACTACTGTCTCCCCTGCTACCAAGCACCAGGACGCCTCCTCCACCGTCCTCAGAGGTGAATCCTTGTTTAAAGGGCCCACACGGCAGCACACACATGCACACTGGAGCTGGCACCATGTTCCTTATCTGCCATGCTGGAACTACATCACAGCATGCCAGACAGGAAATATGGCGACGATTCCACCATGTGCATGAGCGCGGCGGCCATGTTTCCTGTTTGGCATGCTGGGATATGTAGTCCAAGAATGACAGATAGGAAACATGGTGCTGGTCCAAGTGCGCATGCATGCACTGCCATGCGGGTCCTTGAAACAGACCAGCAGCAGCAGTGGAGGCGTCCTGGTGCTCCTGGTGGCAGCGGCTTGGTGTTAGCAGCCATAAGTGTGTGTGTGTTTGGGGGCATGGGGGGGAATTAAAATACTTAGAATAAAATGTTATTTTTTCTATTCGCTTAAGAGAAGAAAATAGGATTGGTCGTCAAAATTGCAGGCCCCATTTCTCTACCTGTACAGCATACAATTAGCTCCTACTGAATTGTCACGAGCGGGATTTGTTTGAGCAGAGAACTCAGGTGTGTGGAAAGGTACTAGAAACCTGCCTTGAAATCAGTGGGTGCGCTAAGTACCCTGCTCGGGATCAAGAGAGGCCTCCGCAGAGCCGAAGGGTTAGCCATGGCTCCACCCATACAGATGTCTTAAAACCGACCAATCCAAACAGAGCCCGAGTTGTAGGCACAAGTAGTTGGTGCAAGAAGAGGCACAGAACTTTCTTGGGATGCACAAAACTAGCTAAGAAGAACAGCACTTTGTGGACTCTGAAGAGAGGGAGGAAAAGTGTCAGTTATTCTTTAGCTCAGAGATACAAGAATTTTGTGCACCGTGAGAGACATTCCAATTCTTCTCCAATTTCTCTTCCAAAAGAATCACACAAAGCACTCTGGTCTGGACTCAGCTAACAATCGAGTCTACAGGGATGATAGTATTAATACAGACAACTGGATACAGTATTTCTTCTCATTTCCTGCCTTAAGTCGTTGTACAGTGTAGCCACTGGATAATGTACAGGACTTGGACCTGGAAGACTAGGGTTCAAATCCTGTCATAGCCATGATAAACTCACTGAACAGTCATGTCACCCTTAGGCCGTTTTTAGACGTGCACTTGGAATCAGGCGCAGGAGCAGCGAAACAGTCGCGGCGCTGTTTTAGACAAACCTGAAGCGGAAGTTGCACGCGTGATCGGCGGCCGCACATTCTTTGCCGACTGCGATTGAACCAGCCTGATTTCTCTGGGGGGACATACGCGGGCAGAAAAGAATGCGTGGCCACCAATCACGCGCACAACTTCCGCTTTCGGTTCGTCTAAAACAGCGCCGTGGATGTTTCGCCGCTCCCGCGCCTGATCCAAGTGCACCTCTAAAAACGCCCTTAGTCTCCATTCCCCATCTGTGAAATGGGAACAACAGTTATGAACCTCATAAGGTTGGTGCAAGAGTGGTCCAAGCAAGGATTGAAAAGCATATTACACTGAAAATGTTATATAAGGGGAGGGGGAAATGCTATATAAGGGAAAGGGGATTTTGTACTAACAATACTTGTTTGAATACACACAGGAGCCTTAACCCAATGTATTCCTCTCTCTGTTTCCCTCTCCCTTGACTCTCCTCCTTTTCTCTCTCCTAGATTGTAATCCCCTTGGGGCCCCTATCTCTGATTCATGATTTACAGCACCCAGTACACTGCTGTCTCTATACAAATAATGATAATCTATCTTGAGAGGTAATAAAATAATAATAATAATAATAATAATAATAATAATGTTCAGAGAGAGTAATATATGTGCACAGCATGGAATCAAGGTTCATGAAGGCTGCAATGAAGTGGATAAGAACATAATTAGTGCCATACTGAATCAGATGAATGGTCCATCAAGCCCAGCATCCTGTCTCCGACAGTGGCCAATCTCGATCGCATGGGACAAGAACCAATAATCACAATGGGCAATCCATTCCCTACTGTTCACTCCCAGCTCCCGATGGTAAGAAGTTCATCCCGTAAGCCACTTGCTTACTAGTCTAGCCATTAGTGGACCTACTCTCTAAGAACTTATCCAGTCCTTTTTAAAACCCAGCTATGCTACTGGCCTTGACAACATCCTCTGGCAACAAATTCCATAAGCTAATTATGTGTTGAGTGAAAAAGTACTTCCTTTTATTTGTTTTAAATCTAGTTTCATGGAGTGTCCCCTAGTTCTAGTACTCTTTGAGAGGGTACATAACCATTCCCGATCTACTCGTTCCATACCACTCAAGATCTTATAAACCTCTTTCATGTCCCCTCTCAGTCTTCTCTTCTCTAAGCTGAAGAGACCCAGCTTGTCAAGCCTCTCTTTGTACAGAAGCCATTCCATACCCTTTATCATTCTCATTGCCCTTCTCTGTACCTTTTCTAGTTCAGCAATGTCTTTTTTGAGGTAGGGCAATCAGAACTGCACACAATATTCCAGGTACGGTCGCACCACTGATTTGTAGAGAGGCGTTATGACATGCTCAGTTCTATTCTCTGTCCCTTGGCGAATAACTCCTAACGTTCTGTTTGCTTTTTTGACTGCTGCTGCACACTGGGCTGAGGATTTCAGTGTATTGTCTACAATCACCCCCAGTTCCTTTTTCTGAGTGGTAACTCCTAGCTTAGTACCCAGCATTGTGTACGCATAGTTTGGATTATTTTTCCCTATCTGCATCACTCTGCACTTGTCCACATTAAATCTCAGCTGCCATTTAGATGCCCAGGCACTCAGTCTTGTATAATGGAAGAACGTAACATCTTACTCCCACATACACCCCTGTAATGGACTTTTTAGTACAACATCTGTAACAGCCACGGAAGAAAATCAGAAAAAATTCTACCAATTGCTTTCTAAAATTATGACACCACTCGGGCAGGGTGTCTGAGTTTTTTTTAGTCCTGATTGGTATCTGGGAATCTATTGTGCCTGGGCCTGACTCAGTGCCCTCAGCGCCTATCAGGATTGAATCCTTAAGGCTGCATTTTGTTCATCTCCAAATGAGAAACTCCAGCAACTAGCTGCCTGGTGTTCGATAAGCAGAGTATTATGCAAATTGAAAAGTAATACCTTGTATTTCAATTCCTGATTAGAGCACGCATAAGTGCACACAGGACACAGTTCTCCAATTAAGTCATTTGGATATTTTGCTTAAATAGCTTTCGAAATGGCAGTACTCAATGCTTAGAAGAAATTTCCCTAGTTATCTTTTTTCGTTTCTGATCTTTTCTTCAGCTCAGATGGCAAAGGGAACTTTTGACTGGCTGGAAAGGCAGTTACTAAATACATTTTTTTAATGTCCTAGTTATTCTAATCAGATTATCCTGAGCATCTAGCCGAGTCTCAGATTTTATTAGAGTATAAAACAGATCTTCCATTTGCCATCACCCTTTATTATGCACGGTGGAGAGGACAATCTTGGTTTGGTTAGCATCGCACATTTATTTATTCCCATTAGCTCTTATCTCAAAGCTCTCAGCGTATTACATTTATTAAGCGCCCAAAACTCTGTCCCAAAGAGACCACTTTAACAAATAAATAAATAAAAACACAAAACCTTTTCTGACTACTGCCAGCCTGGACTCTGTTTCAATTTGCTGCTCATCCCATCAATGCCAAAGAAAAACCTAAGAGAACAAGTAAGCCTCATTGTAACAGAAACTTGCTTCTCCAGGAGTTATTGCAGGATTAGGGACAGGGTAAGTTGTAGAAGAGCATGGCTCTGAGAGATTCTGGTCTTAATTGGTAACACTAGTAGCTAATGGATAGCCTCATTGCCCTCTAGGGAGCACAGGGGGGAAGCTTTAAGTGGGTGGAGTGATCGGCTTTAAAAGTGCCACGGTTGAAGCTCATGGGTGACTGCCACAAAGGAGGCATAACATGATAAAAGGAGTTTGCCTTGGGGATGGGGTGAAGTTTTGTAGGGATGTGTGAACAGAATGCGGCTCAGGTGTTTGGCCATTCAGTCGTTCGGTTCGAAAACTGAGTTCGGGTTCGGTTGTTCGGTTTGACGGAGTTCGGTTCGGCCAAAGATGTCTGAACATTTGAAATAATGCTATCGGTATATCGGTATATAGTGCTATCGGTATATCGGTATCGGTATATCGGTATCATTTGGCCCCGAGACCACCCCTGGTATCCACCCCTGGTGCCAGGAAATCTGCTCCTCAGCTGCCTCCCCCTTCCAGTCATGTTTTTTCCACCTGAATGGGTTTTCCAGTCATGTTTTTCCCACCCCCGAACTCATCCGAATTCACCCGAACATGACCCAACTGTTTGGTCATTTCCAAGTTCGGTTCGGATGTTCAATTCGGTCATCCGAACAGACCGAGTTCGGTCTGAACTCCGAACATCCGAACCACATTCGCACATCTCTAAAGTTTTGCATTACCAGAGAGCTCGTTAACAAGGAAACTGTAAGCCAGGAAAATGGAAAGCCAGGGGAAGGACTCACCTTGTAGAAAAGACTAGAGGAAGGGACTATAACATGAGCTGAAATGGGTACTTGATTTGCTACCCCTGGGTAATACTGGCATTTTTGGGTACTATTTCGGGTATCCAAATGGGTACCCAAATATTTTGCGAGTACTCAAAAAACAAATGTTCAGTTTCTGTTTTTTTGAGTACCCCAAATTATCAGAAAACTGGAAATAATACTCAAAACCCATCCCTAAAATCTGGGAACAGAAGTAAAAAAATATTGGGACAAAAATGCTATTTTGGACTACCGGTTTGTCAGTACTGAGACATTTTGGTGTTTCAACCACCTGACTGAACACTGCTTTGGGTACCGAAATTACCCAAAATTTTGAGTTCAACTCTAGTACTGAAAATTCAATGGGTATAACTATTTTTTTTTGGGGGGGTGCTCTTTTAAGTCCTAACTGTAACATACATGATGATGGTGGCCACACTAGGGCCGATCCCATGCCCCGCATGTGCCGTGTGCATCCCACGCATGTACACATGCATGCAAACCGCATATATCTCCATAGAGATTGTATTGTGCCGCGCGGGATCCACACAGGTCCTACTTGGGATTGTGACCACTGTCAATAAAAACACACCGAGAAGAAAAACTCATGAGCAGTGTTGCTTCTGGACTGGATCCTTAAAGAACATATGACCAAAGCAAGCCACCCTGTAACACTCATATTATGTCCTTGTAATCTCACACCCCTGAGTGGGTGGGTTGTTGGCAGGGGGAGGCGCTGAAACTGGGGACCTCTTGCTCCATCCCCATGAGCCTCTATTTTCGGAGTTAAATGACTTGGATCTACTAGCTATGCTGAGCAGCAGGCTTATGAATTTGTGGGCAGTCTGACACCACCACACTACTAGAAGGGGCCAATGTACCATGGCCTCTGTGCCACAAAACTGCACAATAGGGCCTAAACTTCCATTTTTGAACGTATTCAGTTTTCAACAGAATCTGGTTGTTTTGATTGATCCAGTGAAACACGAGCTGGAATGGCTTCCAATTCCTGTTTTGTTCGATCGAACCAGAACGTTTTGGTGAGCTTACATCCATGCACAAAAGAGCAGCGGCCATATTGCGCATGTGCAAAATGGCAGCTCCCAACACAGTGGCACCATTTTGCACATGTGAGTTTGACCACAACCATTCTGCATTTGCTCAACAGGCAGAGACATCTTCCAATGGGGATTTTGATTGAAATATCCATAGTGAAATTCTGATTACCATTCAAAAAATGTGGGGAAATTCTACGAAAATGGAAGGGTTGTTTCGATCCAGCCCAACTAGACAGTGGCAGACGGAGGCAGGAAGTGATTTTCAGAACCGAGGACTCCTTGAAGTGATTTCTCAACTGGCCTCAGAATGATAGCTAGGTCGATTGACTTAGACATTGACAACTGCCACAGCATTACAAGGAAAGAGAGGGATGGTCTCATGGGCAGCCATGCCACAAATGATTTCGGCTTTTTCTATGCGACTCCCTCAACACCTTTAAAATAAACTGCAACACATCTGGTAACCTTTGCAGATGACAGGTGTGCCGCTTAGCAAGCAAGCTGCAACCGTTGGGACTAGCTGAAATTTTCATATGGTTTGACAGCACAACACATACACCTCATTCAGATGGGGTTTAGGTTTAAAAAGAACACTTACAAGTGTGGGCGGCTTGATGCAAAGGTGAGGAATGCATGTGCAGATGGTGTGTGAAAAGGCGCCGTGCGCATGATTGAGCTTTCCGGCACTGACAGGTGCAGTCTACCGACCTGAAAAAAACAGGTCGGTAGAGCGTGCCTGACAGTGCGCGGGTAAGGTCAAGCATGCACGCGGCGCCTTTTCAGAGGTTATCTGAATGTGCAGTCTTCATCATTGCATCAAGATTCCCGCACTTGTAAATGCTGTTTTAAACCATGTCTGAATAAGCCCTTAGAGTACATTTCGCTCATCTCGTCACCGAGTTACAAAGCTCTAAGTCAGGGGCAGGGGACGGGGGACAACACCACAACTTTTCTGCATAGATCAAATGGGAAAGAAGCTGTATCAATGCCAGTACCTAAGCATCTAAAAACAATTGAGCGCCGAACAGGACTAGTTCTGGAATAGGTAGATTATTTACTACCTTTGCTAATACCCGCATTTTCAAGTACTGTATCTGGTACTTGACAGGCTACTCAATTACTGATCCGGTACCCAGATACTTTTAAAATTTGGTAATTTCTGATATCAATATTTCAAGTTTCTGATTACTAATTGGCATATTGGGACAGAAATGTGAAGAATTGGTATGGAAAAAAAATATCAGGACTGGAAGTCAAGAAATAGGGGCAAGTCAACATTCAGGGACAAAAACCCACAAAACCGTATTGGAAGTTGAAAAATTGCTACTGGAAGTTGACATTCCAGGGTTGGAAGTCAACATTCTGGGACATTGGTTACCTGAACTGGGTCAAAATCAGGTACTGTTCTGTACCTGTCAGAACAATTGGGTACCAGAAATTCATTGGACATACCCTATTTTGTGGGTACCCATTTCAGCTCTAATTGGGATCCTATCATTTCATTTTTTTCTCTTTTTTTAAGGAAAAGAAAAGGGGGCGGGGGGGGAGTACCCAACCCTCCAAAGTAAGGAGATGTGGAGTAGTTCCCCACATTTTTTTTTTCTGTGAGCCTACATCACCATCTTGGCTGTTGTTATTTCAATGTGCTGCAGTAGTACCTCACAGATCCAACCACAGCTGGAGAGGATCGTACCAGGTACTAAACAATCTTACAGTATGATGTAGTGCTTCTTGCCCCAGAATGTAGACAGTCTCAGCACTGGTCCGTAGATCACTATAAGTCAGGTTGGTCAGGGGATGGAACCTCTGACCACTGGGAGCTTGGTGGGAATGAAGCAGAGATTGAAGCTGCGGAAAAAGGTGGCCACTCTTGGAGACGAATGGACTTCTTGTTCTCTGCACTCAAATCAAATAGTTTTTATCGTTTAAGCCAATGGCCATAACAAAAATACAAAAAACACAAGCAATATAAGTAAAAAGTATAAAATAGCTATAACAGTATCCATATCAAAGGCAAAACCTCTCCTAAATACCTTAAATTAAAAAATATAATATATAAATTGGTCCAAAAATGATTACATAAGACCACCTAAATCCAAATCTTGAGATTTGCACTCAACACCTGTAGAGCGATTAATTGAATTTAATATCATGCTGCTGGTTTTTAAGGCCTTGAACAGTATGGGCTCTGGCTATAATTGAGATCTCATCCTATGGGCAACTGTTTCCTCCCCCCTTACCATCCCCTTTAAAACTTTTTAAAGTTGATTTTATATGGGTTTAAGGTTGTTTTGTGGTGTTTTATTGTATTTTTAAACTAATATTGTGAAGCATCCTGAGCACCATTCAGCAAGGGGGTATTATACAAGTAAATCGTATTATTATTAAGCTCTTCTAACTCTCAGCTAGCTCTCCCGAACATGCTCCCTACATCCCCTACTAAGTTATTCTGTCCCCTTAGCCAGAGCTAAAAATCGACTGTGAAGACATCATAATTCATACCTACTTGTTAATCACTTGAATTTCTCCACAGATAAAGCTACACAAGTGGATGGCAAAACAGAACCCTTCCACGCCAGGTCTCAGTTGATGGCTAAGGATGTTTGTATTTCCTTTTAGAGGCATTTCACTTTGTAGTTACTAGGTCTAATTTCTTTGTTCTGGTTTGGGTGTCAGAAGAGGTATACTATTTTCATCCTTGGATGCGGGTCCAATTACATTTAGTCCAAAACTGACAAAATGCACTTTTCCTAACGTACTGGGGTCTTCTGAACTAAGAGCCCAAGAACTGAGAGAGGCACATGAACTGAAAAAAGAGGTTCAAAGAGAATAAGCAACACAAAAAAATAAAATAAAAAAAATGTTGAATTCCCAGGGACAAAAACAATTTAAAGAGATAATTCAAAGTGTGACTTTCCATTATTCAATCTTCAGTTTCCTGAGGAGAAATACTATTCTCCCCTCCTTGAAATTGAGCCCAGAGTCCCCATCTTGCATAAATAAGACATTTGGCATTTCAAAGGTTCCATATTCAATATCTAAATCAACAAAAGAAAGGTAGATTCTAACAAAAGTGCATGCCTTTCCCCCCACATCAGAAGTCCAAAGATTTATGAGTGGTATGAGATGGGTTCCCAATAAGATGTTTTCCTAATTTGTCTAAGTTTCCTAAGTTGTCGGACCCTGTGAGGTCCGAAAACTTGCATACCTTCCCCAACTGGAGCTGGTCCAATTAAAAAAATCACTGGATGACTTTGTCTCTATTGCCTATATTTGGGACCAACACAGCAGCCTTACTTTCTCTACAATGAGTTGTCTGCCGAAGAGAAGAAGGTCTTTTCTTCCCTGGTGTATTTTTCTCCTTCTTCTGAAGCACCGGAGATCACGGTTGGAGATCGGATATTGGATAGGGAGATCTAAGTGCTGACTGGTTGTGGACAGAACTTCATCTCAGATGTTTGGCCCATATGCTTTGCTAGTCCACTCAGGGTTTAACTGCTCATTATATTAGAGATCAGGAAGGACCACGGTCAAATTGGCTGGTGACCTGGCAATGGGGGTGGGGCAGTAGGAGAGGTGTCTCTCACTACAGGAGGGCTGAGGAACTATTTCCTTTCTCCTGAATACCTTGTAAATTAGCTCTGTGGAATGAATACAATAGGGCTGGGGAAACTTTTCCCTTCCGGGAGCCACTTTAAAAATGAGTACAAGCTCCAAGAGCCGCACAGAAGTCTGGAGGCATTTAAGGGGTGCGCTCAAGCAAAGGAGGGTCCAGAGCATGGATCTGTGCCATGGATCTGGCCCTATCTGAGTCTGCATGCTTCCTTACCCAGAGCTAGGTTTTTCAGTACTGAGTGCAAGGAGCTAGATCCAGGAACAGGTGTTTTCCCATCGCTGGCATGGAAGATGGAATAGGAGTGCTTATGTGGAGTGCTCAGAATGGAAAAAAGAAGAGGAGGATCCAGATCAGGGATCAAGAACCTGAAGCCATCCCCTGTCCTTGTGCCCATGCCTTCATCTCTGCTCTCTTCTCCTGAGCTTACTGTTTCAGTGCTTAAGGCTAGAAACTGGATCCATGGGCCAAATCCAGGATTTGGAAAGAGGTTAAATAAAAAACACCTTCAGGCAGTCCACTTCCCACCCTGGGGCTTCCAGCAGGCGGCGTGGCTCATTTTGCCGGAGTCATATGGACATATGGCACTAAACTAACTGCGTGCCTTTAAAGGGGACCTCCTGTTGGAATTAAGGATACAGAAATCTGGATGCTGATGAAGAAAATGGAGAGCTGCTTAATGAGTATAACATTTGCTGACCCCCAAAGCCCTGCAGAACGAATGTCATTTTGGTGGGGAAACTTGTTCCTCTCCAAATGTAATGCATTCTCAAATGGAGAAGAAGAATTCTTTCTGCATAATGTTTTCATAGGAAAAATAATCAATAGAAATGTACTGGGGTCAGTTAGACCCCCTTCATGTTTTAAAAAGGGGGGGCTCTAGGACTGAGCCCCTTGATCCTTCCTTTGCTCTGCCTGTGGAACATCAGCATTTGGCTTTCTGAAGGCTGTATTATCTCTGGGAAATTTCAGACATTACGAGATCATGGTCAACCACAATGAATCCCCTGCGGTGGCTGTGATTCCCGTAACATCTGATGTGCGTCCCGCCAGATGTTCACCCCAGTGAACCTCCGTCAGGAAACACTTTGACCATGATTCTGGACCTCCGGCCGCCCGGAGGTCCAGAATCGTGGTTAGATTGGCCACGATCCAGATTGGGGTAAAAGTAACGTCTGTTAGCTTGCCCAATCCTGGATCGTGGCTCAGACCGCAGGACAGAATCGGGTGGGGCGCCCGCCCATTTCCCAGAGGGCGGACAGCCAGGGGAGCATGGGGGGGGTGGGACTGTGTGGCCGATCGTTGCGCTGCGCAGTCCCACCCCCTCCCCGATCCCCAGAGAGAATCAGTCCGGCACGTCTAAAGGACGGACGGCCTGATTCCTCACCGGTATCCACAATGGATCCCAGTGCGTGATTGAACGTGGCGGGCTGCTTGGCCCGTAACGTCTGAAATCACCCTCTACTTAGAGTCATAGTGTCACAAGGCTGAAAAGGACCTCAAGGGTCAGTGAGTCCACTGCAGGACCCGCCACACTCCAACCATTCTCACAGAGAAATCCCACCCATAGCTACAAGTAGAGACTGGGACCCACCAGAGCACGCCAATGCCTGAAATATCAGGAAATAACTTTAGACAAGTACCCTTCGCCGCCAAAATGGCGGCGACAGGCGTTTTGTCGCGCCCCTCCTCGTGTGTTCCCAGGAGAGGTGCAGAAGAGAGGGAACGAGCGGCCGCTGCAGGCCGTCCTCTTACAGGGCGGCGCTGCTGATTGGTTGCAGCACTGCAACAGCCCCGGGGAACGAGGCGGGCGCATGTGCGCTTCGTAGGGGCCTGGAATCCCCGCCCCTGTTAGAAGGGCCGGATTCCTGCATTGGGCCACGAGGAAGCCATTCGCCTCGTGGCAAGGAGGCGATTGGCAGCAATAATTATAGCGCTGGTTAGCCATCTTGCCACGAGCGAAGCAGTGTCCATCTCCCCAGACTGAGCCACCATGGGGCGGGCAAAGAAGAAGGGAGATGGGCAGAAGAGAAAAGGAAAAGCAGCTGCGAGGGACAGGTCTGAGCAGAGACCGGAAGAACTGCTCCCCCCTGCAAACGAACCCTCTGAGCCCGAAAACCTCCCCACCCGGGAGGCTTTGATGGAGCGCCTCCTGGCCTGCGAAGCCCTCCTGCGGGCGCGTGGTGAGCAGCCGTGCGGCGGGGGAGGGGGTAATGAAAATGCAGGGCCATCGGGCCCAGGGTCCAG
>QEPC01011901.1:22275562-22351565 GCA_003113815.1 Sphenodon punctatus | reverse complement strand
GGGGGGGGGGGGGCGCCGACAAAGAGATGTCCCAAACAGGTGAGCCATACCTCCTGCGGGGGAAGGCCAAAAATAACCCCTCAGAGTTGACTGCCAATCTGCCCAGAGGAAAAATTCATTCCTGACCCCAAATATAGCAATCCATTAGACCCGGAGCATGCACGCAGACCCCAACAGCAAGGCACCCGATATACAATATAGTACCGTTTATTTAGGGTTTTTAGAGGATAGAGTGGTAGGATCGAACTTGGTGTCCTATTCATGGCGGTTGTATACAGGGAGTGAATCTCCATTGTGCGTTGGGGCATGTCAAGCACGGGGGTCAAATGCAGCCCACACCCAGATTTTTCTTGGCTCCTTCTCAGTTCCTGGATCTGGCCCCAGGGTCTAGCTCCTATCCCCAAGGACTGAAAGACCAAGCTCAAAATAAGGGAGCAAGAATGAGGGCCTGCACACAAGGAGAGGGGACAGATCCATAGCATAGAGCCATGATCTGGAGCCTCCTTTCGCTGAGCACCCCCCTTTAAGCACAACACCCCACCCTCAACTTCGATGTGGCCCTCAGAGTTTGGACTAATTTTTAAAGTGACCCCTGGGAGGGGAAAAGATTTCCCCTCTTTAGATTATTTGATGTCCCTTTCAGATGTCGGGCTCTATCAAATCTAAGTCCATGCAGTATCACCGGACTGGCTTGAGAAAGGGTTTGCAGTGAGGAAGGTGGTCCAGCAGTGAGAACACTTTTTAGAATGGTTTTCCTCCCCCACACCTTTACATTTGAAATCTGGTGCCAAGTGGATTAGAGATAAGTTAATTTTTTCTCCCTCCCTCCCTCTCTTTCAGTTTCCAAATGGTATCATTTAAAATCCCGGCCTCCTCGACTTGGTTAGGCTCTAAAGGATGATTTTAGATTCATTGCCAGCAAGCTACGGTAGTTTTGACATCCCATGAGCTGAGCTCTATAGTATGTGACAGGGCTTGAAGAAATTTTTTTCTCTATAAATAGCTTTCCCGTTTTAATACAGTGAAGGGACATATTCTCTGCAGACAATTATTCTCCAAATAGTCGCCACATGCGGTCAGCTTCAGCAAAGCATATATAATGGAAGCTTCAGCGCCGAGAACCAAATGGTTCTCTGACACCTGGATCTTTAGAAATCTCATTTCAACCTTTCTGGTGTGCTGTCATGTTTGTTTGTTTTAATGTGAAAATCAGTGAAGGGACTGATCCTGCGAATCAGCTAAGGGACTGAGATTCAGATATTGGTTCAATTTTCTAATTTGAAAAAAATTAAAATCTTTGTGAGACTTTGAAAAAGTAGCCCTCCCCGTGCCTGACTCCGAGGGAATCTCGTCTGAACCCCTTTTCTGGACTTCAAAACAACCCCCATAGCCTCTCAGAACTAATTAATAGGAGCAAACATGCTGCTATGCAGGTAATCCTAACCAAACAGGTACAAGACTCTGCCAAAGCAGCTCACACAAAACCTACCAACTAGAGTGGAAACCAGTACCCACAAAAACAGGTAAACTCATAAAAATTGTGGTACTTGACCTGACTCGGAAACCTCAGGTGCTGATTGGTACTCATTTCGTGCCTGCTACGCTTCCCGATGTACTGAAATATCATTTTTTTGTCTAAACTTTTCAACTTCCAGTGACAATTTCCTGACTTCTGGTACCAATTCCTTTCCTGATTTACTAGTTTACGAGTTAGTAAGTCAGTAACTTGATAACAGTAACACCTGGTACTTTCTGGTAATCATGTGCCTAATCAATATTTGGGTAACCCTTTGGGCACTCAATATGGTACCCAAACTTTTGGGCATTACCCATGGGTGGCAAATGAGATACCTCCTATTTCAGCTCTGCTACCAAAACATCTCTACCATAACCATTATCAACACCCTCATGGGTAAAACCATGCAAAATACAAAGGAACCTGGAAATGCAAATAAAAAAAACATGGTGAACTTTATTTAGTGCTCCTGCGGCTAAGCTGGAAAACACAAGTCGTGGATGAAAATATGAATATTCACTATCCAAAAACATGAATAATATTTGTGAATCAGTTATTCATTTCAGTGCCTGTTAAATCCAAACAGATTTCAAACCAAACAGGTGAAAGTTTCCCATCTCTCCCTTCCCTTATCTTTCTCCAATTGTTATCCCCTTGGGGTAGGAACCTGTCTCTAACTTCTAGTGATCGTACAACACCAGGTCCATTGCTGGAGCTATCATAAAATAAAATAATAAATAATAATAAACAATAACAATAATTTGTAAATTTGATTTGGGTATTTTTAGGGGGGGTTTAATGTCTTCTTATTTCTCTATCTGTTGTGTTTGAGTTCAAAAAGGAATACAATTAAAAATTGACTCTTTAGAACTGAGTCTTCATCTCTCACACAGATGCAAAGAGAAAAAAGGCCTTCCTGCCACATACATAATAAAGGAGATGCTCAAAGACTGAACATTTCTAAAGCTTTTGAAGTTTTTATACTTTTTTTATTGGGGAAGGGGGGGAGACTGGTGCATAGGTTTCTTGCTGACTTCTTTTGTAGAAAACTTTCCACCACCGCATGTGTTTGGAGTAATAATCAGTCGATGTTGGCCCAAAGAAAAGAGAGGAAAGCTCTTTGAGTTAAGCATGCACCCTGACCCATAGGCATTCAGCACATATGACAACCAGTCTTTGCACAGAGGAGAGCCTCTACAACTCACACTCCATTTACAATACAAATCAATCAATCAATCAATCTCCATGCCCATTGACTTAAGCTCCTATCAATACATTTTTTTGCACCACTAAATTAGCATAATTTTTGTCATATCATTCTCCATAAAGGAGACAAAACGTTATTCCAGCCATATAGGGTAATTTGCCTGCCTAGAATACGCAGTGGAGCACACATTTTTTAAAATCAGATACCCAGGGATTGAGATGACAGAAAACCTCATGGTCACCTGCAAAGCCATGGTATAAGTGGGGTGTAAAACCATATTCAATCATTTTCTCAAAATCTAAGACTAGGGTTGTCATACCTCCCCTTTAATCCAGGACACTTGGGAAAAGAAGAGTAGATCCTTCGTAGCTAGGGTGGCAATACCTCCCCTTTAATCCAGGACACTTGGGAAAAGAAGAGTAGATCCCTCGTAGCTAGGGTGGCGATACCTCCCCTTTAATCCAGGACACTTGCGAAAAATACATGGTTCCAATGCAGCCCTGCACCATGTACTTTTCCCAAGTGTCCTCGATTAAAGGGGAGGTATGGCCACCCTAGCTACGAGGGATCTACTCTTCTTTTCCCCCCCACCCCATTCCTACCTGCCCATTTTTGCATTGCAATCTTGGAGGGGAGTAGAGAATAACCCAGATGTGCATGTTCTGGACAGAGGAAGAGTCCAGGGGGTGGGGGTGTCTTTGGGAAATTACAAAAGTTGTTAGTGGGTGTTTTTACACACACATTTCTCCTGCATGTTTGCGGTTACATCCTGAACTTTCTGTGTGTCTAAAACATTCGCCCAGATCTTAAACATCTGACTCTTTGAACTTCTTCCAGAACTTTAGTGTGTAAAAAGTCCTTCTGGTAAACTACTTTGTTCAGTCAGCTGTGGTCACTTGGTTTCCATGGCAGCCCCTCACGTCTACAGCTGCGGCTACTTTAGGCTGCCTCAGAGCAGTGTTTGTGTGAAGAATGCATCTAGGAACTGCCTCAGGGCAGCGTGTGTGTGTGTGTGTGTGAAGAATGCATTCGGAACTTACTTGTCGACTTGTAAACCCAGAAGATTGAAAGACCAGCACTTTAAGGTGTGTGTAAAAATGCCCAGTGATTCATTGGTCCAAAAAGTTACAGAACTATTTTCTATTCAACTCCATCTTTTAAGTCATGGGTGGGAAACCTAGTGAAAATTAGTACAAATTCCGCCCAGAAGTTGGATGAGGAGATGTTTAAGGGCTGTGTTCAGAAAAAGGAGAGTTCAGATCATGGCTCTGTGCCATGGATGGGTGTTTTAAAACCATCAAGGCAATGAGTGGCAGTACCGTGGAGTTCCCAGTCAGGTGGAGTTTGTGGGGAGGGATTCAAACAGGTGGCTCCTAGTGTAGCTAGCTACCTTGGCCATGGACGCAAACCGACATGCACTCCCTCTGCCACGGACTATGGAAGAGGGGGACGTTTTCTACAAAAGAAGTCGGCAAGAAACCTACGCACCAGCCCCGGGCTGGTCTGGTCTTTGCAACTGACACATCCCCAGCATGAGCACTGGGAAACCTGAGCTCCCCAGCACTGTCAGCCAGTTCCTGTGACTTGCAAAGGCCGTGTCCCCCGCCCACAGTGCCTATGACTGACAGACTGGTCTGCTGGTGTGGCTGGCCATCCCAGTTCATACAGGCAGGGGCTCCATGGCCACCCATTGCCAAAAGATCTATTTGGCTTATGCAGCATGGAGCACTCCAGATTTCTTGGCAGTGCACCGTTCGTAGCCATGCATAGGAGCTGTGTGGCTCATGGGAGCGAGCATCCCCCCATTCCAACGTCAGACGGGCATTGAATGCATTGCCCCTGGGTGGCCATGGGGAGTAGCACCTTGTTTAAAAACACCTGATCTGTCCCCTCTTCTTGTGGGCAGGCCTTCATCTCTGCTCTCTTACCCTGAGTTCAGTCTTCCAGTGCTTAGGGGTAGAAACTAGATGCAGGAACTGGTCAGGGACCCCACAAAACCTTGCCATGGGCCACAGTTGGCCCCCGGGCCTGAGTTCCCTACCCCTGTTTTAAGTTTGGGGGAAATTAATTGCTTTGCATGTTAGTGGCACCAACCAAGGAACCCCAGTATGTCTGAACAGATTTCCAGGCAATTCAGTTTTCAGTTTCAGATGTCCCTTATTTTGTGTTAAATGTGTACTTTGCAAAGTCCCCTTCGCCGCCGCAATGGCGGCGACGGGGTAATTGTCCGGCCCCCATCCATGGGATGCGGGGAACACCGGAAGTGAGCAGAGCGGCGGAGCACATTCTGGTGCTTCCGGCCACGAGGATATCTGCCTGGCAACAGCGGGCGCGCGTGCGCAGAGCCGCCGCATTCCGGGCCGTTTTTCCACCCGGCTCCGCCCTCTTTAGGCAGGGCGGAGTTGCTTTGGCCGCATGTGAGCGGCAGTGCAAGCTGGATCGGGAAGCAGCCCACCCACCACACCTCTAGCACTGTGGTATTTACTGGTTGCCCTTACGGAACCGAAGGGGAATTTTAGCGACTAGCCTAAATTCAAGGGTCGCTTGTTTCGCCCCTTCAACAGTGCAGAATAGGTTAAATAGGTTTGATTGGATTTTCTAATTGGCTACAATTCCTAATGCTAATAAGTTTTAATTTGTAAAGTGATTTGGCTAAGTGAATTTGAAGAACGTTTGTTCAGTGAGATGTACGAATTCGAACAATCTGATGGACAGGCTGAATTTGATTAAACGAATAATTGTCACACTCAGCGGGGGTCCAGTATGCTATAGTAGGTCAATTAGGTTAGGAATGGAAAGGAGTCATCTCCTTAAGAGATGGGGAGGTGACACCCAGTGCCAGGCGCAGGCAGTACGCACTGGGGTTATTTCCCTGGGAGGGGTACTGCAGTTCGGTCAGTAAGTACATGCACGGTCTGCTGACTTAGCGGGTACTCACCTCCTTACTCAAGCCCACAGTTGTGACGCTCCCTCTTTCAGCCAGAGCTAGGGTGCTGTCGAAGGGGAGCCTGGTTTGTGATGGAGCTGGCACGGGAAGGCACATCCCGACCAGAACCAAGTTAATAAGAGTTAATTAGCTAAGCATACTGGACCCATATTGCGTGGGCAATAACCCACCGTCTTTGAGAACTGTTGAATAAAGAGTGTGGCCTGATTTGATCCAATACTTTGTCTCTGTGTCTCATTGGGGGGGGTGCGGCGACAAATATTAAGTTAACTGCTTTACATGCAAAATGAGTGTTAATGAGACCAGCCATGTGTTCCAGCTGGCCAGGAGAGAGAAGGAAGATTTAGAGGGCAAAATACCATTCCTACTAGACTCGACCTGTCTCCTGATGAGAAGACATCTTGAGGATGCTTGCTAGAGCGGCTGATTCCAAAAAGGCCTTGGAATTTCCTCTTATTTTAAGTACAAATGAATCATGTGAAAATCACCAAGTGGGCGCTAAGAAAATCTTCACCATGGAGCGCTCTGCAGGGTGTGTTGCACTCTGGGGCACAGACCGCCTCCGCACACCTACAGCACTGGCGTCTCTGTGCCTTGAACGGGCAATTTTAATGATCACACATTCAGAGGAAGTACAGTAACTGGAACATGCAATTGCAGGCACTCGATACCCTTCTTTCCGTTCCGCTGTTTCATTAACTAAGCTAAATACGGACATGATTCATAAAATGTGGGCTCCATCTTATTGGCATTGGTATTCCACTGGAGTGGCATCGTGCCACTGTGAACGCTATAATTAAAGGTTTGTGAAGCCATCTCCCTTATGAGAAAAATGGTTTCCTTTCATGTCATTAATAACTTTCCAAAAAATCCCCACTTCCTGGCTTGAAATATTTTGGAATGTTTTAAGAAAAAGCACTTAGGTATTGTTGGGTTTTTGCACAGGCGGAAAACACTGTTTCCCAACTGCTGAACTCTGAAAGCGCAATGAAACAGATGGGACTCAAAATATTGTCAGGAAACTCAAAATTCGTTCTCTACTCTCTTGTGGTTTCAGAATGAGTCTTATTTTGTATGACTATCTACACAGTTAACCTCCAAGCCAGCAGAACCGTGACTGCTCTGAAAAATTATCTTTAATTTCCCAGTTTACACGCATTCCGATCCTCAGCCATCATATTACAATGACTCAGTCCAATCAACATTTCATTCAAAGGGAATAGATGAGTCAAGTATGGGAATTAGCAAACAGCAGCACACATGGCGTGGACACTCTACCTGGCAAATTCTGCATTTTGGGTGAGACAGAAGTTGCCCCTAAATTGCTTCAACATCAACACCACATCACAAATATTACTATTTTCATACTGACTTCTGAAAGGGTTCAAAGTGTGTTATAAATCATCGATTCAGTCCTGGAAGTCTAATCCTATGCTCATTAAATCTATGGATCAATCCTTCAGTCTAATAGTATAACAGGTTACAAAAATTGATCAGTTAAGATGATGGAGAAGAAGAGGTCCCTCCAAAGTTGTTAGATAAGTAAAAATGATCAAATCTTTCAAGCAATCTGACCCCACACTAATGAAATTGATATTGAACACTATCCGACTGATCTTCGTTCGATTACCCATTTTTGTCTTCTCATGTTAATTTTTTGCATTTTGGTCAGTCTGTTTGTCCAATTCCAATTTTTACTGTGTCCACTTTCATTGTTATTGGAATGAACAAATAAAAATTGGGAACTACCAAAACTGGAAATGATCAAAACCAGAAACAAATGTATGCCAACAAAATAACCAAAATTGTGACATTTTGGTAACTTATTACAGCCTGTCGTAAATCACAAAACACACTGTAAATATTTATTCTGCTACCAATATCACCTCTAGATGCAATGTCTGGCTGTTGGGAGCAGGAGGTAAAGGACAGGAGGTAGATCACTCCTTCCAAGTCCTGTTTTTGGATTCATTTTCTGAAGCATCTGGCACTGGCCACTGTAGTATTCCTGACTAAACTTTGGGTGATTTCAGACGTTACGGTGGACCCCATTCACATGGAGTGGTTCGGACCATGGCCCGGGGTGAAGGGGCGCGCCGACAGATGTTCCCCCCTTCACCCTGGGCCATGGAGACCGGCGAACCGCGGCCCGTGGTGAATGGGGCCCGCTGTTATGTCTGTCGTGCCACCGCGGATCGCGGAGGGGGTGAGGCCACACGGTGCAGCATGCTGCCTCAGGGCCCCGCCCCCTGCATTCCGCACCAGCCCTCCCCCCTCCAGATGGGCAGTGAGAGTGGCCAATCCGGCCGCACTCGCCACCACGGTCGGGGGGGGAATGGATTCCACCACCAGCAGGGGTACGTGAACAGACGTGACAATTCCGTCACCTCTGCCGTGGTGGCCATTCACCACACTTCTGGGCCCGCTCGCATCCTCAGGTGCAGAAGTGTGGTGAATGCAAATGTGGCCCGTGTTTGACTGTGGTGAACATCTGGTGGGTAGCAAACAGACATTCACCACAGTCAAATGTGGGCCGCGTTTGAGTGTGGCTCAGGCATGGTGAATCTTGGATTCGTCATGTCTGAAATCACCCACAGACACTGGTCTAAGACAGCATGGGAATTTTCTTGTTCTTCAGTGCATGAGATTCCCATTAATTTCAATGCAAGTTCTGCACATGAACAACCTTAGCTCAGTGTGCACATAGATTCAGTACATCCACCTACACAGCAAAATACCATGGAAATGCAGACATATCCAAGGAGAAGATCTTGCTATAGATTCCAATGAACAGAGGAAAACGCTCTGTCTTTAAGGCTCATTAGATCAACAAGATGAAGCATATGGCAGACAGTGGCCCTTTTTACACAAGACCCCCCCATGCATGAACACCCATCGTCCACGCGGGGAAGCACCCTGTGTAAATGTGGAGGTGCGTGGGTGTGTGCTCTTGCGACCGTCACATTCCCCACCCAACTCCCACGCATGGAGCAACAGGCAAAAACATAGGTTGTTCCATGCGTGGGGATGCAGGGGGGATGGGTGTGTGTCCGTGTGCACCCACCTCCCTTGCACCGGCACACCCACGTACTGCCCCCCCCACACCACCACCACAGTCTGCTTAAAAAAGGGCCAGTATTATATGGCCTTGTAAAACCCTTTTTCAGATTGTCTGCTTTTCAAGGTAGAATTAGAGCTGCATTGGATACTAAAATTAGTACCCATAGGTAATGGCCCCTTTTTGGGACACCCAACAGGCTACCTGAGGACCAATCAGGTACCCGATACTTGAAAATGCAAGCATTACCCAAAAAACGGACATGCCTCAACCGGGAGCAATGCAGAGTCCAGTTCCACAGTGCTCCGGCTGGGACTTGTCAGTTTCAAAAGTGGGCTGGGGCTTCCCTTCCACGGCACTCTAATAGGCGCTGTGGCTCGGAAGCCGCTTTTGAAACTGATAAGCACCGTCCAAGAGCGCTGTAAAGCCCTACTCCACAGCTGTCCCAGCCGGATCCTGTCACTTTCAAAGATCATACACTCCCCCATCCCCAGGCCTCTCAGGTGCTGAATTTGAGGGAGGCAGGAAGAAGCGGCCTTTAAAACTCACAGGTCCCAGCTGGGAGCATTCAGAGCTGGGCTTTACAGTGGTCCCGGCTGGGACCTGTCACTGTCAAAGGCCAGTCGGCATGTCTGAGCATTCCGTTCCCTCCAGGCATCGATGGTGCCCTAACTGGACCAGGTCGATTCATCCTCCCCAGATTCGCCGTAGGTGCCAGATCTTTGGGTGCCTGGTTGCTGCTCTAAGTAGAATGTAGTATTCTTACGTGTCTGAAAAGCATCCGACATGGCCATAAGAGGAGCCTTTATTCATAATACCAGTTTGGTCAGTTTGTCATTCAGGTAGCGTCCCTGCTACCTTTGTATTTTTTTCCAGGTCACTTATTAAAAATGCATGTTGCAGGGCCTGCATTGGCACCTCTACCACCAATGCAGGCCCTGTAACATGCATTTTTCACAGGCGGTCTGGAAAAATATACATAGGTGGTAACGTATTTTTCATGAGTGTCCTGGAAATATATACATAGGTGGATATGTCCCATTGTTAGGCTCCCATAATGGCAAGGGATTGGGGTCTTCCTAAGTGTCAGCCTGCCCAAGATTCTCAGCCAGTCTCAGCCTCCCCACAGGAAAGGTTCTGACTAGAACTGAAACAAGTACCCCAACAACAACAACAAAAACAAGGATACTCCTTGAATTTCAGGAACCTAAATGAGACCATAAGTAGTCCTGCCATACTGGGTCAAACTAATGGTCCATCAAGCCCAGCATCCTGTCTCGGACAGTGGCCAGTCTCTGTCTCTTGGGGGAAGTACCCAACAGGTCCCAATGGACAATCCATTCCTTGTTGTTTGAGTCCCCAACAGTAAGAAGTTACACCCCCAAAACCTACTTGGCTAATAGTCATTAATGGACCTATCCTCCAAGAACTTATCTAATCCCTTTTTAAAACTAGCTACACTACTGACCTTGACCACTTCCTCTGGCAGTGAATTCCACAAGTTAACTGTGCGCTGAGTGGAAAAAAAAATACTTTCTCTTATTTGTTTTAAATCTGCTGCCAGTTGAGGAGCCCCAGCCTATCAACCCTCTCTTCATATGGGAGCCGTTCCATACCCTTGATCATTTTTGTTGCCCTACCTACAAAGGTTCTCTGTACCTTTTCTAGTTCTACTATATCTTTTTTGAGATGGGGCGACCAGAACCACACAGAATATAAATCTATGGTACAACTTCACCTAGAGTATAGTGGCATTACAATATTTTTAGTTTTATTCTCTATCCCTTCTGAATAATTCCTAACGTTCTGTTATTTTTGGACCGCCGCCAGACACTGAGCAGAGGATTTCAATGTATTGACCACAATGACTTAAAAATCCTTTTTCTGAGGGGCAACTCCTAATTTAGAACCCACCATTATATACATATAGTTTGGGTTATTTTTCCCCTATGTGAATCACTTTGTACTTGTCAACATGAAATTTCATCTGCCACTTAAATGCCCAGAGGCAAATTGACCCACAAAGTTTGAATACTAATTGGTACCCAATTAGGTATCCAATTCCGGTATCCAAGATCCGAGAATATCAACTTCCGGTACCAATTTTTAAAGTTTTTATCCTGATTTTTTTTTTCCATCCTAATTTATTCATTGGTAATCAGAAAAAACAGTAAATTAGTGATGGAAATTACCAATTTGGGGTATTTTGGGTACCTAATTGGTGTTCAAAAATGTAGGCGTTACCCACAGATATTCAATTACGTACCCATTTCAGGTCTAGTTGTGGTGTTGCCCTGGTTCCCAGGGAGGCTGTCCCAGAGTGGCAGCAAGCTCACAAGGGTATTTTAAGAGTGTGTGGGAGCAGAGCTAACTTTCCACCCCTGACCGCTCTGAAAACTTCCTTCTTGGTGGAGGCCTTTGCAAAAGCAAAAGGCCTGTGAGCGGCTAAAAGTGTTCAAAGCGTGTGGGGGTAGAGTGTTGGCCCTGGTCCATCTCCCACCCATTCTGAAAATTCCCTCCGATCCGGCCATTTGCAGAGTGGCCCCAGATCCTTGTTTCATGATAGCTACGCCCCTGATGTGGGATGTCCAGAAGACACCTGCAACCAAAATGGGTATTTCATAGCCAATTTGGAGGTATTCCATTTCATTTTAAAATTAATTTTCAAGTGTCTAGTTTTTCGGTTTGGCTACTGTCTGATATCACTGGTGTTCTTACATTTCTACCACATGCAGTAATCCTTCAGAAGTCAGCAAGTCTGCAGATGAAATCTATGTGCTCAGTGTCACCCCATTGCAGGTTAAATGCATCTGAACTGGAAGAACAGATCTAATTTGCAACTGCAGACCGACACGTTCAGCTTTTATTTCCTCCAATAAGACGACTGAAAATGGTTTAGGAGAGCATTTCAGTCTGAACCTATTACCAGGGAAGCAACTCAATGTATTGTGACAAATACAGCCACCACAAAGCTAGAGATAAACTGCTATCATAAGATTTGATCCTATTAGAAATGAATATATATCCTAATGCTTTGATAAGAAACCCTCAGAACTTAAGAGAATGTCAGGGTTTGCCAAATATCTCAGACACACATGTAACAATGAAATGCAGCCCTGTGATGCTATTCCTCGACTCTTTTCATGGTTTTCCACCAGAACCGGGCAATCTGAGTAATTCGGTAACTCTTCCACTTAGAAGGCATGCATCCTCCAAGTGCCAAAGCAGGTAGATTTTGTCATCAAATCATCTAGAATGCGTCTTCCTCATCATTAATATAGAGGCTGCTTTACACACATTGAGGTCCTATAAAAAGAGCAAAGGAATGGCAGCAATAAGGCTATGGAAAACTCTAGGGTTACCAGTCTTGATGCTGATGAAAAGAGGAATAAGCAGTATGCTACAGCTGAACCAAGTACCTGATATTCTGGTACTCAATCTCAGCAAGCAACATTGGGTACTAATCAGTACCTGATTAGTGACCAACACGGTACCTGATGTTCCAACTTCTGGTACTGACCTTCTGATTTCTGGTATTAATTCCTGTGCTGATTTACCGTTTTACCGATTTACCAATTACTAGGGTTGGAACTTTCATTTCATATAGAATGAAAAGGCCCCAAAATGGCCATTTCACTGTAAACCAAAATTGCAGTTATTTTTCGGTTCCGGCATTTCTGGTTTTTTTACATCCCCGCCCCCCCCCCCCCCCCACGGTTTGTTCTCATCGACTTCAATGAGAGAAAATTCCATTGAAATCAATGAGAAAAAAATTGGGGGTGGGGGGGGAGGTGGAATGCCAAAAAACTAAATTGAAATGGTTCTGAAAATCAAGGCGAACGGAAATAAACAAAAAAAACCCACAAAAACAAAATTCCTTCCAGAGTCCCATCTCTACCAATGACCAAACTACAAGCCAATCTTCTCATCCGGCGTGGATCTGGGGAGAGAGAGGTTTGCCATATGCCTATAGAAGGGTCCCAGTCAAAACAAGGGATTTGGATTGCCCAATGCACAAAAAAGGGCTGCTTTCATTATTTGAAATATTACAGCTTTGACTCCAAAAGAAGAATTGGACAGATCTATTTATCACTTGGCAGTCTCTCCATTAAACCCTCAGTCTCTATGCAGGGCCACAGAACAAGCTAGCAAGGTTCAGCCAATTTATCTTTTAAAACCATTTATTGGCTCGTTAATGACAAATTCCTTTTAGCACTTCTGCCCTTGATCCTTATTCACAGCGGCTCAGAATGTTCATGAGTTTCCCCACCCCTATGGGCCTTGAACCTAGAAAGAACAAATCTTAGCAAAACACTTAATGTAACCCCATTCTGGGGAGAGGAGGGCCAGCATCCTTTAGCGCTCCTAACAATTAAACAAGATGAAACAATTAAGGATCGTAAAGCACAGCAGCCCTCCACTGCCGCAAATCTTAATGAGCTATTAAGAGGAACTTCGACCCCTCACTTAATAACATTGTTGGCACTTTGCAGTAACCACAAATCTCTTTAATCTGGTCTGTATTTTGCTGTTTGAAGGTGGGGGATGGAAATAGATTCTTCGCATCCGCTTGAATATTATTTATCCCTTGTCTCTCCCTATGTCTCCTTCTCCTTGTCTCCCCCCTCCGTGTCTATTAGATCGTAAGCCGTAGGCAGTGACCGCGTCTATCTTATTGTTCTGTAAAGCGCCAGGTACACAGCTGGCGCTATACAAATGCTAATAAATAATAAATAATAATTAAATAATAATAATAATAATAATAAATAAAGCCAAGACTTTGTTTATTTTGTGGTCTTGATAGGTCTAACAACACTTTTTATAAGCATGAGGTTGTTTGATTGAGTATCCTGGCAATGTCTGTAATCTTCAGGAATCCAGCTCTGTATTTTCATATCCCTGTCATCTAAAGATTCCAGCCAAAAATCCCATTCCACATTTTTACACAGTCATGGTGTCAACAGTAGGGCTGAAACAGGTAGCTCATTCGCTACACGCAGGTAATACCTGCATTTTTTAGTACCACATTGGGCACTCGATGGTCTATCAATTATATCTGAACACCTGCTAAGTTCCAGTACCAATTTTTCAACTTTCCGGTTACCGATCGGTAACGGGGGGGGGGGCGGGAAACAACCAGGACTGGAAGTTGACATTCCAACCAGAAGTCAGCATTCTGGGACACAATATTCCAGGACACTGGGTATTTGAATTGGGTCAAAATTGAGTAACGATCGGCACCCGATATTTTCAAGACAATCCAAGTACCCATTTTTGTGAGTACTCATTTCAGCTCTAGTCAATAGGCATAATTATTCAAATCCCTCCTTAAAACCTCTTGCACGCGGCTGTCTCTAGCTCCTCAACCCCATAGAGTCATCATGGATGCTTCCTATTCCATTGTTCACTCAGGGTCCCCCTCTTCCCTGTAACTAACTTAAACAGGTGGACCAGTGACTTGTCAACTTCATGAATGTACCCATGTCTCTCCCTATATTTCTTTCTCCCTTGTCTCCCCTTCCTTGTCTTTCTTAGATTGTAAGCCCCTTAGGACAAGGACCTGTCTCTAACTATTGATTGTACAGTGCCTGGTACATTGCTCGTGTGAGATGACAGACAGACAAATAAACAACATCTTGCTCTTAAGTTCCTCCTCCCCTGGGAGGGGAGCCCTCAAAGAGGTTCCCGTGTTATGGGTAGAGACCCTACATATACCTCCCAACTGACCCTATTTAGGAGAGACATTCCTTCTTTGCGTGCTGAATCCCACTGTCCCTCTTTCAGGGGGGTGAAGGACCAGTTTTTGATCAGGTACCCGAAATACGAATATAATGCAAAAAGTATCCCCAAAATACCAACAACCAACATACTGAAATACCGATATTGTCCTGGATTCATCCTGGATTTGGGGATTTTTTTCCAGGTAATTATCGTATACTGGCTGCTGGTATTTTCAGTTCTCAAATGGGATTTAGATACCAATTTGCATACTCAAAATGGTACCCGAAAATGTGGGTATTGCCTAGGGATACCAAATCAGGTATCTGTTTCAGCTCTAACCCAAAGACAACAGCATCCGAATGATCTTCAAAAGAAAGGCATGATATAAGTGTCATCCTTATTATTAACTGTTATTATGAAATTAATCTATGCAGGCCTAGACCCTGCTATCTTGGTGCTATCCCAGTGTTTGGAAGCCCTGGCGGAATGGATGTGGCAGAGGAGACTGAGACTCAACCCCGATAAGATGGAGGTGATGTTGGTGGGGAAAAAGAGGGAGGTGTCGACCCCCCTTATTGGGGGGCAGGGGTTCGCCCTCCTGTAGCTCAACAGGTCCGGAGTCTGGGGGTGATACTGGATGTGGATCTTCATCTGGAGCGGCAGGTGGAGGCAGTCGGAAAGGCTACCTTTCGCCAGTTGTATATGGTAAGGAGGCTGCGTCCGTTCGTCTCCGACCCAGACCTGGCCTCCCTCATCCATGCCTTCGTCACCTCGAGGCTGGACTACTGTAATGCGCTCTACGTGGGGCTTCCCTTGTGCCTGGTTTAGAGGCTGCAACTAGTGCAGAATGCGGCGGCCCGCCTCCTTTTGGTGACGGGTCGTCGGGAGCACATAACACCTGTTCTCCGGGCTCTGCACTGGCTGCCGATAGCGTGCTGAGCCAGGTTCAAGGTGTTGGTATTGATCTATAAATCCCTTCATAGCCTCGGCCCCTCATACGTCAGGGACCACCTTGCCCTCCGCGCCCCAGAGCGGCTCCTTCGGTCTGCCGGTGGTGGCCTCTTGGAGGTCCCCCGTGTTAAGCGGGGGGCCACAATGGAGAGGGTATTCTCAGTGGCTGGGCCCATCTTTGGAACTCCCTTCCGGAGGAGGCCCACCTGGCCCCAAGCCTTTTGACATTTCGGCGAAGATGCAAAACCTGGCTGTTCACCCAGGCCTTTGGGGAGGGGGGGGGGTTTAATGGTTTATCTCCCCTACCCTATTTGTTTATTTGGTTTAAAATATCCCAGGCCCTGTTTTAATATTTAATATTTGATATTGTATTTTATGTTTTAAATTGTTTTATATATTGTATGTGTTTTTATTGTTGGAAGCCGCCCCGAGCTGTTTTCAGGAGGGGCGGGGTATAAATTGAACAAACAAATAAATAAAATAAAGCAATCCAACTTCAGGTATGGTAACTAACTGTACATGCTAACAGCAATGTAAAATGATATCATTATCATGTCACGTGGAATATGAGGATTAACATGGAGGAATGCAAATGATTTGGAGAGCCTGCACATGGATGGGTGTTTGAGCCACCCCACCAACTGGAAATAGATTGTCGCTGGTTGGCAGCTCCCAGTTCATATAACTGGAATGCACGCTCTACACCGAGAGGTGATTCAATTAGGAATCGGAGTGCAGATGAGCTGCGCACGCAAAGCCCACTTAAAAATCATAGGATTTAAACCTAGAATTCCCCTGCACTGATGGACTCTTCAACGGGCAGCAACCTATGTTATTTTTAAGAAGTGGGAGGTGGGGAGAGACTGAATGCATATTTGCATTGTACTAAATGGCACAAGGACTGAAATGGGTAGCTAGTTTAGAACCTGCAGGGAATATCAGCATTTTGAATACCTAAAAATCGGTCATTTTCATTACAGACTTATCAATTTTTCAGCAACTAATCTGTAAATTGAGACAGAAAACTGAAACATCGGGACAGATACTTGCTATTCTGTGACCAGAAGCCGACATTTTGGGACCAGATGCTGAAATTCCAGGACACTGGAGTGGATACCCATATTGGGCATTGCGGGTCGATTAGGGAACTGGAAATTTGATGGTTTTTAACCCTTTCCCCGCCCCCCCAGGTGCTCATTTCAGTTCTAGCAAGGGCATTAGCTTGTAGGCCACTGTGACTGGATCAGCACCAGAGATGTTGTGAAGGTGATTACCATAGCTGGCCTCAAACAAGGGTTGGATAAGTGCTGGACTCGAAGGCCCATTGTTGGATACCTAAAAAAGTATCGGAAATTGCAGGTGTTACCCCCAGATAAAAATCAAGTATTCATTTCTCTGGAGTTGGGAATGTTGCTCGTTCCTGGCTCAGGGCGTTTACAGACGAGACCAAAAAGGCGGCTGATCCTTTGATCAGCCGCCTTTCTTGGCGCTCGTCTACTCGCTGCGGCTGCTTTTTAATCCGCGTCGGAGGGGGCAGGCGATCCTGCCCCCTCCGACGCAGATTCCCGAAGTGCCGGCTTTACGCCGCACTTCCGGGTTCTGTGGGCGCGCGCGCATGCGCAGAAGGGCGCGCATGCACACTCACAATCTGCGCTGTGTCTGAACAGCAGGCACGGCATGCAGAGAAGGCGGGGGGGAAGCCGGCATTTAGCAATCCCGCTTTTCAGCGGGATCGTCTATAAACGCCCTTAGGGAGTTTTTAGACACACACATTTTTTCCTAGACTGAACAGGCTAGATTCTGAAAACTCCCACACAGGGAGTTTAGATGCTCCTCTCCGACCAGAAGTCACTCAGGCACCATTGTGAACAGCGGCACCGGCGACTCCTGCATGTTTTGAGAAGCAGACTTGGTAAGTCCTCTGAAATCAGGGACTTACCACCTCCACTTCTCAAAACATACAGGAGCCGCCACCACTGCCGTTTGCAACAGCACCTGGTCGACTTCCAGTCGAGGCACGGAGAGTATCCAAAACTCCCCATGTGAGAAATTCAGAACCCAGACTCTATAGTCCGGTAAGAAACGTATGCATCTAAAAATGCCCCCAGATCTTAGCACCTTGCAACTGGACCAGTCGGCCTGCCCATATGTTCCAGGAGCTCCTTTTTTTTCTCTCGGAAGTATGGCCAGAAGAATTTCCTTGCCCTGAAGGGTACTGCGTCTTGGATCTACAGTTTATTCAGAAGGCTAAAAATGAGTGCCTGATAGCCAGGGAGGCAGCTGTTTGAACTTCAAAGCTAATCCAGATCTCATCTCGGTTTAGCACCCGAGAACCTATCTGATCACTAGCCGATGTAAGAACGTTGGTAATTAAGAGTCTTAAGTGCTCCAAAGTTTGCTAAAAATAAATATCAGAGTTGATGATGTGCAGAGTAGTCTGTAATTTAATTGACATTCATCTGAAGGTTGGCTGCATCCCACCACAGCAACAAGCAATCCTGCCTAAGGAAAATGAACAAGTCCCCAAACAAGTGGCCAACTTTTAGAACTGCATGCACAACTTTAGGAAAGGTCTCCGTAAGTTTGTTTCACTTTTCCCACTCCACTATTTTGAATATGTCAGTCTAATTCCGAAAGCTTGCTTACCCCCCTCAGCAAGAGAATTTGGTCCAAAGAAAGATAACATCTGAACTACTTTGTTTTAGGGGCAGCTGGTGGGTTTTGATGTTGGAGGGGCACTGGGGCAGTAAGGGCGGCAGGCCTAGGGGCGGAGCCAGGGGGATGGTGGGCGGAGCCAGGGGGACGGTAGGCCAGTGGCATGGCATAACCCAGCAGCAAGGAGTTCCCAGGGTTAACATAAGATGGAAGAAAACACAGTCTACATGCACATCAAGCTTAAAATAAATAATAAATAAACCCAAAACACAGGGAAACACCCAAAACACAGGCATAACCCAGCAGCAAGGAGTTCCCAGGGTTAACATAGGATGGAAGAAAACACAGTCTACATGCACATCAAGCTTAAAATAAATAATTTATAAACCCAAAACACATGGACCCATCCTTGTAAAGCACCCCAGTCACAGCCTGAGTCCAATTTTACCACACACATCCCATTTCCAGCATTTTGAATACAACTGAAATTGCATGACTTGCAGTGAGTGATGTTTCAATCTTCTGGGTTTACAAGTCCACAAGAAAGTTTCGGATTCATACTTCACACGCACACACTGCCCTGAGGCAGCCTAAAGTAGCCGCAGCTATAGACGTGAGGGGCTGCCATGGAAACCAAGTGACCACAGCTGCCTGGAGCAAAGCTATTTTCCAGGAGAACCTTTTACACACAAAAGTTCTGGGAGAAGTTCTACGCAGAAGTTCAAAGAGCCGGAAGTTTAAGATCTGGGTGAGTGATTTAGACACACAGAAAGTTCTGGATGTAACAGCAAACATCCAGGAGAAACGTGTGTCTAAAAACACACTTCATGAATGTTACACCTCTTGTCTCTCCCTCTGTTCCCCTTCCTTCGTCTCCCACTCCTCTCAGATTGTAAGCCCTAAGGCAGGGACCGTGTTTATTCCATTACTTTGTCAAGCATCAGGTACATTGCTGGTGCTATATAAATGCTTGCTAATAATAAAATATAATAATAATAATATTTTAATTTTACCCCACCCTTCCCAACTTGGCTCAGGGCATCTTACAAAAGCTATGTTTCTTCCTGGTTTGCAAATGGTTGTTGCATTCACTTGAATCCCTGTCTCCCCCTCTATGTACGGGGGGTGGTCAGGGGGGCTTGTCCCTGCACACCTTTAAAGGGAGGAGGCTGCAGGCAGGGAAACTAGTCAGGGAGCTATTCACCCCTCCCCGTTTATTTATTTATTCTCATTTTACCCCACCCTTCCCAACGAGGCTCAGGACATCTTACAAAAGCTACAGTTCTTGAACATAAGAACAGGTGTTACTTTGAAACTACTTCCTTACTACTTGGCCCCATTCCACATTGGCCCATGGAAAGAGGAGGAAAGTTCACTGTACCCTCCCTCCCCCCCCTTACCTCAGCAGAAGCTTTACCGGAGAAGGACAGGAAAAAATGTAGGGTCGTAGGATTGGTTCCTTTCAATTGTTGCCACATAAGAACATAAGTACCACCATACTGGGTTGACCAACGGTCCAGCAGCTCGTCAACAGAGAGGCCCAATTTTCAGTTGATTGGAGTCAAAGACATGCTGTTTGAGCTGCATAATGAGCGAGGCGCACTGTATTTCAAGGGTATTGAGACCTTACGTGAGTCCGGGAAAGAGGACCTTGGTGAGAAAAGAAACTGAACCACACTCAAAAGAGTGATACAAATGTCTGGCTCCCAAACTGTCACCAACTGGAGACAAGGCAGTTTGAAATGTGTCAAAGCAGGCCCATGAAGAAGAAAGATCTGAGCTGCGATAGCAGAAGTGTGAATTGCCACCTCATCGATATAGCAGTTTGATTTTGTTTATTTTCCGTTTCACACAACACACCTGCAGAGCTGTCAGGGCTAGAGCTCTCTGCTGCAGTGCAGATATAAATCATTTTGCTTATTGAGGGGACACGGACACATGGACACGGACACATGGACACACACACACGGACACACACACACACACACACACAGTCAGCGCTTAACACATAAGATTAAAGGACATACTGACGTTGATATAATGTTGTAAGGAAGGGGAACCAGAGTGGGCCAATGTCTAGTATGGAGAGATTAGGAACTGGGATTTCTGAATTTCAAATCTGTTCTGTTGCCATGGCCTTCGGCTCCCTTCGTATAGAAGAAGGATCCAACAGCAGGCCCAGAAAGCTGATCAGTATGCAGTGGGATCCATAAAAGAAGAGTGGTACTCCATTCTCGTATTACCTGAAAATGGATAGTGCTTTTGCTACATGTGAGTAATGCCAGAAATCTCAAGTGCTGTTTTGGGTACCCAAATATCTGAAAATACTGGGCATTTTGTTTCCAGGTTACTGATTTACTGGAATTCGGGACAGAAACAAGGAAAAATCAGCATGGTAATCAGAAATACAGTACCGGAAGTCAGAAAGTCAGGACAAAACCACAAAAACTTGGTATTTCAATTGACTGGGTACCCATTCCGGTACTATTCAGATCCTGAAAACTACGGGGTCAAATAGAATACCACAATTATGAGAACCCCCATTTTTGTGGATAATTGTTTCAGTTCCACTGAAAATGCACTGCTGAGCTGTAGGGATGTGCGAACAGAACCAAGTTTGGAAATTCGGTTCGGTTTGGTTCAAAAATCGAATTCAGTTCAGAAGTTCGGTTTGGTCGACCGAACTAGTTGAGTTCGGTCAAATTCCGAACTTCCGAAACGAATTTGTACAAACAAAACCGGTGTTTTAAAGCTGTTTTTGGCCTTCCGAACTGGTTTGGATTCGACCCAACAGTTCGGTCGAATTCGAGTTCAGTTTGGTCGACCAAACTAATCGAGTCCGGTCCGAACTCCAAACTTCCAAACCGCGTTTGCACATCCCTACTGAGCTGATCCATGACATCCCATCCAACCCTCTAATTCTGCAACTTCATTGGCCTTGCCAAGGGGACCATGGGGACAGATAGATTGATACAGTAATATGGAGAATACCTTCAAAACATCTCAGATAATGCTTAAACAAAAACTGAACTTTGTATTTGTGGATATTATTTGCCTTTCCAGATAAATCTCTGAACACCGAAATGATATCCGTGATTGAAAGAAATATCAACATATCCATTTTTGGCTGTTCAGTCATTTGGACATTCATCCTGGATACTTGTTTCAGCACTAATCCATTCCTGGGATGTGCAGCTAGTGGGGCCAACATAACGGTTTGTCTGTCTCACTATGAATTTCTCTCACTATGAGATAGGCCGGCGCTTTCAGACCTTTCCCCCCTTCCCCAACCCCCATGCATGTTCTGGCTGCAGGAGGGATGCGCAGCCAGAATACACATGGGGATCGGCTGGTCTGAAAGTCCCCCCCGCCCATGCGGCTTTGCTGGCAGACACATGCAGGGATGCAGAGCTGGATTTCCTGCTCTGCTTCCCTCCATGTGTCTGCTTGCAAAGCTATGCAGGAGGAGGGAGGGCCTTTTAGACCAGCCAATCCCTGCGCATATTCTGGCTGTGCGTTCCCTCCCGCAGCCAGAATATGCGCCGGGGGGGGAGGGAGAGGTCTGAAAGCAGCCAAAGTGACACCAGTGTAGAGCTGAAATCGGTATGTAATTTGGTATTATTATTATTATTATTAATTAGCNACACACACACAGTCAGCGCTTAACACATAAGATTAAAGGACATACTGACGTTGATATAATGTTGTAAGGAAGGGGAACCAGAGTGGGCCAATGTCTAGTATGGAGAGATTAGGAACTGGGATTTCTGAATTTCAAATCTGTTCTGTTGCCATGGCCTTCGGCTCCCTTCGTATAGAAGAAGGATCCAACAGCAGGCCCAGAAAGCTGATCAGTATGCAGTGGGATCCATAAAAGAAGAGTGGTACTCCATTCTCGTATTACCTGAAAATGGATAGTGCTTTTGCTACATGTGAGTAATGCCAGAAATCTCAAGTGCTGTTTTGGGTACCCAAATATCTGAAAATACTGGGCATTTTGTTTCCAGGTTACTGATTTACTGGAATTCGGGACAGAAACAAGGAAAAATCAGCATGGTAATCAGAAATACAGTACCGGAAGTCAGAAAGTCAGGACAAAACCACAAAAACTTGGTATTTCAATTGACTGGGTACCCATTCCGGTACTATTCAGATCCTGAAAACTACGGGGTCAAATAGAATACCACAATTATGAGAACCCCCATTTTTGTGGATAATTGTTTCAGTTCCACTGAAAATGCACTGCTGAGCTGTAGGGATGTGCGAACAGAACCAAGTTTGGAAATTCGGTTCGGTTTGGTTCAAAAATCGAATTCAGTTCAGAAGTTCGGTTTGGTCGACCGAACTAGTTGAGTTCGGTCAAATTCCGAACTTCCGAAACGAATTTGTACAAACAAAACCGGTGTTTTAAAGCTGTTTTTGGCCTTCCGAACTGGTTTGGATTCGACCCAACAGTTCGGTCGAATTCGAGTTCAGTTTGGTCGACCAAACTAATCGAGTCCGGTCCGAACTCCAAACTTCCAAACCGCGTTTGCACATCCCTACTGAGCTGATCCATGACATCCCATCCAACCCTCTAATTCTGCAACTTCATTGGCCTTGCCAAGGGGACCATGGGGACAGATAGATTGATACAGTAATATGGAGAATACCTTCAAAACATCTCAGATAATGCTTAAACAAAAACTGAACTTTGTATTTGTGGATATTATTTGCCTTTCCAGATAAATCTCTGAACACCGAAATGATATCCGTGATTGAAAGAAATATCAACATATCCATTTTTGGCTGTTCAGTCATTTGGACATTCATCCTGGATACTTGTTTCAGCACTAATCCATTCCTGGGATGTGCAGCTAGTGGGGCCAACATAACGGTTTGTCTGTCTCACTATGAATTTCTCTCACTATGAGATAGGCCGGCGCTTTCAGACCTTTCCCCCCTTCCCCAACCCCCATGCATGTTCTGGCTGCAGGAGGGATGCGCAGCCAGAATACACATGGGGATCGGCTGGTCTGAAAGTCCCCCCCGCCCATGCGGCTTTGCTGGCAGACACATGCAGGGATGCAGAGCTGGATTTCCTGCTCTGCTTCCCTCCATGTGTCTGCTTGCAAAGCTATGCAGGAGGAGGGAGGGCCTTTTAGACCAGCCAATCCCTGCGCATATTCTGGCTGTGCGTTCCCTCCCGCAGCCAGAATATGCGCCGGGGGGGGAGGGAGAGGTCTGAAAGCAGCCACGGTCCCTGCCCTAGGGCTTACAAACTGAGAGACTGGGGGGAAGATGAAGGAAGGGGAACAGAGGGAGAGACAAGGAGTGTAACATTTACGAGGCTGCGAGGTCTCAGGTGCACGTGCTTGGCTTGGTTACATCGAGAATGATGGCTGGTTGCTCCATGTGGTGAGGATATGAGCACACAGACCTCGGGTAACAGATTGTATCGGATGGTAAGAATCAGCAGGAGTAAGGAGAGGGGAGCAAGGAGTCGGGGAGGGCAGAGCAGATGGAGTGGTATTACCAGTGGATAATACCTGTAGTTTTAGTAGTATATTGGGTATTTAAAGGACTACCTGATCACTGATTGGGTACCCATATACTACCCAAAATCTGTAATTTCTGGTGTCAATGTATTAATTTTCCAGTTACCATTCAAAAATAAAGATGGAAAACCAAAACATAAGGATGGAAAACCAAAAAATTGGGACCAAAAGTCAACATTCCATGACATCGGGTATCCAAATCGAGCACTAAAAAGGATTAGTACCCAAAAATTTTGAGTTGTTTCAGGTACCTGAAATTCAGTGGGTATAGCCATTTTTTCAGGCAATCATTTCAGCTCTAGACCACTGGTTTAGGATCTGAACTAGCTGCTTGCTAGGTCCCAGATGGACTTTACTAAAGCAATAACAGTCCTAACTAAGATCACCCAGGGACACAACCATGGTTTGGAAAGAAGGACGTAGGATGAGCTTAAGTTCTCACAGACTTGTACAGAAAGAGATGGGGAACAGATGCTGTTGCACCTACCACCAATGGCTGACAAAACATGGTGTATCTCAGTTTGCATAAATTTGCACGTATCAGAAACCGTTTCTTGGCAATTGTGCAGCATCTTTCAGCACCTCTCTCTTAACTTGGGCAAGGATCCCAATGTTGCGCGGAATATGTGCCAGTGCCTCTCTCACACAGCTTCCCATATCAAAGGGAGCCCCCAGCCATGCCAAAGTAGAAGAAAGAGTACTCTCCATGCCATCGCCAAGATTAAGAACTCTTATTCAGTTTTATATGCATGCATGCTACGTTGCTTCTTTATCCCCCACACAGCAAAGATGAGAAAGAAATATTCTATCCTTTTTACCTGGAGTCTGAAACCTTGTAATCTATGTGGGTCTTGTGGGAGACTTCTACAGTCAACCAGTCTGGGATTATCGCTGAAGGGTCAGACAGAAGGAGGATCCAGAAACCCAGAAAGGAGAAAGTCCTGAGGAAACTGGCAGAAACAACTAATGTGGTCACCCCAACTATTACTAATTTCAAAGCTTGGCAAGACTTACTTTCATTCTGTAAGCCTAACAGGCTTACTTTCATTCTGTACTTTTGTTTCATCTAGCTGACTAAATAAAGGAGGCTTCTTAAATTAAATTATTTCAATCCAAAGGGATTTTCCAGGTGCTCCCTCTGTCCTCTCTTCCCCAGGGTTTGGCTCTGTATGCCGAAACTGGAAACCATAGCTGCTCTATTCACCATCAACTGTTTTTTGGAACCACTGGAAGATCTCACTAGACAGCAACATTACTGGGACGATCTCATTAACAGTTCAAAATCTCAGCAAGAATCTCATCAAAATTTACCATTTACTGTATATTGATTGACCATGTACTGTTTACCATGTACTGCATTCACCCCAGTGATGCGCATTTACAACATGGACACCACAGCTGTTCTGTGCATGAGAAACCCTATTCTAAGATGGTGCTGGCAACGTCACCGCCATTTTAGAAAAGGGCAGCAATTTGCACATATGCATTACTGGGATGCATGCGGCACGCAATGAGTGGCACATGGTAAATCAGTATAGGGTTCATGGTAAATCACGGTACACGGTAAATCAAGAAAAAATCTTGACCAAGAAAGTGCCAAAAAGGGAGGGGGGGCAGTGCTTCCTTGATTACTGCTAAAACGAAACAAGAACTGTGATTCTTGGCAAGAATTAAGAAAAAAATCAAGATTGAGTTGTAGCTCTACTCAAAATACTGGTTTCATCACAACACTGCTAAGCTTCCTTACCTTGACCACAATCTGGAAAATGCTGTTCTGTTATTTGCCTTGCTTTTATCAATGCATGGACACCAATACTTAAAACAAATTCTTCTATTTTGTGTACAAGGTTTCGTGCAATCTTCTAAAAAGGTTATGTTTTGGAGGTCTGGATGTTCTTTACTTATGGGAAGCAATTACACACGCATGTATAAGAAAAAGGAAGTAATGCATTAATTTTATGCAAGAACAAATACCAAAACTATGCAAGCTCAACGTGATTTTAGATCATGTCTCCAGCTAGCCTCTCTTCAGGGCCTTGTACGATTCTCTTAACCTCTGAGTCTCTGTGCGTCTTGTGTTTTACAAAGTTAGTCTATGATCCTGCAAAAATCCACTGACTTCAGTTAAAGATGGTATATGGTAGAGCAAAAATTAGTATCCAAAATATCTTATTGAAATTGGTCTGCTTCAATCCAAATCTGACAAAGGGTATAACAACTGATATGTGTTTCGCATTTCGTTGGAGGATCCATTTTGGATATTTTGGATGTTTTATTTGGGTGTGATTAGTGCTATTGTTCTTGGTGTAACAGCCAAAATAAAATAACCAAAATACAAAAAAAACCACAACATACTTATGCAAATATCCATTTTGGTTGTGGATATTATTTGGATAACAAATCAACTATTTTTTTCGCTATTTGTATACCTATTTAACCAAAAGTAATTTTAACATTCGAACTCAAGGATTGGCTGTAATTTTAAAAATGGAAGAAATAATGTAGCCTACGAGTAAGTATAATCTTCTATCAGAGAAGAAGCACATCTAAATTGGGAGAGAAGTGTAGAAGAAAAGTTACACTCTGCTCCTTTTTTTTAACTAAAGTAAATAAAATTCAATGAAAATTTGAAATGAACGTTTACAGCTAAAACTACAGCTACATCAAAGCATTTGCACAACCAACAGCCACATATCAAAAATTATTATGTGGAAAAAAGCTGTGCTCTAAGGGATGCAATCAACACACAGCAGTCTGTAAGAAACGAAAGCAGGAATTAGGGATGTGCGAACGCGGTTCGGAGTTCAGACCAAACTCGAATAGTCGGTCGGCTGAACCGAACTTTCGAACCGAACTCGAATCGAACATAACTGTTCGGTCGAATCCAAACCAGTTCGGAAGGGCAAAAAAACCGGTTTTGAATATACGAACTTGGTTTGGAAGTTCGGAATTCAACCGAACTCGAATAGTTCGGTCAACCGAACCGAACTTTCGAACCGAACTCGATTTTCGAACCAAACCGAATTTCCGAATTCGGTTCTGTTCGCACATCCCTAGCAGGAATAGTTTTGTTTTTTAAAAATGACTTTTATTTATTCGTCCTCAGAATGATAAAATAAAGTCTATTGGCTACCTATTTTGTCAGAATCCAATAAAAGCCAATCCAGTGGCCTGATCTATTGCATTCCTTTCCTTGAAAAGCAACTGAGAGGAAGGAGACAAAGCAGTTCACATTGGACCAACTGTTGTTGGTGAGAGCAGTCAAGCTTTTGCAGGGGTGTAGCTAGGTTGGAATGGGTCATAGTGTAGAAGATGGAATGGGACCCTTTGCTTCCACTACAGTGGCAGGCAACATGGCAATTATATGAGTAAATATGTCCGCTACCCCCAGGGTCAAGGGCCCTGCTTAGAGCAGAAAGGAGAACTTGTAAAAATGGGAAAACCCATCAAAATTGCAGTATTCAACCCACTCCGGTAACATCAGGTACTCATCAGTACCCGATCCATGCTCGGACTACCCAATTTACCATTTTTCATCTCAATTTCCTGACTTTTGGAACCAATTTTCTGAGCCCAAGTATCAATTTTTCTACTTTCAATCCTGATTTCTGTACCAAATGCCATTTTACCAATTGGTAAATGGTAAATTATTAATGGCAATACTCTGTATTTTCAAGTAATCAAATGCCTGATTAGTATTCGGATATCCTGTCACACACCCAACACAATACTCACAAATTGCATACATTACCTGTGGGGAGCAAATGAGCTATCCATTTCTGCTCTAGCTTTGGTAACCACCCTCTAGAGTGAAACGGATCTAATGCTGTTTTTAAACATGTATGGCTGGGGAGCAGGTTCATGTGCGCCACATGGAGCACAGTCCAGTGATTGGGGGGGGGGGGATTTACACAAACCAGGATGGGTGTGCACTATGTGCGCACCCCTACCTATAAGCCACCCACTCCTGCCCTCGCATGGAGGAACCTGGATTTTCCCTGATGCTTCATGCAGGGGCATGAGGGCAGTGTGTGTGTCATGGGAGCACAAACCAATGCACCCCATCTTCAGACAGCCCTTGGGTGGACGGGGGGGTGGGGGTGGGGGGAGATATGTCCTGTTTTAAAACAGCCTTAATAAGGAAAGAGTTAATGTAATTAGTCAAAAAGTTCACTCTTGACCCCTCTGACCCTTCTAGCTACCGTCCTGTCTCACTCCTTCCTTTTGTTTCCAAGTTTCTTGAACGTGTTGTCTACTCCTGCTGCTTTGACTTCCCCTCCACCAACTCCTCCCTTGACACACACACACCCCAATCTGGCTTCACTCTACTGAAACTGCTTTCGCTAAGATCACCAATGATCTTCTTGTGGCTAATTCTAATCGACTCTACTCCATTCTTGTCTTCCTTGATTTCTCTGCTGCCTTTGATACTGTTGACCACTCACTCTTGCTGGACTCACTTCACTCCCTTGGGTCCTGTGGCTCTGTCCTCGACTGGTTCTCCTCCTACCTCTGTGACCTCTTCTTCAATGTGTCTCTTGCCAACTCCACCTCCTCCTCCCTTCCCCTCTCGGTTGGTGTTCCACAAGGCTCTGTCCTTGGCCCTCTCCTCTTCTCTATCTATACCCTGTCCCTAGGTAAACTCATTGCCTCCCATGGCTTCCAATATCACCTGTNCTTGACCCCTCTGACCCTTCTAGCTACCGTCCTGTAAGGCTCTGTCCTTGGCCCTCTCCTCTTCTCTATCTATACCCTGTCCCTAGGTAAACTCATTGCCTCCCATGGCTTCCAATATCACCTGTACACTGATGATGCTCAACTCTCTCTGCTCCCTCTCTCTCTCTCTCTCTCTCTCCACATCTGTTCAAGCTCACCTCACCAGCTGTCTCTCTGACCTACCAGGATGTCTCAACGTCAGCTCAAACTCAACATGGCAAAAACGGAACTCCTTATCTCCCCCCTCATCCTTCCTCTCCCTCCTCCCTGTTGATCCTTATCAACGGGGTCACCATCCTTCCCGTCCCCCAAGCCCGTAGCTTAGGCTTCATCTTTGATTTCATTTTGAATAAGAGAGGGGAAACCTGCAGGACCCCACACAGGAGACCTCCAGGGAATGATGTACAGTTCCCTAGTATTACCCGCTGAGATCTATCCATCAGGTAGGAACAGAACCACTGCAAGATGGTACCATCCAACCCGGCCAGGTCTCGCAGTCGTCAGCATCGTATAATGAGAGAAAAGGGGTGCAGATATTTATCTTTGTATCAAATTAAGCTGAAATCAAACGTTATTAAGTGGGGATAAAACTTTCTTTTTTGTCTTCCTCACTTTTACGTTTTGTTTGATCTACTGAATGGTGACTGCTCAGGAACAACTCTCAGATGAAGAATTAACCATACTTGGCCATATTTGGCAGATAACTTTAAATAAATAATAACCGGGAGGAAAATAAATACGCTCATGGAAAATTTGCAAGTGGAAAACCAGGCGGAATGCATCAATATTGCTACACGTTATTTTTTCAACAACTCAAATGTGACCCAAGAAATGCAACCCTCTTCCCCCCAAATCTATTACTAATAAAGCTTCTCTTTTATTTTGGCTGATATAATCAAATTCACTTGATAGGATATTTGATGTGTCATCATACTTATAGTATAATAGTTTCTTTTTTTTTCTTGTCTGATTTTTCTTTTTCTTTAACCTGTGTTAGAATTTGCTTATATTAAAGAGAATCATATATTGCTTGTATTTCCTTCTCCATAATTATGCAAGGTAAGATAAAACGGTGAGTTCTCTTACTCAAACATCCCAAAGGATGTTAAAATATTGTGCAATTTAGCTGTGCTGTAGAATCACAAAGGAACACAGTATACCTAGATTTCTATTTATGTTTTTGATGCTCATTTCTTGATCCTTATAAGCAAAGCCAAATTTAAGATGTCCCATGGAACAATACTTGAGTGGATTAAAACATGCACAAGCAGTGAGCGCGCACTTGAGTGCAATTTATTTTGTAAGGATTTCTGCCCACGCTAACTGATGGCATGGGCATTGCCTGTCAAATGATTTACTGTCAGGAAGTACTAGTCACATTTAAGTGGCTCCTTTTCAAAAACTCCGGTATGGTTGCCATCTGGGATTCATAACTTAACCCTGATTTTTTCTGACTCATGTCAGAAACATTAGGTAAACTGTTGAAGAATAGTTTGAATAATCATTGTGCTGCAGCAGAATTTTCAGAAGTTTAAACTTCAGAAATTTCCATTTCTTCCACCTTTGTTACAGAAACTTACAATAAAAGAGGGCACAGAAGTCTACATATAAATCTGCCTTCTTGCTTATCTTCTTGCTCAAACTTATTCCTCTATCTATGTCTCTTCCTAATGAAATTGTGCCTGGATGATTTGATATTAGTCAGAATGAACACTGTTTTATGTATACATGTAATTAAATTTATACTAAAAGCTCCAGTCAACTGCCAAGTATCCTCTGATTGAAACACATGTTTATCAGCTGTAGCCAAAAATTGACTCTCATCTAATCCAGCTGGATTCTGACCTTTTTATTATCTAATTTATTGAATGCATCTGAAGGTCATCCCATTAGTAATGGGCACTCGATGCAAGAATCTTCAACACAATGAATTTCTCAAGCTTACTCTCAAAACCCTATCACTGTGGGCCTCGATTAGTTTGGGGGGTCTAGCTAACCTCCCAAACCCTACAAAAACCAATGTACATTTTGTGGGGCAAATTTATTCTTCTTCAAATTCAAGGGGTTCTCAAATGAGGAAAAGAACAAGCTTTCTGCATTCATTTCATCATCTTACGTGATGTAGTTTTTGCATAAAAAAATAATCAATAAAGATATATCGTGGTCAGTTAGACCCCTTCATGTTTCAATAAGAAAATTTTAAATGCCAGCTAAAATTAAAAATAAGGCAAACCACTGTGAAGTTCCCAGGCAGGGGTGTGGCAAGATAGAATAGCATAGAGATATGGGGAAGCAAGACCATGAAGAGCCTTGAAGGTGAAGACCAGAAGTTTGTGCTCAATGTGCTCAGGTAGAGGGAGCCAATTTCATGTTTGAAAGCCTGCTTTACTGGACCCGGTCTGGAGTTCCCACCTGTTCGGGGAACCATAGCAGTCATCATTAGCTGCTCTGGCATGCCTCTCGTCATGTTATTTCAGGAGCCTAGCTGATCATAGCTGTGGTGGTGGCCTGCCTCCGGAGGGGTAAGTCCATGGCAGCGCCAAACGCCATCACGTTTGGAAACCCCCTAAGTTTGGTGTGTCAGTTTCTTAAAATGTTCATTACATTGGGTTCAAGAACAGGAAATTCAACAGGTATACCTGGGGGGTTTTGGGGGAGGGGTACTCATTTCAGTTCAGATTCCTAGCCTGTCCATCCTATACACCTACAGAATGTATGGCCATGCCATAAGGATTGGCAATCACAGGGTGATTTCAGACATTACGGGCACCCGGTTCACCACAGTGGATTCCCGGTGGGGGTGAACCGGCTAACCACCCCCGTGGTCAAAACAAGTCCAGATGTGATGGGACCGGGACCACGGCAGGGAACCGGGCTGGCAGATCACGGCCCGGGGCAGCGCAACAGACGTGACGCCGATCCCGGGCCGGGTCGTGGTCAAAACACCAAAGAAGGCGCCGGGGCAGCTCATCCCGGCTGCTGCTGTGTGCCCTTTAAATCTCCCTCCCGGCCTGTGTTGTTGCCGGTTGCCTGGTAGCGACGCTGCGTGCTTTGTCCCCGACTGGGAATCATTTTCTTTGATTCCAGCGGGTAATTACCGTCCAGATGTTACTTTTTGTTGTTTCCCGGTGGGAATCTATATTATATATATCTATATCTATATCTAATCTACATAAGTATTCTAATCTATATTATATATATCTATATCTATATCTAATCTACATAACTATTCTAATCTATATTTTATATATATATATATATATATATATATATATAATCTACATAACTATTCTAATCTATCTATCTATATCTATATCTATATAGATATATATAAAGTCTATTGTCCGGTGGGGAGACCCGGAAGCGTGGTTGAAATTGACCCCATGTGGGTATTGACCGTGGTGAACATCTGGCGGCCGCTGAACACGTTCAGGGCATTTTGGCCCCGCCGCGGGATTGACCATTCACTGGTTCACTGTGGTTGAGCGTGATCTCGTAACGTCTGAAAATACCCACAGATGCCAGGAAGCCCCAGCTGGCAACCCCAATCATGTGGTGAACTTGCAAAACTCGTACATGCCTACCTGGCCTCTCAGATTACTCACCAGTTTGCTGATTAGCTGGCTTTCCATTTTGAAGTTAGTTTGGTCACTATTGTAGACTACTGTGATTGTATTACACCCAAGCACACTTATGCCCCCTCTGCATTGCCTGCTTATAACATGATGAATGTCTCCCCATTGGCATTGCTGGTTATTATGGGTGTGATCGGCACAAATGCCTGAGCGACCATCAACTTCCAAAGAGATATCTGCTCCTAATTGTCTTGAGTCGAAAAATCCCAACTCAAAATAGACTCTGGCTACATTCTTGAGTTCCTCCCGCTCTCTCTTCTCCTGTTCCCAAATGCTGGGATGTGCAAGCCCAAACATACTGCAGTTCTCACATAGCAGTCTGCTGCAGTCGCTAGGACTTCCTACAGAAAAACACACGCTGCAAATTCTAATTCAGTCCTCAAACGCCACGTTGCTAACAGAATTAAAGTGTCATTCTCACAGCTGTCCACTACGGCGGTACTTGTGCAGCTCTGCTATCTGCTTTAAAGGTTACTTTGCAGCTGTTTGAGGCTGCAGTGTGTATGTATATACATATAAAGCTGCAAAACTGCTGTGTAACCAAATAACTTTCTGTCCCTTGTAAACAAGGCTTCTTTGCGGAGCAGCAGATGCTTTCCAAGTTAAAGCTTCACTTGATAAACATCTCAATAAGCAAAAACACCTGTAGAGCATTACTTCTGCAGGCAGTGAGCAATAAAGACTCAAGTCATGGATGGAAAATGACGACCCCCAAATATTTATATCTCAGCAGTGAAAAGGAGGATCAGGTTCTGAAAACTGGCAAGGCCGTATAAAGAGAGGATGTTTAGCTGCTAAATGCTTTGCAAGGGGTGGGGGTGGGGGGATGTGTAATTCAATAGCGATCAATGACGTAGTGCCAGACATTTGCATGGCCTGCAATGAGTACACCGAATCGACATGCCTTTGGCACATCCAGACTTCTTAGAAATGTAGCTTCCCAGTACATCCTGGGAGCAAGTCCCCCTTCCCCCCCCAACTGCCACCATTTTCTAGAGAGACGAAGTGGTTCGGATGATCTCTTTTATTGAACCAACATTTGTTGGTAGAAATAAGGAAGCTTTCAAGCCACACGGGGTCCATCCTCAGGCATATAGCATAGCCAGTCGAAATATATACCCTGAGCAAATGTGGGGCAGGTCTATATGAGGGGGCATGGATTGGGTGGGAGTGGGTAGGACAAGGTAGCAGCTGGGAGCGGGGGTAAAGAGAGAGATGTACCAGACATTTAAAAACAGCTGTAGCATTATATATTGGTGCAGGAGACAGACAATAGGTAGCGGTAAACACACAGAGGGCAAACAGATGGGTTGCGGCTACAGTGGGAAACAGCTTATCGGGTGAAAGGAATATGCAGATCAAAGGAACTATGGGTATGCACCAGACACGCCCCCCCCCCATCGTTTTCATTTTTTGTTTTCATTATTTTAAAATGTCATTTTTGTTATCGTTCTTAACGACAATGTCATTTTTTTTATCGTTGTCATTATCGTTATCGGTACCATTTCAAATGAAGATTTTCCTTTTGGTATCGGTATTGATTCTCGTGCACAACTAATATCTATCTAAATCTAAGGGAGCCAGGGGAAGGGAAAAGGAAAACTATTATCTAATCAATTATTTATAACTATTCTAATTTATATGTATATAATATATATCTATATCTAATCTACATAACTATTCTAATCTATCTATCTATCTATCTATAGCTATACATAAAGTCTCTACTACCTATCTATATATAATGTACAGGGGGGAGAAGGTCAGGGTAAGGGAGAAGGTAAAATGTAGGGTATGAGGAAGGAAAGGTATTAATACAATGAATGCTAGGACGAATTTTTTGTGTACAAGCACCACAGTTCTGTAAACGCAACCTGACAAGCAGAGCTCTCACAGACGAGAATGGAGAGAAAAAGCCTGGCCCTCCCACTATAAAGGGTTGCAGTGCCCTCCCCCAGAGCCCCCCTGATTGGTTGTGGGAGGCAGCAGGCATTGAGCAATCGCAGAGTGCCATGAGACTGCTGGGACCTGCTTGCGCTGCTCATTGGCCAGCGATACATCCATCAGATACTGCTGAGCTGCTCGCTGCTCCGAACCCAGGCACAATTCAAGAGTTCAATCCTGTTTAGGGTTCTGAGATGTCTTCTTCCTCCTCGCTCTACATTTTTCCCTCCAAAACCCAACTGTCACAGCACTAATAATAACAACAACGACATTGTTGTTCTAGTTATTGTTCTTCTCGGTTGTCATTTTCATTATTATTATTATTCTCAGTTGTCGTTTTCATTATTGCAATAAAGAAAATGAAAATGACAATGTTCATTATCATTATTGTAATGACGAAAACGACATGCACACCCTAAGGAACTGGGTTCACAGTAAAAAAAGGTTGAGTATTTTCTAGAGACTGGCCTATCTCATTTTGGGAGACTTACCATTTATGGTACTTTATTCCTACTGGTGCTAGCTTGTAATTTTGGTGGGGCGGGTCAGGTACAATCGCATCCCCATTCCCTCCTTCTTGTCAGGCTGATGCGCATGCAACCACATATTTGGCCGACACAAACTGGGAGTTTGCATGTATAAATGGGTGCACAGACCAAGGTGAAATCAGCCAACAAAGGAATGGTGCTCTTTCAGATTCCAAGCAGTATCTATTTATTATTCGGCTAGCTGTTTTACCGATTCACTGCATAATACTGTGGTGTGCCGCTTACCGTACTGCTATTTACCATGTCCCCATAATTCCTTTCCTGTTTACTCCCTCCCTGTTCCATCCAAACCTGGATTCATAATTTGATTATACATTTATACAGTAATGAGAATAAATTAAATTAATGGTTGTGGCGTTATTTAGTTTGTCCGTTAGCCATTGCATTATTATGATTTATATTACACCAGCAGTGTACCTAGCACTGTACAATCAATAGTTACAGACGGGTCGGGGCTTACAATCTAAGAGACAAGGGAGGGTGAGACAAGGGAGAGGTGAACATCGGGACAGGAAGACTCAATATGAAGAGACATATTCTGAGATTGAGTTAAGGTGGAAAATTACCTTCTTCGGTTATTGGTAAGGCTGTAGTTGAATGTCGCAGCAGTAGCTATTTCCACCGGAAACAGCGTTTCCGCAATTAGTGGTACGGCGTGGCAGAGGCTTTCATTCTGCTAGTTTCATTCCGCTATTTCCACAGTTCCGCTAATTTCATTCCGCTACTTTCACAGGCTTCGCAAAATAGCGGAAACATGACATTTTCGCTACTTCCGCCATTCTGCCAGCGCCACAAAATAGCGGAACAGCGGTTTTCCGACAGTGTCTGCAATTTTTCCACAATTCCACAATTTGCGGAATTAGCGGAATGTCCGCAGAAAAGCTGCGGTGTGGCGCGGACAATTCTGAAATGGCGGAATGGAATTACAGCATGGTAACAGCTTCTGCCGCATCAGCCCTAGTTATTGGTAATTTGGATATCTCATAGCTTTTGTACTGTTACATTTGTTATTGTTATATTTGTATATTACTGTCTGCTGATTTTGTTTTTATGACTTGTTTGATTGTAAAAGCCATTGGCTATACAATAAACTTATTATTATATACCTTCTTCTGTCTGACCAACACCGGAATCTGGAGAACATACATGAGATGGACAGACAGCATAGCAGAATTGCTATGGGAGGCCAAAAACCATCATTGTAGGTACTCTGAAGATGACTTTAGTGCTGAAAGACAATTTTTTTGCCCAGTGCTGATTCTTCCATCAGAACTGGGCATTTTGTCCAGTTCATTCTGATTTTCAGTTAGACAATCATCAGTCTGATTGTTCATTCTAGACAAAATATTATATTATTATTATTATTATTATAAACATTTATATAACGTCAGTCATGTTCCTGGCGCTGTACAGAACATAGAAATAGACGCGGTCCCTGCCTGTGGCTTACAATCTAAAAGACAAGGAGGGGGAGACAGGGAGAGGGGACAGTGGGAGAGACAGGGGAGAAGACAAAATAAATCCACCATTTGAACATGCACAAAATGGCAGAGATGTTCTGTGAAAACAGAAGGTTTTTTTGACCCACCCTTAGAAGAGTTAAACCACTACATATAGGAAATTGAAAACTGTAGAGGTTGCGAGCTCCCCATGCCAGCAGTAGTAATCTCTATTTTCAGAGATTAAAGTTAGAGGGGATGGGCTTAGTGTTTATCATATTCAGATCCCAGCAGGATCTCTTTTATCCCTTGGAGGTGGATAAATGGAATTCAATACAGTTTACCCCACAAGGAGCTATCTAAGTAGACCTTTTCATCACGGATTTCGTCTCTGTTATGGGTGCTCATCGAGAGTCCTGGGAACTTTTCCAAAGAGCAAAGGGTTGCTCCAGGTTAAAGTTTTTACCTCCTATGTTGTGATGCAATGAATCATCCATCTTCCTTCACTTTGGGGATGGCCGTGTATCCAAAGTGCTATGCAATCCTTCAGGGAAAATGCAACCATACAATGTAAGTTGAAAAGAGAGAGAGAGAGAGTGTCCCTTCCCCATTAATGATAGGACACTTTAATCACAATAATGATGATGCTTCAGAATACAACGTCTTGCCTTTTGAAGGTGGGAAATTTAGAAATGAGATGTCAGTGATTTGCATTGACATGTACATGAGTAAATGACAGACACATAAACGGCAAGCATTTTATTACTTGTGTGTATTTCAGTATCTACAGTAAGGAAGGGGTGGGGTGGGGGGGTCTTTCCTGAGAACATTGACTGCTGAGGTTTTCTATCTACTGGTGAGTCATCAGAAGGCAGTAGCTAAAAGCCTGGTAACAAACTCCGGGATAAGAAGGCAGGACAGATGATGATTATGTTTGATTGCCTCAGCATTTATCAAAGCAAGGGGAAAGGCAAGACTGGTTTCTGCAGATGGCTGGTAGGAGTGTGTTTCAAGTCACACAACTGAATGGTTATCATCAGCCAACAGAAACAAATGAAAGATAAAATCGGTTACCATTCTCTCTAACATTCGGTGTTTTTACACCACCACCCCCTTCTCCTGCATGTTTGCTGCTGCAACCCCAACTTTCTGTGTGCCTAAAGTCCGGATCTCAGGGACCGCCTCACCTTCCGTGACGCAGGACGAACCCTCCGATCCACTAGGGGCGCCCATCTGGAGGTCCCCCGTGTAAGGCGGGGGGCCACCATGGAGAGGGCGTTCTCGGTGATCGGGCCACGGTTGTGGAACTCCCTGTCGAAGGAAGTCCGCCTGGCCCGGGGTCTGCTCGCCTTTCGGCGGGCATGCAAGACTTGACTGTTCGCCCAGGCCTTTGGAGGGGAGGGGGAGAGGGGTAAATGGGGGAGATTGGTGGGGTGGGGTAGGGGATTTGGGGGAATTGGAGGGTAGGGTTAGGATTGGGGTTTTTTAAATTATTTTAAAATTGATGTTGGTTTTAATGTATTATATTGTTTTATTGTATTGTTAGCCGCCCCGAGATGCCTTGGGCATGAGGGGGCAGCATAGAAATGTTAAGAAATAAATAAGAAATAAATAAAATTAAACACCCAGCTCTTTGAACTTCTAGATAGTCTCACAGATTTAAGAAGTCCTTGATCTCTGGGATTTTACAAATCTGGATCCTGTAACATCCGGGTGTCTCCCTGAACTTGTGTGCGTAAAAAGTTCTGGTAAACGGTTTTGCTCCTGGCAGCCATGGGGGTCACATCATTTCCATGGCAACCCCTCTCCTCTACAACTGAGCGAGCTCTCCAGTGCCGCTACTGGAGGCTGCCTCAGGGCAGCGTGTGCGCGTGTGAAGAATGCATCCAGGAGCTGACTTGCAGACCAGCAGTTTAAGGTGTGTGTAAAAACAAATAATGTCAGAGAGGGTTTTTGATGGGATCCTTCCTAATCACCTGTAATGACTTCCCTCGGGAAATCTAGGGACTGGTCCAAGTTGTGCGCGCACACACTGCGCAATGCATTCTGAACTTGCACCATTTAATGATGGTGTGGTGTGGAACCAGTGTTGTGTAGTGGATATTTTTGTTTTTATTTATTTAAAATTTATATCCCGCCCCTCCTGCCCAAAGGGCTGGACTTGGACCTGGGGAAGCCAGGATTTAAATCCCACCCTAGCCATGAGTTCAGTGGGTGGCCTTGGGCAAGTCACAACCTCTCTGCCTAGAAAGTCAGTGTGGTGGTAGTGGATAAGCTGCTGGACTTTGGGAAGCAAGCTTTGGGAAGCTTGACCTGGGAAGTCAGCGTTCAAATCCTGCCCTTAGCCAGGAACTCGCTGGGTGGCCTTGAGCAAGTCACTACCTTTCAGCCTCAGTTCCCCATGTGTAAACTGGGAATATGTGTCTCTCTCTCCCTAGGAGCCCACTGGGCAGGGACCTGTCTCTGAAGAAATCTGTAATTGTAAAGTGGCTGTATATGCCTAGTAGCGCTATAGAAATTATAAGTAGCAGTAATTATTTGTTTATATCTCACCTTTCCCTTAAGGCTCTGAGTAGATTAGAATTAGAGCTGGAAAGAGAACTAACAAAAACAGGGCTACCTATTGGAATTGCTATACTCAGCCCGACCCGGTAACATCACGTACTGATCAGTACTCAGCAGTTACCCAATGGGCTACCCAATGTACTGAAATACCATTTTTCATCCCAGTTTTTCAACTTCCGGTACTGATTTTTCAACTTGCCATCCCGATTCCTTTACCAATTTACCGATTGAGAAATCAGTAACAGGAATACTAATATTTTTGAGTAATCGGGTGCCCCACTAGTATTCGGGTAGCCTATGGTGCACCAGATGAGGTACCTGAAATTTATTTTATTTATTTATTTATTTATAAATATTTGTTAGCCGCCCCCTCATGCCTACGGCATCTCGGGGCGGCTTACAGCATAAAAATACACAATAAAATTCATTAAAACACCCCACCCTCCCGCCCTCCCCTCCGAAGGCCTGGGTGAACAGCCGGGTCTTGTAGGCTCGCCGAAACGCCAACAGACCTGGGGCCAGACGGGCTTCCTCCAGGAGGGAATTCCAGAGCCTCAAGCCGGTCACCGAGAATGCCTTCTCCATTGTGGCCCCCCGCTTTACACGGGGGCTCTCCAAAAAGGCGCCCCCGGCGGACCGCAGGGATCGCTCTGAGGCGCGGCGGTCCCCAAGGTATGAGGGGCCTTGTGGGCGTTACCCACGGGTAGAAAACAAACTACCTGCTTCAGCTCTAGTTACTCTCAACACAAGGTGCTACCCATATAATCAGTGCATTGGGAGACAATAGCAAGAAAAGACTCGGCCTACCCATTAAAAAGCGTGGAAGAGTCTGAGTAGTGGGCTGTAAATGGAGTGGCCGAGAGGCTGTGCTTGGTTCGGGAACCCATGGAGTATTCAGGGACAGCCAGAATAGAGGAAAACTATGGAGAATTCTCTGTAGCTAAACTAAGCAGCTGGCCCATGGAAGCTTATGCATCCTTTCAACAGCAACCTTGCAGGTGCTAGTGTAAGTGCTGTACTGAGGGGACATAATGGGGGGTCTTTAGACATAACAAAGATCGGGTGTCAAAACCCCTAAGCACGTGTTTGGCCGTTGTGAGTAAGCACCATAACAATCCCAACACCAGTTTGGCCAACTGTTAAACACACAATGTGAACACCATTGCATCCCAAAGACTATTTGCATATTCCGACTGAACACGTGGCCAACGTTGCATCTAATGATATCGCATGGCGTATTAGCAGGGACAACATGGGGAAGGAGGTGGCAATACTTGTGTGCCGAGATCGGGTGGAGAGCACAACACCGATTTACCCCAAGATGGGCTGTGTGTCTAAGCAGCACCACGTGGTGAACACGGGGCCAAACCGGTGTTCATATCAAGGTCAACACACACATTCAGACACCTGTTGGTATGTCTAAAGACACCCAATATATTTTATTTATTTCATTAAATTTGTTAGCTGCCCCCTCATGCCTACCGCATCTTGGGGCAGCTTACAATATTATAAAAACCCAATAACAACAGTAAAATCAAAAACAATAAACCAAACCCACAACAGTTTAAAAACATCACTAAAAACCAACCCCCCCACCCCACCCTCCCCTCCGAAGGCCTGGGTGAACAGCCAAATCTTACAAACACGTCGGAAGGTCAACAGGCCCAGGGCCAGGCGAACGCCCTCTCCATTGTGGCCCCCTGTCTTACAAGGAGGACCTCCAGAAAGGCGCCCCCGGTGGACCGAAGGGATCACTCTGAGGCACGAAGGGTAAGGCGGTCCCCAAGAGATGAGGGGCCCAGACCATGCAGGGCTTTATAGATCAATACTAACACCTTGAATCGGGCTCGGTATGCTATAGGCAACTAGTGCAGAGTGCGGAGCACCGGTGTTATGTGCTCACATTGCCTCGTCCCCTTAAGGAGATGGGCCGCTGCATTCTGCACCAGCTGCAGCCTTCAAACCAGAAACAAGGGAAGCCCCAGGTAAAGCTTGTTGCAGTAGTCTAGCCTCGAGGTGATGAAGGCATGGACGAGAGTGGCCAGATCGGGCCCGGAGATGTAGGGTCGAAACCTCCGTACCAGATACAGCTGGCGAAAGGCAGCTTTAGCCACTGCCTCCACCTGCTGATCCAGACGGAGGCCAGAATCCAAAACCACCCCCAGACTCCAAGCCTGAAGAGCAACAGGCGGGCGAACCCCCCCATCAGAGGGGTCAGCACCTCCCCCACCCTTCCCACCATCATCACCTCTGTCTTATCGGGATTGAGCTTCAGCCTGCTCTGCCGCATCCAATCTGTCACGGCCGCCAAACATTAGGAAAGTAACGAAACAGCAGGACCTGGGTCAGTTGAAAATGAAAGGTACAGCTGAGTATCATTAACATATTAGTGACATCGCACCCCAAACCCTCTCACGATCTCCCCCAGGGTCTGCATATACACATTAAATAGCAGTGGAGACAGAACAGAACCCTGCGGAACACCGCAGGTCAACGCCCGGGGGCTAGATGTTTCAGCCCCCAGCACCACCCGCTGGCTTCTACCCAAGAGGAATGAGTGGAACCATCCAAAGACAGTCCCACCCAGACCCCCTAGGTCTTGCAGCCGTCTCAACAACAGCCTGTGGTCCACGGTATCAAAAGCGGCCAAAAGATCTAGCAGGATCAGAAAGGTCGAACATCCTGCATCCATCTCCCGGCGGAGATCATCCAACAAGGTCACCAACGCCGTCTCAGTACCGTAGCTGGGGCGGAACCCAGATTGAAAAGGATCAAGGAAACCGATGCTGTCCAAATGCACCTGGAGCTGCAGTGCCACTGCCTCTTCAATAACCTTCCCTAAAAAGGGGAGATTAGAGACAGGTCGGTAGCTGGCGAGAGCGTCCACATCCAGATAAGTGGATATACAATAAGTGTGCTGCTAGAGAAAACCAGTCCCCAACCCGTGCTGTGTGAGCAAGGGACACCCTTTTGGGTGGATTGTGACAGCTCAACAAACAAATGTAAAATATTGTGAGGGAGGAGAGAAAAAGAGAGAGAGAGAGAGAGAGCGCAAGTGCACACGCATCTCAGACAATAAATTGTTTAAGATGCCTGACGTTCTCTTGCTCATTGTCACAAGCAAATTGCGGCACAACTTGCTGGTTCCACCACTCTCCCCATAGCAGCTCTCCAAAAATATTCAGCTTTGCAAGTTGAATATTTACAAAGTGGTTCATAGAGACCACTACTAGAGGGATTCATAGGACAGCATAAACCACAAGGCTCAAGAGGTCCCTCTTCGCTGCCACAGACCAAGAGAGTAACTGGACTTAAAGAAGGAGCTGGTAAGTTGAAGATAAGTCCATAAATATTGAGTTGGTCAAGGTCTATAACCTCCATTATGACCTGATGGGTACTTCTCCAAAGTGACCAATAGTGGCCACAGTCGGAGACAGGATGGTAGGCTGGATGGGCCATTGGTCTGATGCCGTATTTCATTTTTATGAGCCCAACCTGCTGCAACAAAGTATAACAACAACTTTTCATCTTGGGGGGACTGAAACAAATCTGACTTTTCATATTCATGAGCATGATTGTGCATATTAATTGCCATGAATGAATATCCAAATTTGTTTTTGTCACTAATGTGAATTTGGCAACTCTGTATATTCGGTTACTTCATTAACACAGTATTTTGTGTTCATTTATCTGGTTACTTTGTAATGGGACTGAGTAAATGAACTCAAAGTAACTGACACAAGTATTTGGAGCCACAAATGAAGCAAGAAACAAAAACACTCTGCGTTTAAAATGGCTACGAATAAAACCGCTTCACTGAACTCTATATTCATGCCAAATATTGGTTTCAGCTGCAGTAGTAACTTAAAGTAGAAAGCTCTAAGAATGCATCATTCTGTACTTCAGAGTTGCTCATTTCATTAGACATTTAAAATTATTAAGCCCATCCTAGGAAAGTTATTTTGATATCAGACTAATTGTTTGAAAGGCAGATGACCTGGTCGGACAGCGATGTCTCTGGGTGCAAGGGCAACGCTTTTGATAAGACTGACAGATGGATATCAAGAGAAGAATGAAAAGATCTAGACAACCTAGGCTAAAAACAGACATGTGGGCTCTCCAACCCAGCCCAGAGCAGGAAACAGAGGCAGCCACTCTCCAGTTTGGCAGCCCCGTCCTTTCCTGCATGCCCTGCCCACTGGCCATGACAGGCAAACAGCCATGGCAGCCCTTGCCCATGGTGAGGTCAAACAGACACACTGGCTCGCTTTGCTCGGCCCTTGGCCTGGAATGTACACCCAGAATCGGGCCCAGAACCCATTCCGGGTCAGCCACCTCCCCACTCCGGAGCAGTCCTGGGCCAACATCTGATGGCGCAGAACCAACAACAAGTGAGGTGAGTCTCGTAGGGATGGGACGCTGGGGAGAATACCGGATTTACCGGTATCGGATCTCCCCGGTACCGGGATTTACCAGCATCAGCTTACCGGATTTTTAAACATTGGTCGGTTTAACGTTTTTTTTTTACATTGCGGCCATTAACTTCAATGGCTGCAATGTAAAAAACCTGGTAAAGTGGCCAATGTTAAAAATCCAGTTCGTCGATACCGGTGATTATCGGATTAATCCAATACACCCAATTATCGGGTGTATCGGATTAATCCGATACAGGTATTCCCACCCCTAGAGTCTTGAACCACAGTGGGCCAGCATCACATCTGTTTTAATTGATAAATATCCATTGAGTAGTGATCATAACCTGGGGAACTGAAGTGGGGACCTCTTGATTTTAAAACATCAACCCTTACAGTCTAAGCTAAATGTTAGGTCTCATAACTCAAACAAGTAGAAAACTCAAAGATCTCTGCATGACCTAACCCAACCACTAGATGGAAAGAGATTGCCACAATCCTGCAAGAGCTACAGCAAATTCACATATCCATGTTGGGGTGGGGTGGGGTGGGGGGTGGAGTGTCTATTATATAGAGAGAAAATTATATTACAACATTGGGCAATTTTACACACATCTTAAAGTGCTGGTCTTTCAATCTTTTGGGTTTACAAGTCCACAACTAAGTTCTGGATGAATTCTTTACACACACACACTGCCCTGAGGCAGTTCCTGGATGCATTCTCACACACACACTGCCCTGAGGCAGCCTAAATTAGCCGCAGCTGTAGACGTGAGGGGCTGCCATGGAAACCAAGTGACCACAGCTGCCTGGAGCAAAGCAGTTTACCAGGAGAATGCTTTACACACAAAGGTTCTGCGAGAAGTTCTATGCAGAAGTTCAACGAGCCAGATGTTTAAGATCTGGGTAAGTGATTTAGACACACAGAAAGTTCAGGATGTAACAGCAAACAAGCAGGAGAAATGTGTGTGTAAAAACACCCATTGACACAAACCAAACCGAGCTAGGAAAGAAAGGGACAACGGATACTGACATGTTTGACTGGCAAAAAACCACAACAACATTAGTCAGGCCTGTCTGGATGTCCTATTTGGTCTGATCTGCACTGAAAACCATGTCTCTTTAAACGTGTTCTTGTAGTAATTCCCTTAAAGGGCAGGAGAGGACAGAAACCTTTCCTGAAAGATCATATGCAACTATTGTTCATTTAAGAAGCTAGGCTTGGCAGAAAAATGCATATTTCATAAGTAGTAGTATTAACCTAAGGGACCCTGAAGTTCACGGTGACGCTGCTATGATTACAAAGCATTACCATGTAGAGTGAAGCTATAATACTGAACGTAAGGGAAACGACAGATGAAAACAAAGCCATTAAACCATCCAAATTGGGCAAAAAAATAAATAAATTGGATCAAGTATAATTCTCCAAAAGCGAGGGTGTACATAATGATATTCTACAACTCACCTTATTTTATTTATCTATTTATTTCATTCTTGCGTGACCGTAAGGTCATGGCAAATAGGATCAATACAAATCAAAATATAACGCAGCCATTTGCAAATAAGATCGTTGCAAATAAGACTATAACACAGCCATTTTCAATGTTCGACAGAACCCTAAAAATAAACATCATCATCCAAACCAACTGTAAACCAATTCACCCCCACCATGGGAGGAATCAAAATAGTTTAAAAAAATACAAATAAAATTCATCGGTTTAACAAAACCAAAATGTACATACTAAAAGACAGACCTTAATCGAGTTTACTGGCATACACATAGGAAAAAAACAATGCCACTTTCTTAGTGACTTCCTTAGAAGTCTCTAAATAGGGCCTTTATGTAAAATTCCTCCGGCTGTCCTGGAAAGTTAGCAAGTTCCGTACCTATTAATCTCCGCCGTACGGTGGTAAATCATCTATTAAGGTAGCCTACAAAGAGGTTATTTCACTCCCTCTCTAGCGGTGGTGGTAGGACACACAGAGCCGAAACATGTACTTACTTTAGTACTCAGGGGTAATAAACACTTTTTCATGTACCACATCAGGATGGTAAATCGACAAAAAGAAAAAAAATTGGAACCAGAAGTTAGCATTCTGGGACACCAGGTACCTGAATCAGATCACAATTGGGTACCAAATTGATTGGTACCTGATGATATTGGGTTGATTTTGAGTACTGGAAATTTGACAGGTGTACCCATTTTGTGGGTAGAGTATTTACTTTCAGCTCTATTCTTGAGTCGCTACTTGTTTGACCAATGAAGCTCCAGTCTGTAAGCTTGAGTGATAGCGGTAGAGCAGAAGAAAATTTCTGCCTCCCCAAAAAAATTTCTGTCCCCCCCCCAAAATTTCAGTCCCCTGCACAGCCCCAACCCCCATACTCCCCCAACCGACCGCCCTTCAGGAGACGGGCGGGTGCAGCGGCCAATCAGGCCGCTGCACCCAATCCAGTATTGCGGTCAGGGCCACGATCTGGGATGGGTCAAAGGTAACAGACATTACTTTTGGCCAATCCCACATCGTGGCCAATCTAACCACGGTTCTCGACCTCCGGCCAGCTGGAGGTCAAGAACGATGGTCAAACTTGATCCCGGTTGGAGGTTCACCGTGGTGAACATCTGGTTGGGACCAAACAGACATTCAAGGAAATGCCGCCACCACAGGGAATCCACTGTGGTGACAGGCGTTTTCGTAACATCTGAAATTACCCTTTGATACACTGTGTTAACAAAGACCTTCTAGACATGAAATGAACAGCAAAATAACCACTTGCAGGTTGTCTCCCTCCACCCCCCCACCCCCCAATTTCAAGTAAATTGTAATTGACTCAAATGACATTGGTTAAAATGTTCAAGGAACCAATTTTTTTGGAATTTCGGTTCAGGTTTTTTTTCGCCAGGAACAATAAAAATGAGTTGTGGAAAGTTAGCATTAAAAACTGGAAATGGCTGAAACAAATGAACTAAATGAAATGAACAAAGAAGATGAACCAAAATTGTAAAAACGGGGAATTAAGCGAAGATCGGACNCTGCATGACCTAACCCAACCACTAGATGGAAAGAGATTGCCACAATCCTGCAAGAGCTACAGCAAATTCACATATCCATGTTGGGGTGGGGTGGGGTGGGGGGTGGAGTGTCTATTATATAGAGAGAAAATTATATTACAACATTGGGCAATTTTACACACATCTTAAAGTGCTGGTCTTTCAATCTTTTGGGTTTACAAGTCCACAACTAAGTTCTGGATGAATTCTTTACACACACACACTGCCCTGAGGCAGTTCCTGGATGCATTCTCACACACACACTGCCCTGAGGCAGCCTAAATTAGCCGCAGCTGTAGACGTGAGGGGCTGCCATGGAAACCAAGTGACCACAGCTGCCTGGAGCAAAGCAGTTTACCAGGAGAATGCTTTACACACAAAGGTTCTGCGAGAAGTTCTATGCAGAAGTTCAACGAGCCAGATGTTTAAGATCTGGGTAAGTGATTTAGACACACAGAAAGTTCAGGATGTAACAGCAAACAAGCAGGAGAAATGTGTGTGTAAAAACACCCATTGACACAAACCAAACCGAGCTAGGAAAGAAAGGGACAACGGATACTGACATGTTTGACTGGCAAAAAACCACAACAACATTAGTCAGGCCTGTCTGGATGTCCTATTTGGTCTGATCTGCACTGAAAACCATGTCTCTTTAAACGTGTTCTTGTAGTAATTCCCTTAAAGGGCAGGAGAGGACAGAAACCTTTCCTGAAAGATCATATGCAACTATTGTTCATTTAAGAAGCTAGGCTTGGCAGAAAAATGCATATTTCATAAGTAGTAGTATTAACCTAAGGGACCCTGAAGTTCACGGTGACGCTGCTATGATTACAAAGCATTACCATGTAGAGTGAAGCTATAATACTGAACGTAAGGGAAACGACAGATGAAAACAAAGCCATTAAACCATCCAAATTGGGCAAAAAAATAAATAAATTGGATCAAGTATAATTCTCCAAAAGCGAGGGTGTACATAATGATATTCTACAACTCACCTTATTTTATTTATCTATTTATTTCATTCTTGCGTGACCGTAAGGTCATGGCAAATAGGATCAATACAAATCAAAATATAACGCAGCCATTTGCAAATAAGATCGTTGCAAATAAGACTATAACACAGCCATTTTCAATGTTCGACAGAACCCTAAAAATAAACATCATAATCCAAACCAACTGTAAACCAATTCACCCCCACCATGGGAGGAATCAAAATAGTTTAAAAAAATACAAATAAAATTCATCGGTTTAACAAAACCAAAATGTACATACTAAAAGACAGACCTTAATCGAGTTTACTGGCATACACATAGGAAAAAAACAATGCCACTTTCTTAGTGACTTCCTTAGAAGTCTCTAAATAGGGCCTTTATGTAAAATTCCTCCGGCTGTCCTGGAAAGTTAGCAAGTTCCGTACCTATTAATCTCCGCCGTACGGTGGTAAATCATCTATTAAGGTAGCCTACAAAGAGGTTATTTCACTCCCTCTCTAGCGGTGGTGGTAGGACACACAGAGCCGAAACATGTACTTACTTTAGTACTCAGGGGTAATAAACACTTTTTCATGTACCACATCAGGATGGTAAATCGACAAAAAGAAAAAAAATTGGAACCAGAAGTTAGCATTCTGGGACACCAGGTACCTGAATCAGATCACAATTGGGTACCAAATTGATTGGTACCTGATGATATTGGGTTGATTTTGAGTACTGGAAATTTGACAGGTGTACCCATTTTGTGGGTAGAGTATTTACTTTCAGCTCTATTCTTGAGTCGCTACTTGTTTGACCAATGAAGCTCCAGTCTGTAAGCTTGAGTGATAGCGGTAGAGCAGAAGAAAATTTCTGCCTCCCCAAAAAAATTTCTGTCCCCCCCCAAAATTTCAGTCCCCTGCACAGCCCCAACCCCCATACTCCCCCAACCGACCGCCCTTCAGGAGACGGGCGGGTGCAGCGGCCAATCAGGCCGCTGCACCCAATCCAGTATTGCGGTCAGGGCCACGATCTGGGATGGGTCAAAGGTAACAGACATTACTTTTGGCCAATCCCACATCGTGGCCAATCTAACCACGGTTCTCGACCTCCGGCCAGCTGGAGGTCAAGAACGATGGTCAAACTTGATCCCGGTTGGAGGTTCACCGTGGTGAACATCTGGTTGGGACCAAACAGACATTCAAGGAAATGCCGCCACCACAGGGAATCCACTGTGGTGACAGGCGTTTTCGTAACATCTGAAATTACCCTTTGATACACTGTGTTAACAAAGACCTTCTAGACATGAAATGAACAGCAAAATAACCACTTGCAGGTTGTCTCCCTCCACCCCCCCACCCCCCAATTTCAAGTAAATTGTAATTGACTCAAATGACATTGGTTAAAATGTTCAAGGAACCAATTTTTTTGGAATTTCAGTTCAGGTTTTTTTTCGCCAGGAACAATAAAAATGAGTTGTGGAAAGTTAGCATTAAAAACTGGAAATGGCTGAAACAAATGAACTAAATGAAATGAACAAAGAAGATGAACCAAAATTGTAAAAACGGGGAATTAAGCGAAGATCGGACAGGTCATGCTTGTTACTTAGTTCATTCATTTCAGGTTGAATTGGTTGAATTCATTGGGTTTGATCGGTTTGGCAGGTTCTCATTTCAGCTCTAGTTTTCACCTTACAGGACAACCCCAAGGTACAACAAACCAATGGAAAACAATACATATCCATGCAGTTATGTTTTTGACTCATCATTTATTTCTTTTTTGTTTTTTAAAAAGAGATTCTTCAAAGTTGCCAAGAGCTGTTTGAAATCAGTTTCTTTGCTGAATAAGCCTCCTGCTTTCTATATTCAGAGCACAACCGATGCAGAAGTCTCTCAACACACAGTGAATGTGAATAATTTATAACCTTACAGTCTTGTATGGCAAGATACAAAGTAACTTAATCATGAGATACTCCTAGTACTCTCCTCCACAGAAATATGCAGCTCAGTGAACAATGCCATTTCCAATACAAGACCCCAGGCAGTGTATTCCAAGTACTAGATTGCCTGGAATTTGCTCATTGCAAATTCAGAGCCATTGACAAACCAATTCCTTTGTTTATGTGGGACTCTGCCTTTGTGGTTCTGGAATTTTTTTACGATGCTTATTACATTTTCAAATTGAGTGTGGGGAAAATAAGTCAATATTGACATTAAGTACACACATTTGCATGCTTTCTTTTTTAAAAAGGAAAACATAAACGTGAAACTTTCCTCTCTCACTAATGCTTGAATTTTTAGCAAGGGATACACACTGAATTGTCACCACTAATCTTCATTAAAAGTTGGCAGTAACTTCCAAAAGATACTACGGGCACGATCCCAAACCCTGGCACGTGCTGCTTACCCATGGGTATATACACGGGGATATGCACAGCCAGGCATGCAATTTATTTTATTTATTTATTTATTTACGGAAATTATATCCCGCTCTATCCCTCCACAGGCAGTCCCGAGTGGCTAACACAACATAATAAAAATATAATATAAAACACTTTCAAACAACGTAACACATCAAAACACAAATAAACCCGCCTCCCCCACACACACCCCGCCCCAACCCTATTCCTCTCCCTCGTCAAATGCCTGACGGAACAGCCAGGTCTTGTAGTTCCTATGGAAGGCCGGGAGGTCTGGGGCCTGATGTGCCCCCACCGGGAGGGAATTCCAAAGGCGCGGCGTGGCCACTGAGAATGCCCTATTCTTTGTGGTCCCCCGGAAAACCCCAGCAAAGCATCCCCGGACAACTGCAGGGGCTGCTCCGGAACTCGGGGGGGGGTGAGGCAGTCTCGCAAATTTGCACATGTACCATAGTCCCCATAGCGGGGCTGTCCGTGAGGTGCGCACAAGTTGTGCATGCATGTATATGCACACATCATGTGTGCCGCACGTATTGTGCAGGACTTGGAATCGGATACGAGACTGGGAATCAGCCTTTAAGACTGGGAAACGCATCAGAGTAGCATGATTCCCTTTCATTGTTCAGTATTTTATTTTGAGTTTCCCTATATTGTATGCGATACCCTTTCCCTTTCAACCAGTACATTGCTGGTGCTATATAAATGCTTGCTAATAATAATAATAATTTCATTTGGGGGAAGGAACTGTATGAAAATTAATACATCAGTTTCTCTCTGAAGGCACAGATGTTTTTATGACCAACTGTTTCAGAAAGCTACTGACAAAATTATACAGTTAAATTGATTGCTCAAGTGGTTTGATTTCCTCCCCACCCCCTTCTTCTTCTTCCTCCTCCTCGGGAAGATTTTTAAAAGACATAAGTGTCTGGGTAACAACGAATTTAATAACATGTTGAGGCTGGAAGGAATCTCAAAGGTCATCAAATCTAACCCCCAATGAATCAGTGAGTCATCTCGTGTGTCATCATTATGAACACGTCACCTAGTCCAACCACCAATGAGGGAGACATTGGGGCTAATCCTAAAACCCGCAGACTAGGGATGGGCGAACGCGGTTCAGATGTTCAGAGTTTGGACCGAACTCTGTCTGTTCGGACGTCTGAACCGAACGTCCAAACTGAACTCTCAAATAACCGAACAATTTGGTCGTGTTCAGATGAGTTCGGATGAGTTTGGGGGCGGGAAAAATTTCTTTCCAGGGCCAAAAATTAAGTTTCGTTTTCAATTTCATTTCAGTTTTGGTTTTGCTATTTTTGAATGTTCGGCCAAACCGAACTTGGCTGAACCGAACCATCGAACCCGAACTCTGGTTTCGAACTGAACAACTGAACATCCAAACCACGTTCTGTTCACCCATCCCTACCGCAGACACACACAACCCGCATGCACATGAGTACGCACACCCCTGTTACAGGGATTGTCACGCGTGCACAAATTCTGCAGAAACCACACGGACCTCACACACACGCTTGTGCACACAGGCGTGCAGATGTGCAAGCTGCACGCATAGGGGTTCATTCAACGCCCACTGACGCCACATTGATTTTCAATGAGATCTGGGTATCTTACTGTCCGTTGCCCCTTTGAATATTACCCTTTAAAAATATTGGCCCTTAATTCTTTTTTTTTCCTCTCTCTTTTTTTTCTTACTAGTTCCTTAAGCTGTGGTAAGATAAAAGACATATGTTACTGACAGTTACATAAGAGTCTTTTTGAAAGCATGCTGGCTTTAATGACATCTCAGCGGAACACGCGGAAAGTCAAGAGATTCACTAATCACTTACCAAAAAATAATATTTTATTCAAATATTTTCTAATCTGCTAGTTGTTTTTTGCTGGCTCTGGCCGTGGGTGGCTTAATATGCCTCATGAAGACGCACATTTAAGTATCCAATTTTAAAAGCAGACTGCTGGCTAGAAGCTGCGTACAAACAATAGCAAAGAAGCTAGAAGATGAAAAATAAAACTACAGGGAAAAGGTAACATGCAAGTCGAGAAGATGTTCTCCTGTGGGTCGAGTTCCCAAATTAGAGGAGGGGGAGGTGTCACATCTTCTATCAGTAGGGTCATGATAGGATTGATATTTGATATGCTTTGCAGGTTTTTATTGCTGTATTCATGGCCACAAAAAAGGAAGGATAATTGAATGAATTGTACCCTATTGTCAGGGTTATCTGCATCACCACCAAGATTCAATTTAATAATTAAAAGGAAAATGAGAACCACTGGAGATACAAAAAAATAAAAAAAATTAAAATGTCCGTTTTATACGGCTGAAACTTATTCTTGAGATTCTCATCAAGAATTGGGCTCTCGGGAAGATTTTCCCAATTGAGAATGAGTTGAGAATCAGCGATGAGAATCTCATCATTCTCGATGAGATTCTCGAGAAAATTAAAAAACCATTGCACAAAATGGCTGCCACAGCCATTCCGCGCATGCATATCCCTTTTCCAAAATGGTGCTAGCAGCATTGATGACATTTTGGAAAAGGGCAGCCATTCTGCACATGCAAAGTGGCTATTTTGTGCATGACCAGACCGGCTGCCCTTTTTTCAAAAACGATGGCAACGCTACCGGCGCCATTTTGGGAAAGGTCAAGGCTTGAGCAGAATGCCCCCAGTGGCCATTGTGTGCATTCACTTTTCCCCTTGTTTGGGGGGTGGGGGGCTAAGAAATATTTCACGAGATTTTATACTACAGCCAAGATCTAGGCAAATTCCCAGACCTGAGTACGAAATCTCATGAGAAAAAAAAAATAGATTTTTGTTTCAGCCCTATTGTTTTGTTGCAACAGAGAGCACCTGCTATAGAATTCCAAAACTGGAGTTTCTGTATTGAATGTTGAAAAGTTCCACACACACAACTATTCATTGTGATTCGAGTGGGAACAAGTACCTGCAAAAAAGGGTATACTGTCAAGTTTCATGTATCCGAATTAACCAGAGAACATCACATACTGATCTGTAACTAATTTTCATCTGATTGGGCACCCCCTCGAATTTGGGGAGCCCAACTCACCCCAGTCACGTTCAGGCACCAACTGGTACTTGAACGGAGCCCAACGGGCTACCCAACTCCCCAGGTCCCAGGCTGACTGACCTCACTGACTGGACCTGCTGCTTCTCCGGTCCTGACTCTTGGCTGCTCCATGGCTCTCCTCAACCCACACATCACTCAGCTGAGTGGGGAACTTCCCCGCTCAGCTACTTCTGAACAGAGGGAAGTGAAGAGGCCTCTTCCCATCTGCTTGTGCCCCCCTAATGGGTCCCCTATTCCCAGGGGGACCCAAAATGGGGGAGCATGTACTTCTCTGATATTGGTCCCTCTGGGAACAGGGAACCCTTTAGGGGGGAGCATGCAGAAGGGAAAAGGCCTCCTCACTTCTCCACCACTCAGAAAAACCCAAGCTGGGAATTTCCCCATCCAGCTCAGCAGCACGCAGAGCAGGGAGCAGCCAGGAGTCCTCCAGACCAGAGGAGCAGTGAACCAGCTTGTGAGGTGAATCAGACCCAAGCCCGGGGAACCACAGGTGCTGGAACTGGTGTCCTGGGGTGTCCTGTGATGCTCCAGTAATACCCATATTATGGGGCACTGGGTACACAATGGGGGGTCTGGTAGGTACTTCACCAGGTGCCCGCTGAGGGTGCCCCAAAATACCGGGTGCCCGCTGAGGGTGCCCCTGTTACCCACAGGTAGCTAAAATGCTACCCACTGCAGCTCTACCTGGAATGTCAATTCCCAGTACTGGTTTTGACTTCATTAAACAAACAAAGTAAATCAAACAAGACTTCTTTCCATTGTTGCTTGTGGTACAGTGTGACAAACGTTAGCCACTCAAACTCGAATACTGAACAACAAAATATTGAACGAACAGTGGAAAGAGAATGTACAAACGCTGAGTAATGAATTAATAAGCAATGAACAAGTCAATTCATAAAAAGCAAACAGGGAATTTAAAATTCATGAAAAAAAATAAAATCAAGTAATTCATGAAGAAATTTTAAAAATTCAATTCAAAACTGCTGCAAAATTTGCAAATGTGAGGAAAATTTCAAATCTGAATTTCCAGTTGCATATTTATAAAATCTAATAGATATTCTATTCACTTCAAACATTCACTTCAACTCTCCTGGTGTTCCATTTGTAAGCTGAGGACTTACGTTGATTGTATGCTAATAAGAAGATGGCTTCTTAACCATTAAATATATGTTCTGACATTTTCTTTCGACCATGACACTCAACCATGTATCTTGATTAGGTTTCTTGACTAAGAGTACTTATAGGTACTTGATTTTCTAATGTAGTGCAATAGTGTTGATTAGTATAATCTCAACTCGAGAAGTGATCCCATTGATTCTACGGACATTACACTCCGAAAAAAGGTAACAGTGGCACAATACGGCTTAAAATAGAGTATTACTGCAAAACAGGAATTAAGGGAATAGAAACCTCTTTGATTTGACAATACCTTTAAAACCTTGCAATCTGCAGCTTCATAAATTACAGAGCTTTTTAAAAATTATCAATAACTTGCCACCCAGCCATTCCTGCTATTTTATAGGAAAGATAAATTCCAATGGGATGGTTTTATTGCCTGCTGTATATCAGAGTGGAGTTCACCACGGTGTTTCGTACCCTCAGGGGCCTTCCGAAAATAAAGTAATGGCCGTGAACCACCCGTTCTCGTACTCAGTGGGATCTTAACTGTGAGAGAAGTGCTATCAATTCAGCCCTAGAAAGGCTAGCTACCAGAATCTACTTCACAGGCAGTAAGCTAGCCAATAACACAAGAGCGCAATTTGAGGCCCCTTGGAGTTCAAGGGCTTAGATTCCTCCTGAAGCTTGTTTGGCTTTTAGAGATGCTTAAATAAGCGTGACAGTAATGTTAGAAAAAGCCTGGAGATGATTGGCCACCTGTCCAGTTGACTCAACAGCAGAAATGGATTTACTAATTAATGGGCAGTAAAATTGAAAAACTAAGGGAAATAACTCAAAGGCACTCTTACTTCCCTCCCCCTCCTCCTGGGATATTTTATTACAAACGTGAAAAACAGAGATACCCCAATATGATCTCAAAGGCACATTTTCATAGTCATTTGCCATTGGGTGATTTCAGAAGTGATGTGGTGTATGACCACAGTCAACCTCCGTCAAACACGCGCGGGGGTGGTGGTGAAAGCGCCGTGCATGTCTGTTTGCTCGCATCCAGATGTTCACCACAGTCAAACACAGCCCGGGGTAAAGCTAACCACGCTTCATGAGGTCAGGGTGGGAGGAGGTCCAGAAGTGTGGTGAATGGTCACCACGGAAGGGGTGAATGAAAAGTAACTTCTGAACGGAAACCCGCAGCCATGGTGGAAGGAACTGACCCCAGCCGCGGTGCATTCTGGGGCTCAAACCATGGTCCACGTCTCCACTGCATGTCTGTTGTGTTCCCCCGGCCCATGTTCTCTCTGATTGCCCCCGGACGGTGGTCACGATTCTGTCACTTCTGTTGGGGCCGCACATGTCACCACAGCCCACAGTGAATCCATTCACACCGGGGTGGGATTCACTGTGGTGAATTGGAACGCGTCACTTCTGAAATCACCCATTATCACAAACATGGTGGGGTTTGTGTGTGCAAATTATATACTCATGCGAAGAGACAGTGGAGCCCGGTGGCTAATCCTATTACTAGATTTGGACCTCACACCCTGGTTCAAATCCTGCCCTAGCCTGAACGTACTCGTTAGCCTTGGGCAAGTCATTCTCTCTCAGCCTTCATTCCCCATCTGTACAATGGGAGTAATTGACCTACCTCAGAGGGTTCTTGGGAGGGTGAACTAGATAAGGATTGTAAATCACCTTGAACACTGAACGTGCTTATAGAAATGATTTTTTAAATGGCGAAAGCTTGACCTTCAGAATACTGAAAACTCAACCTCACAGGGTTCTTCTGAGGATTAAAAAGTTGTGTTTATTTGTTATATGTAAAGCGCTCTGAGCGCCATGGCAAGGGGAGGGCACTATATAAATAAAATAATAATAATAATAATAATTTTCAAGTAGCCATTTGCTATCAGTTTTCAATTAAAAAAAAAAGTCAACATCATTGTGGTACAGAAAACCCATGTCTATTCATCAACTATAGATTCCTAGTTGCTTATAAATGAACTGTCAAGTGGTACCCACTGTGAAAAGAGATTACATTAATTAGGTTAGTGCCCCGACTTGCAGTCGTCATCACATTCCCTTTTACATTGCTCCAAATCCTAAAACAATGCCCAGGCTATCATTCTCGTAAACGCCATTTATGGCCTCATTACTGCAGTAACAAAGGCGATTCGATTTCATTCTTCTAAAAACATCCAACAGCTGGTATGACAAACAATGACTTAATTCCACAACCGGTCCCATAAATTATCGATTGGTTTGAAAAGACTGTGTCTCAGTTCGTTTTATTCCAGTCAGAACAATAAAGCAATATTTCTAAGCCGAAACGACTGGCAAACTGAGTGATCTGAGGGAGGAGAACACAAAATGCGGCATTCCAGTTTCTTACTTCTGCTAAGATAAATCAAAGACTCTGGGAAGCTGAGCCTAGTCTCCCAAAAGCAAATCCTTAGCCATAAATGGAAATTTTCTGCTACCAACATCGTAACAACACTTAAATGTCTATTTTTAAAATGTTTACTAACATTTTAAAGAAGAATAGAAAACCATGGGAACAAATAGACAAATCTAAACAGAAAATACTGAAATCAAAATCATGCAGTACTGAAAATCCAGCTATTTCAGAAAAGGGGCCCCCGCTAACCGCCTTGTGTGGGGCGGGGGAAGGTTTGTGCCCGCCCCATCCGAGGAATCAGGCACCCCGGGCTGTAGGCGGGATGCCGCCTCAGGAGCTGGCCGGGCGGGGAGACTCTTTTGCAGGCTGCAACTGATTTAAGTGTTGCAGCCTGCAAAAGGGATGCAAGATATGGCGCGAGAATGCACCCTCGGGATTGGCCCAGGCGGGTCACGTGGTGTGGGGAGGCACCGAGCGGCAGGCATTCGGCCACTCTCAGCACCAGAAGCCCACCCACGCACCCTATGATTAGTACTGTGGACTTCGTCCGGTCACCTTGTTTATTGAGGGATCAGGAAGTAATTTTTCCCCAAGAATTGGGTTTTTTTGACTTCCTCATAGTGCTGTTCTTTCCAAGAAATCCAGGTTGGGCTGGTGTTTATTTGCCTGTGTGGCACATAATTTAATCGTCGCAACTGGCGGTGTTCAGTACCATGGACATTTTTTTGAGTAGGATTGTGGCATTGGCCTGGTGGCTTTTGGGAGACATCTGGTAAGTGGATTATGGTATGCCTGCAGGTGGTTGGACTTGGGAAGCAGTCAAGGGATGGGCGCCCTGCTCCTATTCCAGAAAAGGGGGATTGGTGTTGGGTGCCACATGGTAGGATCTAAGCGGTCCCGATGTGGCACCTGTCGTTAGTTCTTCTTTGGGTATGGATCAAGTTGGTCCATAGGCGGAAGGGATTGGACTGGTAACTTCAATCTGGATTGATCACATTACATGGTACTGAACGCGGGGAGTGAGGGTCATTGTGGCAGAGGTGATAATATGTTGTAGTGTACGATCACTCCCCTTAGGACTCACCCAAAATTAATTTGACCTAAATATATAGGAGGTCAATAATGAGACCAATTGATTGGCATTACAGGGTAATTCTAACGAATTCTAATTAGCTATTCCTAGCAAATGTAAGTGGCATTTGGGATCCACCGTTTTCATCGATAGGGTCATTTGGTTCTTAATTAGTTTCTGTTCTTCAACAGGTTATCGTTTGGCTGGTTCTTTAATAAACAGTCACAGCCAGTTCACCAATACTTACGTGGTCTGTGTTTTTATTTGACTAAGTGCCTTATTTCCCGTGCGGGGACAATAATTATATCTCCCTTTCTTGGCAAGTTATTGCTTTGATATCCCTTGTAATAAAGCTGTTGTATAGATTCTTCAAAGTAGAGTGTACCTAGAGTTGGACGGGGTACCGAATTTGGTAGCCATGGGTAGTAACCCGCCTTTTTGAGTACCATGTTAGGTATTTGACGGGTTACCAGATAACCGGTCATGTAGCCGAATATTTATTTCTTGTTTAATTTATTTCTTGCATTTGTACCCCGCCCCTCCTGACAAAAGCTCCGGGTTAATCAACCATTAACCCCATAATGGTTAATTTCTGGTACAAAGGTTTTGATTTTCTGGTTACCAATCGGTAAATCAGGATGCAAAACAGAAACATTTGGGCAGGAAACCCAACATTTGGGACAAGAAGTCGACATTTCGGGATATTGGGTACCTGAATTGGGTAGCTATTACTACCCAATATTTTCTGGGTACTGGAACTTTTTTGTGGGTATTGGTTTCAGCTCTAAGTGCAACCTCATTATAGCATCATCATAACACAAATTTGGTTATAACAAGATGTGAGGCATGGCTCTCAAATACAGCATCATCCCAGGTTGCACTGTATATGCAAGCATTAATTCCCATCATCTGTTTCTCTACTGTTTCCCCTGGTTTTTATAACTGAATGTTAAGCTTACATGCAAGTAATGTGGCTCCTTCATCTCAACTAGCTAATTAGTTTGTGGCGATTACAGCAAAAGCAACAAGATGACCTCCTAATTATGGTTTTGATTCCAACTAAATTAGCATCCATCTGCTATATAGGCCAGCTGTGAACACCAAGTACGTTTTCACACACACACCTGTAAATGCAACAACTGCCTTTTCATTAGAGCTCAAATGACTACCTGAAAAAAGTGGCTTCCTTCCAGTACGTGTAAATGCTCCCCGTGTGACTTTTTTTAGAACAGATTTATCAATCCGCTAGATCCCCCCCGCTCGTCTAAAAATGCCCTCAGCTTTCGGACCATGCAGCCTGGGCTGTGGTTGGGGACCAGAAGTGTGCACCTGTAACATTTTCTATTAGTTAGGAAAATGAATGGAGCATCTGCTGAGGAGGCTGAGGGCATTTTTAGATGAGCGGGGGAATCTAGCGGATTGATAAAGCAGTTCTAAAAAAAAGTCACACGTACTGGAAGTCACCTTCTGCCATTGAAAACCGCGGCGCACAGATTGTTTTTAAAACCTGGATTTGTAAAACCTCGCTATCGATAGCACTCTTTTTAAAGAGCGGATTTGTCAATCTGCTAGATTCCCCCATTTGTCTAAAAAACACAGTCCCTTTCTTTCCGTTTCAGACCTGGCCACTTTCATTACCCTGAAGGCTACACCTGGCTCCTTTTGGGGGTGGGTTGTCATGAGCACATCAGTTGTGCACTACAATCTACACTGGCTCTGTATAGGCTTCCTGGCACAATTCAAGGTGTTGAAGCCCTAAACCGCCTTGGACTCACCTATCTGAGAGACTGCCTTTCCTTCCATTGTTCTCCACTATGGCCCCTGAGCTCAGCCGGGAGCACTCTCTTGTGAGTATCACTAGCCAAGCTTGGCCATATGACAAGAGCCCGCAGGGAGGCCTTCTCGTTTGCTGCCCTGGTATTTTGGAACTCCCTTCCCCTGGATGTCCGCCGGAGCCCAAACCTGACCATATTCTGGAGGCAGTGTAAAACTTTTCTCTTTGGCAAAGCATTTGGCAAGTGAAGTTAGGGTTTAGGGGTGGAGGGGTTAGGGGTGCCTTTTTATTATTTTATTTTAATTAAGTTTTTAAATGGTGTTTTATTGTATTTCTATTTTGTGTGTTTTATGTAAACCTCCCTGAGCCTTAGGGGATGGACAGGATACAGGCAGGCAGGCAGACAGACAGACATACAACATACTATTAACAAATTATTATTATTATTATTAACAAACATTTATATAGTGCCAGCAGTGTACCTGGCACTTTACAAAGTAATAAAATAGACACGGTCCCTGCCCCTAGGGCTTACAATCTGAGAGACAGGAGCTGGGGGAGAGACTTAGGAAGGGGAACAGAGGGAGAGACAAGGGGTCTAACATTCATGAAGATGCGAGGTCTCAAGTGCACGTACTTGGCTTGGTTACGATGAGAATGACAGCAGGCAGGTCCATGTGGCAAGGATAAGGGTAAACAGACTGTAGGTATAGGAATAGTGGCTCAGCAGGATAAAGAGTCAGACAGAGCAAATCAAAAGAGGTGAGTTTTAAGGAGAGATTTGAAGGTATGAAGGGAGGGGGCAAGGCGGATGTGGACACAGGGAGGGAGTTCCAGGCATGGGGGGCAGCAAGTGAGAAGGGACAAAGGTGCTTAGGGGCCTTACATACATACATACATTTCTTACTCCTCCAGTGCCTGGGGAAGGTCCTGCATAACCTGAATGCATGCTCTTTTCACCAACAGAAGACGGCACAATAAAAGAGATCATCTGAACTACTTCTACTCAGTCTCTGAAAAAATATTATAGACACTGAAAAAATAAGCAGGCAAAGCAACAAGACATTATCAACACATTTCCATTCAGGGAAGGTTAAGGAATGACATGGCAGTTAGGAAAACAAGCATTCTATGTTCCTAAGCTACGGGTCACGACTGCAAATGAGGTCATGTCATCTTGACCCGATCAGCAGGTCCTGAGTAATATCGGACAGAGCTTGCAGGTCTTTGCTGCTGTCAGAGGTCACGGAAATCAACCGAAGTCTCAAAATGAGGTCATAAAGCAAAGAGTTTGGGGGCCCCTGTTGTGCGTTGGGTAAGGTGATCCAGCGAATATACTTGGATAGACTTTTTAATAACAGAAATCGTTTCTTTATCATTTCCTCTGCATAACTGAGAATATCCTCATGCTCTGGCATCAACAAAATAGATTCCTCTCTTATCCGACACCCACAGTCCTGAAACTATGATATACTTGATTATTGTTTTCATTTTAAAGACAGGGTTACACTGGAAGGAGACTGATGTAATTTATTTAGTTGGCCTCATGTGGTGGCCTTTCACTTTAAAAATACACCACTGCATGTACTAAGGTATCTAGTTCTGCTCCTCGAAGCACCCCAACAAAACAAGCTCGGTGTGCTTCAATAGGACTTTTCCGGGAGGAGTGCTTTTGAGGATCGGGTTGCTCCGATTGCTACTTCTAGGGCTCTCTCTCTCGAGAACTTCTCCTGGTAACAGGATCTGTGCATCAATTGCGTGTATTAGCAATGTCATTAGGATTTCATGTGACCATAAGGGAGCTACTTCTGTTCCACTCTCTCTATGCTGCCTCTGACCAACAGACACCTGTTACCCTGCTATGAAACTCTGTTCTCTGGTGGCCAATATTTCCCCCATCTGTAGATTTTGACATTTCTACAAGACCCACAACAGAGAGTCCAACTGAACGGCTTTCATTCAATTGTGAATGAGCCCTGCCTATGCATGCGTGCAAATTTGCCCTCTGCATTCATCATAACTGACCTCACAAAGGCCTGCAATTGGTTTGTATTGTTGTAGGGACCATCCTGCCACGGGCACAGATCTCTCTCATCAATTCATCATCAGCTACTGTCTCAGCAGGTCATTACCAGCAGCTGTCTGTTTTATTCTATGCCCTTCCCATAAGAAACTATCTCCGCAATCAGCAAGCCCCTGCACTTTCCTCTTGTCTTTTCCATTAGATATGTGTTTATGCAGATAGAGAGAAAAATGCAAAGCGTTTGATAATGCAATGGTCAAGCTGTGCAGCTTTAAAAAAAACAATCACTAAACCCAAAAGTTGGAGAACGAAAAGACTGAAGACCCAGCAGCAATATTAACTCCATCACATTGCACAGCTGGGATATTTCATATCACACTAAAAACTAAATAAGATTTCAGTTGCAATTTTTTTTTTTTACCTATTAAATTTTAAATTTTAACAAAATAATGTGGGTTTCAAACATACCAAATTTGGGGGAAACAATTATTTGAGCCTTTGAAATTTCTACATTTGAAATATTTTCATGACATTTTGAGGTTCCCCTAGAACTTTTGACATGATTTTGTCAATGCTGATACCTGCTGTCAATAAGGGTGGTGCAGAGTCTGAACAAAATGTCAGCATTTCAAAGTCTCCAGCAAAACGAAATTTCCATAAAATCTCTGTTTGAATTTTCAACCTTGAGTGATCATTATCATTTATTCATTATTAATTATAACTTAGACATTATATATTATTTATTCAAAAGTGATGGTTGCATTTTCAGCCAGCCTTAACATTAAGCTGTAAAACACGAATGAAAAATTGTACAGATGTGTATAGAAGTGTTGGGACCGCAACATCCCAACACCAGAGGAATGATGCATTGAGATAGTAGTTTGAATTTTAAATCCTTGCCTTTTTTCCCCTCGTATCCAGGCAGCTTGAAGCATGGAAGAGTTTCATGAAGAAGGTTCATGCTTCTGAAAGTTACAATATAAATAACGCTCCATATCCATATGTCTTGGGAGACATGCTTTCAGGTTCGAGAGGCATCCAGATATAACGGGGTCACAGAACATCCAAAATTAATAATAAAGGATCCTTATGCAGGAAGTCTGGGTATACATGAATTGATGAAAACTGCATTTTGGAACATTAATTACCGTGTGCACGATAAGTCCCTAAATAAGGTGCTTACTGCGGTCCGCACCACTATGGTCTAATTGCAACAGCTTTTCTATATAGGAAATTAATTATTCTTTGAGTGGAATCCAGCTTCATTTACGCCTTGGAAAACCCCCAAAGCTGTTCCACAGGTGAGTGCAATAGCTGAACTTCCGCGCTGGTCTTTAAAGCCATACAAGACGGGTCCTCCGCTGCTGAGCTGTCCGCGTCCCTATTATCATAGCCACTGCTGTTACGCGCCTGAAAAGCAAGTCGCTCCTTGCTATTTAACTCCGAGTTGTCACCATGAGCTGCGACACTGCTTTTTCTGTTACAGCGTCTCATTGGACATCCATAACCCCTTCTGTGGCAAATCAATTACCAAATAAATCTAAGAAATTAGATCAGATTGGATTAGATGGATGACTCATCCTGGCTAAATATCTCCAGAGTGCTCTGCTAGCCTTTCCTCTAAATAAAAATAAATAAGTGAATCAACACATCAAATCATTAAATAAATTAATAAGCCTCGTCTCTCACTATGGGCAAGGGCATAGTTAATCTTTTTGAGATCAATCCTGAACCGTGCTGGGGGCAAAGCGTATTCAGAACCTAACAGGATTGGGCCAGCCATAAGTAATACTAAACTAAACTGAAGAGCTTGATTTTTAGGACGTCTGGAGTGGCATTTGCCCACAGTTACAGTGCGAGTAAGTCAAAGGCCTCATCTTGCAGCCTAACAGGACTATTCGACAAGGGTTACCTGTCAACCATTTAAATCCACTGCTGTACTACCAATACATACCGCGCAACATTTTGAGCAGCAAGAGAGAGAAAATTCTGCCGCCTCGGTCAATTAGCTCCACCCCTCGGTGAACAAGCTCCGCCTCCTCACACACACTTTCCAACATTCCAAGTGCATCAAGAGGAACAGGTGGTCTCCTACTCATCATTCCACTTAGTTTTTCATTCCATTACAAGAACATAGTCAGTGCCATTTACTGGGTCAGACCAATGGTCGATACAGTCCAACATCCTGTCTCTGACAGTGACCAGCCTCAGTTGCTTCAGGGGTAGGGCTAAAACTGGTAGGTCCTGTAATTTAGTATTTGTGGGTAATACCTGCATTTGTTGGGTACTGCATCGGGTACCCAGATGGTTTATCTGGGTACCCAAGTGGGTACCCAGATACTTGCAAATAATTGGTAATTTTTACCTATTATTGCTACCAATTTTTGGAATTTCTGCTTACTGATAAGTATATTGGGTTGGAAAAATGAAACATCGGGACAATTTATTTTTAAAGGGGTGGGGGGCAGAATTTGATTTCCCAGGATAGGAAACTGATAAATAGGTGTCAGAAGTAAGTAAAATGGACTATATATATATATATGGGTGAAAACAGACTTGACGCTAACCACCCTTTAACCACCCTTGGTGGTTATTTATGCATGTTGCAGGGCTGTATTGGTGCCCTATGCAGCCCCGAAACATGCATAAATGACCACTAAGGGTGGTTAAAGGGTGGTTAGCGTCATGTCTGTTTTCACCCTGTATATATATATATATTAATAAAGGGTACTGGAGGTCAACATTCTGGGACTGAAGTCAACATTCTGGGACATCAGATCCCTGAATCAGGTCACAATCAGTTTGTTTGAGGGTCAATTTGGGTTCTGGGAATTCTATGGGTATATCCATTTTGCAGGTACCATGAGTCTTTCAGCTCTACTGAGGGAAGTATGCAGCATATTCCAGTGGAGTAATGCGTTTCCTGTCATCCTCCCCCAGGTTCTGCCAGTCAGGAGTTTTGTACACCTGATCAACCCAACTACTAGCCCTTAATGGACGTGACTTTCAAAAAATTCATCCAGTCCCTTTTAAAAACCTGTTAACACTACTGTCTTAGAGAACATCCTCCAGAAATGAGCGCCACAATTTTATTGTACATTGAGTGGGAAAGTACTTCAGTTTCCCACTGTCCTCTCAGGTGTTTTTCATGGAAGACCGCTAAGAAGGGGGTGCGTGAGACCTGAATACTGGTCTTTGTATCTTTCTTTTCTGAAACAGGGACAATGATATATCTCAGGAGAGACAGTGGGATCTAGCACCCAAAGAGGGACACTCCCTCCGAAATAGGGACGGTTGGGAGTTACACAAATATACAGCAGACTGACCAAAACTGTTCAGTTAGGCCGTTTTTAGACGAGCGCGGCAGCGCCCACGCTTGTTTTTCAAAGGAGCCGGCAGTCCGTTCTACACGTGACGCTGCCGCCGAACAACGCGCATGCGCAGGCAATGCGCATCCATTTCCGGCCACTGCGCATCCATTTCCGGCCGCGAACTGACTGGGTCGGCGATCGCGGCCGGAAATGGATGTGCATCGCCCGCGCATGCGCGTATTCGGTGGCAGTGTCACGTGTCGAACGGACTGCCGGCTCTTTTGAAAACAAGCGTGGGCGCCGCCGCGCTCGTCTAAAAACGGCCTTAAACTTTTACTTAAAGTTCATGTACCAGCCATATGTACCAGCTATGGTAAGATCACTAGAGAGATTTGATTCACAGCTACCTGCTGTTCCTATGACCTTAAACAAGTGTTGTGTGTCAGCGTCCTACCAATAAAATGGGTACATCCATGTTGCTCACGTTAAAGACCGATGTGTGAGTAGACTGTGCTAACGGGGTCCCTTCCATTCTAAAGCTAACTGGGTCAAGTATGATTTACCACCATCACTTCTCCTCTTCTGTGAGCTGCCCCAAGCTTAGGGCTGGAGGGAGTGGGGTATAGGTTTATAAATAAATAAATAAATAAATAAATAAATAAAATTATATGAGAATGGGTTTCCATGAAACATAGCAAAAGGGCAATTACCTGGAGCTATTTTTACACATGGGCTGAACAACCCCATCTCTGTATTATCCTTATTATTAATTATTATTATTCTTTATATAGCCTGGCACTGAACAGTCATAAAATAAAGAGAGATCTCTGCCCCTGGGGGCTTACAATCTCAGGAAGGGAGACAAGAGAGAGAGGGGAACAGTGGGAAACATTCATGAAGTTCAAGTTGAGAAGTCACAGGTGCACAAACCACACATGCCTAGCTTAGTTATAGGGGAGAAGGGAACTCCGAATTATAGAACAATAGAAGGATCATTAGTGTGCACCTGTGAGGATGAGGAGCAAAGTCTGATGGAAGAGGTAGGTTTTAAGTGAGCTTCAAAATTCAGAAGAGATCGGAGCATGTGTGTTCAGGGAAGGGGCAGACAGAGGGGAGAAGGAGTGAAGATGGTTTTGGAACTAGGAGGCTGTGAGGTGCGCTGGGATGGTGGAAGTGAAGAGAAGGGAGGTCACCTGTAGCTTCCACTCAGGGTGATTTCAGACGTGACGGGCGGCCGCTGTCACCATGGGCTGTGGGGTGGTTCAGACCATGACCGGGGGTGAAGGGGCACGTCAACAGACGTGCACCCCATTGCCCCCAGCCATGGTCCGAACCACCCCATGGCCCGTGGTGAAAGCAGCCACCCATCACATCTAAAGCGGCACACACACACCCCTGGAGGGGGCAGGGCCACGCAGCGCAGCATGCTGCCGCATGGCCCTGCCCTCTGCGTTCCCCAGCAGTCCTCCCCCCTCCTGATGGGCAGTGGTCAATCCGGCTGCTGCCGCAACCATGGGCAGAGGTGATTCCCATTGACTGTGGTGAACGGTAAGTAACCAGACGTTACTTTCCATTCACCATGGCCGTGGCGGCCTTTCACCACACTTCTCGACCTCCTCGCATCCAGAGACCCAGAAGTGTTGTGAATGCAAACACGGGCCGCGTTTGACCGTGGTGCACATCTGGTGGCAAGCTAACAGACGTTCACCACAGTCAAACACGGCCCGTGTTTGACTGTGGTTCAGCCGGGGTGAATGTCAGACGCGTAACGCCTGAAATCACCCTCAGTCATACACACCCTTGAGTAAACCACCTCTTGCTTAACACCACCTCCACATGGGAGGACAGGGCGTATCCCAAGATGCATGAGTCTGGACATTTTCCCTGTGACTAGAATAATCTGAAATGAGATCCAGGAGGGATTTTATGGTGCTGGGCAGGTGTGGCTAAGGCAGAGCCGGCCTTAGAATTTCAAGGGCCTACAGCAAAGATAAAATGCAGGGCCCTGGTGGGACCCACCCCCTTTCCAATGGCTGCACCCCCTCAAAGGGTACCCTCTCCAGGTCTCTAGAGGTGAACATGTTTGAGGTTCCCCTACCCTGGTGAAATTGTGGGCCACTGAGGGGCTCCCAGAAGAGCAGGAACCAGGATGGACACCACAGGTCACCCAATGGAATGGCCGTCTGTAGTCTAGCGAAGGTGTCCTGCCTTTCACGATGACAGACAGCCAATGAGGCAAAGCCACGCTTTGCCACACCTCAACAGACGTGCTGACCCACTGTGACCCGCATGAGTGGCCGTTATCCTGGGGGCTGTGATCACAGACTGACCTAGCTGCCAACATTCCCAGAAGCAATCCCGGGCCAACATCTAGCGGCATGTGTTTACACATGCTGTCAGATCCTGAGCCAAAGGGAGCCAAATTCACTTCTGGTTTTGCTCAAAGTTGCTATTGCGAAGACCAAACTGTGAGAAGTGGCAACCTAACTACAATCAAGAAAAAATTGACAAAGAAGCTATGAACCCATAGAGTCCCACAGTTGCTACCTTGGACATTACCACCTCCTCTTCCCAAGCTCTTTGCATGAGTCACCCAGGAGCCAAAAGGAATAAATTACACAGTGGAAGGATTTGTTGCAAACAAACTGCTAATGTTTTTAGAGACATCGGGGCCTAATCCCATGCTCCACAGGAACCGTGCACACCTCCACTGTACCACGCGGAAACCACGTGCATGCGCGCGGGGGGGGGGAGGGATGCATGTAAGATCCACGGGGCATGAGATCAGCTCCACTGTAGCGTCAAACCAGGAGGGACCCCAATCCAGAGTTTGGAATTCTTACTGTGGCAACACTGAAAATATTTTCATTCCCGACAGTATGCGTTTTATCCAAATCCTTCCTAACGTCTGCAATGCAGAGCTCTGTCAAAATATCTTTCAGAGAAGTACCTGCTGCGCTTCAAAATGATGCCATGGAACGAGAATCTACGAAACATATGGGCATATATGCAAACACATCAGTCTAACTTGCCAGCCTTATAGTCTAACGGAGAACTACCAAGGTCAGCCAGACATACAATTAATTTCATATCGTTATTAGAAAAACCTCTCAAAACCTAGGTAATGTAGCACTGTGTAATAGCATGCGGGTATCAGAGTCTAAAATGTGGATTGATTGATGCAGAATCAATTATTTCTATAGTAACTCAGCGCTTTGGGTCAGAGCCTTGGGTGGGATAAATCTGCGTATTTCCATTTGTCACAATTTCAGGACCAGAAGTTGAAAAATCGAGTGACATAAGTATTTTGATTATTCAGGTGCCCAATCAAATACTGTTTCAGGTACAAAAATGTATCCCCAATTTTTTAGTCAAAATGCGTACCACAAATTTGACAAATATACCTGTTTTGGGGGTGATGTACAGGTTTCAGCCCTGTTTTTGAAGCACGTGAATAGACGTACTATAGTTGTGTACAACATTATTATGTGCAAGTTTGCAGGATGGAGGCAAGTGTTTTTCTGGGCTTCCGTGACTCCTTCTTTAGTCTCCAACAATTACCCCATTTAATAAAAACTTCTAACAGAGCTTGAATGTTGCTAGGGATGGGAAGCCTCTTTGCTATTTGTCCTTAATTCTGTACTCCAGCAATTTCAACCAGCAGACTGTAGCATCAGCATGTTCATTATTCCTTTCGTGAGAGGCGACTGGCATGTGCATCTTCATCAAGCATCTTGATGAACACATCTGTGACCTTCTCATTTAAAACTAAGGTTAATAAAGGTCTATTCCCAATGGGAATCAACCGCTGGGCTTTCCACCACAAAAGGCAGCGAGTCTTCCATTCCAATCTGCATGGCTGAGATTCAAGCTAAATTCTAGGAACTAAATGCTGATTTGAAGGAAATTCTCCACTTCCCAGCTGTTAATTAGCATGCCAAGATATAAATCACACCCTTTGCCATTAAAAACTACACGTACGTAAATTCTGACAAACATGCCCAAAAGGATTTGAAAAATTGTCTAAAATATTCTCTGCTCTAATAATTTGGTAATTAAAAAAATAATTAAAAAAAAATCCACAGGAAGGGTAAGATGCTGCACTTGGACCTGGGAAGCCAGGGTTTGAATTCTGCCCTAGTCACGAACTCACTAGGTGGCCTCAGGCAAGTCGCAACCTCTCAGCCTCAGTTCCCCCATCTGTAATAAATGGGAATATGTGTGTGTGTGTCACTCTCTCTATGTTGCCCGTGTCCATCTTAAACGGTAAGCCTACCAGGCAGGGACATGTCGCCAATAATAACAACAATTGTACAGCACTAGGTACACTGCTGGTGCTATATAAATACTTAATAATAAAATAATAATAATAATAATTTAGAGATGGCATATGAGCTAAAATAATCTTATTCAGAACAGGAGACTTTCTTCAACATATGTGAAGTAGAGTCAAATTGAGGACCCACAAAAACCCATGGAATTTCCAGGACCCAGATTGAACCAAATATTTCTGGTGCCAAATATTTCAGGCACCATTTCAAGTATCCTGGCCTGTACCCAGATCAAACCAAATATTTGGGGTACTTTTTGGTACCTGAACTGTTTTTTGGATCAGGTTCCTGAAATACGGACAACTGCTGGTATATTGAAATACCATAATCAGAGCCCCGATTCTCCCATGGAATTTTTTAAAAAAATTCAATGGGAGTCTGGGAGGCTCGGGGACCAATTCTGAATCTCACCCTGCCAGACTCCCCAGCCTTCCAGATGCAGCACAGGGCCGGCATCCCCTCCCTCGCCCAGACTGAATTGGGTGAGGGGCACCAGGGCTTGCCTCCCCTTCCACCCTCCAGAGCCTGGAAAATAAATGGGCCTGAAGCAGTAGTGGTGGCAGCAGGAGCAGCAGCTCCATTCAGTTCCCATGTGGTTTTTCCTTGCCCCTTCCTGGGGCCGCCCAATGGGGCCTCCTAGAGTGACATAGCTGCTGCCGAGTCAGTTCGTTTACCAGGCTGCGAAGGGTGAGGGAGGAGGCAAGCCCTGGCAGACCCTCCCACCCGACAGCCTGGGCAAGGAGAGGGAAGGGGAAGCATAGTCTCGAGGCTTTCTTCATCCGCCTCCCCCCATGGAAGCGCCTGCCCCACCTCTCCCCAGCGTAGGCTTGAAATTCTGTGCTGGGAGATGCAGTTGTCCTTACAGAAATATCTGGCTGCTTGAAGCTCCAGCTGTGCCTCTCTGAAACACATTAAAAGGCAGACTGGAAATAAGAATTCTGTGGTATTCAAGTGGTATTCTGTTCAAATTATGAAACTGATATTGTTTATAAAATTAGGACCCTTTAACCAATCTTTGTGAACTTTTTCAGGGATACTCCCTTGAGTGAGGGGAACAAGCTGTCCAAAGTGCATCCAAATTGGATGGAAAACAAAGAGCACCAGGCACATGGCTGGTGCTATATAAATGTTAATAATAATAATAATAATAATAATACACATAGAAATGTGTGTACAAACCATGAAATGATTACATGGCTAATAAAACCAGTACCTTTTATCCAATCTTCCTGAATATTGGCAGGGATTATCCCTTTCAGGATGGGTACAATGAGTACACACACATGGTATCCAAATTGTATGGAAAACAGACTTACAGCTACATAGGTGTACATAAACTACAAAACATCAAGTGCTTGCAGAATCAGTACCCATTATTAGATCCTTATAAACTTTGTCAGGGATGATCCCCTTAATGAGGGGTACAATCTCGCCAACATTCAAGCAAATTGGATAGAAGATTAAGAAGTTACATCCAGAAATCAATTTACGCAACAAAATTCAAACACGAAAATGAAATTGTATCCTAATGAAACTGTGGATTCTGAAACGAAATAAATTCAAAATAATTATGAAATTACAAATTCAGTAGTGGGTCCCTGTTGCAGACCCAGCATAAGATGAAGACAAATGACCTGTTTCTGACCAATTGCTCCATCATTTCAGGCCTAACTGCCTCACCTCTCATTAGCAAATGGAAGGCAGGAGAGCAGCCTCCACAAACACAGAAATCAGGCCCAACAGCGATTCCAGCAAGAGTAACAGAATGCCCAATTTCTAAGACACTAGCACAACTATCTACCAGCCTCCGCTGCTCTCTCCTTGCGTCTCTCACGTCCGTTCAACACTCTGCTGCCATATTCATCCACCAGCACCTCCTCCCCTTTCACATTCAGAACAAGCTCTTTGTCTTTCCCTTCAAGGCTCTTTACCTTTTCAACCTTGGTCCCTCCTCTCTTTCGGCACTGGTTTCCCACCCCATTCCCACCTGGTGGGAGCTTTATTCCTCCTCTTCCATTGTCCTCACCTGCTCTAGCATCTCCTACTACCAAAAATCTCTTTACAACTTCCGGAGCGCCCTCCCTGAATACATTTGCTCTGCTCCCTCCCTCCTAACCTTTACATCCCTTCTAAAAACCTTCCCTACCACTTTGTCATGCTTTCCCAAATTCCGTGCCCTCCTAGATTGCTCACTAGTGATGGAACTCTCGGTATTGCTGAGAACTGAAAGTAGTCAATAGTGCCGGGCTTCCGAACCTTGTTCCAGTCATGAGCACTGGTGTGACGTAAGTGACTACTTGGCGGCACTGCATAATTTGCATGAATGTGCCTGGGGAGTATTTTCACCCATTGCTCGAGCACTCAGGTGCTCCCAAGCACCAGGTTGACAATCCCTGCGATAATGGCTATATCGGATTAATCTGATATGTCGGTTCTCAGTGGTATCTCAGCGGTATCGGATCTTTTACAATGATGTTTTTATTGTATTTTTAAAATTGCAGCTTTCCCCATTGAGGTCAATAGGGAAAACCACAATGTTAAAAATCTGCTACCAAGAGAACAGAGAACTGGTAGAAAACCAAGAGACAGAGAACCAAGAATACCGAGAACCAAGATTTTGCCAATAGCCCCTCCTCTGTTGCTTATGCAGGATCTTTCTACTGTCATATCATTCAGGATTGCTTTCTCTCCTCCAACAAAGCTAAGCATGCCATGTACACCAGGACTTCTCAATTTTGTGAATGTTCCCCCGTCCCTTGTCTCTCATTCCTTGTCTTTCTTTGATTGTAAGCCCCTTGGGGCAGGGACCCATTTCTGATGAGTTGTGCAGAAGGCACATAGTTCGTTTTTTAAAAAAATAAATAAATTAAAATACTCATTTTCAGGGGGGGTGTGTGTAAAGGATGCTATGTTTTCATCTATTTTAAAAATCACTTCGCGCAAAATGGCCACTGGGGCCGTTCTCCCCCAGTGAATGGCACTAGCAGTAGCAGCGCTATTTTGGGAAAGGGTATGCAGGCGCAGAATGGTCAACAGCCATCTTGTGCATGCACAGTGATTTTTTAAAAAAAATTATAAATTATTTTTAATAAAATAAAATGAGAAATATTTGTATTTATTTATTTATTTATTTATTTATTCATTCCATTTGTACCCCTCCTGAACACAGCTCGGGGCGGCTTCCAACAATAAAACACAATAATATAAACAATTTAAAACACATGAAAATACTACTATCAAATATTACATAAAAGAACAGGACCCAGGATACATAAAACAATAAATAGGATAGGGGAGATAAAAAGACCCACTACACCCTCCCCCACTCCCCAAAGGCCTGGGCGAACAACCAGGCTTTGCACCTTTTCCAGAATATCAAGAGGCTTGGGGCCAGACGAGCTTCCTCCGGTAGGGAGTTCCAAAGCCACGGCCCGGCCACCGAGAATGCCCTCTCCATTGTGGCCCCCCGCTTCACCCGGGGGACCTCCAAGAAGGCACTCCCGGTGGACCGAAGGAGCCGCTCCGGGGCGCGGAGGGCGAGGCGGTCCCTGAGGTATAAACAAAAACAAATGAAATCAAACAAATGTCATTTGTTTATTCATTCATTTGCGCTACCTTAGTTACAAAAATGAATGGGGGGGTTCCTTCATTTTCATAATTAATAAAAAATATACAAAATTGCATACCCCTAATGTCCGATTAAATGATTGTACAGTGCTAGGTACTATAAATAATAGTACTAATAGAAATAGATACATAAATACGATTCCAATGGGACATTATATACCTATTCATAAAAGCTAGAATTCTTAGGCAGTTTCATCAGATTTCTTCTAATACCAAGAGCAGCAGGATCAACCCTCCAACCATCAAATATGTGATTTCTTTTAAAAAAAATAGAGCTAAATACAAGAGGATCCTTCTGCCTAATCAGTAACTTTAGTAAAATAAGAGCGAATTTGATGTGACACATATTGTTATCTCAATGAGAGAGTAGCGTGTTAAAGTCCCTGCTGTCATCCAGCCAAGAATGAACCTCTGATCATATAAAATATACTAATACTTTCTATTTAATTAAAGGCATGCTTCCTCCACCTTGCACAAGTCACGCTCAGAAGAAATTACAGCCTCCAAAAGGTAACGACATTTTAGGACAACAGTGCTTGAGAGATTTGGGGAAATGCTGACATTCGTACATGCTGCAGTTCCTAACTAGGTTCTATTAGAGAATCATCTACACCAAACTAATGCAAAGCATTTCTTACAGCGCCGAGAGACAGGGTCAAAACAGGTGCGGCGTGGGCTCACTATGCAACTTAAGTCCACTACATCTATGTGACGAAAGCGGCTGGCCAGGAAGGAGTCCACTCAAGGATTTTGAATACTCATTCTGGGTCAAGGGTTGCTCGGAGTAGGGCTGATGTGGCAGCAGCTGTTACCGCGCCGCGATTCCATTCCGCCATTTCGGAATTGCCCATGCCACACCGCGGCTTTTCTGCGGACATTCCGTTAATTCCGCCGGCATTCTACAAATTGCTGAATTGCGGAAACTGTCAGAAAACCGCTGTTCCGCTATTTTGTGACACTGGCAGAATGGCGGAAGTAGCAAAAATGTCAAGTTTCCGCTATTTTACGAAGCCTATGGAAGTAGTGGAATGAAATTAGTGGAACTGCGGAAGTAGCGGAATGAAACTAGCGGAATGAAAGCCTCTGCCACACCGTACTACTAATTATGGAAACTTTGTTTCCGGCGGAAATGGCTACCGCTGCAACATTCCGCTACAGCCCTAGCTCGAAGAGGCCAATACAAACCACAATGTGCCAGTGGATCCGTCTGGCCCCGCTATAACCGTTGCAGTTCAGGGGATGCCCTGGTTGGCTGTCTGCCTGTCATGGCGCGGCATTTGCTGTGCTCCCCTGCCCTACCTGGGGGTGGGGGGACAGCTCACTAGCCACCCAGATCGCAGAAAAATGAGCTAAGTGCCACCTGCTGACCTGGAGAGTGGCCGCTGTGGTTTCCCACCCCATTCCAGACTGAGGTACTGCCGCACCAGTTTTGTGTCTGGTTTTACACAAAGTGGGCATTATCCAAAACCCACACACACAGCCGGGGTACCGCATGCTGCAAAGCAGAGAGGAAACTGTACAGGTTGCCACATGCGTAAGTGAAACCGGGGCCCAAGACACAACACATGCTTGGTTTGTGTCCTTTGGGATTGCGACCAGTGACGGAAATATCCCACACTGAAAAAGCAACATTCACATGAGAATGAAAAATGCCAAGATTACACCGTTGTAAATTTTGATCCTGAGCATGGTTTTCCCCATAATCAGATACCGCTAGGAGAGTTAATGAACAATCATCTGCTCCAGCCACCCTGTTTTTCATCCTCGAAAAGATAAAAAGGTAACAATGCAATCCTGATTCAAAGTGTTTAATTCACCAGCTCCTGTCTAGCAAAGGACACAGTGCGAGGTTGAACAATAGCCTTCTAAGACAGGGCTAGCAATTTGAAAAGTGTCAAGTGTTTAACAGATTACCTAGCGATAATTACAACATCATTACAAAGGAAACATGGATCCTCTTGACTTAGGAGGAATAAGCAGACTGCACAGCTACAAGAACCAACGATACAAAGAATTTTAATTAAATGAAATTTTTTTAAAAAAGGAAATGCTTGAGCATAAGAATTTGGAACAGGTAAATAGGGTATGGCTATTTATCTTTTAAAAAACAATAGAAGCAGAGGTCACTCTATGAAGTTACCAGATAACAGATTTTAAAAAATTAAACGGAAGTACTTTTTCAAGCAATGTCCAATAAAATTGTGGAACTCACTGTCGGAGGGTGTTGTCCGGGCCAGCAGTGCAGCAGGCTTCAAAAAGGGACTAGATAAATTTTTGAAATGCAAGTCCTTTAAAGGCTACTCGTTGCCTTTGACTGTCAGGAGCTGTGGGAGGATGGTGAAAAAACAGCCAAAAAGCTGGTACGTTTCTGAGTTGTGCAAATGACTGGTTTCTGATGAAGGCAGCATTCACTGGGATTTGTTGTTTCAGGTCTACTGCTGCATAATCCCCTGAGGAAACTGAGGCTAGCTAGCCACTGTTCTCAAGACAGAATGCTGGCTTGGATGGGCTGCTGTTCTGACCCAGTAAACGGCTCTGACTATGGCTGTTTTCAGACGAGCGAGCGGTGCGGTTTCAAAAACCCCGCGAGGAGAGATTAGACGAGACACCTCCGGCAACCATTCGCATGACACGGCGATGCACATTCTTTTCAAGCCGTGAATGAGCTACATCGATCAGACTCCTGGTCAGTTCGCGGCGTGGAAAGAATGCGCTTCGCCGAGTCATGCGCGCCGCCGTGTCATGCGCACGATTGCCAGCGGCGTCTCGTCTAATCTCTCCTTGCGGGGTGTTTGAAACCCCACGCAAGTGCACCGCGCACTCGTCTGAAAACGGCCTAAGTGTTACCAGTCAAAGCAGCTATGAATTTATGCCGTTGTTGTATTAGCTTCTAAGTGATATATAAGTTGTAGGCCTGAAAAACTCAAGTTACAAAGCTTAATGCTTAGATGTTTCCTAAGCCAACTAAAGCTAAGCACACTAATACTCTTAAACATACTTAAAACAAAATATGCTGAAACCACAAGCCTTGGGTTTTAAAAGAGGGAAGGGAGTTTTGCTGGAATATTTGCTTTTGATATATCAGATCAGCAGTTCTGCTTATGAACAGATAATCAAATAGCATAGATGAAGGGGAAGAGGGAAAGTAGGAATCAGAGGCCTCTTTCATGTATTACTTTTTCCAAGTAGCTATGAAAGTTAAAACAAATATCCAGCATACACTGGGTATTGAGGTATCTGGTAGGATACTGAATGGTATGCAGTTTGGTATTTGCCAGTCAACCAGATTACCATATGACTGTTTATCGTTTACTGCATTACTGTTTACTGATTGCTGTTTAAATACGGTTTTACTTTTTCCACTCTCTTCCTTCTATTTAAACTGGTTTGGTTATGCAGTAATACAGTAAATGCTAATGCAGTAAATTGATAAACCATAATATCCAGTATTCTGGTGTATCAGGTACCAGATAGTTACCGAATAATCACCAAGTTATCCAGAATACCGGATATTAACCATGTATTATTATTATTATTATTATTATTCTACCCATTTCAGCCCTAGTAACTATGCCCAAGCCTGCTTTTTGAGAAAGCATTAACCTTACTTCGACAGATGTCCAATCAAGCTAATTATTTCCAGTTAAGTAAGGCAGAGCCAACGTAACACGTGGAAGCAGCCCATGCTCAACTTCCAGTCTTCTACAGAGACCCGGTGAAAACATGAGAGGGAAGTGTCCCAGAAGTGGTGTTCACACTGCCCGATATAAAAGCAGAATACTTAATTAAGGAAAGAGCATACATACTTGATTTCATCAAACAAACTATGAATTACTAGGGGTGTGCAGCAGGAACATCATTCATTTTTGTTTACAAAAAAACTCCTTCGGTTGGGGGATTTTCATAAACAAAACCATTTGTCTTCTGTTTTTTGTTTGTTTGTTTAATGTTATTAAAAACA
>QEPC01011901.1:22261905-22275220 GCA_003113815.1 Sphenodon punctatus | reverse complement strand
CCCAACACCTTCTGAGCTAGTCACTGTTCCTGAACAGCAGGCGTTGAGTAGGATTTTTAGATTGCTTTAAGTTTCATTTCAGTTTTGTACTGAAATGAAACTTAAACCTTGAACTGAAACCTTGTGTTATGCACTGTACAGACTCATTGAGTATGTAATGTATTTCACTACAGACTCCTCTTCTGTTTGTGAATCTCCCCCCCCATCCCATATATATGGGATGTATATATATCCATATATATATGGATATGGATATAGATATAGATATAGATATATAGATATGGGATGGGGGGGATAGATAGATAGATAGATAGATAGATAGATAGATAGATAGAATGTAGGAGTTAGCTTAGTGATAGAGATAGCGTTAGTAATTTAGTTTTAGTGGTTGTAGCAGTAGGCCTGTGTACTTATTAGATAATCCATTTAGTTCATAGCATTTAGAATAGTTAATAGCAGTTAGATTTAGTATAGATAGATAGATATAATATTAGATAAAATAAATAAATAAATAAAAAACATATAAAAACAAAAAAAACAAATAAAAAACAAAAGAAAACCATATGAAACCCAATAAAAGACAAAAAAAACATATAACAAACAAAAAAACACCCATAACAACATTTCCCGAACGGCCGAACCGAACAGCCGAACGGCCTAACCGAACGGCCTGGTTGGTTGACCGAACCGAACAGCCGAACCCGAACTCGGCGGACGAACCGAACGAACGAACCAAAAGCATCCGAACCGAACGGCCGAAACGAACAAAACGAACGCAGCCGAACCAAACGGCCGAACCCAAACAGCGATCTGTTCGGTTCGCCCATCCCTACTCACTGGGCCACTCTTTCTTAAACTCCTCCACCTACCCCCGCACCGTGCACCACAATATGGATGTTTAACAATTAGTTCTGAAAAGCATATTCAGTAAAACAAAGATATTATTTATTTTTTTAAATTGGCCCTATTGCTTTCAGCTCCAACAAAATGAAGGAAGGCTGAACGTTTGTTCCTGCTTCGTCAGATATCTTGAATATTTCATTTCAGTTACTTATGGAATTTAATTTCAGTTAATACTACTTACTATTATTACGTGCCAGCAATATACCTGGAACTCAGCAACCGTCAATTAGAGATTGGTCCCTGCCTCAAACAGCTTACAATCAAGGGGAGGCAAGGGAGAGAGGAACAGAGAGAGAGAGACAGAAGGTTGAGCTGACTCAGGGGCATGCGCTTAGCTTAGTTACAGGGCAAAAGGGGACCCTGAGCATCAGTGACAATATCTGTGGGGATGAGGCGCTAAAGTAGAGGGGTGGGTCAAAACAACTGTTCCATTTTTACTGAACATTTCTGTGAAAACAGAGCAATTGGCCCATTTTTGTCTGGAATGCTGATCAGAAACTTTTCCAATAGGAATCCTGATGTTTTTATTTTTTTAATTTTTTTTTAATGGCCATTTTCTCATGCAAACATCATCCCAGTCGCCATTACAAGCACGTGTAAATGGCTGACTTATTTTGTCCAATCAGACTGGACCAAGTTGCTGGTTCCGACAGAATTGGAACTGGGCAAAAAATTCTCATTCAGGCCGACCAATGTCAGCCTATGGAAGAGGTAGTTTGAGGCTGTTGCACATTAACAATACCACTAATAATGCAGAAACAATGGAGCTAAAATGCCAAGATGACCCAACTGACTGAAGCAAATTGCTAAAAACAAATGAAAAGTTGAAACAAAGGATTTGGATGAATGAATGTGTTAATTATCATCCTGGGTGCATATATTATTTAAGGGCTATCTGAACATGGCAATATTATTTGTAAATAGTGAATCCATTATGTGCTTCAGGGAACAACTTGAGAGCAAAGTGTGTGCATTACTGGTGAACTTGCTCGGTATTTGCTATACCAGATGCACGACTTCCCTGTCCAAGGGGTAAGTACAGACCTAGTGGTAATGACCAGAATTTGTTCATAAACAATTCTCAAAACAAAGTGGAACATGTCTTTGATCGCTTTCCACAGCTGAAAAGACTGAGACCATACAGTTTTTAAAAAATATAAAGAACCAGCCATTCTGTGCCTCCAACGTCTCTGACTTTTTCTCAAAAGCAGAAACATTCAGTTCTACCTACCAAAAAGGGGGGAGGGGGGCTGTTGTCTTTTTTACTAAAAAATGTTTTTGTTACTAAAGGAACCTGTACCCAATAAAAAGGGAGCTCGGTGATTCACTGAAGAGCAATTCTTCTCTGGAGAATACCATAGATTTCGAATCAAGAACACATAGTCCAAAATAACCAGGAGGAATTGTTCGGAAATCCAATTAGCATACAATGTGACAGCGCAAATATCCCTAATACAAATAAATGGGAGAAGGCTGAACTAGCTTATGGCTTCAGTTCCTCATTAACAGTATGATTAAGTACTCCGGGTTTAAGTGCACAGAAGATGTTGACATTGAAGTCAATCAGAAAGTAAGCTAGGGGCTCAGTCCCTAATCCTGCTTTGCATTGGGCTGCCAAACCCAAAGGCCTAAAAATTATGAGCGGAGCCACACTGTTCCCGGACTCAAATCAGGAGATTAGTTTTAAAATCATATGTTGTTTTTAACAAAAAAAACCCAAACAAATCGGATTATTTTGGTATACCTTTCGGTGTCCAACATTTTGCAATCGGGTTTTTAAGTTTTTCTCCTGCCACTTATTTCTTATTTAAAATGTGAAAACGGAGATTCTCATCGTGTTATTGGGAAAAAAATCGCAACTTTAGACTTTAGGAGACCTTTAAATTTAGGATGCTCAGATCAAAACTGAAAGAGTTGGCAAGCCTGCCTAAGTAAGAAAGAGCAATTGTGACTTCTAAGGTTCGTAATCTGGGAGTGCTCCTCATTTCCAGGCTCCACCTGGATGTCCAGGTGGAGGCTGTGGTGAGGAGCACGTTTCACCAATTACATCTGGTACGGTGGCTTTGGCCGTATATCTCGGACTCAGATCTGCCCACCATCATCCATGCTTTCATCACCTCAAGACTGGACTATCGCAATGTGCTCTATGTGGGGCTACCCATGGTAACGGCTAGGAGACTGCAGCTGGGAGCATATAACACCGGTTCTTTGTTCTCTGCACTGGCTTCCTATAGTCTTCTTCTGGGCCCAATTCAAGGTGTTGGTGTTTACCTATAAAGCCCTATACAGCCTGGTCCCTATATATCTGCAGGACCGCCTCACTTCCCGGGCTCTGGATCAACCCCTGTGGTCATTAGGTAACACCCTCCTCGAAGTCCCTTGGGTATTCTGGTGAGCGACTAAAAAGGGCGTTCTCGGTGGCCGCACCAAGGCTGTGGAACTCCCTTCCAGTAGAGGCCCGGGTGACCCCGGACCTCTCCTCTTTTTGACATCAGTGTAAGACCTGGCTGTTCCACCTGGCTTTTGGTGAGGGAGGTGGGTAAGCGGGGTGGGGAGCGGCAGAGGGTTAGAGAGAGCAGTGTTGTTTGTTGGTATATTTGTATACTCCACCATTGGTTTTATAGTATTTCTTATATCTATTATTATTTATTTTACTGTATTTTTTATATTTTTCCTGTGATATTTGTTGGCCGCCCTGAGCTGCTTTTAGCAGGAGGAGATGAGATATTATTTGATAATAAATGACTGCTAGAACTGGACCTTAAAAATATAAAACCAAGCAATCTCCCTTCCCCCACGAGAAACAAACAAACGAACATCAACAAAAATATCATGGCATCTTTGCTCTCCAAGAAGGACCTAATTTTGTGCCATGGTTTAGCTCTGGCATCTCTTTTCATGGTATGGCTCAGAACTGGCATCGGCTCATGGCCCCACCGATGCCATTAACCTGCCAGATGCCACCTCGAGCTGGATTCAGAAGCCCAAACCTCAGCTCCAGGGAGAGTTGGGGGCCAACCAACAATGCCAAACTGATGATTGGTGAGAGCGCCAGCTCTCAATTCCAATTCCTGTCAAGCTTAACCCATGCCTGAGTAATGGCTGGCAAAATAAGGGTGGAAACAGGGATTGGCGGAGTCATGGGGGGCTGGCAGGGGAGCCTGGGGCCCTACTCTTTTCTATACTTCCAAGGGCTCCACAGTGGCCCCCATTTTCACCAGGGCAGGAAAAGGAGTCTTCACTCCCTCCCATCAAGGCCCAAATATGTCCACCCATATGGCCCTGAAGAGGGTACCTCTGAGGGGGCAGGGTCACTGAGAAGGACCACTAGAGGCTAGCCCTGAAATGGCCCCTCTGAATTCCACACTCCAGCTTCTGGGGTAAAGGTTTGGGATTTGTGGGGTAGATTTGAGCCCTGCAAATTCAATCAGTTAATCAAAATCAATCACTCTCTCTGGCTGCATTCAAAATCCAGCCCTGTCATTCACGAGTAAAGTCGTGGCAGAATCCCATTCGCGGTACTTCCGGTTTCCACCTCCTTTTCCCCATCACATCTGTGACTCACAAGAGCACCACCGTCATTAGGTGTGAATGCGGCCTCTCTCTTTTTCTCTGGGAGGAATCAAATGAGACAATAGGCCACTGGAGTCCATGTTTGGTCCATGCAGTCCCCGAATCACATGTTCAGCCCATCTGGCCTAACAAACAGGCAGGGCCCTGATTGTATTTCATGGGTTTGCAGCAGTTTCCACCAGTGGTGCTAGCCATTTACCAGTCTCCCTCCATACAACTGCCTCTCAGCTGAGAGGTGTACTAGAGATCTCCCTCCCCACCTCTCAGCTGAGTTGGGAGGAGATCTCTATGGTGCCCATCCAGTGAGAGGGCACCATGGGGGAGGGAGATTGCTCCTGCTACCGCCTTTCAGCTGCCCAGGTGCGCTAGCCACCACTCAAGTACCATGAGGCTGCAGGCGAATCTAATTGACGAGATGTGGACACACAGGTACCACTAGCCTTGATTGGCCCATGTGGTGTGTCTGCAAATATACCAGGACTCAGCCATGAGTGGCAGTTCTTTGGTGACGAAGTACAGGCCACATGGCAGAAGCCTAGTAGACGAGCATGCAGGAGCTCCCCTGGTGAAGGCTAATGTGGGCTATCATCTCATTTAATTCTCCCCCTTTGATTGTGCTTTTTAAACAGCAAACTAACTAACTAATTAAGCACTGTCTTCAAGAGCCTAGATATCATCACTGAAATTCATCTCAACTTCATGAATGTCTCCCCCATATCCCTCTCTTAGACAGTAAGCCCCTTGGGGCCTGTCTTTAGTTGATGATTGTTCAGTGCCTGGTACATTGTTGGTACTACATAAATACTCAATCAATGAAAAATCATGTAAGCTACAAGAACAAAGACCCAGGGAAGAAGGAATCAGAAGCAATGCTATTGTAGTCTATCAAAAACACAACCACCTTGAAATTGCCTTTTTTTAAAAACCCACATTAAATGTAGTCTTCAAACTTCATGGGGAAAAGGCTTAAAAAAAAAAAAAAAAGGAAGCCCCTGGTAGAACAGTGAAGATAAAAATATTTTTCCATGATTTTTCCTGGAGCAAGTGATAGGCACCACGTCCCTTAAATTTGCCGCTTTCTGGATGACAAAGGAGGACGATTGTCCCCTCTAGAAATAAAATGCCAGCTAGAGACACATTCATGCAGCAGAGACTCTGAGCAAACATTGCAGTCCAGCCATGTTTACTTCTCTATTAATTGTGCTGGTAAAACTTCTGAATCAAAACTAAAAAAAGCCACAAAACCGAATTCACAATTAAGCCACAATTTCTTTGACAGGAAAAAGAAAACATACAATAGATCTAACCATCGACAATAAGCAAAAAGAATGGACCTAAATGATAATTTAAACAAAATATTCATCCCGCTTCCCAATTAGATTTCTCGTGGGGATTTCTCATGGACCCACTCATGGGATAAGTAGTCTGCCATTATCAGGAATTCAGCTTCAATGACTTTTGCTCTTCACTGTGCACCTTTTGATGGTGGGTCCATGACACGTAATATTCCCAATTGAAATAAAAATAAACATTTGCCAAAAGATTCCACTCAGGCCTTCCATAAAAAGTTATTTTCCTTGGTAAGCCTATCAAAAAGAATGCTACCCATAAGGCTGCTGAAAGTGTTGGAAATGGCTAGCATATGAAAGAAACATTGTGTTCTCAGCCATGGTCTTACTGGTAGCTAAGCTATCCGAGGCCACATGCCCACGTTTCTGCAAAAAACATAAGGATTTGTGATCCTAAATGAAGCTTTGTTGGTACACCCATCAAAGAGGTTAGCAGACACCAAGAGCTAAAATTAGCTTAGACTAATCCCTTGCCCTCTATGAAAATATGTGGTTAGAGATTCTTATTTTTATACACATACAGACACAAACATATATGTATCTTTTGGAAGACGCAGCCCTCATAAATCTAGAAGCTTATAAGCAAATCCGTAACGACAGTAAAAATGCACATAACGATGTCACAATTTGGGTGGCCGCACCTCCCCTTTGAAAGAGGACACTTATGAAAAATTCATTGGTTCCAGCGCAGCCCTGCACCATGTATTTTTCACAACCGATGCCCATGCTTCAGATTCATACCTGCAAACGCAAGTTGTGAGAATGCCCTCATGAGCGGCGTCGAACAAGTAGATAGGGAGTTGTTGCTCTCAAATAGTACTAGAATGAGGGGAGACTCCATGAAACAGTCAGCAGATTTAAAACAAATAAAACAACAGTTGTGTTTTATGTGAGAAGGAGGAGAGACAAGGATACAAACATGAAGTTATAGAGAAGATGACACCGAATGACAAGACAGTATAGGAAACATCAATGAGAGATAGGGGTGTGCAATTTGTTTAGTTACTAACGAACGGATCCCCAGTCGTTTGAGTAACTAAGGACATGAAAACAAACGAATAAGAAAATAACATTTGTTTTACTTTTTATTTGTTTGTTTAAAAAAAAAAAAAATTTAAAATCATTGCAGACCATCCTGCGCATGCATACCCGCCATTTTGGAAAAAGGCAGCCAGTCTGCACGTGCGCAGTGGTCATTTCACACATAAACAGAACAGTCCAATCAGTGGCCATTTTGCACACGCAAAGTGATTTTTTTCATTTGATTTGTTTTTTAATAATTTTAAACAAACAAATTAACAAAATGAGTAAGTTTTCAACAACAAAAAACGTAAAAAGGGACGATTTTCATCAAACGAAAATGAATTGAGTGACTTTTGCACGCACCTAACCAGCAATCTGTAGGAGTGAGGAGCTAGAGAACGTCTGACAGAAAGAGGTAGGTTTTTAGGAGGAATTTGAAAGTTGATAGGGTGAGAGCAGAATGTGTGTGTTCAGGGAAGACGTTCAAGGCATAGGGGAAAGCATGGGAGAAGACAGACAAAAACGGTGATGCTTACAGGCAGACTTTTTCCCTGAGATTCACTCATGAGATTCATTCACTGTTCATATTAAGTCAGTCATGCGGTCAAGTCTCTAAACCCTGTCAGGTACCCTGTCAGCAAAGATAATGAACTTTTGTCTCCATGGAAGTCAATCAATCATCGATTAGCTTGCAAAAGAAAAGGGAAGAGCACACAAGCTTTTAAACTGGGGGAAGTGGAAATCCTCTGCAGATTATCTGAAAACCAAAAATATTTGACAGTGTGGAAATAGGTTTCTTAGCATAATTGCTCCTTTTAAAAAGATGTGTGTTTAGATACGGGTACCCATGGGTAATACCCACATTTCTGAGTAGCCGGCTTAGTATCTGATGGACTACCCAATCACAGATTGGGTACCCAACTACTCCCACCCCAAAAATAAAAATCTGTAATTTCCATTACTAATTTACCAGTTTTCCAGTGACTGATCGGTAAATCATGCCAGAAACCTGAAAAATCACATTGGAAACTCAAAAAATCAGGACTGGAAGTCAATATTCCAAGATATTGGGTACTTGAATCTATTGGATACCCCTTGGGTAACGATTAGAACCCGAATGTTCCTGGTTGATTTGGATACTGGAAATTCAACGCATATACTAGGGGTGTGCAGTAGGCACATCATTGATTTTTGTTTTAGTTTACAAAATCTCCTTCATTTGGGGCGGTGAAGGGGGTTGTAAAGGAAAACGTTTGTTCTTGTTTTTTCATTTGATTTTTTTTTTGTTTATTTTTATTAAAAATAAAAATACTTTTTTTAAAAAAATCACTGACTGTGCAAAATGGCCACCGAACCATTCTGAGCATGTGCAGCCCTTTCCAAAAATGGCACCAGCAGCAACGGTGCCATTTTGGAAAAGGGCAACCGGCTGTTGCACATGCATGGACCGGCTGCCCTTTTCCAAAATGGTGCCAGCGCCATTTAGGGAAACGGCATGCCTGAGCAGAACAGCACAGGTGGACATTTTGCACACGTAGATTTTAATTTTAATTTTAATTTTTTATTTTTGTCTCAAAAACAGAGGAGTTTCTTCCTTCATATTTGTCTGTTCTCATTACCCTGGTGTGTTGTTTTTGTATTTTAATTACTAAAATGAATGGGCCATTGGATAAATGGATTTATTTTTATTTTTAAAAATTTACTATCCCGCCCCTCCTGCCCCAGAATTAAATGAATGAAATTAAACAGAATAAAAACAAATTATGCACCCCTGACATGTTCCCATTTTCGCGAGTACTTGTTTCAGCTCTAGCGATTAGATTTTAAACAGATAGACAGATGGGGTGGGTGTTCGGGGGGTGGGTTTTGTTCTCCTCATTTTTATTGTGATTTTTGCTACGTGATGTTTTTTATATATTTTATTGGTTTTTATGGATTTGTTTTGTTAGCTGCCCCGGGCTGCCTGTGGCAGGAAGGGCGGGATATAATTTTTTAAAATAAATAAAATAAATAAATATAGTAAAAAAAACTCCAAAAGATTTTACGTCTGAACAGAGAATATTTAAGTCTTAGTCACTATAAAAAAATTTGCTAGCCTGTGATTGACATCACTGCTATGAAACCTGTCAAAATCCCACTTGCCTGCATCACTTTCTGTTCCCGTTATATCCAGTGAATTATGTGTATCTTTAAGATTTAGCTGTATTAGTCAGGGATAAAATTCAAGTATTGCTAAACTTCTCCTGAATTGATTGACACCTCAAGGGAGTTCTATGCAAGGATGGAGGACATTTTATTCTCTCCTAGCACTGAATCATCAAATGGAAAATAAAATTTCTTTAAAAATAAATAAATCCTACCAGTTGAAATATTAAATAGGGCTGAGCAAGAAACAAAAAAATATTCCCCATGAAACCAGACCAGGAACAAGATCATCACGGAGAAAGTTCTCGGGTAAGGGGAGGGGAGGAAATAATTGTGTGCGCCAAATGACATCAGATTGTTTTGGGCGTGCGCAAAATGGCCACCGCCCTTAACCAAAATGGCAGAAATCGCATCAATGCCGTTTTGGTTAAGGTCATTGACCATTTTGTGCATGTCCAGTTTGCCCACGCACAATGATTCCCCCATCCTCCTTTGCCGAGAACTTGAAGAAAAAGTCATGGTTCTCGGTTCATCTCAGATGAGCCGAGAACCGGGATTTTGACAAGGATCGAGAGAAACTGGAGGGTGAGTTTCAGCCCTATAGATAGTAATGCTTTGTTAATCGAAATGGAGGCTCGGGGCTGCAAAGTGCTGAGCATTCTCAATGGCCACTAAAATCAGCTAGTTCAGCAACACACAGAATCCAAACTTGCCTAGAAAAACTCTGTGGGTGGAATTCTGGCCCTATTGAGGTCAAAGAAAAAAAATCCCGCTGACTTCTCTAGGGCTTGCTTGTCCCCCTATGTTTTAATCTGAACAGGTGTGTTTGCAATGAGATAGCCTACCAACAACCAAAAGAGACAGATTTGCTGGTAGACTCGAGGTGAAAATAAAAGGGGGAAGAAATAGAGGTGATGTTATGGTGAAGATCTATTATAGGTCACCAAATCAAGAAGAGGATGGGGATAAGACATTTTTTGAGAAGTGATTTAGCATAGCCAAGTCTCAAGGAATAGTAGTAACGGAGGATTCTGGCTACCCAGATATTGGTTAGAAAAGGAACACAGCCAAACATAGATTGTATGGTATGCTCATATTAGTTCTAACGCACCAAGTTCTATCACGGAAAGTTGAAGGTAAACTGGGGGGGCTAACTCTTCTAAATTTGATGCTCCTGACCAATAGAGAAGAGATAGAGGACAACATAAAGGGGATGATGGACAACTTGGGTGACACTGACCATGAAATGGTTGAGTGCAGGACAATCCAAAAAGGACAAAGCAACTATAGCCCCAGTCAGGCGGACTACAGGTGAAAGAAATTCCACCAATTCCAGTTTCTGATCAGCATCGGACATTTTGTCCATTCCGATAGGACACAAAATGGACAACATTCTGTCAAATTCCAATCAGAATGGACAATTTTTAAAAACAATTTAGTCACTGCGCATGTGCTGAATGGACACTGGATTGATTTGTGTATGCACAAATTGACCTGGTGGCCATTTTGGACATGCACAATCGCTGCCCATATCCAAAATGGCCACAGTGGGCGTTTTCAGACGTGACGGGGCGGCTTCGCCCCTTCCCGAAAACCACCCAGATATTCCCCACCGGGATCACCCAGGCACGGCAAACAGACATGCCGGAGATCCCGGCAAGGAATCAGGAAGGGGGCGGGGCCGTGCGGTGCAACGTGCGGCCGCATGCCCCGCCCCCTCCACACTCCCTCGCCTCCTGCCCTCCGGGGAGACGGGCGGGCAGCGAGGCCAATGCTGCCGCAGCGTCTGGCCAAGTTCACCACGGCCTGGAATTCCGCCGGGGATTCTGGGCCGTGATAGCCGACCAGACGTTACTTTTTTTTGGTTCTGGCTGGGAATCACTTTCACCATGCTTCAGCCGATTTTCGCGCTGGTAGCCCGGGAAGCGTGGTTGAAATTGACCCCATGTGGGTATTCAGTGTGGCGAACATCTGGCAGCCGCCGAACAGACATGCAGGGCACAGTGACCACATGTAGGTATTCAGCGTGCTTCACTGTGATCTCGTCACGTCTAAAAACACCCAATGTCACCATTTTGAATTTTGACGGAAGCCATTTCGTGCCTGTGTAAATTGGCTGGGCAGCCATTTTGCACATGTGCAAATAGCTATTATTATTTATTATTAATTATTATTATTATTATTGCCAGAATTCCAATCAGAAATGTTTCGGAAAATAATTCCTTAATGAAACAAAGGGAAACTATTTTGTTTTTGCAAAAATAAATGTCTGCGAAAATGTATTTATTTATTTTATTTTAAAAACTTGCTATCCCGCCCATCCTGCCACAGCCAGCTCTGGGCGGCTTACAGTAAAACAAATTAAAACAACATTATCAAAGCTAAAACAATACATAAAAGGGAGGATAAAAATATCCCTTATCACCCACCCCCCTAACCCACTCCCATCTCCACCCACCCTACCCATCCTCCCCACCAAAGGCCAGGCGGAACAGCCAAGTTTTACAACTGTATCGAAAAGAGGGGAGATCCGGGAACAGTTCTACTGAAACCCCTGTGCTTGACTGTAATATCAAGTAAAGCCATAGGGCAAATAATAAGACATCTGGGTTGCAGACACCTGGAGCAGAGCTGAAATGAGTACCTGCAAAAACAGCTATTCCCATTGAAATTACGATACTTGACCTGACCTGGTAGCATCAGGAAGTATTTGGTATGAGATTAGTGCCATACAGGCTTCCCAATGTACTGATTTATCTTTTCTTTTTTAAATCAATTTTCCAACTTCTGGTACCAATTTATTTTACTTCTGGTATCATTTTTCTGACTTCCCATACTGATTTCTCTACCAATTTACCATTTTACCAATAACTCTGTAATACCTGGCATTTGGGAGCAATCGGTTGTCAGGCTCCGGGTGCTTTCACCCGTGATGGCATGCGCACCGTTTGTCGCCGTGAAAAACCCGGGGAGGAAAATGCTGTGCAACTTTCATCACACGGGAAAACAAAGACGTGTGGCTTTGGCGTCCATCATGAGGAGAATGCAGAGCTTCAAAACTGAGCTCTCGTCCTTCACATGATCAGCACCAAAGCCACACAGCTTTGTTTTTCCAAGGGATGAAAGCCATGCAGCATTTGCCTCCCCGAGTTTATCGCGCAGGCAAACGGTGCGAATTCCGTCACATGGAAAAGCACCCTCAGTACTCAAGTATTGCTTACAGTTTGAGCAGTTCTAACAGATAAGATTGATCTTTTTTGGAGTTTGCACAGATAACAGTGGACTTTGCTTAACAGGAGGGGATGGAGCTTGATTGTTCTTGAAGTTCCTTTCAGGTCTCCAAGTCCGCTTTTACACTAGTGGCCAGGGAAGCGCATTCTTCAATGTGCTGCTAGGAAAAGCCATGCGGGGTGCGTTTACATGCACCGGAAGTGGCCGCCCACCATAGGATTGGTACCCCGCACAGCTTTTCCTAGTGGCACGTTGAAGAACACACATCCCTGACCACTCATATAAAGGCAGCCTGATTCTATGATTTCCATGTTAAAGCAGCTCAAGGTTTTGGATCAAATCCTATTTGCTTTACAATGTCATCCAAATCAATATTATATATGCTATCAATGTCTTCTATTATCCAAAGCCTTATTCAACTGCATTACTATAAAATATAGTATTAAAACATGTTTAAAGCAGTAATAAAAAGTGTGTGATTTCTTCCTTTTTAAACAAAAAAAAGATGAGCCTACTCAGAAAGGTAAGTACTTCTATAAGTACAGGGTAATTGTAATTTTTTTGTATTGAATGGGATAATTTGGTGATGAATGAATAACAAGTTTAATGATTTTTTAAAGAAAGAAATAGAATGTGCAAGGTTTTTCAATTACTGGTGGATGCTACCATGGTAAACAATTGATTTGTAAACTTCAGAATGAGGAAGATGCATCACAGTCTCTTGATCAAGTTGAATGGCATGTAAAAAGTAAATAGGGAACTGTTGTTTGCCTTTTCCCACAATAAGAGAACAAGGAGACACGCTCTGCTGGCTGGGGTAGTCAATGCCAGGGAGGGGAGAGTGCCGGACCACCTTAAAGAGGTGGTGGTGCGGCCTCTGCTCAAGAAACCATCTCTTGACATTGACTCCTCTGCCAGCTATCGGCCAGCTTCTAATGTTCCCATTCTAGGCAAGGTTATTAATTATTATTATTATTAATAACAAACATTTATATAGCGCCAGCAGTGTACCTGGCACTTTACAAAGTAATAAAATAGACAGGGTCCCTGCCCCTAGGGCTTACAATCTGAGAGACAGGAGCTGGGGGAGA
>QEPC01011901.1:22224278-22237835 GCA_003113815.1 Sphenodon punctatus | reverse complement strand
CCCACCCAACCCTATCCTTGTCTGCCAAATGCCTGGTCAAATAGAAAGGTCTTACATCATTTGCAGAAGACGAGCAGCAAGCTCAGGATTAGGCAAATCTCCAAGGGGAGGAAGTTTCATAATCACGGGGCAGCCAATGAGGCTACTTTTAGATGAGCAGGCTGATCTACGCACTGAAAAACACGCTTGAGAAATGTCGCATATGGAGGGGGGTGGTATTTAGACCCACTAGAAGTCGCCTGCCATCACTGGAATCGCAGCTCGCGATTTGAGGTCTTTCAAATGCAGTTTTAAATATAATGGGCGAGCTGTGATTCCAATGACAGCTGGCAACTTCCGGTGCATCTAAACGCTGCCCCCACGTGACCTTTCTCAAAGTGCGTTTTTCAATGCACTAGATTGCCCGCTCATCTAAAAGCGGCCCAAGAATGCTGCTTTGCATGGTCTTGCTCTGGAAACTTTGCAGGGAGATGGTACCAGAAGGTGCTCCCTGCTGACCTCAGAGGCGGTGACAAGCGGGAAGAGGCGGTCTTTCAGGTACTTGGGGCCCAAGCCATTTTGGGTTTCATAGGTCAAAATCAGTACCCTGAATTGTGCCTAGAAAGTTATTGGTAGCCAGTGCAGTCTCTGGACCACCGGTGTCGTGTGCTGCTGGCGACTTGCCTCTGACAATAGACAGGCCGCCATGTTCTGCACCAACTTCCAAACTATCCTCGCGGGTAGCCCCACGTAGAGTGCGTTGCAGTAGTCTCGCCTTGAGGCTACAAAGGCACGGACAATATTTTGGCACAGCACTCGTCGGTTTTTAAGATACCCGTCTGAAAACTGGGTCAGATACCAAAAAAAATACCCAAATCATTTGGTTCAGTTAGGGTACCAGAAATTTGATGGGTAGACCCACTGGTGCAGCTACTCGCTTCAGCTCTAGCAGAGAGTACTAAACTGAAGTTATTCGGGAGCAAGAGGAGAAGAGAAGGATGTGCTCCTGAAAAATTCAGATGACATACCCTTGGGGCGGGGTGAGGGACGTTGTACACGTTTTAATGTTTTTATGGTTTGTGAGGTCGGAGCCTCCGGGAAGGGCATCATATATTTATTTATTTAGCTGCTCTTTTACCCCACGCCTTCCCGCTCACAGAGCAGCTCGGGGCAGCTTACAACAGTAATAACAATAATAACAACAATAAAAGAAACACAGACTATTCAATTCAAAATTCATTAAAATGCTAAATATATTTAAAAGGGCAGAAACACCCCCCACCCCACCCAACCCGTATCCCTCTCCGAAGGCCCAGAGGAACAGCCAGGTCTTACACTGTGTTCGGAAAGAGAGGAGATCCGGGGCCAGGTGGGCCTCCGTCAGGAGGCAATTCCACAGCCTAGGAGCGGCCACCGAGAACGCCCTCCCCATCGGCCCCATCCGGGAAACCCGGGCGACTTCGAGTCGGGCATCCCCGGCCGACCGCAGGGGCCGCAATACGATCCGGGGCCTGAAGCAGTTTATTTATATAACTATAAATAATAAATAAACACCACCACGTATGCTCTGCTCCCTCCCTCCTGACCTTCAAATCCCTCCTAAAACCTACCTCTTCCATCAGGCTCTCTTGCTAAGCACACACTTCAGTCCCCCCCCCATCTCTCTCCAAGTGCCCCTCCTCTTTGTCACTTCTTCTCCTTGCCGTTACTAGATTGTAAGCTCCTAGGATCAGGCATCTGTTGCTTGTCAAAACAGTTCCACACCAGACACACAGCTGGGGCTATATGAAGAAAGATAAAAGCAGTAGCAAGCATAAGCCAAGTCTGCAAAGCTACACAGAGCCTGAGTGGTTAAAAAGGGCTGAGCACCCACCAGCGCCATAGGACTTTGATGGAAGATATGGGCAATCCACAGACTTGCCAGTCGGACCCATCCCTTTCCTGTATCAATCCTGCCAATTTGAACATGCTGAAGGAAACCAGCTCCAGCAGAATGAGCTGGCCCCATCATTGTGATGCGCCCTGATCCAACAGCCTGTCTTCCCATGTAATGAGAACTGCTATAAAGGGAAACTTGGCCCTGTCAGCGAGAATTCCAACCAGGCGGGTGAATGTTTTGTTGGGAGGTAGACTTCCCCTCCAGGGTGAGCTCGGAGAAGCTGCCGTGAGAGGGACTGGATCCAGGAGAAGGTTGGCAAAGACAAGCTGACGGAGGCGGGCGGATTCCTCAAGGCTGCCAAAGGCCCAGACAACAAGCCCTTAACTTTTCAACAAGAGATTGAGCAAATGCTGCCTCCAAGCTATCAAGTGCCTGGGAGGACGAACTCAGAGCAGACGTGTGTTGTTGATGTTGTACAACAACATGGAGACGAGTCCCAGGAGAACTTGCCGGAGCCTCGTGCCTCTCAAAAGAGAGAAAATAAAAGCCCAAATCTACCTGAAGGAAGTTAAACCACGGCCGTCCACCAACACACAGATCTTTTCTGGGTTTAGTTTACCTACACTTTGGTTCTCTTTGGAAATGACAACATTTGAGACAAGCTTAAACCTACTGTTTTTATTATTAAGCATTTTCCCCAGCACTTTTCAAGGTGCTTCCTAATCCATTCTCAATCACCCCCACAGCAACTCTGAAAGGTAGGAAGGTCATTATTATCCCCATTTTACAGATGGCGGGACTGAGGCTGAGAGAGAGTGACTTGCCAAAGGCCACCCTGTGAGCAGTTCATGGCTAAAATGGGATTTGGATCCTAGTCTCCCCAGGGTTCAGACTAACATCTCATCTACTAGGCTACGCTGGCTACGCTTGGTGGTACTGGCTAAATTTAAGTCAATGAAATGGATAGTGCAGAGTTTTACTACCAGTAGCAAGTTTCACTAACACCTGTTTATCATAGCACCTAGTCTTGGGCTTGCAGATCCCATTTATCCTGGGGTAAACCGGGAGCACATGCGGTTCTTGTTATTTTGATTTGGACCATGGCTAAGTAGCGGGTACACACAAGTGGGGATTTGGGACTTATCCTTAATCTGCGTGTGGGAGTGCAAGCCCAAACTGAAGTTGTTCCATCCCCTAAGTAGTACTCCTGGTTAGTCTCCTCAGGCAAACGAGACTGTAGAGAAATCTGTCAATCTAGGGCTACATCCATACTAGTGGCATAGCCCAGATTAAGAGGACTAGGCAAAACACCACTGGCTCTGTCCAACCTTCCATTCTGCTTAACCAAGGAGCAGCTCACCTTGAGTTTCATCTGCAATGATAGAACAGCCGTTGTCCACACAAGCATCTTGCGCCGGAATATATGGCAAGAAAGAAGGACACTTCCACACTCACTAACCCCTCACTGCCCAGACAGAACCGCTAGCAGGAAAACTTAACTTCCTAGGTTGGAAAGGTTTATAGCCAAAGAACTCAGACAGATAGTACCTCCAAGGTCAAATTCTGACAGAGGGAAACCAGAGTAACCACTTAGTTTAATTAAACTGAAGTAACTAGTCCCCTTCAATGGCTACCTATAAAGCACCAGTGCTGGTTTTAACCTTTAAAGCCCTTCACGGCCTGGGCCCTGCTTATCTGCGGGATCGCCTCACTCCTCATGTGCCCGTGCGACCCTTGAGATTGTTTGTGGGAGCCTTTTTGGAAGTTCCCCGAGTGAGGCGGGTGGCCACCGATGTTAGATCTTTTTCGTTGGCCGCCCCTGTGCTGTGGAATTCGCTCCCAGAGGAGGCTCGTTTGGCTCCTGCTCTCCTGCTGTTTCGGCGTGTATGTAAGACCTGGCTGTTCCGTCAGGCTTATGGCGAGGGGTGGGGGAGTTCCCCATGTTGTATTGAATTTTAAATTGTTTAAATTGTTTTTTTTTTTTAATTATTTAATTTTGTTCACCGCCCCGGGCTGCCCTGTGGGCAGGAGGGGCGGGATATACATTTTAAATAAATAAAAAATAAATAAATAAAATGGCATTCAGACGAACAGTGTAACTGAACTAGTATCACATCAATTCCCGCATACACACACACCTGTGTATGTGCGGGAATTGATGTGGTACTAGTTCAGTTACACTGTTCGTCTGAATGCCATTTTATTTATTTATTTTTTATGCGAGACATAATAATTAGTACTGAAGCAAGGCGATGAATAGAGCTAAAATGAGGATCCGGGGGGCGGGGGGAGTCTTATTCTCCCTGCCCTCAAGGTATATCAAGTTAAGTGTCTTTCCCAGCTTTTGTTTGGGGCTCAGTTCTGGGCATTGGGGACATTTACAATATTAGAGCGACTACAAACTAAGTTCTTGAAAGCTATTTTGGGGCTCCCCAACCATGCCCCCTGCCGTACTGTCCGCCTTGAGTGTGGTGCTCTGCCTATGGGTAGCCAGGTAAGGTTACTCACATTAGGTTCCTGGCTTAAACGGTATTATGGCTTGGCTGCTCCTTTAGCAGCCCTGGTACTAAGAGTCGGCCCCCATGATCCCAGGGTGGATCAGGTTAGAGGCAAATTTAGTGAGATTGGTTTTCCATTGGAGAGCCTAGCCCATCTTGGATATGCCAGTGCAAGAAAGCTTGTGAGGCAGAGGGTACTGGACAACAGTAGGCAGGAGGAAATAACAGAGATGCGGGGTAAAAGGTCTTTGGAACGTTTCACGGACTTGTACAAATTCGCTCCCTCGCCTGTCCCCTACCTTCAATTTAATTTGTCCCCGCAAGTTAGGTGTCGTCTCACTATGGCGCGGATGAACACTTTCCCCACGGCTACTATGGAAGGCCGGTTTTGGGGGTTGCACCCCTCTCTTTGTTTCTGTGACTGCTCTGTGGGATTAGTGCAGCCAGTCGGTGCACTGGAGCATATTCTCCTCTCCTGTGTTAAGGACCTACGGGCTAGGTGGCTAGGCCCCTGTATCAACAGCCTCTCTAATGCCATGCTTCCTTGGTTAAAGCTTTTGCGCGGACAAGAGGAGGAGACAGCAAAAGCGGTTGCTCTTTTTTTGTATAATGCATTGCTGCTTAGAGGGTCAGATAGGACTTGGTATATTGGTACTGGGATTTAGAGGATTCCTGATCTCAGCTTCGTTTTGATATATTGTGATGTTTTTCTGTGTATTTGTCTGGTTGTTTTTGTGATTTGTTTTTGTTTGTATTATTGTTCTGTTTTGGCTTTGCTAAAACTTTAATAAAACTAAAACTCACTCACTAAAATGAGGACCCACAAAATAGGGGTATACTATCAAAATTTCAGTACTTGACCTGGTAATTTTGGGTTCTACTCAGTATCCGATTAGTATGCAACTCGGTACCCAACTGATAGAAATGCTGGTTTTTGCCCCAATGTTCCAACTTCCAGTACTGGATTTCTGATTACCATCTCGATTTTTCCAAGTTTCCATCCTGGTTTCTGATCAGAAAACAGTAAACTGGTGACTCAGAAATGAGAATACCTGGCATTTTGGATAACTGGGTACCCAGTCAGTAACCCGGCACCAATTTGGGTATCCAACACAGGACTCGAAAATTCAGATATTAGCTACTGGGAGCAAATAGGTTAACCCATTACAGCTCTAGTCACTAGCTTTGGATGATAAGTCTTCATGTGAACAGTTACTTCAAAATACAAACCAAAGGGTTGTGTATGCTCCTAATTTTTCAAGAGTACAGACTTCTCTTCCTACTCCTCAATAACTTCAGTTTAGTGCTCCGTTCATGTGACTGTCTCGGGACTAAAAAGAAGACAGTCCCAACTACATTGAATTAACTGTTTGTCAGAACATGGTCTCAGAAGGTCAGCAATGCTTTACTCCATCCATCAAATCTTTTCCCTTCTTTTAATCCAGAGTGTGATTGCCCTGTTGGCCGCAGAGACAAAGTAGTTTGAATGATATCTTTTATTGGACCAACTATTGTTAGGGGAAATGTGCAAGCTTTCGGAACGCACAGGGTCCTTGCCTGACTCCTACTTGCCTGAGGAAGGACCCTGCAAGGTCTGAAAGCTTGCACATTTCCCCATCTTCTAAAGCTGGCATTCTCTCTTTAGTATCTCTTCCACCCCCTCATAATTGCAGTATATATTTCATGGGCTCCCAATTACCAACACCAAATGCAAGGTCGATTCCTTAGCTCTAGTTGGTTTTTAGTTACTTTGGAGAGGATAAAATGGCAGTGATCTAAACTATATTCCTGGTGTTTTCAAGTGGCTAGTCAGTGGTTGGAGATTTTATCTTCCCCCAACAAATATAGCAACTAAAGCAACAGCAATAGCCACAGCCTCAAAAGAGAAAAATATGCCCCCTTTCTAGCTCCATTTTATTAGGTGTCATTGAACCTGCAAACCCTATGAGTAATAGAGCTGGTTTATGTGCTTCTGGGTATTAATATCTATTTATGAACCTCCCTTTTTTCAGTTACATCCAACTCCCAGCCAAATCCATTTCTCCCCAGAGTGTCCTTCTAAGATTAAAAAAAACATTAAAAGTGCTAAATCCATTGCAACCTATTTTCTTTAGCTCTGACCTCATGCCATACTCTTCTTCTCAACCCAGCTTTCACAAGACTAAATAAGGTTTAGAATGAGACTTTTCTCTGCACATTAACTTCTAGAACTGGCCAGAAATAACTGTGCCGTTCCCCCCGTCCCCCAGAAAAAACAATTTTGAAGCTTCAAAATCAAAAATGGCACTGTCGGATTTTACAGAAATTACATTTTGATGGAAGTTTCTCCCTTTCCACCATTTGAGGCAAAGAAAATGATGGAGTTGGAACTTAGTTACTGTGACACACGATCATTTGAGAAAAGCCTTCAGAAGCTCAAATAAAATTGAGACGAAAACTCCCCCAATGCCGTAGAAGAAGTCAACTGTGCGTCAATTTCTTTAGATTTCATTGCAAAGGCTTGATCGAGCTCTAATCACCTGCAAGGCTGAAATGCCATCTGCTTGATAGCACTTTAACCTCTATGATCTCATCAGACAACATATCCCACCAGACTGCGGGCAAGAGAAGCCAGGCTCTCCCCTAACTGACCTGAAAGAGAGGATGAAACGATCATTGTTAACGTCCTGCAGTCTCAACCATTCACAACTGCTATTCAGACTGCTGAGCTAAGCCAAAAGAAGAGAACATGGTTGTCATGTTGGTCTCAAACATGAGAAAGTCAAGAGACAAAGGCGAGTACGAGCCTTTTCTCACATCTCTTCAATTTCTTACCAGATTGTAATTGTACGCTTTAACTCTTCCTACATTCTCTCGCCTGCTACTGACCATATTGCCATGCCGAGACAAAGACAACATGAACGATCCCCAAAATATGCAACTCTCTGACGCAGGCAACTGATAGCAGGATTAATCCCTTCACATGTTCCGAAAAATGCATGCGACAGAATACACACAATTGTTCAACCTTGATTTCCAGTTAAATGTACATTACATCTGTAGCTGAAACGGGTAGCTGATTTAGTACCTGGGGGTAATAACCTCATTTCCAGCTACTGTATTCAAATTGGTGCGCAAATAACATTCAAGTACTTAAAAAACCCACATTTTTGATTACCGATTTTTCGAGCACCTAAAATTACCCGCAAACTTGAAATAATACCGGAAAAATTCCCCCAAATCCAGGACAAAAATTGGTATTTTGGTGCACTGATGGATGGTATTTCTGGTACCCCATAAAAAACCATGTTGGGTACCAAAAAGTACCTGAAATATTCAGATTGATTTGGAAATTTAATGGCTTTCCCTGGTTTTGCGGGCAGACATTTCAGCTCTAGTGGCCTCCTGAGACCTGTCCTTTTCACTTGGCGATAAAAAAAAAAAAAAAAAAGGAGTGGAGATTTTCACAAACTCATTATCTTGTGTGAATGAATACAGCCAAACCAGTCAAGTTTAGTAAGGCTAAACTACAGAAAGACAACAAAATAGAAAGTCAACAGATTTGTTCCCAGGGCAATAACTAAGCTGAAGTTACTGAACCCAAAATAAACCAAAGCAAAACTTAGTCACTAAGGCCAAAATCCAACAGTAACACACAGATCAAACGACTGCAATCAAAATGCCCTAATGTAATTACTAAATAACTTAAATGCCCCCTGCCTCCCTTAGTATAGTAACTGAATGCTTCAGCCTTTAATGGCTGAACCCTCTGACCCAAACTCTTTCATGACAACCCTGTGTGGTAGGAATGTGCCGTTAGCGTAATCTGGCAAGTGGAGACTTGACGAGTGACAATTTGCCGGGGCTCACACAGGAAGCCGGCAACAGAGTCAGGACTCTCCCAAGTTCAGGGCTGGTGCGACCCTTCGACAGCACACAGGGCTGTCTAGGGTGCCAACTTGAAGGGGGCAACTCTCCTACTCCCAATCAAGCTGCCCCGCTGCTGCCACCCCCGGTGATAAACTCTGCGTTGGATGGGACGGGAAAGGTGCCCCCTTCAACTTGCTGCCTTAGACGGCCTGGCCAATAAGCTCTGCACTGAATGGAGAGATGGCGGGGGAGACGCTCCTACATGGCTTCACCCCGATCCAGCTTCTGCTGCCATCTCTCCTGCCCCTGAACCAGCTGTTGCTGCCACTTCTCCCGACTCTGCCGTCCCTCCTTGAACATATTCGCTCGGCTTCCTCCCTCCAAATCTTCAAATCCCTCCTCAAAACCTACCTCTTCCGCCAAGCTTTCCCTGGCTCCTCATTCCCCTCGCCCCCTTTCTGATTCATCCTGAATCATCGTATCTTGTGTAAGATTAAATAACTACACCTTTGTAACAAAGCCGAGCAGGTGCACCCGAAACCTCACGAGTTCATGTATGTCTCCTTGTCTCCTCCTCTCTTTCCTCCACCCTTTGTCTCCACCCCCACCCCCCAAACTTGGTCTCTCTTAGATTGTTAGCCTGCTGGGGCAGGGACCGTGTCTCTTTCTTACAATTGTAAAGTGCCAGGTACATTGCTTGTGCTATATAAACGCTTCATTTAACGCCGAGCTGCGTTGCAGGAGGGGCGGGGTACAAATTTGAAAAAATAAATTAAATAAATTCATAATAATAACAATAATAATCCCGAATCCAGCTGCAACCACCACTGCTGGTAAGCTCTGCGGCCGGATCGAGAGACAGGGGGGACTGGGGCTACCAGCCCTCAGTGCCCAAGAGGCATGCTGTGCATGTGCGTGTTGTGTGCTAGGGGGTGTGAGTAATAGGTGCATGGGTTGTATGCAAGGTTTGCAATGCATGCACTGGTTGTCGAGACTTTGCATAGAGCGACAAATATCCTTGCACCAGATTTCAACCTTGCAAGTTGAAATCGTAAGCCATCAACAGACCATCCTTTATTCTCCCTATTCATACATCTAAAAGGTTTCCAATTTCAGGACCTCCAAACCAGCCATTGGGAAAGGGTGGACAATCTGTCAGGGCCGTAGCCCTCTAGGAACAGCAGAGTGTGTGACTGACTCGGAGTTCCTCCAGGAATCACACAGATCCCTTGTGACCAAGGCACAGAGCCGTTCCCTAGACTCCTATTCCTCCCACTGTATTTCAAGCCTCAGAAACGCACTTGCAGTGCAGGTGGAAAGCACCTTCTCCACTGAGCACCTGATTGGCACAGAATGAGAAAAGGCCCCTCCACAGTCCACATCCCAGCCCGAACTGGAGAAGCAAGGGTGGAAGAATTTTTTTGGTCCAAAACTAAAGTCTCCAGAGGGTCAGCCCCATGAAAGCTTTAGACTGTGTCTTCTCTGAAACATTCAAATGTATTTTAATATGAGACACAAGCGGCACTTTGTATACAATTGTTAATATTAGAGCGGATACCCGGAAAAATGGGTAAACCCATCAAATCTACGCTATCCAAACTGAAAAGTATGGTTTGGGAAATAAACCCTATCCATTTGCACTCTATTGGAGTTTTCCCATTTTTTTTCTCTCGATTTCTTTGCTTGTTTGTTTTGGGTTTTCGGTTGGGTAGTTTGGGTATTTTGGTTACGTCATTTCAGCCGTATTTGCACTATTGAGTATGCACAATTACTGAGAATTACCAAAATGGCTGATAACCCCCCTCCCCAAAAAGGGGGGGGGGACACAAAATGAAATGCCCCAAAAATCTGATATATGATTATCTATATTGTTTGGTATTTGACATTGTTCAGGTACTTGAAAGACTACCCAAAAATGTGAATGATCAACCCACTTCCTTGTTCAACTCTAGTGAATATGAACAAATAAGGAGTGTTGCAAAAGTCTCAGGTTTTGTACATTCATCATCAAGTCAAACGGACTATTAGAAGTTAACAAGATTTCCCCCAAGGAAAAGGGGGAGGGGGGGCGTGGTGGTAGGGAGAGGCCTACCTCCCTGGCACATGAAATAGGGTGGGCCCGTTCCCCTCCCCTGCCCGCCATGGGGAGGCCAAACACAGCCACCACACTTGGGGCCCGAGGGGAGAGTGGTCCAAACAAATGGCTCCACCGCGGGGCAATTGAGCAGCTGGGCCGCCATCACAAGTCCACCACACCATGGAGTGGGCCAAGGAGCTATCCACATAGGCAGGCGCCTATGCCCACGCCACTCCCCATACCCCAGCCTGCCCACTACGCCTCTGGCTGTGACGTGGCCACATCATGGGAATGGCAAACTGTGCCTGCTGCTTTATGGCACTGGCGGACCCCGCCATGAGGCAGGACTGTATGAAGGCAGTCATGGGGGAGGCAGACCATTATCCTAGTTTGGGCAGTAGTAGATGATGCATCACCGGCCTTCTCCAGTGGATGCATCACATTCCCTGGCTTCCCACCCCAGGGTGGGTATGGGTGAACATCTGGCGTCCACCAGCCGCACGATCCATTGCATCGCATGTTAATGTTGCTCAAAGTGGGATAACACTACCAAGAGTGTGTTAATATCTTGCGTGGTCTCACCCTCTCCCTCACACTTAACAGATAAACAGCAGCAAAAAACCAACAAGAGGGAAGGAATAAGCAGCCCTTATATACAAGGCTGCATAGCAGTATAGAAATTCCCAACGTACAACAGTAATATCTTTGCCTCTGAAGAACAATCGTAGCAAGAGCTACCCAATCAAATATATTTAAAGCCAAGTCTCCTGAGGGTCTGGGAGACCGCATTAATGAGAAAGGGCACAAGCATACTTTACAACTAAACCACATTGTCTTCCAATGGCTCTAGGCGTCAGTATTATTAGCCCTACTGGCAACTCCTTGTGAGATTTGCTAGGAGCTTTTGATGGAAACAAAGTAGTTCAGATAATAATTTCTATTGAGCCAAAGAGATTTCAGACATTCAAAAATTCTGTATGCAGAGGATCTCCTGCCTTGGAGGAGTGGATTGGACTACTGGACCCTTCAGTAGAACTGAAATGGGGAGCACGTTTGGTACCTACTGGTAATACCGTTTCGGGTGCCCAAATACCATTCAGGAATATTTATTGATTTAAATAGATTTATCTGTTAAATACAGGGTATTTAAATACAGGATATTTTCATTTCTGGGTTACAGACTTACCGTTTGCCCATCAGAATTTGGAATGGAAAGCCAGAAAAATAAAGACGTAATCAGGAGGGAACGGCATATAAGTTTCAATAAATAATAAATAAATAAATCTGAACACTGGGACCCAAAACAAGTATTTCTGTCAATCAATCGGGTACCTATTTGGGTACAATTTGAATACCAAAAGAGTACTCCCAGTGGCTGCGTCAAATCGACAGGAACACCTATTTTTTCAGGTGCACACTTCATCTTTCCCCTTGAGGTCCCTTCCAATTCTATGTATAGCAAATGCCGATTAAGAACCATGCAAGGGCAAAATCCGAGGGAGTGAATAAGGGGTTCTCAATCTTTCTCCAGTCAAGAGCACGGGAGTGACTTGGGGGCGCACACTGCATCATTTGCATGAATGAGCTTGGGGAGCACTTTCACGCATTGCCTGAGCTCTTTGATGCTCCCGAGCACCAGGCTGAGAATCCCTGGAATAGGAGGACGTCAGACCCTTGCTACAAAAATTCCTAGAGAAAAGAATAGCCTTGCCTTCTCTTCCGTATATTAATTAATTAATTTATTTATTTCAATTCTATCCCTGCCTGGGGATGGGCGAACGCAGTTCGGAGTTCAGACCGAACTCGATCAGTTCAGTCGGCAGAGCCGAACTTCCGAACCGAACTCGGTTTTCGAACCAAACCGAATTTCCGAACTTGGCTCTGTTCACCCATCCCTAAAAGATAATCTTCCATTTAGTTCAATGGGGTTTGAATTTCTGAACTTTGTTCGGAAGTTCGGAGTTCGGACCAAATTCAAATAGTCCGGTTGACCGAACTGAACTTCCGAACCGAACCAAATTTCCGAACTGAACCAAACCAAATTTCCGAACTCGGTTCTGTTCGCCCATCCCTATGCCGAATGCCTTAACAGAAAGGAAAGTCTTACACTACCTCCAGAAGATGCCGAGGCTCAGGTTCAAATTAACCTCTGGGGGAAGGGAGTTCCATAGCATTGGGGCTACGGAACGCCCCCCGTGCAAGCCTTCACTGTACGAACAAGACTAACAGATGGCACCCACAAGGAGGTGAACTTCCAAACCGAACCAAATTTCCGAACTCGGTTCTGTTCGCCCATCCCTACGCCAGCCTTATACAACATACAACAGCCTTATGGTTTCAAGTCCCAAATTTTGCTAATGGAAACCAACACTCTTGTCTTAGAGCGCAGTTCCACAAAAAAACACAGAAAATAAATTCGTATAGGATAGCAGAGACATTTTTAAAACAGTGATCGGAAAGGTCATTGCCATGTTAAATTAGTGGGGTCTCTGCTGATGGGAGTCAGATGCTGAGAACACCACCTTGGGATTCATGGGTGCGATTGCGTCTTTTCTAACGAAATGAGTTATTGTATTTTTGCAGATCCGAATGCAATTACAGATAATGAGTCATAATAGGCCTTTACTGTAAATATTCCAAGCGTGAGCATGCTAACAACCTGCTAATTAGAGCCAGCCCTGGAGTCACACACACAGAGCTCCTACAGATTTCAATGGGAATTTTGGATGGATCTAGCCCTTAATCAAGAGGTGAACATCTGCAGCCCCCTGCCGTGTCAATATTCAATATATGCAGATAAACAGGAAGGGCTTTGCTGCGGGTTCTGCGCACAAGGATGCGATAGCGACTCCAGAAGTATCTGAGGCTTGGATAAGTTTCCTTTTCTATTATAAGCAAAAGGGAAAGTTCAGCCACTCTTACCTGAGCTCTGGTAAGCAGTTAAGAGACTGAACACAACTTCTGATGTCGGCATCAATGGCCCTTTTTACATGGGCAGCGGTGGGGGTGCTGCCACGGTGGGTGGGGGGGTGCCACTTCCCACAGGGACACACCCATCTCCACCCACGGAGCCTCCTCCGGTTTGCCGGATGGCTCCATGGGTGGGTGATGGGTGGAGATGGGTGTGCGTCAGGAGAGCGCATGCACACACACACACCCGCCCATGCTGTTCGCACGGACGAACATCCATCCCTCACCCACTGCCGCAGCGTTTACACAGACACTCCGCGCCCCCCCCCCGCACACCAATCTGCACACCCAGCCGGGGGGGGGGG
>QEPC01011901.1:22190767-22204293 GCA_003113815.1 Sphenodon punctatus | reverse complement strand
CCCCCCCCCCCCCGCAGCCATTTTGCACAGGCACAGAATGTTCTGGGGGTCGTTTGGGGGGGGCGCTTGAGAATCTCACGAGAACGGCAGCGAGAAGAACACCAATTCTTACGAGATTCTCTACCCAGAAAACCTTGCCAAGCAACCCATTCTTGGTGAGATTTTTCAACCGGCTCAAAATCTTGTTTCATCCCTAAGCACCAGGTATATTACTGGCACTATATAAATAATACAATAAAATAATAATAATAATAATAATAATAAACAATAAATAAATAAATAAATAAATAGTTCCCTTCCCAACTTCAAAAGTTCCCTCCTGCTTCAAAATTTAACCTGGGAAACTTCCCTCCCACAGGCCTTTTTGAAAATGAGTACAAGCTCCACAGGCTACATAGCAACTGGGGGTGGGAAAGGGGATGCTCAGGAGAGATGGAGGAAGAGGAGGGTCCAAATCATAGATTTATTGTATGGATCCATCCCTATCTCTTGAATTGAGCTCCCTTCAGTGCTTGAACCCATCCTCAACTTCCTAGGTGGTCCACAGAGTTTATACTAATTTTTAGGGATGAGACTATCGGTATCGGATTAATCAGATAATGCCGATAATTGGCGATGGCCGCAATGTTAAAGATTTGAAAAATCGGCAATGTTAAAAAACCGATTTACCGTTACCGATAAATCTGATATCGGATTAATCCGATACCAATAAAACCGGGAACCGATAATTCACCAATAGTCTCATCCCTACTAATTTTTGACTTACATCAATCTCCTGGCTGTCCCCCTTTGTCTGTCCTGAATTGTAAGCTTCACCCCAAGGCTCGGAACGGTCTCTAATGAATGAGAGGGATACTGTTGGAGCGACATCAATATTATTTTAAAATATGAGGAAAGGAGCATGTGAAATCAATTGCTGGCTGTGTTTGTAAACACTGTCGGTCCCAAATTAGCAGAGAGGCAAGCTGGGGAAATCTCTTTAAAACTTCCAGCCCGTCCTGGAGCCGTCTTAAATAATGTCCCAGATGCACAGACACCTGTGCCGTTGACTCAAATAGCAAGCTGCATTTGCTTCCCCTCAGAACTGGCCAATGGGAAGTCTGCGTTCCCAGTTCCTTGTATGTTCGATGACTCCGCCGCGTGCCTAAGACAGCTTGCTGGACTCCAACCAAAACGGCGTAGCAAGCCACTGCAGAGCATGCTCCAGCTAAGAAATTTTATAGCCAGCTGTGCGTGCTTTACTCGGCTTCCAAAAAATGAATCTTAAACAAAATAGAAAAATAGCTACAGAGTTATCCACCCATTAAGCATTTGGGGTAAAAAGGCTTTGAATTTCAGCCTCTGCTTGGTTTTTTAAACATTCCAAACCCCTTTAAATCATTTTAAAGCAGGCTGAGCCACAGGGCCGGCCTTTGAATGCGTGGGCCCCAGGGTGAAGATAAAATCCCAGTTTGATTGGGGTAGGGTGGGGGTAAGTCATCCCAAGATGTTCCAAGTTTATGCTGGGTTGGGAGGGGGTGGGGGAGGTCTTTGTTCTAACCCCCTTGAAAGGGGTGGCTGTGGGTAGGGGGGAATTAGGTGTGGAAGGGAGTCTCCTGATCCTCCTCTGAGGGTGTGTGTGTGTGTACACGAATGGGGGAAGGGAGTGGGAAGGAGTGCCCTGACCCCCATTTGAGAGGGGGGAATGGGGGAATAGGGTGGGAGTGACCCAATTTCCCCCCCCCCCCATGAGAGGGGAGTACTAGCATGGGGGATTAGCATAGGAGTGGTTGTCCTGGCTCCCCTATGAGAGGGTGGGATACGGGTATGAGGAAAGAGCATGGGACTATTGTCCTGGCTCCCCCGTGCGGGCGTGGGGGAATGGGGTGAGGGAGCTTTTGTGAACTGGGATGACTGTCAGTTTAATTAATTGGGGGTTTAACTGGGTTTTGTAGATTTATGTGATGATTTTATTTATTTTTTTCTGTTTTGCAGCCGCTCTGAATCCCTTGGTTGGGAGAAGAGTGGAACAGAAATCCCAATAATAAATAACTAAACCCCTGCGCGGTGACCCCTCAGGGGCGTCCTCTGCGAGGCCCTACAAGTGGCCATGTTTGGAGAGAGTGGGGGCCCCTGCCCTGGTGAAAACGGGGGTTATTTTGGGGTCCCCAGAAGTAGAGAAAGTAGCAGGGACCCTCTTGCCCGGGGTCAAATTTAGCCCAGCCCTGTGAGGCATCTGTTTTTAGGCCCTAGAAGGGGAAAGAATTCCAAGCCATGTTATGCATAGCTATGGCTTTAACAGCTAACTAGGATGAGGGGGATTTATGTCCCTTCTCACATCATCAGTTCTATTTGGATGTAGCAACAGTTAACCGCGCAAGAAGCGGCCTTTACAAGATCATCAGGAATAGATCTGCAGCTGGGGAGCCCATCTTGCATTCTCACGGCTTTTGTTCAATAAAAGTTATACTTCTCGCAACAGTCTCCCCTGGGCTTAATGCTCTTTTAGATGCCTAGTAAACAGGATAGGTTAGATGCCTAGTAAACAGGATAGGTTATGGTGAACACTAAAAATTCACTCTGCAGACTTCCAAAAGCAGAAACTCGATAGCTGGGCATGCCTTTTCATGGGAGAAAAAAAAAATTCCCCACTATGGATATAAAAATGCAGACTGGGGGTGTGTGATGGAAGGGATACAGTCCCTCTGTGCCTGAGGTCAAAGCAGGAATTAATTAGGACTGAAACGAATAGTAAAAATTTTATTCACTAGTATTTCTGAGTTTTTGAGGAACTCAAAACTCAAAACCTTTTGGAACTCAAAATACTCGATACTCGGTAAAAGACTTGGTAAAATAAAACTAAGTACCGAGTATTAACCGAATACTGAGTACCAGATCACCTTATATAGGGCAGGTATGTTGGTCCAAGTTCTGGACTGAGTACTGACAGAGTACCAGGGTTATTCCTTGGTTACTTGGTAAAACCGAGTTGAATACTGAGATACTTGGGGAAAAAACGAGTAATTCCGAATACAGAGTTTCAGCACTAGAATGAACCTGTTTAAGTGTTCTCTGGGACATAGACCTTCTCCCCTGTCCAGATTCCCCTGTCACAGTTGCTATTCTGCAAGACCTCCCCAGTGTCCCCATAAAGATCAAGGCTGAGAACTAGGGACTGGTGCCATCAATCAGCTGTTCAGCGGCAAAGCACAGAGCAGCTCCCTGCACTGCACCTGCCAAAGCAACCTCCTCACCTACAGTGTCTCCCCTGACAGGGCTGGGTCTAATGGGCCAAGAAGGTGCTACTCCTGCTGCTCCACATCCACTGTTTGGCAGATAGTTGGGTGGGGGAATCTACATGTTACAGTGAACTCCGGGGGAAATCAACCTCCGTGGTTACACGGCAACATCATTCAAAGATGTTTCGAGTTTATGCTGGTACTATGGGTGTGCAGAGAGAGAGAAAAAATCATTTTAAAATTTTTTTTTAATTAAAATTGTATTTGTTTTCTTTCAATTTTGTTATTCATTTTTGTTTTCATTATTTTTCTTAATTTTGGGGGGTAATTTCCAGTATTATCGGTATTTTTCAGTCATTTTTGTTCATCAGAAATTGTAGAAAATTACCGGAAATTGTAGAAAATTATCAGAAATTACCAAAAAAGAAAGGCTCCAATCTGTGTAGCACAATGTGCTCTCAACGGACGTGCACAGTTTGTGTGCCCAAGCGCACGTGCCGATTGTGCAGGGTGCACACAGGGCATGGGATCGGCCCCAATGAAACAAATACATTTTAAAATTATTTTATGTTGTTGTTTTCATTATTACAGTAACAAAAATGAAATGACATTTTAATTTTTGTTATTGTAATAACAAAAACGAATGTGCACCCCTAAGCTGGTACCCTACAGACTCTGCCCAACAGAGGGAGCCCGTGGGGTGGCACCATAGACAGGTGAAGCTTAGGGCTTTCTTCCCCCGCCTTCCAACTCCCCGTGAAGCTGACCAAAGCTCTCATCAAGGCATTTCTCACACCGGTGAAACTGACCAGGCACCTCCAGGCAGCAAGACAAAACTCCCCACTAGAGATAAAGCAAATAACTCATTTCCTACCCATGGGTAAAATCTGAGATTTTGAGTACTGCATTTCATACTGGAAGTTTGGAAAAATCAGGATGAACAACAGTAAATGAATAAATTGGGTAGCCTGTTGAGCACTAATTAGTATTGTTTAATACTCCATGTTACTGGGTCAGATTGAGTACAACAATTTCAACGGGTATACCTGTTTTAGCGAGTACTCATTTCAACTCTACTCTTCATTTGGAAACTGAGTAAGTAGTGGAGGTCCAGGCTGCAAGACAAAACTCACCACTCTGAAACTGACCAGGCAGCTCTGGAGGGTAAAGCAAAGCAGATCCTGCTGGTGAAACTGACAAGGGCAACGTCCAAGTCCAGTGAACAAACATTCATTTTGTGGCATGTTTTCCTCTAGCCTGTGGATCTCCTGAGGAGCTCCCCAGATTTGTTCCTGGGAATAAGTCTCAGCAATCACATTGATCAGGGTCACCAGGAGCACATTACACTGGTGCCCCAGAGTCCACACTGGCTGTCAATAGCTTTCCAGACACGATTCAAGGTGCTGGTTTTTGACCTTTAAAGCCGTAATCGGCCAGGGCCCCAGGTATCTGAAAGACCACCTCTTCCCTTATGTTTTGTCGTGACCTCGGAGGTTGACCAAGGGTATCCTCTTGCGAGTACCATTGGTCCGTGAGGTTCGTACAGTGCAGGCATGCAGGGGGGGCTGCTCCACAACTATGGAAGATTCTCTCCTTGGAGATCTGCCTAAGTCCAAGACTGCTCACCTTTTGGAAGAGACGTAAGACTTTCTTGCTTGGCCAGGCATTTGGTGGGCTGGGATTAGGTGTGGAGGTTAGGGAGAGGGTTGGTTGGTGGGGTTTAGTGTTTTTAAACATTCTATATGCTTATGTATGTTTTATGTTTTTATATTTTGTGAGCCACCCTGAGCTTTCATGGGAAATGTGGGGAAGAAATTGAATAAGTAAACAAACAAATATTTCTTTATGTCTCGCTCCTGGGTTTGTGTTAACGAAATGTAATGTTGCCCCATGTTAGGCAGCTGACATGGCGGCAAGCATTACACGCAGAGTCAGCCAATGTTTTGCCACTGAACCGTGGATTGGTGGTAGCAGTGCCAACCCCATCGACTCAGGTGGGTGAGCATTTGCCATAGGGAAGGATGGTTGGCGTGGGGAGCCAGGGTCAGGACTGAGCTGGACTGAAAGGCAGGTTCAGGACCAGAGACGTGGGTCAGCATTGGGGCAGGAGAAGGGAGGCAAGAGGAAAGAGCAAAACCGGGCTGGGTGAACCAGAGTGAGTCTAAGAGACTGGGTGCACAGAAACCAGAGCAGGAAATGAGTGGAGTTCTTCCCTGTTGCTACCAGTCAAGCTTGTATTTGGGCTGGCAGCCAACCAAGAAGCTGAGAGGCACAGGAGCGGAGACACAGAGCAGGAGGGCGTGTGAGCTGTCTAACACAAAGGAGCCTCTACTGTGAAAGCCTGTGCCAGAGATAAAGCAATGATGCTCCAGGATTCCCAGGGCTACAGGGCCTGTGCACGATAGGCTACCAGATGTACTAAAATACCATTATGTATCCCAATTTTCTGACTTCCGGCACTGATCTGCCAACGTCCAGCTAGCATTTTGCCACCGAACCGCAGATCAAACCCTCTTCCCTGCCCCCACACAGAATCTCTCCCCCATAACTAAGTGAAGAACGTACAACTGCAAATTCTCAACCACATGGATCTATGCTTGTCTCTCCTGATGTTCTCCTCTCCCTTAGGCTGCTTGCCCACATTACCTGGCCCAGCAAACTTCCCGGCAAGCAATCTCCCGGCTGGGAATCTTATGTTTCTCTTTTAACCTCTGCGGGGTTAAAATGTCATCTGCCAGGTCCTGCGTGGCATTTTCTCTTACGAATGACAGGGTTCAAAATTCAGCCCTGTCATACGTAAGAGAAAATGCCGCAGGACCCGTCCGATGACGTTTTTACTCCCGCACCCACATTCGGAGATCAACGTAAGATTCCCAGCCAGAAGATTCTGCTCGGAGAGTTTCGCCGGAACAGGTAACGTGGGCAAGCAGTCTTAGATTGTATGCCCCTCGGGGTAGGGACCTGTCTAGAACTATTGATGGTACTGTGCCAAAACAGGGGTGGGACTCTGGGCAAAATTTTGGTTTTAGTTTATTTCAGTTTTGGTTCTCATGAACTTCGGTTCTNTTTAATTTTTGTTATTGTAATAACAAAAACGAATGTGCACCCCTAAGCTGGTACCCTACAGACTCTGCCCAACAGAGGGAGCCCGTGGGGTGGCACCATAGACAGGTGAAGCTTAGGGCTTTCTTCCCCCTCCTTCCAACTCCCCGTGAAGCTGACCAAAGCTCTCATCAAGGCATTTCTCACACCGGTGAAACTGACCAGGCACCTCCAGGCAGCAAGACAAAACTCCCCACTAGAGATAAAGCAAATAACTCATTTCCTACCCATGGGTAAAATCTGAGATTTTGAGTACTGCATTTCATACTGGAAGTTTGGAAAAATCAGGATGAACAACAGTAAATGAATAAATTGGGTAGCCTGTTGAGCACTAATTAGTATTGTTTAATACTCCATGTTACTGGGTCAGATTGAGTACAACAATTTCAACGGGTATACCTGTTTTAGCGAGTACTCATTTCAACTCTACTCTTCATTTGGAAACTGAGTAAGTAGTGGAGGTCCAGGCTGCAAGACAAAACTCACCACTCTGAAACTGACCAGGCAGCTCTGGAGGGTAAAGCAAAGCAGATCCTGCTGGTGAAACTGACAAGGGCAATGTCCAAGTCCAGTGAACAAACATTCATTTTGTGGCATGTTTTCCTCTAGCCTGTGGATCTCCTGAGGAGCTCCCCAGATTTGTTCCTGGGAATAAGTCTCAGCAATCACATTGATCAGGGTCACCAGGAGCACATTACACTGGTGCCCCAGAGTCCACACTGGCTGTCAATAGCTTTCCAGACACGATTCAAGGTGCTGGTTTTTGACCTTTAAAGCCGTAATCGGCCAGGGCCCCAGGTATCTGAAAGACCACCTCTTCCCTTATGTTTTGTCGTGACCTCGGAGGTTGACCAAGGGTATCCTCTTGCGAGTACCATTGGTCCGTGAGGTTCGTACAGTGCAGGCATGCAGGGGGGGCTGCTCCACAACTATGGAAGATTCTCTCCTTGGAGATCTGCCTAAGTCCAAGACTGCTCACCTTTTGGAAGAGACGTAAGACTTTCTTGCTTGGCCAGGCATTTGGTGGGCTGGGATTAGGTGTGGAGGTTAGGGAGAGGGTTGGTTGGTGGGGTTTAGTGTTTTTAAACATTCTATATGCTTATGTATGTTTTATGTTTTTATATTTTGTGAGCCACCCTGAGCTTTCATGGGAAATGTGGGGAAGAAATTGAATAAGTAAACAAACAAATATTTCTTTATGTCTCGCTCCTGGGTTTGTGTTAACAAAATGTAACGTTGCCCCATGTTAGGCAGCTGACATGGCGGCAAGCATTACACGCAGAGTCAGCCAATGTTTTGCCACTGAACCGTGGATTGGTGGTAGCAGTGCCAACCCCATCGACTCAGGTGGGTGAGCATTTGCCATAGGGAAGGATGGTTGGCGTGGGGAGCCAGGGTCAGGACTGAGCTGGACTGAAAGGCAGGTTCAGGACCAGAGACGTGGGTCAGCATTGGGGCAGGAGAAGGGAGGCAAGAGGAAAGAGCAAAACCGGGCTGGGTGAACCAGAGTGAGTCTAAGAGACTGGGTGCACAGAAACCAGAGCAGGAAATGAGTGGAGTTCTTCCCTGTTGCTACCAGTCAAGCTTGTATTTGGGCTGGCAGCCAACCAAGAAGCTGAGAGGCACAGGAGCGGAGTCACAGAGCAGGAGGGCGTGTGAGCTGTCTAACACAAAGGAGCCTCTACTGTGAAAGCCTGTGCCAGAGATAAAGCAATGATGCTCCAGGATTCCCAGGGCTACAGGGCCTGTGCACGATAGGCTACCAGATGTACTAAAATACCATTATGTATCCCAATTTTCTGACTTCCGGCACTGATCTGCCAACGTCCAGCTAGCATTTTGCCACCGAACCGCAGATCAAACCCTCTTCCCTGCCCCCACACAGAATCTCTCCCCCATAACTAAGTGAAGAACGTACAACTGCAAATTCTCAACCACATGGATCTATGCTTGTCTCTCCTGATGTTCTCCTCTCCCTTAGGCTGCTTGCCCACATTACCTGGCCCAGCAAACTTCCCGGCAAGCAATCTCCCGGCTGGGAATCTTATGTTTCTCTTTTAACCTCTGCGGGGTTAAAATGTCATCTGCCAGGTCCTGCGTGGCATTTTCTCTTACGAATGACAGGGTTCAAAATTCAGCCCTGTCATACGTAAGAGAAAATGCCGCAGGACCCGTCCGATGACGTTTTTACTCCCGCACCCACATTCGGAGATCAACGTAAGATTCCCAGCCAGAAGATTCTGCTCGGAGAGTTTCGCCGGAACAGGTAACGTGGGCAAGCAGTCTTAGATTGTATGCCCCTCGGGGTAGGGACCTGTCTAGAACTATTGATGGTACTGTGCCAAAACAGGGGTGGGACTCTGGGCAAAATTTTGGTTTTAGTTTATTTCAGTTTTGGTTCTCATGAACTTCGGTTCTCTTATCGGTTTCGGTTCTCTCGTTGTTGTTTTTTTAACATTGCATTTCCCCCCTTGAAGTCAATGGGGGGAAACACAATGCTAAAAATCCAATTAAAAAAATAAAAATCAATGAAAAAATGAAACCAAAAGAGAACCAAAATTTCAGAAAGAACTGAAGGTGCCATTATTGACTACTTTGGGTTCTTCTCAGCAATACCAAAAGTCCCATCTCTAATAAAACAAACAACAAAAACTTCTGGTATGGATTCCTTTACAGATTTACTGTTTCATCAACTGGTAAAATGGTAACTCTGTAACGGCAATAGCCAATATTATTTTCAGATAAACGGGCATCCAGTTGGGCCTTGGGTAGTCTGTCAGACACCTGACACTATACTCAAAATGACAGGTATTACCCATGATGAGATAGTCTTTCATCCCTACTCTTGAGCCATATTTTTCTCACCCTGGTTCTACAGAGAGCTCACCCTTAATTCTTACAGCGATGGGTCAAAAGAATGATGTCTGTGTTCAGACAATATTTGAGAGTACGTTAGCGCTGTGTAGCTGTGGGAAGGTACAGCAAGAAGGCCTGAATTATAGACGAGATTTATGAAAGCAGACCGTTTTATTTCAAAAGGAAAAATGATTGGGTTGAAACGTGTAATCTGCTGCAGGCGTCTTTGTTCTACATGGGAAGCGAACACGCACGTCTTCAGCGAAAGCAAACAAAGTTGGGAGAAAGGAGTTCAGACTTCTACAAGCCTGTTCTTATGCCGTTTGAATAATTCACTGGGTATCAACGCTGGCCCTTTAAGGACACGTTGAACTCATATGGCACGTGCATCTAGAGTGAGTCGTTTGGAGGAGTGAATGTGTGTGTTTGCTAGGGGTGTGCAGAGTCATTTTGTTGTTTCTAATTACTAAAACAAACAAAGGCCCATTCATTTTGCGTAATTAAGATATGACAAAGGTAACGAAAATGGATGAAAACAAAGGGAGGAAAGGCATCTGTTTTCATTATAAAAATTATAAATGATCCCTGGGACCATTCCCAAAATGGCACCGGCAGCATCAGTGTCAATTTTGGAAAGGGTTGTGCGTATGCAGAATGGTCCAGCAGCCATTTTGTACATTCGTAGCTAATTAAACAAACAAATTGCCCACGTTACCAGGCCCAGCAAACTTCCCAGCATGGAATCTCCTGGCTGGGAATCTTATGTTTAACTCTGAATGTGGGCACGGGGGTACAAAAATGTCATCTGCCGGGTCCTGTGGCATTTTCTCTTATGAATAACAGGGCTGGATTTTGAGATGGCTGGACATGAAAAATGAACGGAAACGGGGGGGATCACAAATTCCCCGAAAATGAATAAGATTTTGGAAACAAAAACAAAAAGGGCAATGAAATGAAAACGAACAATGTGCCAGCTACACATCCCTAGTGTCTATAGTTGCCATTCAAAGCCATATTCGGCAACCCATCCTTACACGGAGTAGGTCCTTACTCTGATTACTCCAGCTAAATTCCATGAAACTGTACCTGGAGTAAGTTACCACTCCACAGAAGTAAGCCTATGGAAGGGCGTTTTTAGACATGGTTACTTTGTAAGGGCTCAGGATTGTCCCCCCTACTTGGTGCTGCATACCGGGTATCTTCATATGATCGGGCTGAAACAAGAACTCGCAAAACTGAACATTGTCGGCGCATCCGAAATGAGACAAGGACAACGTTATTGGATTTAAATGGCCGCACTCTTTATTCAAATTGGAATAATGAATTAAGCTGGTGAGGGTAATTGCCCTATGGCAATTCAGGTCCAGTGCCAATAAAAACAATGGCTTAACCATAACAATGAATGGGAGTGGCTTGGATGTGCCCTCCAATGCCATCCCTAATTGCTGACCTCAAACGTCTCCATTCAGGCCTAGGCTAACCGCTGCCGCCAGAGAGGACAGTGTCCTTTCAGACGGAAGTAAGGAATTTGGATTGCCGCCAGCTTGGGCACCGTGCATGTCCCTGCCCACCTTTGCTGTGCACCCCTCCCCAGGAGGCTAACCCTGGCGCTGGCCGTGCCCTGTCTATTCACCTGCTATTGCCTACCCATCTCTTATGGAGATGACTCCTCAGAGTATTTATTTATTAACCAAAAAACTTCAATACAGCACTGGACCCCTGTAAGAGTGTGACAACAACAACNAACTTCCCGGCAAGCAATCTCCCGGCTGGGAATCTTATGTTTCTCTTTTAACCTCTGCGGGGTTAAAATGTCATCTGCCAGGTCCTGCGTGGCATTTTCTCTTACGAATGACAGGGTTCAAAATTCAGCCCTGTCATACGTAAGAGAAAATGCCGCAGGACCCGTCCGATGACGTTTTTACTCCCGCACCCACATTCGGAGATCAACGTAAGATTCCCAGCCAGAAGATTCTGCTCGGAGAGTTTCGCCGGAACAGGTAACGTGGGCAAGCAGTCTTAGATTGTATGCCCCTCGGGGTAGGGACCTGTCTAGAACTATTGATGGTACTGTGCCAAAACAGGGGTGGGACTCTGGGCAAAATTTTGGTTTTAGTTTATTTCAGTTTTGGTTCTCATGAACTTCGGTTCTCTTATCGGTTTCGGTTCTCTCGTTGTTGTTTTTTTAACATTGCATTTCCCCCCATTGAAGTCAATGGGGGGAAACACAATGTTAAAAATCCAATTAAAAAAATAAAAATCAATGAAAAAACCCCGATAGGGTCGAAACCAAAAGAGAACCAAAATTTCAGAAAGAACTGAAGGTGCCATTATTGACTACTTTCGGTTCTTCTCAGCAATACCAAAAGTCCCATCTCTAATAAAACAAACAAAAACTTCTGGTATGGATTCCTTTACAGATTTACTGTTTCATCAACTGGTAAAATGGTAACTCTGTAACGGCAATAGCCAATATTATTTTCAGATAAACGGGCATCCAGTTGGGCCTTGGGTAGTCTGTCAGACACCTGACACTATACTCAAAATGACAGGTATTACCCATGATGAGATAGTCTTTCATCCCTACTCTTGAGCCATATTTTTCTCACCCTGGTTCTACAGAGAGCTCACCCTTAATTCTTACAGCGATGGGTCAAAAGAATGATGTCTGTGTTCAGACAATATTTGAGAGTACGTTAGCGCTGTGTAGCTGTGGGAAGGTACAGCAAGAAGGCCTGAATTATAGACGAGATTTATGAAAGCAGACCGTTTTATTTCAAAAGGAAAAATGATTGGGTTGAAACGTGTAATCTGCTGCAGGCGTCTTTGTTCTACATGGGAAGCGAACACGCACGTCTTCAGCGAAAGCAAACAAAGTTGGGAGAAAGGAGTTCAGACTTCTACAAGCCTGTTCTTATGCCGTTTGAATAATTCACTGGGTATCAACGCTGGCCCTTTAAGGACACGTTGAACTCATATGGCACGTGCATCTAGAGTGAGTCGTTTGGAGGAGTGAATGTGTGTGTTTGCTAGGGGTGTGCAGAGTCATTTTGTTGTTTCTAATTACTAAAACAAACAAAGGCCCATTCATTTTGCGTAATTAAGATATGACAAAGGTAACGAAAATGGATGAAAACAAAGGGAGGAAAGGCATCTGTTTTCATTATAAAAATTATAAATGATCCCTGGGACCATTCCCAAAATGGCACCGGCAGCATCAGTGTCAATTTTGGAAAGGGTTGTGCGAATGCAGAATGGTCCAGCAGCCATTTTGTACATTCGTAGCTAATTAAACAAACAAACAAACAAATTGCCCACGTTACCAGGCCCAGCAAACTTCCCAGCATGGAATCTCCTGGCTGGGAATCTTATGTTTAATTCTGAATGTGGGCACGGGGGTACAAAAATGTCATCTGCCGGGTCCTGTGGCATTTTCTCTTATGAATAACAGGACTGGATTTTGAGATGGCTGGACATGAAAAATGAACGGAAACGGGGGGATCACAAATTCCCCGAAAATGAATAAGATTTTGGAAACAAAAACAAAAAGGGCAATGAAATGAAAACGAACAATGTGCCAGCTACACATCCCTAGTGTCTATAGTTGCCATTCAAAGCCATATTCGGCAACCCATCCTTACACGGAGTAGGTCCTTACTCTGATTACTCCAGCTAAATTCCATGAAACTGTACCTGGAGTAAGTTACCACTCCACAGAAGTAAGCCTATGGAAGGGCGTTTTTAGACATGGTTACTTTGTAAGGGCTCAGGATTGTCCCCCCTACTTGGTGCTGCATACCGGGTATCTTCATATGATCGGGCTGAAACAAGAACTCGCAAAACTGAACATTGTCGGCGCATCCGAAATGAGACAAGGACAACGTTATTGGATTTAAATGGCCGCACTCTTTATTCAAATTGGAATAATGAATTAAGCTGGTGAGGGTAATTGCCCTATGGCAATTCAGGTCCAGTGCCAATAAAAACAATGGCTTAACCATAACAATGAATGGGAGTGGCTTGGATGTGCCCTCCAATGCCATCCCTAATTGCTGACCTCAAACGTCTCCATTCAGGCCTAGGCTAACCGCTGCCGCCAGAGAGGACAGTGTCCTTTCAGACGGAAGTAAGGAATTTGGATTGCCGCCAGCTTGGGCACCGTGCATGTCCCTGCCCACCTTTGCTGTGCACCCCTCCCCAGGAGGCTAACCCTGGCGCTGGCCGTGCCCTGTCTATTCACCTGCTATTGCCTACCCATCTCTTATGGAGATGACTCCTCAGAGTATTTATTTATTAACCAAAAAACTTCAATACAGCACTGGACCCCTGTAAGAGTGTGACAACAACAAC
>QEPC01011901.1:22167107-22188206 GCA_003113815.1 Sphenodon punctatus | reverse complement strand
ACGGGGGACCATACTTGTCCCTACCGCCCTCGCTCGACACCCCTCCCAGGGAGGCTGCCCCGCCGCTTGCCATACCCTGCTTTTCCGGCGGGTGGGCCTCCCCATCTCTTAAGGAGATGACTCTTACTTATGATCAATCTAACCTACTTTAACTTACTGTACTGGACCCCTGCCAGTGTGCGACAAAGATGAATGAGCACAACACCACCCTCTTTCTAGGGGACAATCAATTAGCCAAATGCCCGCACTGCGAGGAAGGCGAAAAATGAGACCCGTGTTCAGGCCAGATTAGGGTTCCCACAAAAATACCTTCCTGGTGCCTGAATGGCAACCGGTAAAGACCCACAGTGCAGGGGGGGGGAGCTGGGGGGGTGCCATTTTGTTGCAGCTCCAGCCGCAAGTGGGGCTGGAGCTGGGAAGTCCTCTGTCCGTGAGCCCCGCCTATCGAGCAGGGGCCCACATGTCTGGATACAACCTATCCCTGCCAGCTGGGGTTGCCTAGCAACCCCGGACGGGTTCTTTACAAGTGCACACCACACCTTTTTCCTGCCACTAGGGCTGATGCAGCCCTGCGGCGGGAAAAGCTTCCCAGCCGGCCTGCCTCCTTGCTAGGCGGACGCGGCAAGGAACCTCCCATCCGCCTCACCCCGCCCCGTATCAGGGAGAGAGCAGGTGGAGGCAATACTCTATCTGAACTAATAGTGCAAGGCACCCCATATCTACAAAATATCTCCTGATACTGTCTTTTTGCTGTAATTTTGGCTCCATTATTTCTAGTGGGGAATACTTCTGGCCATTTAGAATACCCATCAACACATACTGTCACATGAACTGGTGACTTTAGTTCTTTTGTTATTCCTAAGGATAATATCTATAAGGTAGGAACAGCCGCAGAGTCACCACTTTGTTTATAAACAGAGACACACGTGTGTAAAGTAAAACCTCTTAGCTTTATTAGTTTCACCAAAGAAGTTATGCATGCATCTATCTATCTTTCCCACTCATACATACCTGCCTCCTGTTTGTATGGCCGGTACAAACAGAGGTGATGGGTAGAACTGTGACTAGTCATTTGTTGGTGGTGAAAAGAACTCCCCCAAATGGCTCTCTATTCACTAGGTTCTTATAGCTTGCAGATGGGTGTTGTCTCTTCGTGCTGCTGCTGGGCAGAGTTGAACTTCTCATTGGATAGGGTCAGAGGTTACCAGCACTAAACCCATGGTGGGGGCGAGTCCTTACCACTGCCCCTGTATTTGATTCCAGCTACATACAGCTTTCTCTCTTTGCCCTCTGCCTTTGTGCTGAAGACAAGATTTGTTGTTGGCTACATTCTTCTCTTATCTCCTTCTAACTCCAATTTGTTCTTTTAGCAGAAAACACACTTTGTTCAGGAAAAGTTGTAAGAGATCACAGTCTGGCCTTGTTTCTCTTCAGCCTTATACAGTTTAAATGTTACAGAGTACACTGTCACAAGGCCCCACCCAACAAAAAGGAAGAGGGGCTCCCAAGCCCGTGTACGCCATTGGCTAGCGCCCCATTGCTGGGCAACCTTAGCCGGGCCACCGTTCTTCCCTCCACGGCCGGCTCTCTGCCTAGCTACAATCCACCCCTCGCAGCCAGCTTGCTGAGGGGAAGGGGAGTGTAGTCATTCCACCCTTGCCCCATTTGGCAAAGGAGCACAACCATAGCCCCTGGCTGGCTAAGGGTCTTTGTCAAAATTGCAGTTCATCCCAGAAAGAACCAAGAAGCAGGATTGATTTGCCAAGTTCTCGGTGAGCAAATAAAAAAATCTCTGTCCATGTGCATATGGCCACTGCCTTTAACCAAAGTGGCAGCAATATTGTCACTGACACTCTGCTTAATAAGAGCAGCAGCCATTTTGTGCATATGCAATCTGCTGCCCTTAACTGAAATGACAGCAATGCCATTGCCACCATTTTGGTTAAGGGCAGCGGCCATTTGCATGTGCACAGTGATTTTTAAAATTTGTTTCTCACCAAGAACTCACAACAAGACTGAGATCTTGGAGAGATCTTGATCCCAGTACTCAAGTTCATGAGTTTTACTCATGAGAAACAAATTGGACTGCTTGTTCAGCCCTAGATTACTGCTCTCCTCTCACCCCGCACAAGAGCCACCAAGCCCATCTGGACCTGAAACTAGGAATGTGCAGAAACGAAAACACTTAGACACACAGCTCATCTTGAGGCAAATCGGTGTTTTGTTTGCCCCCCAATCTCAGCACACAAGCACTGCCACTTCTTTCCCTACGTTGTAGCGGCTAACACGCCACGCGATGTCATTAGACACAAGGTTCGCCATGAGATGCAGCCGGAACAGGCAAATTTTCCTTGTGATACAATGGGGTTTATGTTGTGTGTTCAACGGGTGACCAAATGGGTGTTGGGATTGTTGTGGTGCTTACACACAACGGCCGAACAAATGCTTAGGGGGTTTGACACCCAACTTTGTTATGTCTAAAGACGCCTTTTGTGTTTGTGTCATAGCTAACACAGTGGCCTGTCTGGGACTGTCTGGCAGTGCAGAAAAATTGTAAATGGACTAATAAGTCAGCAGGGTTGTAAAATCCAAGCAGTATGCAGAGTTTATGGTACACAGTGGTTTCTCAGTCTACCCCTTTCAAGTCGGTAACAAAGCTCCCTTTAACGTAAACGGAACAAGCATGAACTCTTAAAATATTGACTTAGGCACATCCGAGGAAAATAGCTCTGAGATGGAAAATTGCTGGCTTGATGAAAATGCATCCAGATAACCCCTGCTTAACAACAGTGGCTCCGTCTAAAATAATGATCTGTAGAGATTGTTAGAGCTGTCTGTGATGAGACTTGGAGTGTGCTTGCACATCTAAAATAATGATTTCAGAGCAATTGCTAGGCCTTTTGGACCTATTTAGCATTGCCTGTTAGAAAAGGGGTCCCGTCTTAAAGAGAAACTGCCCAATTGCTGTTAGGGGTGGGAATTTCAGTTTTGGATACAACCAAACCAGTTTGAAAATGACTGTTGGTTTTAAAAAGGAAATTATGGTTCTTTTTCTGTTCCAGCCTGTTTTGTTTTGTTTTTCCATTTATTTTGTGGGAGAAAAATTCACTGAAGTCAATGAGAAAAAAAATGGGGTGGGGGAATCAATGGGGGGGAAAAAACAGGGGGGGGAAATGAAATTAGATCCGAAAATTATGAAGAACTGAAACCAAAAAACCCTCTGAAATTCCTCTTGGAGTCCCATCCCTAATTGCTATGTTCGGTTGTGATTATAGCCAATGTGGTGTAATGGCTAAGTGTGNAACCAAAAAACCCTCTGAAATTCCTCTTGGAGTCCCATCCCTAATTGCTATGTTCGGTTGTGATTATAGCCAATGTGGTGTAATGGCTAAGTGTGCAATACTTGGACCAGATGGCAGGGGGGACCCCAGTTCAAGTTTTGATTTAACCAGAAACTTGCTGGGTGTCCTTGGGCCAGTCACAATGTTCTCTCAGCCTAACCTACCTCACAGGGTTATTGTGAGAATTAAACATTGTGTGATGTGTAAAGCGCTCAGTGTGCCATGGCAGGGGGGAGCTGCGTAAAAATAAAGATTATTATTTGTTAAGGTTAGTCGAGAACAGTCTCTTGCTAATTTTGTCATGGCACCAAGTGCGTACAACCAAGGCCTGAAGCAAGGCTTTCTCAGTGGCAGCCCCCACAGCTCTGGAACTCCCTTCCTTTGGAAGTTTTCCCAAGCCTGAACATCTTCTGGAGGCCGTGTAAGGTCTCCCTATTTTGGTCTGGCATTTGGTGGGTGGGAATAGGATTTAAGTGAGGAGTTACAGATATACTGAGTTTGCGTTCTGTTTTGTAACCTGCCCCAAGCCCTCAGGACAGGGCGAGATATAAGTCCAAATAAATATGTTAAATACTAGCGTTAACATGTTTTAGACTTTGGGTGCTTTTTAGACAAAGCAACAGCTACTTGTTTGCCAATACAGGCAACCCCCAAACATGTAGTGGTTTTGTTTGTTTTTCATTGTAAAAAAAGCCACAGACGTAACCTGTAGGTCACCAGCGGGCAGTTACCTGCTGCTGCTCTGCCAATCCCAATCAGAGAGCACCCAGCAATGGAGGCGGGTCCCCTGGTACTTCTCCTACCTCTGTTACCCAGTGTCCCTTGGGAGTTCCATGTAGACCTGTTTAGACCGCACAAAGCTACATGCACCCTCCTTAACCGCCTGGTAGGCCTCGAACTGAAATGAAAAGTAAAATTTTAATATCCACCATTACACTAATCAGTTAATGGCCAAACTATGCGGAAGGGCTAAACCGGTAAAACAAATAACTGGATAATTCCACAACGGTTAACCCGTTTCATGTATTTCCTTTACCTTAGTACTGCGTAACCAATGAAGGCATGCAGCAAGCACATCGTTCATTTTCGTATTATCTTTCATGTTCGTTTAAAAAAAACAACCACTTTGTTTTAGGGAGTGTTGGTAAACAAAAATGTTAGTTTTTGTTTTTTTAATTTTTAATTTTTTTTATTAAAAATAATTTTATTTTAAAAACAACAACACACAGTGCATGCACAAAAAGGCCACCAAACCATTCTGTGAATGCACAGTCCTTTTTTTAAAAAAAAAATGGCCCCGGAAGCGTTGGCGCCATTTTGAAAAAAGGGCAGCCAGTCTGTGCATGCGCAGCCCAATTCTGCGCATGCACGGACTGAATGTCCCTTTGCAAAATGGTGCTGCCACCACCAGTGCCATTATGGGAAAGGGCGTTCATGCACAGAGTGGCTCCAGAGCCATTTTTCACATGCAGTTTTTTTAAAAAAAATTCGGATGCTTTTTTGTCCATTGTCATTTCCTTGTTCGTTCATCTTCATAGGGTATTTTCAGATGTTACGCGGTCTTGATTCACCACAGTGGATCCCCAGTGGGGGTAAACCGAACAACCACCCCCCATGGTCAAAAAAAGCCCCAAACAGACAGGACGGGACCGGGACCATGGCAGGGAATCGGGTCGACAGATCACGGCCCGGGGCAGCGCAACAGACGTCACACTGATCCCGGGCTGGGCAATGGTCAAAGCACCTGGAAGGCACCGGGGTTGGCTCATTCCGGCTGCTGCTGTGTGCCCTTTAAATCTTCCTCCCCAGCCTGTGTTGTTGCTCATTGCCTGGCAGCAATGCTGCGTGCTTTGTCCCCGGCTGGGAATCATTTCCTTTGCTTCCAGCAGGTGATTTCTGGCCAGAAGTTACTTTTTGTTGGTTCCCATTGGGAATCTCTTTGACCACGCTTTCAGAGATTGTCCGCGGGGAGCCCCGGAAGCGTGGTTGAAATTGACCCCATGTGGGTATTGACCATGGTGAACATCTGGCGGCAGCCGAACAGAAGTTCAGGGCGCTTTGGCCCCACCGTGGGATTGACCGTGGTTCACTGTGATCTCGTAATGTCTGAAAATACCCATATTGTAATGACTAAAAAGAATGGGCTTCATTTGTTTTAGTAATTAAAGAAATTGAAAACAGATCACGCACCCCCTAATAATCAAAGGTTACCATTACTAGTCTGAAACCTGGTCTAGGGGTAGGGGAACGGAAATACATAGCAAAACAGAATTATGAGCAAACACGAAGTGACAGGTTGGTAAACGGTGGTAGTATACAGTAATGTGATAACTCAGTAAAATGGTTAACCACTGAACAATAAATGGATACTGTTTGGTGACCGGTCCTTGCTGGATTAGATCAGGGGTGGGGAACCTCAGGCCCGGGGACCAAATACGGCCCATGGCAGGTTTTTATGTGGCTCCTTTCCACTTCCTGGATCTGGCCCTTGAATCCAGTTCTTACCTCCAATCACTGAAAAACTGAGCTCAAGGGAAGGGAGGAGAAGGAAGGGCATGCACATAAGAATAGGGGACAGTTCTTTGACACAAATCCATGATTTGGGACCTCTTTTCCTTGAGTGCAGCTCTTAAGCACCCCCGCTCCAACGTCTGTGCGGCCCTCGGAGTTTGTGTAAGCTCTCAAAGTGGCCCCCGGGAGGGAAAAGGTTGCCCAACCCTGGATTAGTTACTTTGGATTTGAATGGTTAATGAATAGCAACAGATAACCATTTCAGCTAGGGAATGTGCAATTCATTTTAAAAAAATTTCTTTTCTTGAGTTACTAAAATGAATGGAGTTCCATTCATTTTAGTAAGTAAAGATACAAAAAAAATTGGTGAATAAGTAAATTATTGTTATTTGCTTTCACCCATTTTGGTGAACACAGGCCCAAACCAGTGTTCATTATCAAGGTCAAAACACATTCAGACGCCTGTTGACGTTACGTCTAAAGACACCCAAAGATAGTCTCTGCTCCCAAGGGTTTACAACAGGGGTGGGGAGGATCTTCTCGCTCCCTGGGCCCACTTTGAAAATTAGTGCAAGCTCTGATGGCTGTGTCGAAGTCTCTCAGGAAGAGGGGAGTCCAGATTGTGAATCGGTGCTGTGGATCTGTCCCCTATCTCGGTATTTCTCAAACTTATTCAATATGTGCCCCCTCTCTCCCATTACTCTTGTTGATGGTAACTGGTGCTCCCCATGAACATTACCACCACAGACATACCTTACTCCCTCTCTTCTCTACCCATTCTGAGGCCACTTTTGCACATGACAAAAATGGGTTCTTATACATGCTCGAGATGATACCGGGTGTTATAAATGCTGGAGTTTTGTCATGTTTGAACGCACTATCCCTTTTTATGCAGTGAGATCTCACAGCCTTGTAAAACCCATCAGATGTGACTCTTACAAAGCTGTGAGATTTTGCTGCATAAAAGGAGATTAGTACATTCGCACATGACAAAACTCCAGCATTTATAACACCCAGTATTATCTCACGCACTTATAAGAACCCATTTTTGTTATGTGTAAAAGCAGTCTTATAGCCTCCTAATACTTTCACTCCCTCTTCCCTTTGTTCTTCAACTCTCTCTCTCTCTCGTCCCCTTGCCACCTCATTATTTTGGAAATTCCACCTAACTCAGTCAGAAAGGAACACGCTACTTTCTGTGGTCCTTCTCGTACCCCCAAGATTACCTTCCATGCCCACCTCCCAGGAGGGCCTGCCCATCAGTTTGAGAACCAGGGCCCTATCCTTGTGTGCGTGTCCTCAACTCTACTCCCTTATCCTGCGCTCAGTCTTTCAGTACTGGGCGATGGAACTGAGAAGAGGCCAAATAAACATTAGTCACAGGGTACTTACGTACGTGACAGTCCCATTGTCATCCCACCCCAGGGTGGGTTACCTTCCCCCTCCCCCACAGCAGTGGTAGGAACAGACATCCCGGAAGTCTACCCCAGCAGAGGAGTGAGAGCAGGGAGCACCGCATGGCTGGCCGGCTCCACTTCTGCAAGGCGGCTGACACTCCATTCCCTGGCCATGACAGACACTGGGCCAGGCCAGGGCCGGGAACAGATGTTCCCACCCTGTTTTACCTGTGCTGGCCCAGTTGGGCAACTTCTGGGCCCAGATTGTGGACCCACTTTATTCTAGACCCATATTTTCGGCCTGGCCACTACCGCTGCTTGGGTTTGTTCTGGGCCCACATCTGGCGGGCCCAGAACAAATGTACCACCAAGATGCTGGTCCAGCCAGGCCAAAACAGGTCCTACTGGGCTAGTGTCACGTTTGTTCACCCACGACTGCTCTTGACTCCCAGGCCTGAGGTCCCTCACCCCTGGCTTACAATCTGATTACAGTATAAGGCAAGGGACAACAGGTGGTTATGGCAGACAGACAACAGAGAGAAGGAAACTGAGAATTCAATGAGGATATATAGGGAACCAGTCTTCTGAGAAATGATCTCAATGGTCATTTGAACCTTGGTAGTGAAAGTAGGTCTGCTGCCAGTAGAGGATAATGGGCTAATGTAAAAAATCAGTGATCCGCTCCCCACACACACACACTGTAGCATGGAGAAAGTGTCCTGAGATCTAGCTGAGATAGTCAAGTGCCCTTAGGAGGAGGAGGATAAAGTTTTGAAAATTGCCAGTGGGTTTTAAGAGCCAAACCCCATTTTCAAAAGAGATTTTCAGTGAGACCGAGCCTCCCCAAGTACCTGAGTCACGTTTGAAAGTGGGACATAATCTCTTTAATCGTTTGTTAGCAGAGTTTAAAAAGGCATTGGGGTGCCTTTTTGACTCTTCTGAAGAGAACAGGAATTTCACCACTGACTTCAATGGAGTCAGAATAGCTAACTCAATGTTATAGCCTCCTAAAGCTGAAGAAAGCTGCCTCACGAACGCACCTGAAACTAAACGTCCTAATCCAAAAGATCCCATCACCTCCAAAATGTGGCTGACTGTGTTCAAAAACTAGCACTGACTTCCAGCGTCTAAGAATAGTACTGATAAGTGACTTGGGGGTGGGGGGGGTCACTGTAGACAGTTTGATATCGTTTCAAACAGTGGCTACGATGCCCATCAAGGTTTCTATTTTCCTTCCTTCTCCAGACACACATGCTGTCATGTCCACACACACAATACTTGGCCCCAGTCCACATGCCAGAAATTGTCGCCATATGCAAAATACTCCAGTCAGAAGGATTAGGAGGGTAGGCGGGAGCTTAGCCCAAAGAATGGCGGTGATGATTATTGAAATGTTACAAGTGATTTGTGGGACGCAGAAGACAAAGATGTCATAAACAGCTAGCACTCTCTGTAGCTGTTTATACATTGATCTGACTTGACCGCTTTTCCACCCGCCAATACTCTGTAGTTAATGATCTAACTTAGCCTAACGTGATCCCACCATGGCCAGGGATGGGGGAGGTCTTGGGTCAAACATCCGCAAAGCCAGCTAATCTCTTTAGATCAGAGGCGAGCAATCTTTTCCCCTCCTAGAGGCCACTTTGAAAATGAGTACAACCGCCGAGATCCACATGGAAGTTGGCTGCAGAAGTGCTTAAGGGGTGCGTATAAGGAGAGGAGGATCTCAAATCGATCATCAATCTTTCCCCCGGGTTTGCCCCTGTTCTTGTATGCATGCCCTCATCTTTGCTCCCTTCCCCTGAGCTCAGTCGTTCAGTGTTTGGGGATAGAAAATGAATCTAGAGGCCAGATACAGGACTTGGGAAGGGGCCAAATAAAATCCAGCTGGGGGATGCATATTGCCACCAGGCCGGAGGTTCCCCATCTCCGGGCAGCAATAGGGTTGAAACAAGTACACACAGCAACGGGAATGCCTGTCGAATTTCTGGTGCCTGAATCAACTTGGAAAAATTGGATATGACTCAATACCCAATTTCAACCCAATTCAGGTACTCAATATCCCGGAATGTCCCAAAGTATCGACTTCAGACCTCAGTGTTTCAGTTTTCCAGCCCCATTTTTCAAATCGCTAACAAGGGAAAAAAACCTGTAAATCGGTACTAGACATTACCAATTTTGGGGTGTATTTGGGTACCTAATTGGTGATGGGATAGTCCATCAAATACCTGAAACAATACTCAAATATGTGGGTTCCAAATTAGGTACCCGTTTCAGCTCCAGCAGAAAAGTTGCTCGAGTTGTACCTTTTTCGCACTGGTTATAGCCGACTCAAACGACTGCCCGATTCTTCAACATTTCATTTGCTTCTGGCATGTTTGCATCCTCATCACTCAAACAGCATTGCTATGCCTTCCCTTTCCTTCCCCAAAGACAGGGCAACCAATCAGAAAAGGAGTATGAGTCACTGTCTGACCAATACAATTGTTACCTTGCAAGTGAAATGAATGAACGGAACAAAGTAAGCAGTAGGGATGTGCGAACGTGGTTCGGATGTTCAGAGTTTGGGCCGAACTCGGTCTGTTCAGATGACCGAACCTGAACCGACCGAACCCGAACTAACCGAACCCAAACTCGATCTGAACTCAAAAATGACTGAACAGTTCGGCCATGTTTCGGGCAGGAAAAACATGACTGGAAGGCCCAGGGATGGGGAGGCAGGTGAGGAGCAGACTTCCTAGCACCAGGGGTGGAGAGGCTTGGAGTAGCAGCCAGCCTGCCCAATCACCATTTCTTTTCTCCTCAGACCACTGGCTTCGCAGTCTGCAATTGGACATGGGGGACGAGGGGGGGCGCTAGGCTGCACAGAACCAATGGGGCTTGTGGAGAGGCGGGCGCAGCAAGTAACAAAAGTCATTGCCCTCCCCCCTTCCAACTCCTTCTGAGCTAGCCACTGATCCTGTCAGCAGGCGTTTTCAGAAGTCTCCCTCTCCCAGCAGTTTGTGTTCCTAATCCATTGCCAACCTCCTCCTATTTCACCCATCCCACACATTTACCTCCCTAGTATCATTTATTTAGATTAGATTAGATAGATTTAGGTGTTAATTTATTTTTTTATCCATCCCTGTGTTCTTTCTCTCTACCCTCCATTGAATCCTTTCCCTCTCCCTTTATATATTCCATCCCGGATTCCCTTCCCCTGTTTTTAGATTTGTCCAGTAGGAGTAGATTGATTTAAGTTTCATTTCAGTTTTGTACCCCTCCCTGTGTTGTTTAGTGTGAGCTGTCTGCCCCCCCGCCCCATCCCTGTGTAAGACAGACAGGCAGACAGACAGACATAGTGTGTAGTGATTCAGTTGTATAGTTTGTTTGTAGGACTAGGCATTTGTAGTTATTATATTCCATTTAGTTCGATAGGTTTTAATAGCAGTTAGATTTAGTGTAGATATATATAATATTAGATAAAAAAATCTGAATAAAAAAATTAAAATGTATATATATAAATTATATATATATATAATCGTTGTGTGCATATATATATATATTATATATATATATAATCTTTGTGTGCATTCTTTGGGTTGGAAGACATTGAGAATGGAAGTAGGAGAGGCCAGTCTGCTGCCCGTAAGGCAGCACAGAGGAGTAAAAGATTGGAAAGGCCAAACTCAGCTGGTAGTAGATATAACTTTTATAATAACTTTTAAAGAAACAAACATTAACAATATAAGACATTAAAAATAACAAACTTATTACTAGTGTCTCAGGGCCAAACGATACCGATACCGAAAATAAAATCTTTGAAATCGGTATTGATATCGGCACCAATATTGATATCAATACTGATTTCTGAATGTTCCGCCGAACTGAACTCCGTCGAACCGAACAACCGAACCCAAATTAGGTTCCTGAACCGAACGACTGAACCTGAACTCAGTTCCTGAAATGAATGACAAAACGACCGAACATCCGAACTGCGTTCTGATCACACATCCCTAGTAAGCAGATCAAACGAACCACCCAACCTGAATGACATGGAAGGTATTTGGCCATTCGAACAAACAGTGGTTGGTTGGAGTTTATCCTATACTTAGTTTGTTTTGGTTCACAATGTTCATATTCTATGGGGTTTCCTGATTAGCAGAGGCTCTTCTGATGCCTCTTTAATATCAACTTGAAATAGGAAGAAATGAACCAATGATACATCCAAGGAGATGATTCCCAACAAGGTGATTCATCCAAATTCCATCATGGTGATTGGTTGTCATTGGCTTATGAGATTAGGATGAAGTCATCTTGTAAAGCGCAATATTAACCTCTTGTTACAAATGTCACAGATGGAAAGAGAGGCAGGCCGACACTGACTGAATAGCCTTAAACCTGAACCCTGCATCTGCATTCAGCCACCTCGATGGCAAAAGAACCTATAGCTAAACCACATGCCCTTGAAGTGACAATTCCTACCCTGAGGTCATACTCATATTTACGTGTCTGAGAATAATTTGACAGACTGACTCATAGTTTCAATTGTGTGGGTGGAACAACTAGCACTTATGTTGTTTACATGCCAATATGCAGACACTGCAAAGGAGCTAAGGGAGATCAACTAGTATCTGTGAGATAGCATGGTCCAGTGGATGGAGCAATGGATAAGGAGGACCTGGGTTCTATTCCCATCTCTGTGTCACCTTGGATGAATCATTTCTCCAATTTGTGTTTCTTTCTGTCTCCCATCCTGTGCCTGCCTTGTCTGTATAGACTAAGTTCTCTGGGTCAGAGACTTCTTTCTATGTGTCTCTACACACTGGCATAGCAAGGCTGTGGTAAACCCGGTAAACTCAATCTCATTTTTTTCTCAATTCTCATTGAGACTCAAGCTTCTCAACTCAATTCCCTCAAGAGCTGAGAATCAAGAAAAGCCCTGGTTCTCATCTGTTTCTCAATTGAGATTCCTCCCCCGTCCCTAAATTTACTTACCATGTCCTGCACCGAGTCTCGCATCACACATCTGTCTCTCTCGCTCTCCTTTTCTGCAGCCACCAACTCCACAACTGGGAGTGGGGAGGAAGGAGAAAACCAATGGTACAAGGCAAAAAATGACAACCTGTGAGGCTCCGGGGTCAGGAGCTGGGGGGAAAGGGAGGAGAGACAAGGGCGGGTAAGGGATGGAAGGGTTGCCCACTATGTCAACACTAAAGCCTCTCAGCCGTTCTCCCAGAGGAGACTACACGCTCAGCACGGACAAGCTGGACTAAGACAATGTACGGCTCGTCGTCATCAAGGTCACGGGCCTTCAAGGCTGGAAAGGGGCCACTAATGGAGGGAAGCTGGGAGGGGGAACCAATGACCAGGGAGCAGGGAAGGGGGAGCCAGGAACAAAGAGCTCGAGGGGGTCCCTAGGAATAGGAGGGTGGCAGGAAGAACCGGTGACAGGAGCTGGAGGAGGGAACCAATGGGAAGGGGGATCCAGGAACAACGGAGCTGGAAAGGGTACCCAGGGATCGGAGAGCTGGAAAGGGAAACCAGCAACAAGGACTAGGAGGGATTACCTGCAACAGGGGAACTGGAAAGGGAAACCCGCAACAAGGACTAGGAGGGGTTACCTGTGATAGGGGAGCTGGAAAGGGAACCCAGCAACAAGGAGTCAGAGAGATAGCCTGCGGTAGAGAAGCTGGAAGGGAACAAGGAGCTAGGCGGGGTAACCTGCTATAGGGAACAGGACGGCCCCTGCTGCCCCCAATGGGAACCGGGACCACAGCCACAGCAAGGAGGAGAGCTCACTCCTACAAGAAGCAAGGGGTTCACCAGCCATCCACACACAACACAATCACGAGGGAGCAGGACACTCACACACAACACAATCATGAGGGAGCGGGACACTCACACACAACACAATCATGAGGGAGGAGGACACTCACACGCAACTCAAACACAAGGGAGGGGGCCTAGTTCATGCTACACCCAATTCTGGGAACACACAAACCCCAGGAAGAGCAGTTGCTCCACTAGCTTCCTGGGGCCCCCGGGAAGCCCTAAATACTCTTTGGCAGCCAATCAGGAAGCTAGGAGACAAGCCCCTAGAAATGGCAACCAGGTGTGCAGGGGCGGGGCACACACCAGGCAGGGATGCAGGGGAAGACACAGCAGGGAGGATGAAAGCACCATTTATCAAGGCGCCAGGTGGCACAAGCTGCTCCGGCAATGTCCCCAACCGGCCAAGGGTTCAAGACCGGGCCGTGACACAACCATTTTGTGCGTGTGCCATTGGTTGTTTTTCCAAGTGATTCTTGCACCATTCGCAGGATTGTCTCGAGATCTCACTAAGGGTTCTTGATTCTCACCAGATTCTCACAAGAACCAAATTGATTCTCATTTCAGCCCTGGACCCAGGCTCATGTCCCAACTATGGGCCCCTCTACCAACAAGGGGGCAAGAGCAGTAGCGCACCTGAGGCTCCCAACCAGCCTTGGCCTCCCTCCACAAATGTCAAGGTGCTGCTCTGGCTCCCAGTGAGGTAGCCTAAAGTGGCACCAACCCTGCCAGGAAGGAAATTTTGAATATGCAGGGCCAGCATACTCACTCTGAAAACTTCTTTCTTGGTGACGCCCTTTGCCAACAGTCTGAGCAGTGTTAGGAAATTTTCAGAGTGGGTGGGGGCAGAGCATTGGCCCCATCCTCCCCTTCCCACCCTGAAAATTTCCTAGATGCGCTCAAGCTACTTGAAGAGCTCCCCCCACCCCCAGTCAAGGGCCTGGGTTCAACTGAGCCTCCTTACTCCATGGCAGCGACACTCCTGGGTAAAAACAGACATGACAGTAGCCGGAACCTCACCTGCATGTCTGTGCAGTCACTGCCAGATGTTGGCCTGGGATTGCCCCGGTCCATGTTGGGGACTAGCCCAGGCTCTGACCTCAGAAAACGTCTGACATCACAGCCCGCATTAAGGCCCACCTGGCTGGGCCAAAGTGGGCCACAGCAGACTATAGTGCTTTTTCAGACCAGAAGACATGTCCTGGGTCAGGGACTGCCATGGCCGGCCACCCTGATTGGCAGTCATTGACCGCCATGGCTGCCTGTCATGGCAGGGGGCGGGGCACTGGGTGCAGTGTGGGGGGTGGGGCCGGCCGGCCTTATGTTCATGTTTCTCCCCTGGCCCCAGTCACAGTCATATTTGTTTTGCATCCCGAGCCAACCCAGACTGTGTCCGCCGCTACTCCCAATCCGGGCTGGGTTGCCGCTGCGCCACGGTCATGTTTGTTTTTACTCACGTCTGTGCAGATCCCAACACTATCAAATTCAAATCTGAATTTGATTCAGTGGCACGGCAATCCTTAGTAATGATATTTAAATAGGAGAGAATATTAATACCATGTGTCCTTATATGTAGCCATTATTTTGACAAACTCTCATTGAAGGAAAATGGGGACCTTGTCCGTGAATTTTGATACTGTTCTATTATATTTTCAAGAACTGCCAAAACATATTTCTTGCAGTCACAGACAAAACCATCGACATCGTTCCTAATTGTGTTTGGCAAAGTGCTTTGATTGTGAAAAGTGCTAAGTGTCATTATTAGTACAGAGTCATTTAAAGCAATAATACAAAACTCAGAAGCAATTTTTTTGGGGGAAAAATTCTTTTAATCTGCAAACACCATTTCATAGAAAGAGGGAAAGAGTACAAACTCTACATCGCAGCAAATGCAGAGAACTTCTTCCAAGGGGGGGAAACATTAACTAAACCTGTAATAGGACAACAGAAATACTATTTTTAATAGATTCCCATAAAACTAAGTGCTGCCATATTGGATCTTATGGCAAGATGACTGATTTCTAAATATCTTCTCTGAGAAGCACCTTGGAAAGCCTCCACTAGAGCTGAAACAAAAAGCTATTTTCCTTTTTGTGAAAAAAAATTACGGGAACGAAATAGCCAATTTTCACGGAAATCGAAAAAAATTGGAAATAAAATTTCAGCCCTATAGCTGAAACAAAAAGCTATTTTTCTTTTCACACAAAAGATTTCGGAAACAGAATGGCCAATTTTGGCAGAATTTGAAAAATTTCAGAAACGGAATTATAGACCTATCCTCCACAATGCCAGAATTCCTCGTTCAAGAAGATTTAATTATGGAGTTTCATCTTATTGAGCATGTGATAACTTTTCCTAGGAGCATGTGTCGTCATCTCCTTCTCAAATGCGATCAGTTTTATAATTAAATTATTTCTAGAGCTTAGTTTTGAAACTGTCTTTGTTGTATTTACCGAGGGCAAAAGGTCTCATTCAAATGACAGGAAAACTACCTAGGGTCAACCTCCCTATAGTCCCTCCTTAGGAGAAACTGTCCCCCATTTTACCAATCTGTAAAATGGTAACTCAGTATGGGAATCGGGATGGAAAGTAAAGATAAATAAATACTGGAAGTCAGAAAATCTGTATATATAGGGTAGTCTGTAAGGCACTATTTGGGTACTGATTAGTACCTAATGTTACCAGTTCGCGTACCACAATTTTGATGGGTATACCTCATTTCAGCTCTATTTTAATTTTTTATCGCACATTGCTTTGTGGAGCCTATGAAATACACTTCAAGCAAAAGAAGGCTGCCTGAGAGACATCTGATTCAGGAGAAATGACAGACAACTGACTTCTCTCAAACCTATCTGCGGTTCCAGAGACTGCTAGCACATTTCCATATGGTCAGATAAAATTATGTGACCTTGCATCACTACACACATGCTAATCGGAGTTCGTTATAATATTGCATGCCCTTTGGCCAAAGGCAGACATGTTGCTAAATTAAGACGCAATGCACAGTTAAGGTAAATGAGTGTATTCCATGATTTGTAGATGGGAAAACTGACCAGGCATTTTTACTTGAAACGACCTGACTATTCTCTTTGGCAAAACTGGTTCCAAATGAATGAGTGGTATGAGATAAATTTACACTAGCTGATTTATCTGCTTAATCACACATGCATGTGCTTCTAAAAAAGTAGATTTTTTTCTACAGCAATATTAATGCACAGATGAATCAAAACTCATGACTATACACTGAGCTAAATGTTACATTTGTAACCTTGCAATGACAATGAAATAACACAGCTCAATTTCGGAGTGATCTCACCCAATCCCTTTTGGGAAGCATAAACCTCCCCAAAATCCATGTGAACAGTTTACCTGCTGGTTCAACCTTTGTGGAGAAAATGTCAGTGAAACCTTTGAACTAGCTCTTACATCAACTGGATCTTCATTCTTATCATCAGCTCAACAATCTTGCATCACTTAGGAAGCACAGCAGAAGTGCATATTATTCTTTTTTAATTGATTTTGCTTCATTTACACTCTGCTTCCTCCTGAGCTCCAGATCCCTACTACAAACTTACCTATTCCATCAGTCTTTCCCTCACTCCTCATCCCCCGTAGAGTCCTCGCTTGGGCTTCTCCTTAGAGCTGAAATGGGTAACTCCTTTGCTACCCACGGTTAATAACCACAATTCTGAATACCGTATCAGGTGCCCAATGGGCTACCTGAGTAGCAATCAGGCACTCAATTCCTCCCAAATCCTGGGTATCACTGTTAATGAATTATCGATAGGGAAACAAATCGAACAGTAAGGAAAAAAAAATTGATACCAGAAGTCAAAAAATCAAAATGAAAATAGTATATCAGTACATCAAGTAGCCTGTTGGGCACTAATTGAGTACCAAGTAGAAACTAACATTACTGATTCAGGTCAAATATTACAATTTGGATTAGTTTACCCATTTTTGTGGGTACTCTTTTCAGTAATAACAATAATGCCATTATCCACTTCCAGATCCCTGACTTACAACATGTGACTAATGTATTTATGAACAATGGGTAAAAACAGGTGTGCGGTCACCAGGATCACTCCACGGGCCACCCCATTGCAGAAAATCCCAGTTGATGCGACACTGTTACGTTGGGGCACCAGTCTGACGTGTCTATGGCTGGGGAGCCATCCTGCTGGCTGCATGGCCCAAGTATTTATTTAGTTTATTTATTTAAAAGGTTTGTTACGCCCACCTCTCCTGCCACACGCAGCTCGTGGAGGCTTACAGTCATTAAAACATCATAATAAAACATCATAAAAGGAAGAAGTAACATGTCCCCCCACCCCCCCAAATTCCCAATAACCCTACCCCACCACTACCCATCTCCCCTGCCAAATGCCTGGCGGAACAGCCAGGTCTTACAGCTCCTCTGAAAGGAGGGAAGATCTGGGGCCAACCGGGCCTTTACCGGAAGGTAATTCCACAGCCGTGGTGCGGCCACCGAGAATGCCCTCTCCTGCATGCCCCCCTGAAAAACTGAGGGGACCTCAAGCAAGGCACCCCCGGCCGACCACAGGGCTGATCCACAACCTGGGGAGAGAGGCCATTTAGGACTTTATAGGCCAAGACCAACACCTTAAATCAGGCCCAGAAAACCCCCGGCAGCCAGTGCAGAGAACGGAGCACAGGTATAATATGCTCCCAGAAGCCCAGTTCCACTAGGAGATGGGCCGCCGCATTCTGCACCAGCTGTAATTTTCGAGCCGTCACCATGGGTAGCCCCATGTAGAACGCTTTACAATAGTCTAGTCTAGAGGTGATTAAAACATGGATGACAGTGGCCAGGTCCAAGTCTGAAACAAACAACCAAAGCCATTGCACCAGATGTAATTGGTGAAAAGCATTCTTCTCTGTAGTCTCCACCTGGAGATCCAGGTGGAGCTGCACATCGAGGAGCACCCCCAGACTCCATACCTGGGAGGCCAATAGGGGGCAGATGCCATCAATAATGGGGGCCGCCAACTCCATCACCTCCATCCACCCGGGCTGTGCTCCCAGGGTCCTGCCCCCTGCCATGACAGGCAGCTATGGTGACCAATGAAGAACAGCCATGGCTGCTAGCCATAGTGGTCCCTGGTCCTGGCTGGGTATGCCACAGCTGCACAGACATGCTAGTCCACATTGGCCCGGTTGAGCGGGCCTTAGCTTGGGCTGTGACCTCTGATTTTCACAGGTCACAGCCTGGTCTAGCCGCTAACATAGCTCATGGCAGAAACAGGTCAACAACTGGCAGCCCCAAAATAGACATGCTGGTGGCTCACAGGCCACCATCATGTCAGTTTTTACCCAATGACATATGTTTCTCAAATTCCAAGAAAGGCAGCCATATGGTAGAAAATTGGTTGGACTCCTGTGTAAGACAATTGGACATTTTGTCTGCTGCAATGACTTGCCATATTTTGTTTCTTAGTGCCTGTCTCTTTAAGCCTACACATGAATGCTAGTTTTGTGAAAACATTAATTCATCTTGTTAGCTGGTGGGCCACAATGGAGAGGGCATTCTCCATGGTCGCACAGCGACTGTGGAACTCCCTCCCGGAGGAAGCTCAACTGGCCCCGAGTCTGCTGGCCTTCCGCCGGGCCTGTAAAACCTGGCTATTCCTCCAGGCCTTCAGGGAATGGAGTGGGTAGGGGTAGGGGAGACGGGTAGTGGGCAGGGGTTGGGTTGGGGTGGGGTGGGTTTGGGTATGGTTTATTTTAATCTGGGGGTTTTAGGTTGTTTTAAAATGTTTAAAATGTTTATGTGTTTTAAAATGTTGTTAGCTGGCCCGAGATGCTTGTAGCAGGAGGGGGAGGCATATAAATTTTAATAATAATAAATAATAATAATCTTCTCTCACTTCAGCTCAGCCCATTTTGATGGCTGTCAAACATCCACAGGGTCTGAGCACGCCAGCTCCAAACTCTTGTGTGCTGGGGTTCATGGGGAAGGAGCTAGCACCTCGTTTGAAATGGAAAGAGCCGTTTCTCTTCTTGAGACTCTGAAGGCCTCTGTCAGCTCCCTGTGTAGTAATGTGGAGAACACGAATGCCCTCCTCAGGCTGCAATTCATTTTAGATACATGACAGTCTCAGACGCTAGCACTTAGCTTCTGAAGGGCTGTTAACATTACATCTGGTCTGTTGTGCATAATCAAAACACTAGCTTTTGGTATTTTATACAGCTAATTGCTTGCCTACCTGAACATGGCCCAGTCTTTTTATAGATCAACAGTAATAGCCATTATGTTTTCGTCTTCCTGATGAAACAGGAATCTACTGATGAAGCATCCAAACAGGTTACTCTTTTCCAGGATCTTACCACTTTCCCATATTTTTTATTCTATAAATTATTGCAAGCATTAAAGAATGAGAACTAGAGAGTCAGCAGCTCTGAATAAGTCTGGGCTTTAGCCTTCTTCAAATTTGGATTCCGATGAACGTAGTCATGTACCTAAGAGAACTTCTGGAAGTTGCCCAGACACCCGGGATAAAGGACACAGTATAAAGATCCCGAACAGAATTTCATAGGAAGTGTGAACTCACTCAAATGTAATGCAATTTGGAGGGAAATTTTGGAAACTAGAACAACCCTAGAGCGAGCAAAAATGTATTGATTATACGTTGCACCTTTGTACATTAAGTCCCAACCCCCTCCAATGCTGGAGACATGACGGAAGAAACAGAACAGGAACCAGGAAGTGAACGATGATCCACGCTGGTTCTTGTAGCTGCTGGCTGCCCTTATATACAAACCGACAGCCAATCAGGAAGCTAGGGGTGTGGAGTGAGGTCTGACCAGTATTTGGATTTGTGCAAAACCCACTTTCAATTGTTTCTTTATTCGATCATTTGCTCATTCATCCATTTTCCTAGCATGAGTTACAAACACAAACGGGGCTCCCTTTGTTTTTGTAACTAATAGAAAATGTTACTGTAACAGGGTAGAGTCCCTTCAGGCTGTGGTCCCTTTAAGAGCTCAAGAGTGGAGAGCTAGCCACACCCACTGCTGCTATAAGAAGAGGAGAGGCAGAGGAAGAGGAAGAGGATCAGTCTGTGCCTGGACTCCGAGGAGTGAGATGCTCCTGAAAGCAGCTGAGCATGTTCCTGAAACTCTGCTAAAAAAAGAACAAGCAAAGGATCTTTAAGTGGTGTGTTGGTGTGAAGTTGAAGCAGCAGGCGTGCCTGTATGTCTGGAAGGGGCTTTGGGACTGATTATCTTAACTAGAGGCTGTATGGAAACTGGCTATGTGAATGGGCTGTTCCTGGTGAACTGATCCTTCTGAATAGCCAGCCAGAGAGCGGATACCGAGCTGAGCTAGGGTTGTTTACAGGGCACTAGAGAGACCCTGAGAGAATCTCCGTGGGATAAAGAAAGCATTGTCTTTGGCAGTCAGGAGGGTCTACGTCCTCTTTATTAACCTCATCTGGTTAAAATGAAATGAGGCTACACAGAGATGAGGTTTTGAAAAATGGGAAGCTTTGTCCTGACAACTGCAAGATGAGGCTACAGATCAGTTGTGTTTGAATAACTGGTCTATAAACACAAGGGTGTGATCATAGGGTACAGCCACAAGACATGCCTACTGTCTTCCCCCGACATCGGTCACCGTTGCAATGCTGTGTATGGTGTGCCCGGCAGCTGCCAGATGTTCACCCCGCCACGAGGAGCGTCAGGCAGTTGGCTGCTACACTTCATCCTTGGGAAAAGGCCAGGGACTCAACATGTCATAGACTTCCCCGGAGTGGGACAAGGCTGCCCAACGTGCGTGGGCCCAGTTCCCGTCTGCCCTGCCCCACGACAAGGTCCACCATGAGGCTTTGAGCAGTGGGTGCTTTCTCCATTCCCATGAGGTCACATCATTTGCAGGGGTGGGATAGCAGGTGAGCTGGGGGGGGGCACATGTGTGGTCAGCGGCGTAGCCCACCCCAGACTGTGGTGAAACCTCCGACAGTGTCCCCCACCCAGATTCCCCATTCGAGGGGGCACCGGGGGTGGGGGGACATACCATC
>QEPC01011901.1:22147056-22161132 GCA_003113815.1 Sphenodon punctatus | reverse complement strand
CCGCCTCACCCCCTCCCTTCGTACCTTCAAATCCTTCCTCAAGACCCACCTCTTCCGCTCTGCCCACCCCGACTCCTCGCTCCACTCTGCTAACTCCTTCTGATACCTATCATCCAGTACAATCTGTTACCTGAGGTCTGTGTACACATATCCTCAGCACATGGACCAGCCATCCATCATTCTCGACGTAACCATTCAAGTTAAACACATGCACCTGAGACCTCACATCTTCATGAATGTTACAACCCTTGTCTCTGCCTCTGTTCCCCTTCCTTTGTCTCCCCCCTCCCCCTCCGTCTCTCAGATTGTAAACCCTAGGGCAGGGACTGTATCTATTCCATTACTTTGCAAAGCACCAGGTACATTGCTTGCACTATATGAATACTTGCTAATAATAACTAATAATAATAATAATAAGATACACATACATAAAAAAATCCAAAATATAAAAACACACAAATGGAGAGTTAATATCCCTCCCCCTAACCCACCCCCACCCTGTCTCCCTCACCAAACACTGGAACAGCTAGGTCTTACACTGTCATCGGAGAGGGAAGGTCTGGGGCCAAGCAAACCTCCATCTGGAGGGCGTTCCACAGCCTAGGTGCAGCCACTGAGAATGCCCTCCCCATAGTCACCACTCAAGAAACTTGGGGGAATTTGAGTTAGATACCCCCGGCCAACCACAGGGGCTGATCCAGAGGGCCTTCCACAAAAGGCTGCCTAAGTTGGGTGCAGTTCCTGCACACACCAGCAAGTGGCGCTATGCCCGCATTCTCCACCAAGTGCAGTAACAGGGGGCTTCCACCAGGGCCACACGGGGCACTGGAGTCTCACTCTGGGAAATCAGCTCACCCCCTGCTAAGCCGTTTCAGCCCAAGACTCAGCTGAAACCCTCCCTGAGACAGTGGGGTACCCTCTTCTAGGACACCACACACAGTCCAGAGGATATCCAGTTCACAGTCATTATTCATACAGTCCTGTGTACACAAAACCTGGGGCTGCCAGTTCAGTCGCCTCCACCCTGCAGACCCAGGTCCATCTCTCTCAGGCACAGGAGCACCATAATATCAAATAATTTTGAGTCCATTAGAGTACCAGAAATTTGACAGACATACCTAATCATTTCAACTGTACTCTTGAGTTCACAGCCACCAATGAGGTCTAACCAAGCCTTATGAAAGTGTTTACTATCTTTCCAAATCCAACCTTACAAAGATCGATATCGAGGGCTTCATGTATCTGAAACATTGTCCCCTTCCCACTACTCCATCATGGCCTCCGAAGTCAGCTGAGCCACTCGTACATACCATTGGTGTACTCTCTTCATACAGCAAGGACACAGAGAGAGGGGTTGTCTGTGACTGCCTGCAGTTATGGTCCACCAAAGCCTGAGCATTTTCTGGAGGAGATGCAAGACTTTTTTGTTTGGTCAAGCATTTGGCAGGAAGGGATAGGAGATTTTATATCTAAATAAATAGCTGAGTGTTTGGTCAGGTTATAAGCCACTCAGAGCACCACGGGGTGGCGGGTAGGATAGAAATTACAATAAATAAGTAAATCACAAACCAGATTGTAGCAGGGGGCTTCCCCCAGGGCCACACAGGGTGGTGGGGGTCTCACTCTGGGGAATCATCTCACCCCCTGCTACGCCGTTTCAGCCCAAGCCTCGGCTGAAAACCCCCCTGAGATGGGGGTATCCTCTTCTAGGACACCACACACAATCCAGAGGCTATCCAGTTCACAGTCATTATTTGGACAGTCCCATGTACACAGTACCTGGGGCTGCCAGCTCAGTTGCCTCCACCCTGCAGGCCCAGGTCCATCTCTCTCAGGCACAGGAGCACCACAATATCAAACCACCACCACCACCCAGTCCATCTAGCCAGGCCTCAAAGCCCCAGGCTTTGGCCAAGCCTTCCCCAGGCAAGAGGCTCCCTTCTGGGCACAGCCTCTCCTCAGTACCTGGTTCCCTCTGGTTCTCCAGTCTTCAGCACCCTGGAGAACGTAGAGTGACTAGGCTTTCTCGGGGAGATGTGGTTCTTTCAGCTCCCAGACAGAGACTCCCCTCCTCGCTGCTTTGCCTCTCCTTATAGCCCAGCAGAGTGGGCGTGGCCAGACTTCTTCTCCTCAGCCTTAAAGGGCCAGTGTCCTGCCCACTCTGTCCCTGGAGTTATCAACCTGTTCTCCCCACAGGCTGATCCTAGCTATGGGCTGGCTCTCCCAGGCCCATGAGCATGTGCTCAGCCCTCTGGTTGGCCGACACAGCCCCCTTCTTAAGGGGCAGCAGCCCCACAGGACTGCTCCCTGCTACACAGATGTTTGTGCTTTACTGTGAATTCTCCCCTCTTATCCAACACCTTACATCTGCACTTAACCCAAAGTACTCTAAAGAACTGTTGGCTAAAGAGAAAATATGGGCATCTTTTGACTATTGGTACACCATTTCTGCTTGTTGCAACTTTAGTAATCAAAAATTCTGCACCATGCTTAGGCTGAAGAGGTTTCTCGGTTGAGATGCTTTTTATGGATGGAGCATACCAGCAAACTTCACCTTGCAGTGAGGATGATTTATTGGTTCCTAAAATCTCAAGAGAATTTAAATTGCCCTATCTTCCTCATGTTGTTTAATACTATTTCTATGTCTTTTTAATATTCTAGTAGGACAGTGGCTTTAAAGCATTGTTGCAAAACTGGCAATAATGAAATGAAGTGAGTACTTGTGCGGCAATAAAGTTATATTGAATATGGAAAATGATCTCTTACTTTCTTTAAAAACAGAAAAATCGCCCTGGTCCCCGGTATTGGCGGACATCCAAATAAGGAACTTAGGTTATCACTATTTTCTTGTTTCTCAGGACAGTGAGAAAGTCACTAGCACCAAGTGTTGAGGTTCCTTTGAAATGCAAGAATGAAAATGAAATGGTGGCTTAAGAATGAAAATGAGACTACTACCCATATCTGGTTGTGGGTCATGCTATTGAAACGTTTTGGAAACTTGGTTCTCTGGAATGTTTCTGTATTTGCTAAAAGGCGAGAGGCTACTTGAGATGAGAAAGGGTGGTTGAATCAAAGTCTCTGTAAGAACTAGAGCTATCTAAATACATCGGTGTTGATGCTGTTTGGAGAAATCTTTTGCTTTCAGAATGATGCCTCTAGAACGAAGTGAAAAAGAAGTAAGTTACAGGGGTGTGCAGCAGGAACATCATTCATTTTTGTTTTAGTTTCCAAAACAAAAACCCGTTCATTTCCGGGGGTTTCTGTAAAGGGCTGTGCCGTTTTCATTTAAAAAAAAATTATATTCAAAAAATCACTGGGTATGCGGAAAATGGCCACCGGGGCCATTTTGCACATGCACACCTTTTTCCAAAATGGTGCCGGCAGCATCAGCGCCATTTTGTAAAAGCTCTGTGCACACACAAACAGCCCCGGTTGCCATTTTGCACATTCATGGTGATTTTTATTGTTTTTAATAAAATAAAACCAAAATTAAAAATGAAATTGAATGAAATCAAATGAATGCCCTTTGCTTATTCATTTGTTTTTGTTACCTTAGTTCTGAAAACAAATGGGACTCTATTCATTTTTGTAATTAATAAAACGATACAAAGTTGCACACACTTCGTAAATTATTCAAAATACCTTGAAGCTACCCTCTAAAATTTCATAGCCATATTTCTTAGTATCAGAAGTTCATTTTAGACTTCTACAAAGTTGAGGGGTATACTTCATTTGCTTTGGAAGAGTTAACATGAGAACAACTTTGTTTCGTTGGCTCCATAGAGCTGAAGCAAGCACCTGGCAAAAACAGGTCTCCCTGCTGAATTACTCGTACCCAAATCGATTCCAAAATATTGGGTACCGATTGGTACCCAATTACGGCCCATTCTGAGTACCCAGTGCACTGGAATGTTGACTTCCGGTCTTGATTTTTTTGTTTTCTGTCCTGATTCTTTGGTTAGTAATGGAAATTACCAGTTTTGGGGGATACTCAAGTACCCAATTGGTGATTGGGTAGCCTGCTGAATTCCTCGCATCTGTGAGGGTTAGCGCAGGAAATGGGGAAGGAATGAACTCACGGACCTGGTTACCCCACTCACACCCCACAGAACAGGACTCCTGCAAAGAAGGCGGGACACAATTACCCTGCAGAAAAAGTCCCCTCAGGTTGACATGTGGCCCTACTAGTTCCCAAGGGAACAGGGCCGTCTCATCACAGGGGTGATCAGTACAATGTGTGTGCAGCCTTCTGCCCACTTGCAGGGGGAGTAACTCCCTGCCCGTAACCACACACCCCACCCACACAGTGCNTATGAAACTGGGTCAACAATGGAACCCACAAGAGGGCACCCTCAGTAGATCTTACAGGCCATGAAGGAGCATAAAGGAGAACGGTGGTCTGTAGCAGGGGGTGTCACAGGGGGCGCTGGGGGCGCACTCTGGGGAATTAGCTCTCCCCCTGCTACGTCATTTCAGCCCAAGCCTCGGCTGAAAACCCCCCTGAGAGTGGGCGTGGCCAGACTTCTTTTCCTCAGCCTTAAAGGGCCAGTGTCCTGCCCACTCTGTCCCTGGAGTTATCAACCTGTTCTCCCCACAGGCTGATCCTAGCTATGGGCTGGCTCTCCCAGGCCCATGAGCATGTGCTCAGCCCTCTGGTTGGCCGACACAGCCCCCTTCTTAAGGGGCAGCAGCCCCACAGGACTGCTCCCTGCTACACAGATGTTTGTGCTTTACTGTGAATTCTCCCCTCTTATCCAACACCTTACATCTGCACTTAACCCAAAGTACTCTAAAGAACTGTTGGCTAAAGAGAAAATATGGGCATCTTTTGACTATTGGCACACCATTTCTGCTTGTTGCAACTTTAGTAATCAAAAATTCTGCACCATGCTTAGGCTGAAGAGGTTTCTCGGTTGAGATGCTTTTTATGGATGGAGCATACCAGCAAACTTCACCTTTCAGTGAGGATGATTTATTGGTTCCTAAAATCTCAAGAGAATTTAAATTGCCCTATCTTCCTCATGTTGTTTAATACTATTTCTATGTCTTTTTAATATTCTAGTAGGACAGTGGCTTTAAAGCATTTTTGCAAAACTGGCAATAATGAAATGAAGTGAGTACTTGTGCGGCAATAAAGTTATATTGAATATGGAAAATGATCTCTTACTTTCTTTAAAAACAGAAAAATCGCCCTGGTCCCAGGTATTGGCAGACATCCAAATAAGGAACTTAGGTTATCACTATTTTCTTGTTTCTCAGGACAGTGAGAAAGTCACTAGCACCAAGTGTTGAGGTTCCTTTGAAATGCAAGAATGAAAATGAAATGGTGGCTTAAGAATGAAAATGAGACTACTACCCATATCTGGTTGTGGGTCATGCTATTGAAACGTTTTGGAAACTTGGTTCTCTGGAATGTTTCTGTATTTGCTAAAAGGCGAGAGGCTACTTGAGATGAGAAAGGGTGGTTGAATCAAAGTCTCTGTAAGAACTAGAGCTATCTAAATACATCGGTGTTGATGCTGTTTGGAGAAATCTTTTGCTTTCAGAGTGATGCCTCTAGAACGAAGTGAAAAAGAAGTAAGTTACAGGGGTGTGCAGCAGGAACATCATTCATTTTTGTTTTAGTTTCCAAAACAAAAACCCGTTCATTTCCGGGGGTTTCTGTAAAGGGCTGTGCCGTTTTCATTTAAAAAAAAATTATATTCAAAAAATCACTGGGTATGCGGAAAATGGCCACCGGGGCCATTTTGCACATGCACACCTTTTTCCAAAATGGTGCCGGCAGCATCAGCGCCATTTTGTAAAAGCTCTGTGCACACACAAACAGCCCCGGTAGCCATTTTGCACATTCATGGTGATTTTTATTGTTTTTAATAAAATAAAACCAAAATTAAAAATGAAATTGAATGAAATCAAATGAATGCCCTTTGCTTATTCATTTGTTTTTGTTACCTTAGTTCTGAAAACAAATGGGACTCTATTCATTTTTGTAATTAATAAAACGATACAAAGTTGCACACACTTCGTAAATTATTCAAAATACCTTGAAGCTACCCTCTAAAATTTCATAGCCATATTTCTTAGTATCAGAAGTTCATTTTAGACTTCTACAAAGTTGAGGGGTATACTTCATTTGCTTTGGAAGAGTTAACATGAGAACAACTTTGTTTCGTTGGCTCCATAGAGCTGAAGCAAGCACCTGGCAAAAACAGGTCTCCCTGCTGAATTACTCGTACCCAAATCGATTCCAAAATATTGGGTACCGATTGGTACCCAATTACGGCCCATTCTGAGTACCCAGTGCACTGGAATGTTGACTTCCGGTCTTGATTTTTTTGTTTTCTGTCCTGATTCTTTGGTTAGTAATGGAAATTACCAGTTTTGGGGGATACTCAAGTACCCAATTGGTGATTGGGTAGCCTGCTGAATTCCTCGCATCTGTGAGGGTTAGCGCAGGAAATGGGGAAGGAATGAACTCACGGACCTGGTTACCCCACTCACACCCCACAGAACAGGACTCCTGCAAAGAAGGCGGGACACAATTACCCTGCAGAAAAAGTCCCCTCAGGTTGACATGTGGCCCTACTAGTTCCCAAGGGAACAGGGCCGTCTCATCACAGGGGTGATCAGTACAATGTGTGTGCAGCCTTCTGCCCACTTGCAGGGGGAGTAACTCCCTGCCCGTAACCACACACCCCACCCACACAGTGCTCAAGGGAATATCACCTGGTGGGGGGTATCTGTGTCGGAGGGGGGAAGCACCCCACGGGATGGGGAAGTCGGAGGGGGAAAGCCCTAGCCCCCACAAGGAAGGGAAACACGGAGGGGGCCCAAGGAACAAACACCCGGCTGTGCAGCACGCCCACTTCTCACTCCCCACCCTCACTCACTCTCCACGAACTTTCCTCTCACTCTCCTTTCACACGCCTTGCACTCGTCTTCCACTCGCAACTGCTCTCGCACTCTAAGGTTCCTTCGCCTGAGGACAACGCTCCACACCACTCTCCAGGGCCAGCTTCACAGAGGACTGATCGCCGGCGGGGAGGCATGGCCCGCTCTGGCCTTAAAAGGCCCTAGCCACGCCCCTGCTTGGCGTGCAAGCGCGCCGACCTCCGCAGCGTTCCTGGTGGCCCCGCCCCCTTTTTCCCCGCGGTTTCTGTATCCGGCGGCGAGGGAGCCTGATCCCCGCTGCTGCAGGCGGGGCCTGGCTCCGCGGGTGTGCTTGCAGTCGGGGGGTTGCCTTCTGCCTCCGGGCCCCCTCTCTGAGCACCTCTGGTTACCCTGCGGGGGAGGGCCACTGGGACCCGACCCCTGTTATTCCTAACAGCATGGTGCTCGAAAATGTGGTATGTTTCGGGGCTTGTGAAAACAACATACCCAGAACACATGTAACATACATGTTCCTGGTGTGCGTACATTAAATGCATGTATCCTAGGCATGTCTAATATAAATCAACTCATAAATAAAAGGTAAATACAATTGTGATGAAAGTTTTTATGCAAGAGTTGTGTAAAGGAAAAAATTTGAAAAAGATTGTGAGCCCACAAAAATCAAGTTTAGCCGATTGTCTTGGACAGATAAACAAGACAATAGAAATGTAAATGAAGTGTTTGAGTAAGACTTGGCCTAGATGAGACAAGCAGCTCCTGGAATGGTCTGGAAGGTTACCAAGAAAGTATTTTAACAACAATCAAGAGAGAGGAGGGGGGCATTCTGAAAAATTCAAGCAAGGACTGTTGACTGAAAAACTTCTTAGCACAAAGAAAATGGCACCCAGCCCAGTCTTAACATCTGGCTGAGATGTATGGACATTAAACTGACCGGCTGTGGCACAGAATTAGTTTAAGAACCTATGCTGTGGCTGTGCGGACAGAAAAGAGGGTGTTCTTTGCTGTCCTCATAGCAACGACGAAGTTGCATCCAGTTAAGCTTTTCCAGGTGGTTCAGGGGCTGGTCAGTCCGGCCTCCCTCTGCCTGGAAATGGAATCTTTCAGTACTCACTGTGACCTGTTTGTCGACTTTTTCATGGATAAAATCTCTCTAATTCCTCACAACTTCGACACCGCACTTGCTGCAGTAGGAGAACCAGAGGTAATGAAAGCCCTGCCTTGTCCTGTTTTATGGGATCAGTTCCAGTGGGTGTCACCCATTGATGAAGCAGATGTTCTTGGGGCAGTTAGAGCTGTTGTGAACTGGACCCGTGCCCATCCTGGTTGGTTAAAGCCAACCAGGAGATGCTGGGGCCACTGCTGGTGGGGGCGGTCAACGCCTCCCTTAGGGAGGTCAGAGTGCTGGGCTGCCTCAAGGATACAGTGGTGTGGCCTCTGCTCAAGAACCCATCTCTTGACATTGATTCCTTTGCCAGCTGTCAGAAAGGTTATTGAACGGGGGGTGGCTCAGCAGCTTCAGGAGCATCTCAGTCATGTAGTAGTAGAAAAAATGTATCGTCGGCCCATTGGCCATAACAATATTAATACACACACTATATTAACACAGATCCAACAGGTACATATATATATGGGAGCATCTCCCTTAATTAATCCCTGTGGAATACATAAACAAACAAACTACAATATAGATAACTTCTCTGGCTCGGTTTAAAATCATTGCCCAGTATTTTAGCCCTTATCTGTCAAACACATTTAAGGGGGGTCATAACCTGTTGTTTCCAACATAGAATACGCCCACATAGGGCAGCAGTAGCTCTTGTAATTGGAGAGTCTCTCTCTGCTAAAAGTAAGCTAAGAGCAGTATCGGTTTGCAGACCGTCAATGGTCCCATTCATGAATGGGCCCAGATGAATATTCCTCCATCTTTCATAAGCCCCACAGCTTAAAATTACATGCTCCCATGTCTCCGGGGTTACTTCGTTACAATGAGGACATAGCCTCTGCTCCTTCGGAATCCCCAGGTATCTGCCCGCCAGCAAAGCTGAGGGAAATACATTACACCTCAACAATAAAAAGGCCCTTCTAGAGGAGCCAGCTGGCCACTGAGATCAATAATTGGCAAGTAGAAAAGGGGAGCTCTCTCGAGAATAGCCTAAGGCTATCTTTTGAGAAGCCAGAGTACTACTTTCAGTCTGTAACACTTGGTTCACGATTCTTTGTTTAATCAAGAATGCTGCTCCCTTGTAGCCTAAAGGTTTCAGGGCATCTCTCGCGATGCCCACTTTAGAGAACTCAAGCTCCGTGGACTGACACCAACAATTCTCGATGTCTGATAGAAAAAACAAGAGAGAATCCGAGACTCGTGGAAAATATTTGACCCTTAGCCATAACTTGAACACAGCTATTAGTGCAGGTGTTCTTATAGGTTTCATCGCTGTCTCAGCCCTCATTACTACCTGAGGGGTATAAGGCGGCAGGCCCAAAATAGCATGCAAAAAATAATTTTGGACACTCTCCAATTTATCCAGTACTTTTAGGCCCCAAACTGCAATCTCAGTCATGTCTGTTTTCTAGATCCCTCGCATTCTGGCTTTTGTCCAGGTTTTGGCACTGATGCTATATTTGTGGCCTTGGTCAATGACCTCTGCCGTGAGTTGGATCAGGGTAGACCATCCCTTTTGATCCTGTTAGATCTGTCAGCTGCATTGGATACCATCGACCACGAGATGTTGATGACTCGCTTGTGGGACCAAGCCAAGGTGGGCAGAATTGTGCTAGAATGGTTCTATTCTTTCCTGGCTGGAAGAACCAAGCGGGTGGTGCTGTGGGAAAGCTCATCATTGCCCCGGGATGTGGAGTCCTGCAAGGCTCTATTTTGTCCCCTCTCCTGTCCAACATGTATATGCAGCCTTTGGGTGAGGTTGTGAGAGGGTTTGGCGTATATTGCGATCAGTATCCTGACACCCAACTATACCTCTCATTTTCAGTCGGCCCAGGTCCATCAGTCTCAATGCTTATGCGGTGATGGATGACTATGGGGGACTGGATGAGAGCGAGCCATCTGAAACGGAATCCTGACAAGATGGAGATGATGCCGGTGGAAGGGGATGAGGGAGTGGTGGCCCCCATCATTGATGGAGTTTGCCCTCTGTTAGTCCCTCAGGTCGATAGCCTGGGGGTGCTCCTTGACTTGCAGCTCTGCCTGGATGTCCAGGTGGTAGGGATGGGCGAACGCATTCGGATGTTCAGACCGAACTCGGTCTGTTTGGATGTCCGAACCAAACGTCCGAACAGAACTCTCAAACGACCGAACAGTTCGGTCGAGTTCGGGGGTGGGGAAAAGTCTTTTCAGGGCCAAAAATTCGGTTTCGGTTTCATTTCGGTTTCGATAGCGCTATTTTTGACTGTTCGGCCAAGTTCAGCCAAACCGAACTCAGCTGAACCGAACCATTGAACCCAAACTTGGGTTTCGAACCGAACAACCGAACAGCATTCTGTTCGCCCATCCCTACCAGGTGGTGGCTATGGCGAGGAGCACTTTTCACCAATTATAGCTGGTGTGACGGCTTTGGTCATATGTCTCAGTCTCTGACCTGGCCACCATCATCCATGCTTTCATCACCTCAAGGCTGGACTATTGCAATGCGTTCTACGTGGGGCTACCCTTGGTGAAAGAGGGACAGCCCTAAGAAGGAACGAAGGTGTTGGGTCTGTCAGAAACTGGGCCATGTGAAGAGAACATGCCCTAGAAGGACCCAGAGAAAGACTGAGTGTCCAAAGAAAGCTGCCCTGAAAAGATCGAGAAAAAGAAGGGAGCAAGGGACTCAGACCGGCCTTGCAGGAGATATGCTTGACCGGGTATATGGCAACATGAAAGAAATAGTGCAGAGGAATGAGGTCCTAGAGAAGGAGTTAGAGACCTGGAAAGTAGGCAGAGCAGCCTTGAGGCCTGAGAGTCAAGAGACTGGAACGATGACTCAGCTCTCAGGACCAACAATAGATAGGATGCTGGGTCATAGACTCGTCCTAGTGGAGGATAAGAAAGTCCTCAGAGAGGAAGTAGAGGAATTTTTTTAAAACTGCAAGATCAGAAGGATTCCTCATCTGAGGAAGATTTTGGGGAGCTGATGGCTGCCTTTGGGTAAAAGGCGTACCCCAAGAAGATAACCCCTCAGGTGGATATGAGGGATCTAAGTCCAGGAGCGGTGTAAGTAGACATAACTGCTCAGGTAGAAAATGCGAGATGCAGCTTAGAAGAGGGAGCAGCATTAAGCCCTGGGAGAAAGTAGGTACAGATGCTACAAGAAGGTAGCTGTTAACCTGCCAGGATAGTCTGGCTTTAAGGGTCCCAGGGTAGGATAGTCGGAAGACATGGGTGGGCAACTATCCCAACCCCAAGACAAGGGGAACAAGAGGCCTGAGGGCCTGAAGGGCACCTAGTGGCTTAAGAATGAGTGGGTACAGGGGGGCAATTGAGCCCGTACCCCACTTGTGCCTATGAGGTGGAAGTACAGGGGGCAATTGAGACGGTACTTCGTGTGCCTGGGGGGGGGGGGAAGGGTGTAGGCACAAACCTCTGCTTTAGGGGCAATAGAAACCCGGAAGGGCGTAGATGATTGAGCCGACTGGGGAGAAAAACGGGATATGGTGACTATGCGTGGTAGGGTAGGCGACGGAGCTGACCACTAAAGACCATGAGAGCTCTGGGAGGGACTTTAGTGTACTTGGTAGTACATGGTCATAACAGTTGGCTTTGAGGGTCCCAGGGCTGGGAGGGCCAGAAGGAACGTGTGGGCCGGCTTCCCACCCTAGAAGGGATCTCATATATGTGATGTCGGAAATCCTGAAAAGGTTGGTGGAGAAATGTAAGGGGCTGTGGAAATCCCCTAGGAGTCTGTAAGTTGGGTAGAGAAAAGCGCCCCAACAGGAGGAACTAATTCCTTTAGACAGTTGGGTGGAGGTGGCTCCCCAACTGCTAAACCCAGTGGAACGGGCCCGACTACAAGGGATAATGTGGAGTTCAGTAGGGCATTAAAGCCCATTTTGAGGTGTTAGACCCTATGGTGAGAAGCTGCACCCTGCTAAGACTTTGAAGCCAGCCTTCTCTTGGAGAAGCCTGTCTACTTGAAGGGGGAGGGGTGTAGCAGGGAGCAGTCCTGTGGGGCTACTGCCCCTTCAGAAAGGAGCTGCGTGGGCCAGCCAGAGGGATGAGCACATGCGTATGGGCCTGGGAGAACCAGCCCATAGCTAGGATCAGCCTGTGGGGAGAACAGGTGGGTAACTCCAGGGACAGAGTGGACAGGACACTGGTCCTTTAAGGCTGAGGAGAAGAAGCCTGGCCACGCCCACTCTGCTGGGATATAAGGAGAGGCAAGGCAGAAAGGAGGGGAGTCTCTGCTGGGAGCTGAAGGGACCACATCTCCCCGAGAAAGCCTAGTCACTCTACGCTCTCCAGGGGACTGAAGAACCAGAGGGAACCAGGTACTGAGGAGAGGCTGTGCCCAGAAGGGAGCCTCTTGCCTGGGGAAGGCTTGGCCAGAGCCTGGGGCTTTGAGGCCTGGCTAGATGGACTGGGTGGTGGGGGGGTTATATTGTGGTGCTCCTGTGCCTGAGAGAGACAGACCTGGGCCTGCAGGGTGGAGGCGACTGAGCTGAAGAGGGTACCCCACTGTCTCAGGGGGGTTTTCAGCTGAGAATCAGGCTGAAATGGTGTAGCAGGGGGTGAGCTGATTCCCCAGAGTGAGACCCCACCACCCCGTGTGGCCCTGGGGAAGCCCCCTGCTACAATCTGGTTTGTGATTTATTTATTGTAATTTCGATCCTACCCACCACCCCGTGGTACTCTGAGTGGGTTATAACCTGACCAAACACTCAGCTATTTATTTAGATATAAAATCTCCTATCCCCTCCTGCCAAATGCTTGACCAAACAAAAAAGGCTTGCATCACCTCCAGAAAATGCTCAGGCTTTGGTGGACCATAACTGCAGGCAGTCACAGACAACCCCTCTCTCTGTGCCCTTGCTGTATGAAGAGAGTACACCAATGGTATGTACGAGTGCTCAGTTGACTTTGGAGGCCATGATGGAGTAGAGGGAAGGGGACAATGTTTCAGATACGTAAAGCCCTCGATATCCATCTTTACAAGGCTGGATTTGGAAAGATAGTAAACACTTTCACAAGGCTTGGTTAGACCTCATTGGTGGCTGTGAACTCAAGAGTACAGCTGAAATGAGTAGGTATGTCTGTCAAATTTCTGGTACTCTAATGGACTAAAAAATATTGGGTTCCAAATTGGTATCCAAGTTCAACCTGATTCTAGTACTCAGTGTTCCAGAATGTCGACTAATGTCAACTTCCAGCCCTGATTTACCAATCGGTAACAGGGGGAAAAATGGGGGGGGGGAAACCACAACAAAACAGTACTGGAAATCACCAATTGATTGAGTATCCAGATACCTGATTGGTTACTGAGTAGACGGTTGAGTACCCAAGGTGGTTCTTGAAAACGTGGGCATTACCTTTGGGTAGAGAATGAGCTATCCATTTCAGCTCTGCTCAGGAGCTTGGATCTTGACTAAGTGGATTGCAGAGGGTTCTTAATGTGGATGGGAAGTACATAGCATGGATCATTTTGAAAACTCTGGCTGTAAGCCCCGAGGGAGAATATAGGAATTAGACTTCAGCCATAGAGAGGTCTGGGGCATCCACTCCCTCTCCCCCTCAATTTGCCCATCTCCATCCCTGGTGCTGGGAGAGGCTGCCCTTTGGGTGTTTTATTGTGTAATTAAACCATGGGTCTTGGCTTAGACTCCCTGAGTGACCTTGGTGCTTTTGAAAATTTTATTCAGACTCCCATTTTGGAAGAGTCTGTTGAAATATTTGATGGCACACAAACAGAAGTAATTAACAGAACAGTAAGCATCTGAAAGGTGACAAAAAATCATGGGGGCCAGTGTTGTCTAGTGGATAACCAATCAAATATTTATTAATAAGGCCACATGGCCAAAACAACAACATCATACAGTCTAGTGGATAACAGAGTGGCCTTGGATCTTGGAGACAATGGCCATTTTAAAATGGACTGCGGTGGGAGGAATGGGTGCGCGGCTGCGGTGGGTGGGAGGAATGGGTGCCCGGCTGCGGTGGGTGGGTGGAATGGGTGCGCGGCTGCGGTGGGTGGGTGG
>QEPC01011901.1:22110250-22142716 GCA_003113815.1 Sphenodon punctatus | reverse complement strand
CACTCTCCCATGGTCTATCAAGTGCAGAGTCTGGGTGTGCTCCTCGATTTGCGGCTCAGCCTGGAATCTCAGGTTGCGGCCATGGCGGGGAGTACGTTTCGGCAGTTACATCTTGTCCGGTGGCTTCGGCCGTATCTCTCAGACTCCGACCTCGCCACTGTCATACATGCCTTCATCACCTCAAGGCTGGATTACTGCAACACGCTCTATGTGGGGCTGCCCGAGAAATTGGTCCGGAGGCTGTAGCTGGTGCAGAATGCTGCGGCCTGTCTCCTTACAGGGGCTGGTCGCAGGGAGCACATGACACCAGTGCTCCAGGCTCTGCACTGGCTGCCTATAAAATACCGGGGCAGGTTCAAGGTGCTGGTTTTAACCTTTAAAGCCCTTCACGGCATGGGCCCTGCTTATCTGTGGGACCGCCTCACACCCCATGTGCCCGTGCGACCCTTGAGATCGTCCGTGGGAGCCTTTTTGGAGGTTCCCTGGTCACTGATGTTAGATCTTTTTCGGTGGCCGCCCCTTTGCTGTGGAATTCGCTCCTGGAGGAGGCTCGGTTGACTCCTACTCTCCTGCTGTTTTGGCGTGTATGTAAGACCTGGCTGTTCCGTCAGACTTTTGGTGAGGAGTACGGGTGGGGTGGGGGGGTTTCCCCACATATTGTATTTTTAAATTGTTTTTAAAATTTTGTATTGTTTTTATTGAATGCCCTGAGGGCAGGGGGGGTGGGGTATAAATTTTAAATAAATAAAATAAATAAATAAATACAAATCAATCATCCTGCCCTCCCAAGAGAAGCACTGACAACCCCAGTCAGCAATGGCCTACTGGCCTCCATGTCTCCTGGTTGGCTTTCACCAGACAGGATCACCATGGATTTAATTCACAGCTGGTCACCCGCACCGCTCCAAACACACCCTCTATCAGTGGACAAGATGAATTGAAGCTGAACCAAGCAAACCAAACGAGACCAAGCCAACCCCAAATTCTGATTCTGCACCCAGACTGGCAGTTTCCAAGTTGTGTCAAATGTGAGCGACTTCATCTCCAAAGTAAATGGCAAACTGGTCCCAGCGGGCAGCTAATGACTCTAACTCCAGGTGGAGAGAGTCAGAATTAACAGCTATTCACTACCCGGAAGAGCTCTGCTGGATGGCAGGTTGGAGAGGATATGGTAATGGCGAAGAAAGCTTTCTTTGCCACCACTACCACCATGGCATAGTCCTTCAAAAACAATCTATGCCACAGTCAGTCAGGGCTGAATACAGTAGAGGCTGTGGAAACCTGGGCACCACTGTGTCAATGACCCAAGTCAGTATAGCATACCATAAGACAGGGCTGCACAACATATGGCCCAAGGACCTTTCCTGTGGCCCGACTCCCCCTGGCCACAAAGACCTTTCCTGTGGCCCGACTTCCCCTAGCCGCAAAGGCTTTTTCTGTGGCCCGACTCCCGCTGGCTGCAAAGACCTTTCCCAAAGCCCACCATGACTCCTCCTGATCTGGCAATCACCTTTCCTCCAGGTCCCACACTGGCACAAAACCCTCCTTCCTCTGGGCAGCAAGCCTATTAATGGCGCTGGCCAGATCCCTCCTTGCCGACGCACCCCCCCCCAGGAAATGAGACACAGAGACATATATGGATTTTAAATTGGCCGCACTCTTTATTCAACAAATCATGGAAGTTGGTGGAATTGCTTCTAAGCAATTTTGGGTCCAGTATTTTAAACCTAAAACGTGAAGCATATTAACAAACAGGTGTATGGCCTGGATATGCCCTCCTGTGCCATCACCAAATTGAACATTAAACATCCCCTTCGAACAGCTCCCTGGCCAAGGCCGAAGGGGAAAATTATGCCCGTTCGGGCACGAGTAAGGATGATGGTGTCATTAGAATTGAGGGCCATGCTTGCCCTTACCCTTCTTTGACACCACTCCCAGAGGGATGATCTTGCTGTAGCCATGCCCTGCTTATCATCAGGTATCAGCCCTCCATCTCTTATGGAGATGACTCTTTTATCTAACCTACCCCTACCTACCAAATAATCCTATTAACCATACTGGACCCCTGCCATCACTACGGCTCAGGCCAATCCTGGCCCCCGCCGTAGCCCCACCAACTCCACTTCACACCATATCTTCGAGCACCCTTACTATGCTGTCTAGGTACAAGCTGTTGCCCTCGGGGGATAAGTGTACCCCGTCAGCCAAAAACAGTTCGGGTCTTGCATAGGTTATTCGTATATGCCGTATGCAGCCACCTCCTAGGCCCAACCACCATTTGTTAATTTCTCGGTTTACCCCTTTTCTTGCCTTATCTATCTTTCTGGGTTGAGTGACATCCCCCCATCTAAGGCGTGGAACCAGATGTGTCCACAAGATCCTAACCCCCTTGAACATATTTCTTATTAACGGTAACTGTGACTTAATATGAACTATTAAATTAACGCTAGTCTTAACCCTCAGGTCATTCTCCCCCAAATGTATAATGAGGATGCCTGGTTGTTCACGGTTCGTTACCCGGGACAACATTGGTAGCAAGTGTTCCCATTTCATACCCCCCTTTCCTATCCAATGTATGTGTGCCCTCTGATTCAAACCCAATTGTGTCCCCCCATGGGATTGCATCGCCGCATCCTCAGCCCTGCGAATGAAACTGTGGCCGACTATCCACACCACCGTCTTGGTTTCCTGATCTTTTCTATATCCTGAATAAATGGAAAAGAAGTCATTAGTTTTGTAGTCCCGGTCGTATATATCCCTGATAGGCACGTGAACGCCATCTGCCTATGCTTCTAACTTCTGCCTCTGACAAACCTGCACTTGCCGCTGTCGTTGCAGCACCTATCCTAAATGAATGTGTTCCATACCTGTCTGCCGGCATTCCTGCCATTCGTAGTGCTTTCTTTAGAACACTCGTAAACTGATACCGTGTGATGGGTGTATTGTCTCTATGTATAAACAAGTTTCCTTGACTGGACGTGCGTGCTTGTAGGTATGCTTGTACTGCTCTGAATGGGCAGATGTCTGTTATACTTGACCGGTGCAAGGTGACAATTTGCCCCCGCCCTCTTTGATCAGTCTTTGATCGGCGTAACCTGATCGTTAAAGTTCCCTCATGAATCCGGACGTCCCGTACTGTCAAAGCCCTTCCTGATCTATCATGTCTCCCATCAGCTGCCACCTCACTTATCCTGAATGCTCCAAAGAACATTACCTTAAAGATAGTGGAAAAAAGCAGTGCCTCATAATGGTTAAAACAGATGCCTAAAAGTGTGTCACACAATGCACGTAATTCTGTTGGGGAAATGGGGGCCCTTTCGTCTGGTTGGTGTTCCTTTTCGCGCGCCCAACACTCAATCATTCTCCTCGCGAAAAAGCCTTTGTCCGGAGGGGGGTGCCCATGTAGCCGACTCATGAAAGCTAAAGCAGCCACCTTTCCTGTTATAGTTTTTGCTGCTAAACCTTTTCTACGTAAGTGTAAAATGAATTGCAGTAGCTCATCCTCTTGTATGGGGAAAACCAACCTCCACCCTTTTTGAAACCTAAATTCTTGAAATTCCCCATATGCCCGATGGTAAGCTGCCTGTGTGCGGGGGGCAAGGGATCCCTGTACGATCTTCTGAATTTCTACTCGCCAAGGCTCCACAGCCCTTTGGGGAGTATCTCTGGATTGGGTGCCGCCTCTGGTGCTAACTCCCTGAATCGTTGCATCTGTAACCGAGAGAGCGCGTCGGCAATGGTATTATCAACCCCAGGAACATGACGTGCCGTGAATAATATGTTATTCCTGAGGCAATTAAGAACCATGACCCGGACCAAACGCATCACCCGTGGCGAACGAGATGACATGGAGTTGATAACATGGACCACTGCCATGTTATCACACCAAAAGACCACCCTTTTATCTTTAAATTCATTTGCCCAAAGCTGTACAGCCAGGCTTATGGGGAAAAGTTCCAAAAAGGTCAAATCTCGTGTGACCCCATTTTCCGTCCATGAGTGAGGCCATGGGGCTGCGCACCAGCGTCCATTGAAATATACTCCAAAACCCACTCCTCCCGCCGAGTCTGAATGTACCTGGAGGTGCGGTTGTTCCTTAAGTTTGTCTAGCCAAAAACTTACCCCGTTAAAATTTTCTAAAAAGGTCGCCCAAATCATTAAATCATCCCTAATCTCCTGGGTTACTCTGACATGATGGTGCTGGGGGGGGCTCCCTGTCAGTGGCTTGTATAAACGAGAGAGAAATGCCCTACCTGGTGTAACCACCCGACAAGCAAAGTTTAAACTTCCCACTAAGGACTGTATTGTGCGTATCGTGACTTTTTTGGCTGCTCTGCATGTTTCCAATTTTTCTTTAAGTAATTTAAGTTTATCCCTGGGGAGACGGGAAAGGCTTCGCTCTGTGTCAATTTCAATCCCCAAATAAGTGAGTTTGGTGGTTGGACCTTCCGTTTTCTCAGGGGCTAGGGGGAGACCCAGATGCTCAGCCAAACGCTGAAACTCTAACAGTAGCTGTTCACACACACCCGGGCTTGGCGGGGCAATTAGCAGGAAGTCGTCTAAATATTTTGATACCTCCCCTATCTCCATGTGCTGTCGAAAAACCCACTCAACCAACGAGCTGAAACGCTCGAAAGCCGAGCAGGAGACTGAACAGCCCATAGGCATGGCCCTATCGTAATAATATGCGCCCTCAAACTTCATTCCCAGGAGGTGGAAACTGTTGGGGTGGACCGGCAAAAGGCGAAAAGCGGATTTGACGTCGCATTTTGCTAATCGAGCCCCCTTTCCAAATGCTCTTACTCGCTCTATGGCTTGGTCAAATGATGTGTATTTCACTGTGGAAAGTTCTTTCGGTATAGCATCATTCACCGAACGCCCCTTTGGGTATGACAGGTGATGGATGAGCCGAAACTCACCCGGTGCCTTCTTCGGCACTATCCCCAATGGGGATATCATAAAATCTTCAAAGGGGGGCTGGTCAAATGGGCCTGCTATCCGTCCCTCAGCTACTTCTTTCCTAATCTTACTCCGCACTAGATCTTCCATTCCCTTTACTGACTTCAGGTTAGGTGGTTCACGACCCATGGGAACATTAATTACTGGGATCACAAAACCGAATTGAAAACCTCGAAGCACATATTGCACCTCTTCCTTGTCTGGGTGGTGTGTCAGGGCCCTCCTCAGCTTCATCACATCAATTGGGGTTGGGCCCCTTTCCCCTTCCCACCCCCTGGTGGCTACCTTGATAGTTTGCGTTCGATCCCGTTCCTGGCTGTATCTTCCTATTGCCCCCTGCTTTTCCCCTGTAACACGTGGAAACTGAGTGGGAACCTCCACACACCGAGCAAGCGTGGCGGAACTTACAGTTTCCCCTGGTGCACCGCCCATGTCTATTGTACTCCCAACATGTCGCATTCGGGGCCCGCCTACTCTCGTACCTGTTGGGGTCATTTGCTGGGGCTACTCCCCCTTTTATCAGAATGTGACCGCTGTCTGTTTTGGGTGCATTGGTCGTATCGACCATGCAGTCCAGCCAGAGATCATGGGCATGCCGATCCCATCGCAGTCCCGGGGTAAAGGATGCCCTGTGGCGAAAGGCTTCATCGTAACGAAGCCATGCGCCAGGGGGGCCAACCCCATAGGCTCTCTTCACTATGTCAGCATATTTCAACAATTCTACCGCCCGCTCTGGGAAAACTTCCAGCACTACCCCTAAATAAACCGAGTAAGCAGATGACCAGTTAGCCCAATTTCTGTCTGCTTTGGGCCTTCTGAATCTCTCCTTCTCCTTTTGGTCATCTTTCTCTGCAGGGTCTAGAATCGGGTCACTAAATAAGAGGGCGAATATATCTATGTATTCGCCCCTCCATATCTTTTCCCTGGTGGCGTAGGCGAGGTGCTCGCCTATGGGAGAGGATAATTCTGAATAACCACCCCCCATGGGTGGTAAGGGGCGGGCCATGAGCTGGGGGGGTGTTGCTAGATTAGCATATGAAGGATTTTCTGGGCTCACTCCCCTTTTATGTTGGATTGCCCCTTGTGGCCGAAAACCTGAACCCACAGCTTGGTACCCTGCTGGTGTAGGGACTGGCGTCACTTTTACCCACATCCCATTCCACCACAACATTTGTGGTGTATTACGTTGGTTTGTGGGGTGTGCCTGCTGTTCCCATTGCTGGTGCACTTGCTGCTCCCCCATTGTTGTTTCCCCCATTGCCAAGCTGCCCCCTCTATTCGTGGCCTTTGCCAGCTGTTGTTGCAGCCGGTGATCTGATCTAACCAGCCAGTGGGGCTCGTTTACCTGGTCTCCCCCTTCTCTGCAGCCCCCTTCCCACAGCTGCGGCTCCTCACCTTCCTGCTGCCGGCCGGCTTCGCCCCTCATGTGTTGTGGCGGTGGCCTCCCTTGCTCCGCCATCAGATGTAATTCACTCTCGAGTGCCTGGATCCTTTGCCACATGGCTTGGTCTCCAGCGTCAATCTCGCCAGCGCTATACTCTGCCTCGGTCTCATTATTCTCTCTTTCTGTTGCCTCTGGTGGGAGAGGAAAATTGCCCCCCTCCCCCTGGGCAACCCCTTCCGCAGGCGGGGCACCTAGCGCTGCAGAAGGCTGTGCCCTCGAACCCCCCAGCATCTGCCTCTGGTTCCATCCAGAGTTGGCCCCAGATTGTTGCCCCGGGGTAATTATTCCCCTTCCATCATGCTGTGCCAGTATGGTGCTGGAGCTCTGTGGGGCAGCACCTTGAGTGGGGAGGGCCCTTTCTTGTCCACCCGTTCCTGGTCCTGCCCTGCAAAGCTGGCTGCGTCCCCTTGGGAATTGCGTATATTCTCCCACAGCTTCTCTATACCTTGCTGGGGGAATAATGGGTCTGCCCCCCCGACGGCCAAATACCACAGGCTCACGAGTCCCTGGCCTCCAAACTTCGCAAACTGAGGGCTGGGAGGTCTCTCCCATCCCCATATCCCACGGAGGGGGGGTGCTCATTTCCCCCTCTTCCCCCTCCCTTAGGCTTCTCATGGAGGCTGCTAGTGCCTCGCATGCTTGGAGCCTGCTCTGCATTTCAGCCCTTGATGGGGGTGGGGGTGCATCACTCACCTCTCCCCTCTCTGTGGGGCATTGCATGGCAGCTGGAGGCTCTGGCTCCAATGTGGTAGCTGGGCGCTTTTTTGCCCTTTGTGCCTCTTTTCCTGCTGCTTTCTTCTTCTGCCTTCCCATCCTGATTAGCAGCAGTGTAACTCAGCTGCTGCTTCTACTTGTTATTGCTCCTTTCAGCCCTGGAGGTGGCTTACAGGCAGGATTGCAACTGCCTTGCTGCTTCCCTGTTGGGATTTTTGCTGCGAATGAGGAGAGATCTGCACGGGCGGCAGTTGCTCCTCCTCCCCCTCCTATGCAAAGGGGAGGAGCTGCCCCCGCACCGTCCAATCAGGAGTCCCTGCTGGGCACACCTGATGCCCGAGCCACCAATCAATGGTGCACGGGCCGAATCAACAGGGTTTCCAACCTCATGCACATTTTCGCGCCCATTTCCCGTGCGGGGAAGAGCGGGGCGCGGCAACCCCCCCCTGCCCCCTATGCAGGGAGCGGAGGGCCCTTCCTCCTCCCTCCACCTGATCCTGTCACTGACGGTTCTGCCACCCAGATCTCCAACCCCAGCTGCTCACGGCTAGTGGATGGGGTTACGTAAATTGAGGGTGGGGATATGCAAATTGGGGACAGGTCCACAGCCACATGAAGCCCAAGTTTGGGTCCAAATCAAATTTTCTGGTCCTCAGCATGAATCAAGTTGAGCACCCCTGCCATAAGTCAACCAGGTCATCAACAGGGAGGCCATTAAAGGTCAGTGGGTAAAATCCCACAAAGAGTTCTGGAATCCTATTGGATCTATTCGTCTCCAGGGGCTGACCATCCAATCTGAAAGACAGCCTGTCTTTCCATGCCCCAGTACCGTCCCTTTGAACGACTGGGGAGCACCCTTCTGTGGGTCCCCCCTGTTAGTCCTGTCCATATGATGGAGGCTCACAGAGGGGCGTTCTTGGTCATTGCCCCGATGTTACGGAACTCCCTTTCCCTAGAAGTTCATTTGAGCCCAGGCCTGAGCATCTTCAGAAGGCAGTGTAAGACTTTTCTGTTTGGAAAAGCATTTGGCAGGGAGGGATAGGAGTTATAGGAGTCAGGTTGTTGGCTGATTTGGGGGATAGGGTTGTGAGGGGGGGATTTGGGTGTGAAAAATTGAGAGGTGGTTTTCAGTAGGTTTGGTGGGGAGTGGGAAAGTTGGGGGTTTAAGGGTATTTTATATTATATATAAAATATATTAATTTTTTATTTTATATAAAATATATAATCACATTTTTTGTTTGTGAGCCACTCTGAGCCTTTGGGAAGGGTGACGTATCAATTTAAATAAATAAATAAATAAAGGGCAGCACTCTAGGCTCTCAGAAATCCCCTTGTGATATATATTAACCAAACAGCCTTACCGTTTTGCAGACACAAGATTATCCGTGATGGCCTTGTCTGTGGCAGAGAAACACGTCGTGCTATGGAGTTGCATTAAATTTCTACACTGCCTTTTCCAAAAAGACTCCAGGTGGTTTACAATACCATACCGTCTATGACAGACAGATAACTTACAGACACCAAAAACATTAAATAAATTGTTGTTTTCCTCTAGCTAGGTGCTGCGTTTTTCCTGCCCATCAGATGGACAGGAAAAATTCCACTTCATGCCATAACCTCCTCAGTGCCCTTGAGTCCACACGGTGCGTACAAGAAAACAGCCTTTTTAATTGCTTGTGGACATATGCTGTACATCCTCCCTGGACAGGAACACTGGAAATGACCATCTTATCGCACATGGGGCTTCCATCTGGCATAGTTTTGGGTTGAGGCTGAGGGGAAAAAAATCATAAAGAAATCTAAAATACTGTGATAGCTACCAGCCTGAATGTAAGTTGCTTCTGAAAACAAAACCACTGACACCCCATTTCAAGAAGTCAGAAAGAGAGTTTATCTTTACACCTTATGCGGCTACCAACCCAGCCTCCTTGAGAAAACAAAAAATGCAAAGCAAAAGACAAAACTCTTTCAGTCCTCCTGAGAGGATGTTAAAAATTTAGCCATAATAAATTTTGCTTGGTTTTGATTCCAAATCAGGCATTGGGCAAGGTTTAGAAGACAATAAATCAAGCAGCAAGATCAGAAGTCAGTACAGAAATTACTATTCAGATAACATCAAGCCAAGTATTTGCTATATTTGACCGGTTCATATTGAGCCAACGTTTTGACCTTCTCTGCATTTTCAAAAATGCATACCAAATTTATGGAGAAACAGTGAAATAATAATATTGGTATTTTCCTTATCTCCGTGTATCAGATAAGCTGGTGTGAGGAGCAGACGCTGGCCCTTTAAGGGCCACCTGACCATCACTCTGGCCACGCCCCTTTGTGTGTGGGGAGTATAAGAAGAGCAGAACATCCGAGTTGAGTCAGTTGCTACTGGCCACCAAGAGCTGGGGCTGGATTGCCTGGGAACTGGCCAAGGTGCTGTTGGACAACAAACAAGATCATGATGTATGTAGCAGGTATCTGGGCCCAATCCCCCTCAGGGCTGGCCCTTTGTTTTGTCTTTGGGGGATAGGGCTGAAACGAGAATGAAATTAATTCTCACTCGAAGCCCCGGTGTGATCTTGAAAGATTCTCATGAGAATCTTGAGATTCTTGTGAGAAACTTGACATTTTCGTGAGAAACTCGAGAATCTAACAAATGCCCCCCAAATTATCTACACATGCGCAAAATGGCCCTGGTGGCCAGTTTTGCACATGTGCAGACCTTTTTTTTTTTGGTGTACTTTTGAGGATCTCGAGAATCTCACATTTCTCACAAGAATCTTGAGTTTCTCGCGAGAAACGTGAGACGAGAAAATCTTGTCGAGAAGCTTATTCTTGATGAGATTTTTGAGAAGGGCAGAATCTCCTTTCAGCCATAGTGGGGAAGTGGTAAGGCTAGGTGCTGCGACTTAGCCTGGGCAACTTCACACAGGTGTCTTGGTTTACACTGGCCTCCAAACCTCCCATTAATGGGGCTTCTCCCAGGAGCTGGGTCCCCAGTAGAAACATAAATCTCAGCCCTATCTAGGATAGCTCAGAGACAAGGTGAGCTCCCAACTGGTTCTGTCCAGCTCCCTGGTATTACCAGTCTGCGTCCTAGTTATATTTCACAGTTCTCCCACTCTTGATAAGGGAGACTTCTTCTGTAGCTAGGTCGCCATCAATTCACAGCCACTACTCCCAGATCTCTCCCCTACTCTTTCCTCTCCTACAGCCTTCCCAGGTGGGTTTAGCTTGCAATCTTAAAGAGCTGGTAGCCATTTGCTTTTGCCAACATCCTGCTACTCTGGGGAGGAGAGCAGCAGTCCCCTGCTGTGACCCTGTCACAATGTCGATTCTATTAATAAAGAAGCTGTTAACAAGAATACCAGAGGAGTGGAAATATATTTTGGGGGGAGAGGGGGATGAGTTGTAAACTCTGGGTTGAGAGAGAGCTGGGAGAACTGTGACTGGCCACTGTCGGAGACAGGATGCTGGGCTTGATGGACCATTGGTCTGACCCAGTATGGCATTTCTTATATTCTTAACCTCTTGATTGCTGACTTGGTCATTTGATTGGAAGCTCAACTGCTTTAACATCCCCAGACTTGTCGTTGACTGCAGCTAGCTTCTTCCAAACTAGGAATTCACAAATTCTTGAATCACCAACATACTGAACTGTTCACCCAGAGCTGGCTTTCCCAGAGGGTCCTGCTATTTTCTCTACTTGTGGGGTCTCCACAGTGGCCCCTGTTTTCACCAGGGCCCCCACCCCTTGGGGTCCCAACATGACCACTTCTAGGACCTCGAGGAAGGTGACCATAAGGGGTCAAATCCCGTTAGGAGGGGCTACCAGGGTCCCCACATTTTTGCTCCACACCGGGCCCTGCAGATTCTAAGGCCAGCTCTGTGATCTCCCTGCACGGCTGTAGCTAAGCTGGAATGGGTCTGGGTGCAATCAAATCAAATCATCATCCTCATCATCATTTTTATTTATATAGCACACACACCCCTCCTTGCATGGCACTCTGAGCACTTTACACAATATAAAAATATAAAAGTATAAAACAATTTTAAAAATTCAAAACAATTTAAAACAGTAATAAAATACTTTAAGATTGGGGGAAGGGAAAAAGGGAGGATAGAGTACACTTAAGGGAACCAGCAGTGGATCCTAAAAGCATGTTGAAAAATAAACGTGTTTTCAGGTGCTTTTTGAAGGTAAGAGGAGAGAAAATGAGAACATCCAGAGGGAGCCGGTTACACACCGAGGGGCCCGCCGCAGCAACAGCCTGATCGCTCACCGACGTAAGGCATGATGGCTGAACCCCCAACCAGCGGGTAGTTCCCGACCACCGATACTCATCGGTGTGAGATTCCACACGTAGGTCTTATATATAACAAGGGGCGAAACCATTCGGGGCCCTAAAAGCCAGCAATGCAATCTTAAACTCAATCCGTCGCTCCACAGGCCGCCAATGCAGGGAACTCAGAGCAGGCGTAACGTGATCACGTAATATGAAGAAATGGACTCCCTCCACCCCATCACTATCTTCTCCCTTGTCCCACCCCTCCCGTCCTTCCTCCCCTCAGTGCCTCTCCCTCCCTCCGCTTGCTGCGCCTTAGTCCTGTGACTGCGGGTGTGTTCCCTGCCGCGTGCCACCGCGGCGGGTGCTTGCTCCACCCTGTGTCACAGTCCAGGTGGGTGCCATGCCTGCCACACAATGCTCCTCCTCTGTCCCCTCTCTCGCCCTCCCACGCCTCCCCATCTCCCCTAACCACCTTCATCTCTTCTCCCTAGCTGCCCCCCATGCCTGGAACTACCTCCCTGCCCACAACTGCCTCACCCCCTCCCTTTGTACTTTCAAATCCTTCCTCAAGACCCACCTCTTCTGCTCTGCCCTCCCCGACTCCTCGCTAGGGATGGGTGAACAGAACCGAGTTCAGAAATTTGATTCAGTTCGATTCAAAAATCGAGTTCGGTTCGGAAGTTCAGTTCGGTCGACCAAACTGGTCAAGTTCGGTCCGAACTCTGAACTTCCGAACCGCGTTCATCCATCCCTACTCCTCGCTCCCCTCACCTAACTCCTGCTGATATTTTCCATCCAGTACAATCTGTTTCTTGAGGTGTGTGTACTCATATCCTCACCACATGGACCAGTCAGTCATAATTCCCGATGTAACCAAGCCAAGCGCGTGCCCCTGGGACCGAGCATCTTCATGACTGTTACACTCTTTGTCTCTTCCTCTGTTCCCCTTCCTTCATCTCCCCCCCCCACCGCCGGGTCTCTCAGATTGTAAGCCCTTGGGCAGGGACTGTGTATATTCAATTACTTTGTAAAGTGCCAGGTACATTGCTAGCGCTATATAAATGCCTGCTAATAATAATAATAATAATATTAATAATAATTAACAGCACTCTTCTATTTTTCATTTCATTAGCATCATTTCCTCTTATTCATGCCTTTCCAAAGGTTGCTCAAGATGTTCACTTCCAAATAGTGCCATTTCTGACCTGTAAAAAAGCTCAGTGTTAATTTTGTAACAACTGGGAGGAAATCTTCTTAACCAGTGATGAAAGCCAAACATGACCTAACCTTGATTGGCCCTTAATAACGTAAATCCCGCTGGAACATCCCCCGCGTGTGTCTTTCCCTGCTTCATTTGACTGTCCAAACCTTTCTTGGCTCAGTCTGCGGTTAGTGTTTATTCTTAACATACAAGGCGCAGAGAGTTTATATTATTGATTTGCTGTATGGTAGGTTCAATTCCTCGGTGCCTCTCAGCCTGAAATGTATTAGGCTGGAAGACTCTGAACACTTCGAGTTCCAAGAGACAATTAAGACTGTGGGTTTGTAATCTAAATACTGCCTTCCCCATCATCTCTTCTGGGCCTGGTCCATAAAATATAAGTCAGTGAAGGCTGTGACAATATTGATATTTATAACAGCTCATATATTAACAAATACCAGCTTGTTAAGGGTATGAAGTACTTCCGTGTGTGGTTTGAAGATCCAAAAACAGTCTCTCTTAAGTAACCAATTGTCTGGGCTCTGCACTGAAGGGGTACACTGTTCTAAACCCCAAAATGTGAAGTCTGTATCCCCATGACCCTCCTCTTTAAAAATGTTTTATTTGTATTTTTATGTTGATCCAAGGACTTTCAAATATATGTCTCGTTTATTTTGTAAAAGTTCATAATTGTCATCTTTTTGCTGCTGTTTCTGTTTGATTTGGATCTAATTTGGGGTCTTTTTTTTGCTGGGAATTTCAATAAGGCCATTTCTATATGAGCACATTTTAAAAATCCGCTTACAGAAAGCTCACGCAGGTGGCGTTTGGACACGCCTCTCCACACCAGAAGTCACCCGGCCGCTGGGCGTCTCACACACCAGGCATCTCGCACATAAAAAAAACAAAAAACTGGATCCACATCATTCAGTGCTCCCCCCCCCATCAGTTGGTTCCCCCCAAAACACATAACCCCATTCTATGGGGTGATGGCAGCCCCCACATCCCTCCCTCCTGCCTCCAAAAATTCCCCCTTACAAATCAGAACTCCAGTCTCCCATTTAGAGGTGCCTGAGGTAGGTGCTAAGCCATGGGCTCCACCCTCCTAGACAAGTACGCGGACTGTCCTTGGCCACTGCTGCTGAGGTGTCTCCAGCAGTGCCTGTACTGTTTAGTCCCGCTTTTCCCTGCAAGCAACTCCCTGTGGGTGGGCAGGGGACGTAACCTTTGACTGTCACAATCCGCGACTGAATGGATCACTCCATGATGGGTCCTTCTCTGAAGTGACCGAGAATGGCCACTGTCAGAGACAGGATGATGGGCTCGGGGGACTGTTGGCCTGACCCAGTATGGCACTATGTTCTTCAGTTGTGAAGGGATCTAAAACAATTAGAGACAAAACAACCAACCAAAAAATCCCCACAGACCTCGAATAAAATTACTGCATGAGGCATAATGGGGCTGCCCTTGATGACTGTTGAGGAACTGCCGCTGGTGCAGAATGCGGTGGTTTGGCTCCTTTCAGGGACAAGCTGCTGGGAGGACATTACACCAGTGCTCCAAAGTCGGCACCGACTGCCTACAGCCTTCCGGGCACAATTCAAGGTGCTGGTTTTGAGCCGACCTTTAAAGCCCTAAATAGTTTGGGTCTCCTATATGTGAAAGACCGCCTATCCTACCATGTCCCTTTGCGGCCCCTACAGTCAGCTGGGGGTGTCCTCCTGCATGTTCCATCCATTACCCTTGTCCGTGGGGCGGGGGACGCTCTCGGTGGCTGCCCACGTGTTGGGGAACTCCCTTTCCAGGAGGTTCGCTTGAACCAGAGCCTGGCTATCTTCCAGTGGCGGCGCAATTTTTTTTTTATTTGGAAAAGCATTTGGCAGCCAGGGACAGTTGGGGTTTGATTGGGGTTCTGGATGGGCGTGTGGGTGAGGATGGGGGTTTGAGGGGAGGGCGTCTTTATTGTATGGATTTTAACGTTTTTAACTGTTTGTTGTTGTTGTTTGTGGATTGTGAGCTTCCCTGAGTCTTGTGGGAAGGGTGGCATAGAAACTCAATAAATAAAATAAATAAATAAATTAAATAAAGACCCTTCTCCAAATTCACAAGGAAGCTGTCGCTTAGAACTAGCTGCCGTTTGCCTCAAAATCGCCGTGCTTTGTAACAGCGTGTGTCATTCAGGAGCATTATCTAAAGGATTTGAAACGCGGTGAGTCATAATGTAGCTTTTGAATGCTACAGATCCCACTTCCTTTGCGGGAGCACTCAGACAAAGTCAAAATAAATTAGCGATTATGCAGCGGGGAACAGACACGGGTGGCTTCGTCGGATTTCCAAACGTGCTAGCAAATCAATGATTAATGAAGGCTTGCTTGGACAGTGGTCAGCGGGAAATGGCAACCCAAAAATGGAGCAATAAATCCTGAGCTCAATAAAATGACGACGTTAATTGGGGCATCTGCGGAAAGATTTACTTATGGCTAGCATGGAAGCAGTGTATTATTTCCCACTCTCTGTATAATCATAAAGCAGCTTAATAAGTACCGACTATGCACACTGAGCTATTCCATTAAAGTAAGACTATTGCTGCCGCTGTATTTACAGTTGATTCTTCCCCCCCTTGGTCTCAAGTAACTCAGAACAACACCTTATCGCAACAAGTTCTATTTCATGCCCAAGAATGAGTAAGAATCCACCTCAGCAGCTGCTATGATAGAAGTTTAAAACAAGGTGAAAGACACCCTTCTGTTATCGGCGCACATGAAATGCCATCGGGGACAATCATGCATATCAGCATGAGAGAGATCACAAAATCATTCCATTGCCGATGTAAAGCCTTCAGAGTCAGCAATGGCTCCCAAGGGATAGCAGACAATTGGGGGTACCGTGATGGGGATGTTTGGGAACCTGTCTTGTCACTCTGGCCACGTCATTCCTCTCTTTGATCCCTTCCACTTGCTTCTCCCTCTCTACCACATCAAACACAAATTACTCATCCTAATTTTAAAGACCAGAGTAGGACCATCTGACATAACCATGCCCCAACCACTTCCATGGGGCTATGAGAAAACCAGGAGGGAGACCACCTCTAAACTGCCCAAACATGGTCACAATTAGAGATGAAATGGGTAACTAATTCAATACCTGTGGGTAATACATGGATTTTTTAGTACCATGTTGGCTATTTGATGGGCTACCCAGTCATCAGTTGGGTCCTGAAAAAAAAATCAGTAACTTCCAGTACCAATTTTTCAATTTTTCGGTTACCAATCTGTAAATCAGAGGGAGGGTGGGTTAGGGTTGTTTTGTTTTTTTATCTCCCCTACCCTAGTATTTATTGTTTTAAATGTTTCCCGGGCCCTGTTTTAATATGTTGAACTGTATTTTGGATGTTTTAAATTGTTTTATATATATTTTATATGTATTATTTTTATTGTTGGAAGCCGCCCCGAGCTGTTCTCAGGAGGGGCGGGGTAAAAATCTAGAAAATAAAAATAAATAAATAAATTTTAAAAACTATAAAAACAGGGAGCTAAAGTTGATATTCCAAGACTGGAAGTTGGCAGTACGTTACATTGGGCACCCAAACCAGGTCAAAATCAGGTACTGATTCTTACCTTAAATTTCGGAGTGGATTTGGTTACCGGAAATTCAACGAGTATACCCGTTTTTGCGGATCCTCGTTTCAGTACTAACCACAACCCTTTCCATACATTGAGACACAGAATGGGATGCAGTAAAGGGGCTGATGGAGTTCTGCCCTTCCTGAGCATTGCAATATCACAACACTCGAAAATGGGCACAGCCACATTGGAAAAGAGCAGGAGACCCCCATTACCATCATGGCCCCTGCCCCCTCTTCCTGAAAGGCTCAGAAGGGAGGGGGGCGGTGAGAGGGATGTGACCACTCCCTCCCAGTGTCGATGGACCAGGGCTTCTCAAGCTGTGCGATGAGACTCCAAATGAAGCCTGCGGATGCGGTCAAGATTTTGGTTGATATTTAATATTAGGGGTGTGCAACACATCATTCATTTTTCATTTACAAAACAACCACTTCATTTGGGAGGGGGATTGTAAACAAAATGGTTCTTTTTGTGTATTTTTTCTTACTTCTTAAAAAAATTATTTTCATTTATTTAAAATATTTTTTTTAAAAAACTAAAAAATCACTGTGAACGTAAAAAAATGGCCACCAGACCATTCTGTGCATTTGCAGCCCTTTACCAAAATGGCCCGAACGCTGTCATTTCACACATGCACGAGGGTTTTTATTTTTTATTTTCATCCATTTTCGTTACCGTTGTCATCTATTTTCATATTTTAATTATTGAAATGATGGGGGCTTTGTTTATTTTAGCAATTTAAAAAAATTAAAATGAATTGCACACCTATTTAATATATTCCCCATGTCTTTGTTGCTGTCTGGGGCCACACAAAATTAAGTCTCAACATGGGGTCAGGCTGAGCTTTGTTTTCTCTTTGTTTCCTTGCATTTTCCCCTCTCTGTTACAATCCCCAAGTCTTAGGCTGTAGGTGTGCTGGGACAGAGACTGTCTAGTGTCTTTTGTTACTGTCGTACGCCAGCGTGGTGTAGTGGCTAAGTGTGCAGTAGATGGACCAGGAGCTACGAGGAGGTCCCAGTTCAAGTCTCGCCGTAGTCAAAAACTCTGATTCTCTGCCCATTCTCACACAAAACTCAGGCGGATGAAAACCAGCATTGTGCATGTGCAAAATGTCCATCACTGCCATTCTGTTCTATGCGTGAACCCTAGTGGTCATTTTGCATGTTCACAAAGGGTAATTTCAGACGTGACGGGTCATTCAGCCCGCCACATTGAAACATGATCTGGGATCCATTTTGGATCCTGGACAGGAATCAGTCCGGCCGTCCTTTAGACGTGCCAGCCTGATTCCTACAGGGGATTGGGGAGGGGGAGGGGCTGTGTGACATGCAGCTGTACAGCCCCACCCCCCACGCTCCCCCAGCAACCCGCCCTCCGGGAGATGGGCAGGAGCAGCGGCCAATTTGGCCGCTGTGCCCGATCCCGTCTTGTGGTCGGGACCACGATCCAGGCCGGCGGAAGGTAACAGGTGGTGTTACCTTCGGCTGATTCCGGATCGTGGCCAATCCAACCACAGTTGGGAACCGATCCCACCATGATTCTGGACCTCTGAGTGGACAGAGGTCCAGAATCGTGGTCAATTTGTTTCCCACCAGGGGTTCATTGTGGTGAACATCTGGCAGGGAGCAAATAGACGTTACGGGACAAATTGCCACCACAGGAGATTCACTGTGGTTGGCCATGGTCCCGTAATGTCTGAAATTACCCAAAGTGTTTTTAGGGTTTCAAGCATCTCGAAAAACCAAAAAAAACACCCACTCTGCTCATGCACAAAATATCTGCCAGTGGGCCACACACATGTAGGATAGCCATGGAGACCATTTTGAGCATATGCAGAGCATATCAAAGATTTTTGAGAAACTTGTGAGATTTTTGGAAATCTTGGTGAGATCCACAAGATCTTGCCGGGTGCTGCGAGAAAGAATTCAATTATAATTTCAGCCCTAATGTTCACCTACGTAGGGGGTGTGGCTGCTAGCCTAGAAGTGGTCTAGACTCTGTGGACGTTCAATAACTGGCAGGTCCTTGAACATGGCTGCTGAGCTGTACTCAATGGGAACCCCTCCAGGGACCATTTGGTGGCCGGCACGGACCACCAATGGACCGTGGACCAAAGGCTATGTGCCTCTGCAATAGTACAACGATATGGACTTAGTTGGTTTCACAGAGGAGCAGACAGTGCTTCTAAGAATAGACGGGGATTTTTTAAAAATCACCTTTTTTTACCTATCTCAAACAAATGTATTTATTCTAGGGTTTCACAGAAACCATTCATCTGTGATTGGCACAGGATATTTCCCCTATAAACCTTGCCTTCTAGAGGCTCAGCACAAATCCTGGCAAGGAGAGGGGAGATAACAGATTGGATTCCATGGAAACAGAGCGACAGACCTAATTTGAGCTGTAACCATCGCCTGATATTTATTTAATTCCCATCAGCCATCTAAATGTAGAAAGATGAAAGATTCTGCCATGCTAAAAATAGCCTGCTTGGTGGTATTTTAAGCCCACTGGTGTTTAATAATATTGTAAGCATCTGGTATTAAAATTACCTCTTCCTCTCCTGAGACGATGTTTTAACTCCACTGCTGTATTTTAGAAGGCCTATTCCCTCTATGTACCAGGGACTCCTCTTTGGAAAAGGAAGGTTTCAGGTTCAATTTTACGGACACCAGTCCTGCTGTCAATGGCGTTAAGAGGAATGATAGCATTGAGCGGAAGTACAGTTGGACCTTCGGAGCTCAAAAGATATATAATTATATCTTCCCCCATGTTCACTTAGTTTCCGTGAACATACTGGGAGATACGCATGTGGGTCCAGAACAAATTCTGATGTGCAGAAATGTTTATTTACAAGTGCCAGTAGCGGGATGTACATGCAACTTAGGCATGGTTTTGATAACATCTGAAAGGCGCCCCAGGCATGATTGAAACTTTTTGGCACTCTGATAAGTGTGTTTTGCTGAGCTGCAAAAATCAGGTCAGTAAAGAGCACTTGTCAGTGCACAGAAAAGCTTCAATCTTGCATGAAGTCGCTTTCAAACGTCATCAAAATTGTGCCTAATTTACATGCGCATATATCAATATTGGTTCTTTCACCTGAAATAAGGTACTATGGTTCGAGCTTTATCCTACAAGCTGACACTCTATCCTGGTAAGCACATTTCAATTTAAGCTTCGTAGAGCTGAAACGAGTGCCTGATTTGGTCACTGAAGGTGATACCCACATTTTCTGGTACCATTTCAGGCATCCAAATCAGTCCCCCAATACCTTTCAGGTGCCTGCAAAACCAAAAGGTCTGTTTTTGAGGAACTGAAAGCACCCGAAATCCTGAAGAAGAGGAAGGAAAAAAAACTGAGAAAGTTTCTGAAATTCCAAGGACTGAAGTTGAAAATCCCAGAAAGGCAAATCAAAAAAACTGGGTCAAAAATGGTATTTCAGTATTACGTTTGTCGATATTCTGGGTCTCCGATAGGACACTATTTCAGGCACTGAAAAGTTTCTAAAATTTTCAAGTTGACTCATGTACCGCAAATTCAACCACATTCCCATTTTTGTGGGTACCCGTTTCAGCTGTACCAAGGACTCATCCCACATGCTTAAAGTTAAACTCATTCTCCAGTGATTTGCTGGATCCATGACTATGAAATTATGTTTCTTAGGATGCAGGCACTCTGCAGATAGCTATAACCACATACCTGGGCAGGTACCTGGTGTACAAGACAGGTTTGGGATGTAACCTTGGATTGACAAGAGGTGGAAATGAACAGAAGGGAATGAATCCTTCTATTGTGACCTTTTAGGTGCTCCTTCAAAGTGCCGAAGACAGGATGGGCCATTGGTCTGGCACAGTATGGCATTCCTTATGTTCTTCTTACATCCCTCCACAAAATTAAACTAGACTGGGAGATATGGGTCTGGAATTCATTTGGGGTTTTTAAATTACTAAAACCAACAAAGCCTTGTTCATTTTAGTAATTAAAATATGACAACAAATGACCTGAGGTATTTTCAGACGTGCTGCTGGGCCTCCAGGCCCAACACACTGAACCCTGGACCGGGATTTCTCACAGATCCCGGTCTGTGATCAGACTTTCAGTCCTTTAGATGTGCCGGCCTGATCACTGTGGGGAATTGGGAAGGGGGTGGAGCTGAGCGGTGCGACGTGTGGCCGCTGGGCCCGCCACCCCACGCTCCCACAGCCGGCCGCCCTCAGGGAGATGGATGGGTGCAGCGGCCAATCAGACCGCTGTGCCCAATCCCTACCCGCGGTCTGGACCGGGACATGGTAACAGACGTTACTTTTGCCCCTTTCCTGATTGTGGTGAAACTAACCACGGTTCCAGCCCTGAGACCGGCCTCAAGCCCAGAACCGTGGCTAGCTTTGAACCCCGCCAGGAATTCACCATGGTGAACATCTGGCGGGACTCAAACAGACGTGTACACAATCACAGCCGCCACCCTGAATCCACTGCGACCCAGTGTGGTTGACTGTGATCACGTAACATCTGAAAATACCCAAAGGTAACAAAAACAGAGGAAAAGAAAGAAAAAATGCATCTGTTTTTTGTTATAAAAATAAAAGATTTGAAAATTGCTGTGCATGTGCATGTGGAAAATTCTTTCCCAAAATTGTGTCATTGCTGCCGGTGCCATTTTGGGAAAGGGTGCGCGTACGCAGAATGGTCCAGTGGCCATTTTGCGCGCACACACACACACACACACACACACACAGTGTGATTTTTTTAAAAGATGATTATTATTTTTTAATAAAAATTGAAGGGGGAAAAAACAAAAAACAAAGGTGAAACACTCCAAAAACAAAGGGATTTTTTGTAAACAAAAACAAAAACGAAAATGCATGATGTGCCTGCTACACACCCCTCCCGGGAACCCAACGTCAGCTCCCACCACTGCTGCAGTCCTGTCCCAAGCCCCGCTGGGCCACTGCTATCATCATGCTAGCATGTCCATCCTACAAAGTAAACCGGGAAATGGGCTATTAGAGTTCTAAGGAATACCCATTTGTTTACTGTCTGGATATTCATTTGGTTACTGTCCAGGTAGCACACAGTAACCAAACTATCCAATCTACCATGAAATCAACAGGGTTACTTTTAATGCTAATCAAGGTAGCCTGCTGTATAAGCCTGCATTATAATGAAAGCAGGTCCTACTAAGGTTGTATTCATACTAGAAATCATTCTTATTATGCTCTTTAGGTCAAATGGATTGCAACATCACCGAGGAAATTATCTCTATTACCCTCAAAACAAAATTTAAACTTCTCCGTTTGCAGACAGAAAAGCATCATTGGGTGGGGGAACTTTTTCTCAACCGAGGGCCACGTTGAAAATGAGTACCACATCAAGGCTGAGGGTGGGGTTGATCTCAGGAAGAGGAGGGTTCGGATGAAGGATCTTTCGCTTATCCTTGTGTGCATTCCCTCATCACTGCTTCCTTCTCCTGAGCTCAGTCTTTTAGTGCTTGCAGATAGGAACTGGATTCAGGGGTAGGTAAGAAGTAGAACTTGGAGGTAGGAACTAGAAAGGGGCCAAATAAAAACTAGCCATGGGCCACATTTGGCCCCTGGGACTTAGTCCCCCCCACCCCCAACCCTCACCCTGATCTACCGCATCAGGTCTGATTTCCATTGTATTCTGCATCCCCTCTTTCCCATAAGCACTGTTTCTCTTCAAAGACTTTTTCTTTAAAATAATAATAATATAAATCTCCAGCTTTTTATTTTATCATCTTTTTGGCTTGGGATTTGCAGTGCCAACAGGAGAGGATGAAACAGTTGCTGACACCGAAGCTCCATCCTGTGGCGCAGAGGATGCCTGCGGTGCAACGGAAGTTAAAAAAATGACATCTTATGACTCTTCTTCCCCAGTGAAATCCATTGTCTACAGGTAGCACGATAATGATTTACCCCAGTGAGGATCTGTCCCAGTTTCACGGCAGTCAGTATCTTGCATATGAAATAGAGATGTCGTCGATGTTTCTTTTCCTAGGTGAAATTGGCCATGCTCTTTAACACCACAAAGCTTTCTTTTCGGCTGCTGCTGGTGACTGGATTCGGGCGAGCCGATTGAAGCTGAATCCAGACAAGGTGGAAGTGATGATGGTTGGCCGGCCTCATGACCTGGGGGACATAGGGACCCCTGTTATCAACAGGGTCTGCCCTCTCTTGGTCAGTCAGGTTCCTAGCCTTGGGGTGCTCCTTGCTGCGCCTGGATCACCAGTTTGTGGCGGTAGCCAAAATCGCTTTTCACCAACTTCGTCTGGTGAGAAGTTGCGTCCTTTTTTTCTATCAGATTTAGATTTGGCCACTGTCATCCATGCCTCTTCAACCTCAAGGCTAGATTACTGCAATGCTCTCTACATGGGGCTGCCCTTGATGACTGTTTAGAAGCTGCAGTTCATGAAGAACACGGTGATCTGTCTTCTGTCAGGGATGGGCCAGAGGGATCCCATTACACGCATGATCCAAAGTCTGCACTGTCCTGCCAGTAGCTTTCTGGTTACAATTCAAGGTGCTGCTTTTGACCTATAAAACCCTAAACTGCTTGGGCCACAAGTATCTGAAAACCACCTCTTCCCTTTTGTCCCATGGCCTCTGAGGTCATCCAGGAGCACCCTCTTACGGGTACCATATGCGTGTGAGGTTTCTACAATAAGGGCACGCAGAGAGACATTCTCTAGGAATGGGTGAACGCGGTTCGGAAGTTCAGAGTTCGGCCCGAACTCAGCCTGTTCGGATGACCGAACCTGAACCCGAATCCGAACATGAACAGACTGAACCAAACTCAATTCCGAACGTCGAAATGACCGAACAGTTTGGTCAGTTTGGATCGCGTTTGGTTCAGTTCGGGTGGCTAAAATGTGGTGTCACTGTCAGGTCACTGGAAGGCCAAACGTAGCAGGGAGGGGGAGTCATCTGACTCAGCTGAGGAGCAGACTTCCAGGCACCAGGGGTGGAGAGGCTTGGCGTGGCAGCCAGCCTGCCGAATCCCCATCCCTTTTCGTCTCAGACCACTGGCTTCACAGTCTGCGATTGGCCACAGGCTAGGCTGCACAGAGCCAATGGGGCTTGCGGTGAGGCGGGCGCCTGTCTCTTATACACATCTAGATGTGTATAAGAGACAGAGTTGAGACCCTGCTGCTGGCACAGCACATCTTTGGGTTAATAACTAGTACTACGCTACATGAGGTGGCAGGTGCTGCTGGTAGGGATCGACAAGCTGTATGAGATTCTGCCACCTGCCAGCCAGAACTTCAGCACATAGGGATAAAAGATTGGACAGTTCAAACGAAGCTCGTAACAATAAATATAACAACTTTAATTAAAACTATTTACATAACAAGAAACACAAGAACAACAACATTTAAAAAGACAAAAGCAAACATATAAAGGAAACTTATTAATTAAACTGGGCCTGTACCCCAGGAATTGGGGGAAAGGCAACAGCTGTTGTGAGGCATCACAGGGCTGTGGACCGGCCACCTGGGACTCCTCCAGCTTGAAGCCATGGCCCACGGCAAACTGTACGGCCTCTGCCACATCCGTATGCCACCTGGAGAATGCCTGGTGGTATATTTGGTGGTATATTTGCATGCGGTCCAGATCGGCGGAGATATACTGCTCGTATGCCTCCACCTTCTTCCACTCCACCTGGACCACCTGCTACTGCTCCACCAGGCAGTTCTCCATGGTGGCAACAGACCACTGGACCTCCACCACAAAGTCCCGGGTGGGCTGCTGCAAGCTGACCCGAAGGGCCTTGGCTTCTGCATCCTCCCAGGGCCTGGGGGTCTCCATGTCGGGGCTGGAGGGGGAGAAGGGCTTATATGCTGCCATTTGCGGGTTGCCTTCCCCCCCTTTCTTCTGGCACTGAGGCTCCACGGCCGCTGCTCCAGACTCCTCACCCTGCTGCCTCACTCTCAGGCCATGGATCCATTCTATGTGGTTGATGAGCCCCGATGTGGTCCCCTCCCTCTGCCAGCGGAAAACTTTCTTGCAGTGCTAAAAAGAGCAGAAAAAGATAGGAACATAAGAAGTGCCATACTTTGTCAGACCAATGGTCTGTCAAGCCTTGCCTGCATTCTGTCTCCACAAGTGGGTGGACTGGGTGGCCATCCAATCTCACTCTGCAGGGGACTTCCATTCCTAACAGGTCATAGGGCAATTCATTCCCTGTTGTTCCAGTCCCCGTGCCATACCTTGCATGTGGCGATTCTGTTGCCCTTGTTGTAGAACCTCCAGACATCCAACGTCTGGTGCCGGACATCTGGGGGTGTCACTGGTCATGGCAGAGACCTCTGCCTAAGGGTCCTCCAAGTCCTAGGCCTGGTCCTGGCAGCAGCGCTGTGGCCAGCATCTGATTCCTCTCTGAAATAGGAACACATTAAGAACACCAAAGAAATAGCATGCATTTATGATGATGCCTCTAGTCCTCCCTCCTTGGGGTGCTAGGGATTGCAACCAGAAAGCACGTGCAAATCCTGCCCTCCCAGCGGTGCTAGGGGATGCTAGGGATTGCAACTAGAAAGCCCCTGGCTGGCACATGCAAATCCTGCGCTCCCTGGGGTGCTGCTTGGGATGGCAAAGGAGAGACCCTGGCTGGCTGGCACGTGCAAATCCTGCCCTCCTGGGGTGGTTGGGATTGCAACTAGGAAGGCCCTGGCTGGCACATGCAAATCCTGCCCTCCTGGGGTGGTTGGGATTGCAACTAGAAAGCCCCTGGCTGGCACATGCAAATCCTGCGCTCCCTGGGGTGCTGCTTGGGATGGCAATGGAGAGACCCTGGCTGGCTGGCACGTGCAAATCCTGCCCTCCTGGGGTGGTTGGGATTGCAACTAGGAAGGCCCTGGCTGGCACATGCAAATCCTGCCCTCCTGGGGTGGTTGGGATTGCAACTAGAAAGCCCCTGGCTGGCACATGCAAATCCTGCGCTCCCTGGGGTGCTGCTTGGGATGGCAATGGAGAGACCCTGGCTGGCTGGCACGTGCAAATCCTGCCCTCCTGGGGTGGTTGGGATTGCAACTAGGAAGGCCCTGGCTGGCACGTGCAAATCCTGCCCTCCTTGGGGTGCTAGGGATGGTGACGGGAGATGTGACTCTGGCTGGAGGAAAGACCCTGCCCTTATTTGGGGGTGCGTAGGGAATGGGATGGCAACTGGAGAGTGGAGACCCTTGCTAGCCTGGCACATGTTTGGGTGGGGGTGCTGCTCATGCCAGAGCCCCCCACACTACAGTACCCTCTCTCTCTGTGTCAGACATCCACTGCCACCCGCTGATGCCCACTGTTTGTGCCTGACTGATGCCCACCACACACCCGCATGCCAGTGAGCTCACTCTAATGGATAGAGTCTGTCTTGTCCTCAAAGTAAAAAAAAAATTTACAAACCTGGAAGCACCTCCTGAGCCCACCTCTTGCTCCTCATCCGAGGAGCCAGGCACCACCACCGGACAGGTAGGGGCAGAGACCTCTACCTCTACCTCTTCCTCCCCCCTCTCCTCCTTCTCCTTCTCAACTGGCAAGTTGGCCCCCTGCTGGGTGATCAGAACTGCAGCCTTCTTCATTTTAAAAAAAAAATTTAAACACTCACACCTCAAAAAGTCACCCACAACACACACCAACACTCACCAACCACCCAAACACACAGCACAGCCAAACCCAACACAAACACAGCCAAAACAACCACCCAGTCAAACACACATTCACTCGCCACACAGCTCCACACGCACTTGAATTTCTGGTTTCCGGCGTGATTACGGCTTCCTGTGCTCTCGCGATTATTTTTTCCAGAATGGCCAAACCAAACGGCCGAACCGAACGGCCAAACCCAGTGAATCACCCGAACGCATGAACCTGAATGCACAAACCAAACTCAGCCGAACCGAATGGCCGAACCCGAACCGTGATCTGTTCGCCCATCCCTAACATTCTCAGAGGCTGCCCACCGATTATGGAACTCCCTCCTTTTGGATATCAGTCTAAGCCCAAGCCTGCTCATCTTTATGAAGCGATGTAAGACCTTTTTGTTTGGCCAGGTGTTTGGCAGGCAGGGATAGAGTTGGGTGGGACTGGGAGTGCTTTTATATGATGTAAGATCTTCTGAGTCTAAATGGGAAGGGAGGAGTAAACAATGGAATAAATACATTTTTTCATCCTTTAAAAAAGATTCAGAAACATGAGTGCAAAATAAATAGCTCGAACTAGAATCAGAATGACTAAGAATTGCTTCCAGAATATGTCACACTGAATCAGAGTATATTTGGCATCCCTGCCTTATGGTTTACAAACTGGAAGCAATAGTGCAGCAATAGAAATATTTATAGAATGCAAACATTTTATTTGCACTTGATTATAGCTTTGAGGAGCCTGAGGAGCTGTTAGAACGAACTGGCAAGAACAGTGGGATCTATTAGGATAGCGCGATGCAACCGTTTAGGCACTAAGCAGCAAAAAGAAAACTGGAATTATTTTGAAAGGGTAAGAAAGGTTGTGATTTCAGCTTTTCACAGTTTTATTGAATGTGGGCTATAGGACGGTTGCCAATTCAAGGATTTAATGGTTAGCTATTACATTTAGATTTGAAGGGTTCATTCATCAGCTAAGCTTTAATCTCCACCACATGATACTACTATAAAATGAGTATTATATAACCTGCTGCACACACTTTGGGGGCAAATGAAATCTTTTTAGCTATACTAAAAAGGAAGAATCTACGGCTCCAAAGGCTAATCATAATTGAGTTTTACCTGATCTAAAAAGACCGCTGTCTTTTTGCCCCAGTTCCTCTAGACGTACATGGGGAAAAGTGTAATGTGTGGGTGTCTTTTACATCCTAGTTAAAATATTTCTCCTTCTTTCTTGTGTTATTCATAAATATTCTGTTTCTGACACGGTGTTTGAAGACGGCTTTTCTTACAGGAAGTTGAGCTGACATTACCCAAGAAATAGCTAAAGAGGACTTTCAAGAGAGATCCTTTGAGGTTGGAGCAGCAAATTTGAGCAAAAGCCCTGCTTTTCCAATGTAATGGAGAATGTTGAATGATTTTGGATTATTAAGATGGATAAAAACACAGAAGATGGTCATGGTGATTAGCAAACGCCAAGGGAAATTTCTCCCCTGTTGGACACATTATATTACAGGCCAGAATTTCTGAGCGTGTGTCTAAATCTCAGAGTGTTTCCAAGTGCGTGTTTCCAAGGACAAATTTTGGGACCCGAGTAAAATGAGCCTTATTCTTGGCATCTCAATCGAACGCACAGCTCCCAATAAAATGAGAGATGGGAATTCTGCCTCTATTTAACATCATGAGAATTGGGCCATTGACTTCACTGTAAACCTCACATGTAGTTGGTACCCACAAGAGGGTGCTCCTGGCTAACCTCAGAGGTCATGATGGGACAAAAGGGAAGAGATGATTTTCAGATACTTAAAAAGCATCCCATTTCCAGCATTGCGAACACACACCTAAAGATCGCCAGACTCACAGCTACATCTCGGGATTTTAAAAGCATCCCATTTCCAGCATTAATGCGAACACACACCTAAAGATCGCCAGACTCACAGCTACATCTCTGGATTTTAAAAGCATCCCTTTTTCAGCATTGTGAACACACATCTAAAGATCCCACCCTCGGGGGCTGGGAGCAGTGGGGGGGACCCTTGGGGGTGGGAGGGAGCAGGGTGGGGGGACTCTCGGGGGTGGGAGTAGGGTGGGGGCAGGGTGGGGGGAACCTCGGAGGGTGGGAGCAGGGTGGGGGAACCCTCAGGGGGGTGGGGGGGAAGGTGGGAGGAGAGTGTATGTCGCTTACTTATTCCTTTGTTTTCAGAACATTCGTTACTAAAACAAATGGAGCTCCATTCATTTTAGTAACTAATAAAAATGAAATGAATTGCCCATCCCTGTTGCAACCAGACTTCAGAATATCAAACCACCAAAGCAGCTGAACAAGTACCACAAAAATGGGTGTACTTGTCAAATTTCCAATAGCGGAATTGACCAACAACATTAGTGCTCTGTTCAAGTACCCAATGTCCCAGAATGTCAACTTTGTGTCTCGGAATATTGAGTTTCTGTCTCAGTTCACCGATCAGTAACCCAAACAAAAATCAGTACTGGCAATTACCAATTTTTCAGGTACCCAATCAGTGCTCAGGTGGTCCCTCAGGTACCGGACACGGTATTGGAAAATGTGACCATTACCCATAGGTACTGAATTAGGTATTTATTTCAGTTCTATTCCAAAGATAAAGAAGGAACACAAGAATAAAAAGAGAGACGTGCACTGCTTTTAATTTTCTACGGTTCAGTTGCTTCAGTTTGGGTAGATTTTTATTCTTGGTGGTTTATCCATTTTTCTTCTTCCTCATCTCTCTCTCCTCTCTCTTCCTTTCCTTTCCTCTCTTCCTCCTCTAGTACTTCTTTGTCTCTCAGAGTAGCCCTACTATTATCACCAGGACTAGCCTTTGAATTTGCAGGGCCCAGAGTGAAGCTAAAATGTGGGGCCCCCTAGAAGCCCCTTCTTCATTCCTGCACCCCCTCAGGGGCACCCTCCACCTAGAAGTGGGCCTGTTAGGGACCCTCTGGGAGGGCGTGGGTCCACCACATCCTCCCCTAATGAAAACAAAGTTCACTGTGGGACCCCTCGGAAGTAGAGAAAAGTGGGGCCTGTGGTGGTTGTCCCATGGTAAGTCTGGCCCTCATCACCGCACCCACCGTACAAACACACACTCAGGGCCATGGATAAGAAAAGAGGGGAATTTGCTGTAGTCTTTTGCACAGATAGGTTCAAGGGTTGCTGCAGTGCACACACGATAAATGAGGTAGACACCAAACTCTCAGGATTGGGTCACTTGGCGTTTATTGCTTAGGGACTGGAACAGGGACAGTGGATCCAAATCTGTCCCTGACCAGGAGAACCAGAAACACAGCCCCTTCTAGCTAGCCAAGGTGGTTCTAAGGCCCTGTACAAACTCTTATACAGCACTGTATAGCTTCAGACAATGGGCAGGCTGAACAAAAGAAAAGGAGGGGGTGCAGAGGCAGTCCCCCCCCTAGGAAATTTGGGGCAGTGCCCCCTAGCACCGTGGGAGACCCCCCGCCGCTCCTCTAGTTTAAAAAAAACCCAAAAAAACACAACCCCATGCCTGCTTCTGACAACAGCAGCAGCCTCTGACTTCTGCTTCAGAGGCTGCTGCTGCTGTCAGTGATCTCCCTTCTGGGGCCCACTCTCAGAGCCGCTCTGAAAGTGAGTCCCGGAAGGGACAAAAAGGCTGAGCTGCTCAGCCGCCCAAACCGAGTTTTCTATTGAAAATGTTATTTGGGCGGCTGAGCCCCTCAGTCCACAGCACGCATAGGGCATGCTGTGGAGGGAGGGGCTAGCCTTTCCATTGTGCTTAATGGGCATAATGGAACCTCTCGCCTGGGCGCTTGATGCAAACGCCCAAGTGAGAAGCTTTGGGCCGGGCGACTGAGGCAGGGACCAGCGCGCATGTGTGCTGCTTCCTACCTCAGCCACACATGCTCAGGGACAAGGCCTGGTGGCGCACTATTGTGCTCTCCTCTCCCTCTCAGATTCAAACAGTGAGTCGCCAGCCTCAGCCACTTCCCTGCTGCTGCCGCTCTCCCCCTCAATCTGCCATGCAGAGTGGCAGGCGGGGTGGGGTGGTGGCTCCGGAGGAGCAGGACACGCAGGGATTCCGGCCCATGGCCAAATCGGGCAAGCGCTGCACCCACCCAAAAGGGCAGGTGGCGAGGAGCGTGGAGGGGGCAGGGCCATGTGGACACACGTTGCACCGCGCAGCCCCGCCCCCTCCCCGATTCCCCACTGGGATCGGCCCCGTCACGTCTGAAAATACCCCTTGATCACATCCTCTGGCAGCAAGTTCCAAAAGTTTATTGTGTGTTGAGCGAAAAAAAATAGATTACATATCTGGAATTTTGGTTACTAACCACAGGTATGGAATTAGCTATCCACTTCAAATTTACAAATGAATCACCTCTAAAGCTAATTTCTATTAAGGGCTTGGATGAGAAATTTGTAGGAATGGATTAGCTGACATCTGTTTTCTGCAGAATGTTTGCGCCTCCTCCAAAACATCAGATGCTGGCACCATCGGAAACGGGATACTGGACCAGTTGAACTAGGGGTCTGATGAAGTTTGGTTCTTCCTGAATCCTCAAACCACTTCACATTCTTGTCTACCCTATTGCAACTCCATCTGATTTCAATAGGATTTCTTCTGATTTATTCCGGTGGAGGAGGAGATCATGCTCACAACTGCTTTGGTTTAAATACCATGTTTGAAATTCCACAGGTTGTCTCTAGCTGTAATGCAAAACTCATTGCGTTTTAAAATGTGGTATAGAAACAAATTGTTAATGCCCCCTAATTCTAGAGGTGCCCCCGACATTATCTAACAAGACCCAGGCATAATGAAAGCAAGCAGGGGGAAAACTAAAGCAGCAAGAGAATTGCTCTTAAAATTGAAAAGAAGAAAAATAAATCCACTTGCCGACAGCAATCTATTCTTTCCATCCAGAATTATAGCATCATGCTGCTTGTGCATGGTTTTACAGATGAATCAGCAATTCCATTAGAAATTTCTATTATCAATTCCATTAGACATTTCTATCATCAAGAATTTATTGCCTGGAGGTTAAATTAAAGTACACACACACACACACACACACACACACCCCTACCTCACTCTAGCCTCAAATTTACAAACAAGGGGTACTTGTACTTTAATTTAATCTCCAGGCAATCCAAGGTGCCTGACCACATGATACCCGAAAACGATCCAACGTGACTCACTACCTAGCTATTCCTTCCAATCCCAGCCACTGCTCCTCCCTAACCACTGCTCAGCTGAGCACGGATATTCCCACTTGGCATTTTCTGAGCATGGGGGGGCGTGGTTCTTCCGGCGCAGGGTGTGTGTGTGCAGGTTGCACTGCAGTTAGGTGCAGCCCACCAAAAGAGGCCTCCTCCTTTCCCCCATCCCCCTGTTCAGAAAAGGGCGAGTGGGAAGATCCTGGCTCAGCGGAGCAGTGGCTATGGAGGACCAGTGGGAGTAGTGTCGGGCCTGGGGGTGTCTGAAAATGTGGATCTTACCCACAGGCAGCAAATGTGCCACCCACTGCACCCCTAAGCAAGAGAGAAGGGAGCAAAGCATGACTAGAGAGGGGAGCAGGAGCAAGAACCAGAAAGGAGAGCAAGACCAGACCAGAAACAAGAGCGGAGACCAAGAGCGGGGTGGAAGAAATTGAGAGTTTGTGATAATCCACCCAGCTTCCCGGTGCTACCAGCATGCCTTTAATACTGGCTGGCAGCCAACCAGGAATCTGGAAAGGAGGACAAGGGCTGGAGACAGACACAGATGGGGTGGCCGAGGTCACGACAAGGCAAGAAGGAAACATGGGGGAGTGGTTGGGCCACAGGCAGGCTCTCAACACTCCAGAAACTCTGAGGACAGGGACTCAAGACCGGGGATTGGCAGTTATGGTGTTTTATTGTATTTTCAATGTTGCAAGGCACTCCAAGCATCATCTGTCAAAAGGGTGCTAAACAAATAAAAATTATTCATTATTTTTCAGTCTCAAAATGGGGTCCCACATGGAAAAGCTTGGGAACCATCAGCCAGATCCTCCATTGTTTTCTATAGGCATTGAGACCCAATTTAAGCATGGACTGAATGGCAGACAGACAGCCATCAGTGGGACTTAAGCACATTGTCAAAAGTAGAGTATGCGTGTAAATACTTTGCCGAGCAGGAATGAATTCAACCACATGCTCAAATGTTCTGCAGAATCAAAGACTTAGGCCGTTTTCTTATGGACGTCCCCCCACCCCCACCGCACACATATGCATTGGGTGGGGGTGCACCCGTACAAACGCTGTCTGCAGTGGGTGGGGGATGGGTGGGTGACCATGGGAACACCGCGGGCAGTGGGTGGGGTGCGTGCACGCTAGGGATGGATGAACAGAACGGAGGTCAGAAATTTGGTTTGGTTTGGTTCAGTTTTAAATTCGAGTTCGGAAATTCGGTTCGGTTCAGTTCGGTTTGAAATTCGAGTTCGGTTTGGAAGTTCGGTTCGGTCAACCGAACAGACCAAGTTCGGTCGAATTCCGAACTTCCGAACCAAGTTCGACCATTCAAAACCAGTTTTTTTGGTGTGTGTTGCCACTAGAGATGGGCGAACAGAATGGAGTTCGGAAATTC
>QEPC01011901.1:22041302-22093359 GCA_003113815.1 Sphenodon punctatus | reverse complement strand
TTCAGTCTGCTCTGCCTCATCCAATCCACCACAGCCTCCAAACATTGGGAAAGCAATGAGACGGCAAGACCTGGGTCAGTTGAAAATGAGAGGTACAGCTGAGCATCATCAGCAAATTGGTGACATCGCACCCCAAACCCTCTCACGATCTCCCACAGGGGCTGCATATACACATTAAACAATAATGGAGACAGGATCGAACCTTGCGGAACACCACAGAATAAGGCCTGGGGGCTTGATGTTTCAGTCCCCAGCACCACCCGCTGGCTTTTCCTTGAGAGGAATGAGCAGAACCACCCAAGAACAGTTCTGTCCAGACCCCCAGGTCTCACAACCATCTCAACAGCAGCCCATGGTCCACGGTGTCAAAAGTGGCCAAGAGATCTAGCAGGATCAGAAATGTCGGACATCCTGTGTCCATCTCCCGGTGGAGATCAACTTCCAAGGCCACCAAGGCCATCTCAGTACCATAGCTGGGGCGGAACCCAGATTGAAGAGGGTCAAGGAAACCGATGTTGTCCAAATGTGCCTGGAGCTGCAGGGCCACTGCCCATTCAATAACCTTCCCTAAAAAGGGAAGATTAGAGACAGGTCAGTAGCTGGCGAGTGTGTCCACATCCAAGGATGGCTTCTTCAGCAGGGGTTGCACCACAGTCTCCTTGAGACTGGGCGACAGCCTCCTCCCCTGCCGAAGGGACACATTCACTACCCTCGCCAGCACCATCCCCAAAGTCTCCCTGGAGGCTTTCACCAACCAGGACAAGAGTCCACCAACCAGGACAAGAGTCCACCAACCAAGTCTCCACCTCCCTGGAGGCTTTCACCAACCAGGACAGGTCTAATTAGACCCCTGCTAGTGGAAGTTCCCCAGAAGGCCTAGTAAAGCGCTGAAGCCAGCCAGCGCTGAAGCCACCGGACCGCCATGCAGCCGCCGCCGCCCGGAGCTCAAAAGGTAGGCGATCTCTGGGTGGGGGGGTTAGGGTGATCCCTGGAGTGGGGGGTGTTAAACCACCCCCCACCCCAGGGATCACCCTAGTACCTGCTGGTGTGGACTCTGGGTCACCGCCACGGCAGTGATCCGGAGCCCACACTAGCAGGGACTTCAGCTAAAAAAAATTTATTTAAAAATCCAGGCTGGGCAGGGTGGGTGGGGGTGTCCCCCCTTCCACCCGTGCAGCCTGGACGGGGGAGAGAAAGGTTTTTTTTCTCTTCTTTTACATTGCGGCCATTCATTTTAATGGCCGCAGTGTAAACAAATCCAGCACGGGGAACCGGTGCCAGTACCCCCAATTACCAGATTAATCTGATACTGCCGGTACAGCAAAATACCGGCAGTATCGGATACTGGGGGAACCGAACTTCCCACCCCTAGTTTCTAGTAAAAGGATATTAGTTTTTTAAAGAAACTGTTTTCCTCCAAAATTCTTCTTCCCACATTTCAGCAGATGTGAAGATAACCTTTCCAAATGCTACTCTGTAAGAGGACTATTCAGTGATGAGTAATGCTCCTTTTCATGCATGGCAATCCAGACTATGAGAGCAGATGGAATGTGGGGGGGTGGGGGGGGGTCTGTTCATTTGTCAAAAGGGAAAAAAGGCACACAAAATTGTTGGTTTTGAATTGGAGAAAATAAAACAGAAATAGCAAGATGAGTCTGCATGAATGATTAGCTGGTCTTTTCCATACATAAAACCACCATCCACTCATCTCACATGCTCAATACGGCTCCAGCAAGACTGTTTCATCCTCACATATTACATTCACTAAGTGCAAAATGGTTTCTTTCTTTTCTTTTCTTTTTCAAAAAGTGGCTCAGGAAAGATTGGCTCTAACTGTAAAATGTCCAAAATAGTTATGAGCTTGATCTTACCTCTGTGATGACAGTAGGAAAATATTCGGCATTTTTACACACACCTTAAAGTGCTGGTCTTTCAATCTTCTGGGTTTCCAAGTCCACAAGTAAGTTCCGGATATATTCTTCACACACACATTGCTCTGAGGCAAACTAAAGTAGCCACAGCTGTAGACGTGAGGGGCTGCCATGGAAACCAAGTGACCACAGCTGCCTGGAGCAAAGCAGTTTACCAGGAGAACTTTTTACACCCAAAGGTTGTGGGAGAAGTTCTGCACAGAAGTTCAAACAGCCGGATGCTTAAGATCTGGGTGAGCAATTCAGACACACAGAAAATTCAGGATGTAACAGAAAAATGCAGGAGAAATGTGTGTGTAGAAAGACCCAGTATCTGTTGCCCTCTCGAGATCTGGCTCTAGACTTGTGCATGACCATATAACTGACACTAAGCCCACTGGTTCATTCAATGGTGATGCAGAAGGAGTCCAGCAACTCTGTCATGAGGTCCTGTGCTGCTGGGGAAAGGCTCAAGCAAAGTGTTGTAAGAGTTATTATTATTAATTATTAATATTATTATTATTATTATTATAAGCATTTATATAGCACCAGCGATGTACCTGGCGCTTTACAAAGAATAAGATAGACATGGTCACTGCCAAGAACTTACAATCTAAAGACAGGGGGAGGGAGAGACACGGGATGCAACATTCATGAAGATGTGAGAGTTCAGGTACTGTCACGGGGGGGCGATCCCCGTGAGGGGGAAGGGGAATGCGTAGAGGGGAAGTCCACCCTCTACTTGCACGCATGGTTCATGGTTCTTAACTACGCCCTCTACTTAACTACGCCCTTCTTAACTACGCCCTTAACAGCCCGTCAGGATAGTGGGTGGACCAGTGGGATCTAGTGCAGTGAGTCCACTGCCCGGGTCCTTATCATCATAGGGCTCTAAGGAAGGGAAGGAGCCATGAGCCCAATCGCGCTCCCAACTCTCACTCACTGCACCCCGGGAGCAGGGAGAGGGGGAGTAGTGCAGAGGCAGTGCAGAGATGTAGGGGGGCACGAGGGGATTGGGACCCAGGATACAGCAGGGTAGGGAACAAGGTGCACGCACGCTGGGAGAGGAGGAGGGAGAGGGACACATACTCACTCAGGCAAATGGCACACACACTACCGGGGTCACTGGGGACAGGAGAAACCACACACACACACTCTAAGTCTAATGATACAAGGATATCTAGGAACACAAAACAAGCACTTAGCTCAGAGGCCAGTCTTGACTTCTCAGTCACCAGCGCCGAGTGTTTCTCAGCACTGGTTCTTATCCTCCAAGCCCCACCCCTCAGCGTGCGCCCGCAGACGTGTGGAGCGCCGCACTGAGGGCGTGTCTATTGATGTCGGGCTGGGCGGCTTGTCTGCTGCTTCCAGTCCCGATGTCTGCGTCTCTCCGAGAGCTGGGGGCGGGTCTGGCTGTCCCGCCTGGATTGGTGCATCTGGCGGGGCCTCAGGCGGGGCTGGGAGGTCGGCCGCTGACTGAGGTATGTGCCGATCGCGCCGCCCCCAGCATTGGGGGCTTGACAGGTACACGTTCTTGGCTTGGTTACAGTAATTGGGAGTATGCAGATAACAGGTGGGGGATAATCCTAGGTGGGGATGCTTAGCAGGAGTTAAGAGGTGGGTTTTGAGGAGGGACGTGAAGGTGTGGAGGGTGGGGTCTAGGCGGATGAGGGCAGGGAGGGAGTTCCAGGCATGCAAGGCAGCGAGGGAGAAGGGACGAAGGCGGTTGGGGGAGCAGGGGAGGCATGGGAGGAGATGGAGGAGGAGCGGAGTGCTCGACCAGGGGTTCGGAGGGAGATCAGGGCAGAGAGGTAGGGGGGAGTGAGGTTGTGAAGGGCTTTGTAGGTGAGACAAGGAGCCTGTGCAGAATACGCTCAGGAAGAGGGAGCCAGTGGAGAGAGGAGAGGAGAGGAGAGGAGAGGAGAGGAGAGGCTGCACGTGGTCAAAGCGACAGGCTAGGTGAATGATCCTGGCAGCAGAGTTTTGAACAGAGATGAGGGAAGAGAGGTGGGAGCGGGGAAGGCCAGCGAGGAGGAGGTTACAATAGTCGAGGTGTGAGATGACTAGGGCGTGACTGAGAGTTTTGGCAGAGGAGACAGACAGAAAAGGGCAGATCTTGGCAATGTCTTGGAGGGAGAAGCGGCAGGATTTGGCCACGGAGTCAATATAGGGTTTGAAGGTGAGGTGAGAGTCGAAGATGCAGCCCAAGCTACGGGCTTGGAGAACAAGGAGGATGGAGACCCCATCAATGATAATTGACAGGGAAGAGGGAGAGGAAGGATTGGGAGGGAAGATCAGGAGTTCAGTTTTCACCATGTTCAGTTTGAGTTGGCGTTGAGACATCCAGGCTGAAATATCGGAAAGACTGCTATGATGTGTTCTCTTATAGTTAAATTAGAATCATTGCTGAATCTTGAGAAATAGTAGCAGTCGACTGAAATAGGGTTGGGTGGAATCAGCCGTTCCAGTTTAGCGGAAAGTTTCCATAAAATTGGAACGATGACCAAAATTTGGATCGGAATTCCAATCTAACAATTTGCACACACACAACATGGCCATGACCATACAGCTCAGTCACAAAATGGCTGCAGTTGTACAACAAAATGCAATATGGCCACCAGCCTGCCATTTTGTGCATGTGCAGTATGACTGTGGCCATTTTGCACATGAACAAAACAAATGGAAATTATTGTATTGATTCCAGTGAAGCAGAATCACAACATTCATTCCGTGGTTCACCAGAATGGATCGAACAACTGGATTCTGTCACTCCTGGTGAAACCACCCTGTCTAGACCTCGTCTCAAAATGACCTGGAGCTATTCTGGAATTAGAGATGGTAAAACCATCCTAAATGTCAACAAAAATGATTCCTTCGACTTCTCAAAATGTTTCCTGTGTAGTAACTGAGAGTAGTAACAACTACCACTCTCATATTTCCTATGTAGTAACTGAGAGTAGTAACAACTATCACTCTCATGTTTCCTATGTGTAAATGAGAGTAGTAACAACTCTTCTCTCTCTCTCTCTCTCTCTCTCTGTCTCTCTCTGTCTCTCTCTCTTTACACTGCACAAATCTTGGGGCAGGGACTGTTCTCTCAATGTGAAAGTGTAGGACCTAGCAAAGTGGGGCTCTAATCTCAGTTGAGGCCCCTAAACCTTTGAATTAGAAGGGACCCTCCAGGTCATGTAGTCCAACCACCCGCTTAGATTCAGGATGACTACAGCAACAATACCATGAAACAGTTACAGCTACCATAAAAACACATAATTATGATAAAACAGGGTAGAAATCTGAAACTCAAAATTGTAACAACCCAACACATTTTAAAATGTCCCCCCAGAAAACAAAACTCCATTCTGTTTTAAGTACTAACACTGAGACAAAAGCAAGCGTTCCCTTCTCATCAGGAAAAACCAGCCTTTTGGGAGCCCTTGCAATTCAGACGCCTGCAATTTGGATTTCACTGCACCTCGCAGGTTTTGACTCTTTTGGCATGGTTTTCACAAACAAATCCTAAATGTTTGGTGACTTAGGCCGTTTTCAGACGAGCGCGGCGGCGCCCGCGCTTGTTTTCAAAAAAGCCGGCAGCCCGTTCCACACGAGACGCTGCCGCCGAATACGCGCATGCGCGGCCGACGCGCATCCATTTCCGGCCGCGTATGACCAGCCTCGATCGCCGACCCGGTCAGTTCGCGGCCGGAAATGGATGCGCGTCGGCCGTGCATGTGCGTATTCGGCGGCNGGAGAGGGACACATACTCACTCAGGCAAATGGCACACACACTACCGGGGTCACTGGGGACAGGAGAAACCACACACACACACTCTAAGTCTAATGATACAAGGATATCTAGGAACACAAAACAAGCACTTAGCTCAGAGGCCAGTCTTGACTTCTCAGTCACCAGCGCCGAGTGTTTCTCAGCACTGGTTCTTATCCTCCAAGCCCCACCCCTCAGCGTGCGCCCGCAGACGTGTGGAGCGCCGCACTGAGGGCGTGTCTATTGATGTCGGGCTGGGCGGCTTGTCTGCTGCTTCCAGTCCCGATGTCTGCGTCTCTCCGAGAGCTGGGGGCGGGTCTGGCTGTCCCGCCTGGATTGGTGCATCTGGCGGGGCCTCAGGCGGGGCTGGGAGGTCGGCCGCTGACTGAGGTATGTGCCGATCGCGCCGCCCCCAGCATTGGGGGCTTGACAGGTACACGTTCTTGGCTTGGTTACAGTAATTGGGAGTATGCAGATAACAGGTGGGGGATAATCCTAGGTGGGGATGCTTAGCAGGAGTTAAGAGGTGGGTTTTGAGGAGGGACGTGAAGGTGTGGAGGGTGGGGTCTAGGCGGATGAGGGCAGGGAGGGAGTTCCAGGCATGCAAGGCAGCGAGGGAGAAGGGACGAAGGCGGTTGGGGGAGCAGGGGAGGCATGGGAGGAGATGGAGGAGGAGCGGAGTGCTCGACCAGGGGTTCGGAGGGAGATCAGGGCAGAGAGGTAGGGGGGAGTGAGGTTGTGAAGGGCTTTGTAGGTGAGACAAGGAGCCTGTGCAGAATACGCTCAGGAAGAGGGAGCCAGTGGAGAGAGGAGAGGAGAGGAGAGGAGAGGAGAGGAGAGGCTGCACGTGGTCAAAGCGACAGGCTAGGTGAATGATCCTGGCAGCAGAGTTTTGAACAGAGATGAGGGAAGAGAGGTGGGAGCGGGGAAGGCCAGCGAGGAGGAGGTTACAATAGTCGAGGTGTGAGATGACTAGGGCGTGACTGAGAGTTTTGGCAGAGGAGACAGACAGAAAAGGGCAGATCTTGGCAATGTCTTGGAGGGAGAAGCGGCAGGATTTGGCCACGGAGTCAATATAGGGTTTGAAGGTGAGGTGAGAGTCGAAGATGCAGCCCAAGCTACGGGCTTGGAGAACAAGGAGGATGGAGACCCCATCAATGATAATTGACAGGGAAGAGGGAGAGGAAGGATTGGGAGGGAAGATCAGGAGTTCAGTTTTCACCATGTTCAGTTTGAGTTGGCGTTGAGACATCCAGGCTGAAATATCGGAAAGACTGCTATGATGTGTTCTCTTATAGTTAAATTAGAATCATTGCTGAATCTTGAGAAATAGTAGCAGTCGACTGAAATAGGGTTGGGTGGAATCAGCCGTTCCAGTTTAGCGGAAAGTTTCCATAAAATTGGAACGATGACCAAAATTTGGATCGGAATTCCAATCTAACAATTTGCACACACACAACATGGCCATGACCATACAGCTCAGTCACAAAATGGCTGCAGTTGTACAACAAAATGCAATATGGCCACCAGCCTGCCATTTTGTGCATGTGCAGTATGACTGTGGCCATTTTGCACATGAACAAAACAAATGGAAATTATTGTATTGATTCCAGTGAAGCAGAATCACAACATTCATTCCGTGGTTCACCAGAATGGATCGAACAACTGGATTCTGTCACTCCTGGTGAAACCACCCTGTCTAGACCTCGTCTCAAAATGACCTGGAGCTATTCTGGAATTAGAGATGGTAAAACCATCCTAAATGTCAACAAAAATGATTCCTTCGACTTCTCAAAATGTTTCCTGTGTAGTAACTGAGAGTAGTAACAACTACCACTCTCATATTTCCTATGTAGTAACTGAGAGTAGTAACAACTATCACTCTCATGTTTCCTATGTGTAAATGAGAGTAGTAACAACTCTTCTCTCTCTCTCTCTCTCTCTCTCTGTCTCTCTCTGTCTCTCTCTCTTTACACTGCACAAATCTTGGGGCAGGGACTGTTCTCTCAATGTGAAAGTGTAGGACCTAGCAAAGTGGGGCTCTAATCTCAGTTGAGGCCCCTAAACCTTTGAATTAGAAGGGACCCTCCAGGTCATGTAGTCCAACCACCCGCTTAGATTCAGGATGACTACAGCAACAATACCATGAAACAGTTACAGCTACCATAAAAACACATAATTATGATAAAACAGGGTAGAAATCTGAAACTCAAAATTGTAACAACCCAACACATTTTAAAATGTCCCCCCAGAAAACAAAACTCCATTCTGTTTTAAGTACTAACACTGAGACAAAAGCAAGCGTTCCCTTCTCATCAGGAAAAACCAGCCTTTTGGGAGCCCTTGCAATTCAGACGCCTGCAATTTGGATTTCACTGCACCTCGCAGGTTTTGACTCTTTTGGCATGGTTTTCACAAACAAATCCTAAATGTTTGGTGACTTAGGCCGTTTTCAGACGAGCGCGGCGGCGCCCGCGCTTGTTTTCAAAAAAGCCGGCAGCCCGTTCCACACGAGACGCTGCCGCCGAATACGCGCATGCGCGGCCGACGCGCATCCATTTCCGGCCGCGTATGACCAGCCTCGATCGCCGACCCGGTCAGTTCGCGGCCGGAAATGGATGCGCGTCGGCCGTGCATGTGCGTATTCGGCGGCAGCGTCTCGTGTAGAACGGGCTGCCGGCTTTTTTGAAAACAAGCGTGGGCGCCGCCGCGCTCGTCTGAAAACGGCCTTAGTCAACCCACCACAGAGCAGGCAGTGTTTCCACCATCCGGTTAGTGATTTTTCAGTTCGCATTTCAAACTTGTATTTGTTCACAGGGTAAAGTCTAAATAAGCCAGGAACAGCAGGATAAACCTTCCTAGGAGGATAATCCCAATGGCTTTTGACAGTGTTCTGAAAATTGGTCCATCTGAGCATGGAGGGGATTTAATTAATCATTCTAAGGAAATTTGATACCTTACACTGAAAAAACCCTCTCTTTCCACTGTCTTGGGCAGCACATACTCCTGCACAAACACAAATTGGGGGGGGGGGGAGAAGCCACCCTAGCCAATTCCTCTAAGGAATTCACATTCCCAGATGGGTCCCCATTTCTTCCAGGACCTGTTTGCTTCCTACGGGGTGAGGATGGAGGGTCCGGGAACATGACACCCTCCTGTAGATTACTGTGTCCGGCTTTCGGCAACTCACTTTAGAAGGATACGGATGAGCTGGAGATGCTTCAGAGGAGAGCTACAAGGATGGTTAGGTATAGAGAGCAAGACCTATGAGGAGAGTGGGAGTTGCTAATAACCATGACAAGGGACCCACAATGGTCCCCCTGGACCAGGGACTCCGTGTTACATTTATTACCAGGTCGCCAGAAGTGGGCCTGTTGTTTTCCTGGCCCAGGTAGGCAGTTGGTCTGGACGTGGTCCCCTGGATGATACTGGGTCCACAGTTCAGGCCAAGGGCTGCCCAACACAGGTCATACTGCGCTGGGGATCAGGGGATGCCATGATGTGATTGGCCACCATGGCTGCCCATCGTGGCGGGGGGACTGGGTGCAGGGGGAGTACCGGGGGTGAGTCCACCTAGCGACACATGTGTTCCATTCCCCTGCAGGGAGAGGGAGGGCTTGTTGGTCAGTTCAGTTGGGCCTTCAGGGCTGGCCTTCTCTTCCAGAGCGTGTAGCATGCCGGCTGCATGTTTATTTTTACCCATTGAAAGAGCTGAGAATGTTTAGCCTCAAGAAAAGAAGAATAAAGGTGAACATGATTTCAGTTTTCAAAATGGTAGGGATGTGCAAACAGAACCAAGTTCAGAAATTCGGTTCAGTTCGAAAATCGAGTTTGGTTCGAAAGTTCGGTTCAGTCGACTGAACTATTCGAGTTCAGTCGAATTCCGAACTTCCAAACCGAGTTTGTACATTCAAAACCAGGTTTTTTGGCCTTCCAAACTGGTTCGGATTTGACCGAACGGTTAGGTCGAATTCAAGTTCAGTTCAAAAGTTTGGTTAGGTCGACCGAACTATTTGAGTTCAGTTCGAATTCCGAACTTCCAAACCGCGTTCGCACATCTCTACAAAAGGGTTCCCAGTCAGTGGGTGTTTTTACACACACATTTCTCCTGCATGTTTTCCTGTTACATCCTGAACTTCCTGTGTGTCTAAATCACTCACCCAGATCTTAAACATCCGGCTCTTTGAACTTCTGCATAGAACTTCTCCCAGAACTTTTGTGTGTAAAATGTTTTCCTGGTAAACTGCTTTGCTCCAGGCAGCTGTGGTCATGTGGTTTCCATGGCAGCCCCTCACCTCTACAGCTGCGGCTACTTTAGGCTGCCTCAGGGCAATGTGTGTGTGAAGAATGCATCCAGGAACTGCCTCAGGGTTTTGTGTGTGTGAAGAATGCATTCAGAATTTACTTGTGAACTTGTAAACCCAGAAGATTGAAAGATCAGCAATTTAAGTTGTGTGTAAAAATGGCCGGTGTCCTCTTAGTCACTAAGAATGAGACAACAGGTAATGGGTCAAATTAGGAGAAAATATTTAGGTTAAACATGGAAGAATTCTTTTCGCTACTAGGACAGTTTAGGCATAGAATAATTTGCCAAATGTGGTCATGGAGGTCCCATCATGTGAGTTGTTTAAAAATACATTAGACGGGTATCTCTCAGGAATGGTGAATGTTAGGGGTGGGACTCCAGGCAAATTATTGGTATCAGATTAATCCAATATCGGATTTACCAGTATCGGTATATCAGTTTTTTAACATTGCCGATTTCTCTGATCTTTAACATTGCGGCCATTGTAATAAATGGCATCATGTTAAAAATCCAAGAGAAACCGGCAATGTTAAAAAAACGATATACCGATACCGACAATTATCGGTATTATCGGATTAATCCAATATTGACAATTATCGGTATTACCGGATTAATCTGATACCGATAGTCCCACCCCTAGTGAATGTACAGTGAATTCTGCTATATGGCAGGGGTTTGGACTTCCAGATAGAAGTGAAATGGGTAGCACATTAATTATTTACATCTCCAGGGATATTTGCATTTCTGGGCCATCCTCCAAATAATCCCCATGACCAAATAATTATTTTATTTTATTTATTTAATTTATTTATTTAATTTTCACATGTTCATTTTCCCCTTGGGTATTCTGTTTTCAATATTCGGTTATTTTGGTATTTTAGTTACATAATTTCTGGCAATTATTTATGTACAATAGTGCCAATATTGTCAAAATGAAATAACCAAAATACCTAAACCTAAAAGTAACCAAACCAAAAAAATGACTGAAAATAACCAAAATGGATACCCAATGGATACCCAATGGAACAGGAATGGATAGCAGTTACTTTCCGCTGTGTCTTTTTCAGTTCAGGTAGGATAAAGTTGACAGGCTTGTGAATATTTGGATTCTTTGAATATTTGTTTTCAAATATTCAAGTTGTTGAATATTTGTGCTTTTAAAAAATATTTCAGGGTTTTTTAAATATTTGTTTTCCAATATTCACTTTTTAAAATATTTGTTTCCGTTCTCCTTCTAGCTCTATGGTTCTGCATGTTTCAGAGAGGACCTGGACTGTGACCAAAAGAGTCTGCAATGCATCCTCACTGCACCCCTACCCCTCTAAAATCTGTTCTCCATGCAAATCCATGCAGGATGTTCAACATTCTTGATCCTACTAGATCTCTCGGCCGCATTTGACACCGTGGACCATGGGCTGCTGCTGAGACGGCTGCGAGACCTGGGGGGTCTGGACAGGACTGTACTAGGGTGGTTATTATTATTATTATTATTATTATCATTATTAACAAACATTTATATAGCGCCAGCAGTGTACCTGGCATTTTACAAAGTAATAAAATAGACACGGTCCCTGCCCCTAGGGCTTACAATCTGAGAGACAGGAGCTGGGGGAGAGACTTAGGAAGGGGAACAGAGGGAGAGACAAGGGGTCTAACATTCATGAAGATGCGAGGTCTCAAGTGCACGTACTTGGCTTGGTTACGATGAGAATGACAGCAGGCAGGTCCATGTTGCAAGGATAAGGGTAAACCGATCGTAGGTATAGGAATAGTGGCTCAGCAGGATAAAGAGTCAGACAGAGCAGAGCGAAAGAGGTGAGTTTTAAGGAGAGAAACTCCTCATTACACCTTGGTTACTCCTTGGTTACGCTCATTCGTCTCAGGGAGAAGCCAGCGGGTGGTGCTGGGGGCTGAAACATCTAGACACCGGGTCTTGACCTGTGGCGTTCCGCAGGGTTCGATCTTGTCTCCGCTATTATTTAATGTGTATATGCAGCCCCTGGGGGAGATTGTGAGAGGGTTCAGGGTGCGATGTCACCAATATGCTGACGATACTCAGCTGTACCTCTCGTTTTCAACTGACCCAGGTTCTGCTGTCTCATTACTTTCCCAATGTTTGGAGGCTGTGGCAGATTGGATGCGGCAGAACAGACTGAAGCTCAATCCTGATAAGACGGAGGTGATGGTGGTGGGTAGGGCGAGGGAGGTGCTGGCCCCTCTGGTGGTGGGGGTTCCACCCTCCTGTAGCCCAGCAGGTTTGGAGTTTGGGGGTGGTGTTGGACTCGGGGCTCCGGCTGGATCAGCAGGTAGAGATGGTGGCTAAGGCCGCCTTTCGCCAGCTGTATCTGGTACGGAGGCTGTGTCCAATGTCCATACATTTCCAGGCCCGACCTGGCCACCCTCATTCATGCCTTCATCACCTCAAGGCTAGACGGGCTTCCCTTGTTTCTGGTTCGGAGGCTGCAGCTGGTGCAGAATGCAGCGGCCCGTCTTCTTACAGGGACAGGATAGCGGGAGCACATAACAACTGTGCTCCGTACTCTGCACTGGCTGCCAATAGCGCACCGAGCCCGATTCAAGGTGCTAGTGTTGATCTATGAAGCCCTACACGGTCTGGGCCCCTCATATCTTGGGGGCCACCTTTCCCTCTGCACCTCAGAGCTCTCCCTGTGGTCCACCGGGGGCACCTTTTTGGAGGTCGCTCATGTAAAGCGGGGGGCCACAATGGAGAGGGCATTCTCGGTGGCTGGGCCGAGGATCTGGAATTCCCTCCTGGAGGAAACCCGACTGGCCCCAGGTCTGTTGGCGTTTCAGCGAGCCTACAAGACCCGGCTGTTCGCCCAGGCCTTCGGGTGAGAGGGTGGGGTAGGGTGGGGATTTTTGAAGAGTTTTTATATTGAGGAGGGTTGTATTTTTAAAACATTGTTTTAATTAATTTTATTGTGTGTATTTTATGCTGTAAGCCACCCTGAGATGCCGTAGGCATGAGGGGGGCGGCTAACAAATATTTATAAATAAAAATAAATAAATAAATAAATCAAATTTCTATAAGGCTACTGTGAACACACTGTACTGCAAACAGCAGACACATTCAGGAAGATGCTGTTTTATGTGAAAGTTCTGACATCACTTCAGTGTCCTCATTACAGAAATTGCCACTTCTTTGTCGCTGCTCTCAAGTGCTCAATCTGGAAGCCGAGCCTCTAGGCAGCAGCAGATGTAAACAAGCCAGCAACAGCAAGCGTCAGCACCATTTCAGCAAGAGCGCTGTATCCTCCCTCCTGCTTGGCATTTTTTTATTTTGCAGCCAGCTCGCACAGACTGTTTGCTCCTGCGACCGCCGCAGAACAAAGGAAGCCGTCAAAGCATTCTGCCAAAAACTTTGCATATTCCAAATGCAACATGTAAAAACCCAGGCCCAGACGTCAAAGGGGGGGGCGTGAAGATGCTTTTGCCCTCACCATTCATTACGGGAAACAGATCTCTCCACTTTTGATCCTGCCAGTCACACACAATTTCTGTCGTAAACTAGCCTAATTAGGTACAAAGTCAGTGCAATGAGTCTTCAGACAGGGATTAGCCAAGCAGCACCGTATGTTTTGGTGAGCAATTTAGAATCAGAGAGACCTGGAAAGAGAGACGTTAATCCTGTCCCCCAGCACCTAGAAGGCCGTGCAGAAAGGCAAAAGATTAACATCCTCTTTTCATGTGCTGTCTTACAATGTGAAATGGTGCCTCTAGGCCTTCAGCTTGTGTGGGATTTAATCATAGAATCATAAGGTTGGAAGACACTTCACAGAATTCACTCTACCCAGGACAACCTTGCAAATGGTTTGTCCATCACCTTCTAAAACAACAACAACAAAATCACCTTCTAAAACAACAGCAACAAAACCACTGACAAAGGAATCCACAGTCCATAAACTATTTGTTTCATTCCCCAACCTTTTGTGTAGTTAGATTCCCAGCCCCCTTATTTTTAATTTGAAAATACCTTTCTTCAACGTGGACCCATTGCCTCTTGTCCTACTCACAGCAGTGAAGGCTGTTTTTAAACAGATGGCCGCTGTGCGTGGGGGGAGGGAACAGATAGGTGCACACCCATCTCCACCCACCTCCACGCACGAAGCAACCCGCCTTTTCACCGGTTGCTCTGTGCATGGGCAGGGGAATGCGTGGGATTTGTGAGTTGCAGGACCACGCACCCATGCACCTCCACTTTCAAACGAGGTGCTCCCACACGTGTCCTGTAGGTGAACATGTGTGGGCGAGTCTCATTTGAAAATGGCCTATGGGAAACAAATTGCTTTCCATTTGCCTTATGGCAGCTGTTCTGTTCCTCTTTAACTTACTTTTTCCTGGGCTTAACGTCCGTAGTTCCTCCACCCTTTCTTCATAACTCCTTTTACTCTAAATGCTACATCATCTCTCCTCTTCCTCAGTTTGTCTAAATCTTTCTTCAAATGTGGTTGCCCAAAAATCGACACTTGATTGTGGGGCCTAACTAATATCAATCAACGAACTAATATCAACTAGAAGAGTTGGACTATTGCTTGTCTTGGATAGAAGGTCTCTTCTAATGCATACACATTAACATGCATTCCATAAGAGCTAAATAAATATACAGGGACAAACCAACAGCAAAGCAGACAGAAGTTATGTAGATCCAGAGATGTAGTAGCTAGCTTGGAATGGGTCATTGAGCAGAAGATGAAATGCCTCTCACTAATCCCACACACCCTTTCTAGAGGAGAGGTTGTAGTTACTAGGGATAGGATTATCGGCAAATTATCGGTTACTGGTTTTATTGGTATCAGATTAATCCGATATCGGATTTATCGGTATTGGCATATCGGTTTTTTAACATTGCCGATTTTTTGGATCTTTAACATTGCGGCCATTTTTTAAATGGCCGCAATGTTAAACATCTGAAAAATTGGCAATGTTAAAAAAACGATATACCAATACCGATATTATCAGATTAATCCGATATCACCAATTATCAGCATTATCGGATTAATCTGATACCGATAGTCCCTACCATGGAGTGTGGGCCCCCTCAGTCTCATCCAACTGCACCTTCTGTCCTTATTACGGGTACATCCTTGGTTTGGTCCATATTTATAAAAAGATTGCCTCAGCTGTGACATAGATATTGGGGCGTGCAGTTAAAGCCCCATTCATTTTAGTAATTAAAATACAAAACCAGATGAACAAGCAAATGATTAGTGATCTGATATCCCATCGAATACCAGACACGGTACTTGAAAATGTGGATATTACCCATGGGTACTGAATTAGGTACCTGTTTAGGTACCTGAATTAGGTACCAGCTCTAGTCAGGACCTCCAGTGAAGCTCAGAAGGCATCATTGCATTGATATCACTTTGGTTCATACTATCTCCACAATCAGAAGTCTGTTGCAGGCATACAACCTCTCCGGCCCCTTGGCAATCTAGCCCCAAGCCTAGGCAGAGCACAATCTACTGACTGGCTTTTAGGAAACGATCTTTACCCAGTTCTCCAGGCAAGTCTTCAAGCCTCCTTCCAAGTAGGAGCAGCTCTGGGCAGTCTTCAGCTTTCAGACAGCTTCTCCTTTCTCAAAATCCAAGCTAGTAGGAAGCTCCTGCAGGATTTCTTCTCCACCCAGCAACAGATAGCCACAGCAGAACTCCTTCCCCTCTCGAGTCCAAGAGCAGACTGAGGCTTGGCTGCCCCAGCTCTCCTATATAGTTGGGTGGCCATAACCAGATACTTCCACTTCCTGTCTCTCAGTAACAACTTTCTTAAAGGGTCAGCAGCCCTCTCAAGGTAATTTCAGATGTTACAATATCACGGTCAACCACAATGAACCCCCCATGGTGGCTGCAGTACCGTAACGTCTGTTGGGCCCAAAAGAGATTCCCGCCAGATGTTCACCCCAGTCAGGAATCTCTTTGATCACACTTTCGGCCATGGCCCAGAGCAGGCGCAGGCGCAGCAGCCGGAGCAGGTGCAGCAGCCGAATTGGCCACTCTGCCCGCCCGTCTCACAGAGGGCGGGCAGCCGAGGAAGCGTGGGGGGGGGGGCTGTGAGGCCACATGTTATGCCACAAGGCCCCTCCCCAAATCCCCCTCTGGAATCAGCCAGCACATCTGTTGACCGGCTGGCTGGAGTCCGGAGAGGGATGAAAAGGTGATTCCGTGCCATGGCCTCCAAAGGGAGGCCCAGCACATCTGAAATCACCCTCAGACTGCACTCTGTTACAATGACCCCTCTGTAATTTCTCTTTGATTCCTTGGGATCCTGGATCCCAAGTTGAGACGCTCATGACCATAGCGTCTTCAGTACCCCACATGGTTAGAGATGCTCTCAGCCTCCAGAACACACATCTGATTGTGTTCATGTTCTGTACAGTGTCTTCACTCCTGGGTCCAACACACTCATCAGAAGGGACCAGCTTTATTTCCATTTTTTTGTAATGTATTTGTTTTTGGTTGCAATTTTGTTTTAGTAATTAAATTCATTTCACATTATTTTCAATGGGTATCAATTAGCGGTTTTACTTTGGCTTTTTGGCTTTCTGGCACTTTCCCATTCCCCAACTTGCAGAGCGTTCCCCATGGTGGCAGAATATCAGAGTGAGACTGGCAGGCAGCAGTCAGACAGCAGCACCAGCAGGAGGCACTGTCAAGCAGCAGGCCAGCAGAGGAGCAGGAGGCACAGGCATGGCACAGGTATGACAGGGCTTCAACTTGCAGCAAGTGCCCCAGGGTGGCAGAATATGGGAGAGAGACAGAGAGAAACAGAAAGAGAGACAGGCAGGCAGCGGGTGGACACAGAAGCAGCAGGCGCTGGCAGGCACACCCAGGGGATTATATAGGCTCCCCAGTGCCCTCCCCTCAACCTCCCTGATTGGCACTGCCAAGCTTCTGGCAGCATTAAGGATATAAGGAGATGCCTGAGTCAGACCAATGGTCCATCTTAGCCCAGCATTACAACCAGACACAGCAGCACAGTTTCAAATCCAGCTCTCCAGGGTTTCCAGCAGAGGCCTCACCCACATACTACCAGAGATCCTGAATCAGAGATCCCAGGGATTGAAATTGGAACCTCATATATGCAAAGCATGTGGTCTACCACCTCAGTCATGGCCCACCCCACTGAAGAAAGACCTATCCCAGGGATTTTCTGTGTCCGTCACAGTGTTGCCCGATGTGTTTGCAATGCCAGTTGACCAGTGGGGGTGCCAATCATGTCTCTGGACTTCTCTCCCCTTCCCCCTCCCCTTTGCCTTCCCTGGAGTGCTTCACAGCCTCTTAGCACTGTATACAGTCCAATGGAGGTGAAAGGAAAACAAAGTTTTAAAATTACTTTCATTTGAAATTTACTTCATTTTCGTTAACTCTGTAATGAAAACCAAAACAGAAAAAATCATTTTCATTATGAATTTAATGAAAACTAATTACATCCCCTTAATGTTCATAGACAGGCTCTCCTGTTTCCTGCAAAAGAAGCTAGCTGAAAAGGGTGTGGCCAAAAGGCCATCCTTGGATGACCATAAAGACCAGATCGGTCATTCTAGGCTGTTGGTCCTGCTGAATATGATACTTACATTTATACAGCCAACAGATGGCACTTTCCACACATTATTTCATTGGTTTATCCACCTGTAAGCAATAGGATTTGCTTTAGTCAAGTTGAGGAATTATAGTTCCAAATCCTACCTAGCATCTTCTCCCCCACCAGCCTGTCCTTTTACCGTTTGCTCATGGCCAAGCCGCCATTCCTCTTTGCTTCTGTCAGTAAGAGCGGTCAGGAAGCTCCCTTTGGTGATGATTCTAGAGCAGTGTGGTCAGGCAGCTGTGTAAGCAAAGCAGCCGCACACTCCCCACAGAGCTGAATACATCATCTTCCTGACAAGTTCATTCAGCAATGACCCGACTTGGGCAGCCCAAGTTTTCTTCCAGTTTCAAGGTAGCAGAGCAACAAATCACTGCTGAGTGGCCTGGTGGGTTTTGCCTTGCTTCCTTGGCTCCTGATATTTGTAGCAATTCAGGGCTGGCTCTGTTTTCATCCACAGAAAGTTGATAGACCTATAACAAAGATCAATTCTAGCGTCAGCTGGAGGCAACCGGATTGCATGGGTGGTTAACTAAAGGCGTCTTTTTCCTTGCCGTCTTTTGTGATGGGGACAACTCAGTTTTGGCAGCGCAAGTGTCTATAACAGGGTGTAAGTAGAGCTGATGGGAATAACTGTCAAATTCACAGTACTGGATTCAACTCACAAATTTGGGGTACCCAAAGTGGTGCCTGGTCAGGTACCCAAAATACCAACGTACCAACTTACCAAAATACCATTTTCATCCCTATTTTTTTACTTCCAGTTCTGGACTTAAAAAGTTAGTGGGGTTAGGGTGGGACATTTTCTTGGATTTTTTTGCCATTTTACATAGTTGAAAGTCCCCAAATGAACATTTTGGTTTTAATTTTTGGTTTGTGTTTTGTTTGTTTTTTGTTTAATTTTATTAAATCTAATAATAAAAATAATTTTAAAATCACTGCACATCTGCAAAATGGCCACCAGAACAGTCTGCGCATGTGTAGCTCTTTTCCAAAATTGTGCCAGCAGTATCAGCAACATTTTTGGAAAGGGTACGCATGTGCAGAATGGCCCCGGTGGCAATTCTGTGCATGCACAGGTTTTGTTTTTTTTAAAAAAATTTATAACGCAATGGGACAATTTTTTTTGTCTTTTTTTGTTTTGTTTTCGATACCTTTGTCATCCACTTTTGCATTTTAATTACTAAAATGAATGGGGCTTCATTTGTTTTACTAATTAAACAATTCCTCTCCCTCTTCCCTGTCAATTACCATTGACGGGGTCTCCATCCTCCCTGTCCCTCAAGCTCGCAGCTTGGGCTTCATCTTCAACTTGCACCTCACCTTGAAACCCTACATTGGCTCCATGGCAAAATCCTGCCGCTTCTCCCTCCATGACATTGCCAAGATCCGCCCCTTTCTATCCGTCTCCTCTGCCAAGACACTCATCCACGCCCTAGTCATCTCACGCCTTGACTATTGTAACCTCCTCCTCTCTGGCCTTCCCCACTCCCATGTTTCTTCCCTCAAAACTCTGCTGCCAGGATCATCCACCTAGCCCATCGCTTTGACCACGTGCAGCCTCTCCTCTCCTCCCTCCACTGGCTCCCTCTTCCTGAGCATATTCTGCACAAGCTCCTTGTCTTCATCTACAAAGCCCTTCACAACCTCATTCCTCCCACCTCTCTGCCCTGATCTCCCTCCAAACCCCTGTTTGAGCACTCCACTCCTCTTCCATTTCTTCCCTCACCCTCCCACACCTCCCCTGCTCCCCCAACCGCCTTCGTCCCTTCTCCATCGCTGCCCCACACACCTGGAACTCCCTCCCTGCCCTCATCCACCTTGCTCCCACCTTCCACGCCTTCAAGCCCCTCCTCAAAACCCACCTCTTTCGCTCTGCCGTTCCTAACTCCTGCTAATCATCCCCACCCAGGATTATCCCCCACCTGTTATCTGCAAACTCCCAATTTACTGTAACCAAGCCAAGAACGTGTACCTGAGTTCTCGCATCCTCATGAATGTCGCATCCCTTGTCTCTCCCTCTGTTCCCCCTTCCCCGGATCCCCTCCACCTGTCTTTAGATTGTGAGCTCTCGGGCAGGGACCGTGTCTATCTTATTCTTTGTAAAGCACCAGGTACATCGCTGGTGCTGTATAAAGGCTAATAAATAAAATAATAATAATAATAATAATAATAATAATTAATAACAAAAATGAATTGCACACCCGTATTCAACTAGTTTGCCTGAGAAGGAGAGTTTTACTAATTTCAGGTCCACTTAGGGCATCTACCGGAACCAGTGACCACCACTGAGGGGCGATATGGCGCCACTCATGATTGGTTGCCAAAATGGACAATCTCTTCAGCCTCCACCAAACTGTATCCAAACTATCCATCCCTGCCCCCTGGTTTTGATACAGGCCTTTGAAGTTCTCCATCTCAGAAGGAGTGATTCATGTGAATTTTGTCACCTGCTATCCATTTAAAGTGCTTCATCATTCCTTTGCAAAGAAGGGCACCTCCATTCCCATAATGACTCACAACTTTCAGGACAGTTTTGGAGACTGGCAACGTATTTGCATTTCTCAGATGTTTCTTGAAGATAAAGTTTTAACAAAGTCGACAGCTCCCTGGCATTTTAGCATTCTGTGCACCCATCGCAGACCTCCTTGCATTTGCCTCCATTTGAAACAATTTTCTTTTCGCTTGCCTGAAGGGGAGAGCTGTAAAAGTGTTCCTGTTTGGGACACGCTTGACGTTCTCTCTGTGTCTAACATTCAAAGCTGTGTTCATTTTTATTTGAAAGCATACACTGTTTGCCATTACTAAGCACACTGCAGAGGCCGGAGAAAGCAAAGCAAGAGGGAACAGTAAATGCCACCACTGTGTGTAATGCAAAAGCCTAAATGGCAAAAGTCATGACAAAGTTTCCCAGAGACATTGTGTACACATCTCTCCATTAGCGACCAAGGGCTAAGTCAGTCTCTGCCATGAGCAAGTGGAGACAAAACAATGGGCAAGTTACTGTACATGATGATTGTTCTCCAGGAAGACTCATTTTAAATTTCACTTTTAAAAGGACATTAATGTCTGCAATAGGCAGTTGGGAGGGAGAAAGGGCAGAACGAATTCCTATTTGGAAAACAGGTGGACAAAGAACAGGGACAAGAGAGAAAATGAGAGACACTTGTAACTGGTATCGCCTTGATCCTATCAACCCGCAATCTGCTTAGGAAAATGAATACTAAGTAGAGGTGGGAATTTTGGTTTCAGATAGAACCAAAATTGCCCGAAAATGGACATTTCTGATTAATCAAATTTATTTTTATTTTTTTCAGCATTGGTGTTTCGGTTCTATCACACTCATTTGGTTTCTTCTGCCACCCCCAATTGCACTGGTTTGGTTTTTTTTTCATTGCGGCTTGTTCCCATTGACTTCAATGATAGAAAAAGATGTAAAAACAGAAAAATCCGAAACTGAAACGAGATCCAAAATTCACAAGAACCGAAACTGAAAAATCGGAAACCGAATTCCCCCTGGAGTCCCATTCCTAATGAACAGCCAATGGGATTCTGAGGCCGCTTTCACACCTTCCGTTGTGCCCCCTCCACACACACATATTCTGGCTGTGGGAGGGAATGCGGATCCAGGATATGTACAGATTCCACCGGTCTGAAAGCCCGCCCCCCCCCCCAGCTTTGCCAGCAAACACCCAGAGATACAGAGCCAGATTTCCTGCTCTGTATCTCTGAGAGTGTTTTCTGGCAAAACCGCGTGTGTGGGGGGGCTTTTAGACCGGCAGAACCCCATGCATATCCTGGTGTGCCCATTCCCTCCCGCAGCCAGAATATGCATGGGGGGTGGGGGAGGTATGAAAGCGACCTCAGTTAGTCCGATCTCTTCATTCCAAAACAGAACATAAGGCAACACTCAGGTTTCTCCCTCTACTTCAAAGCCACTGTGCGGGCCTCACTTGAAGGCCATTATGTGAACTAGGGCTCGACTCAAAATGTTTGCTTGGTCCTAATTCTGATGGAATTGGGTGTTTCATTTGGTTTGAAGTCTGATCGGACCAAACAAAATAAACAAAAGGCCATTTTGTGTATGCACGAATGATTTGGGCAGAATTCTGACTGGAATTTTAATAAGCCATTCCAATGTCATGGAAAAGTCTGTGAAATCGGTCTGGCGTATTTGAACCTGCTCTGGCATGGGCCTTGCTCTGTGAAAGGCCCAGTGAGGTGAGGCCTTTATCTACCGTGTTGCATCATCTAAGATGTGCAAACATTTCCTGGGTGGATTCCACATCATAGCCCAAACTTCTAGACCAGATGACTCCATTCCATTAAGATGTCCAACCCTGAAGGTAAGACAGTCAGATACTTCCCCTCAGACAATTTGACGTGTCTCAGTTAGTAGACTGAGGTTCTCCAAAACTCCTACTGAAATCACTTCAAAGACTCCAATTGTGGCAGATCCAATGGGCGTGCATGTGTGTACAGGAAATGCTCATGGTATACACGCATTACGTGCTTGGTGCGTACACTCTCCATGGGCACTGATGGGACCGATTAAATTTAATTGGCACTAGCTCAGAACATTACTGAAGTTCTATTCAGCATTAGCTTCATCCATTGAAATAGGGTCAATAACTCGTTTATCCTGTCAGTGCAAAGCAAATACAGTTGAGGATACAAAAAAGATCATAATCCTCATACCACTTATTCCAGTATATTATTCCATTTGGGGATTTACTCCAGACTCTTCTCACGAGAGCAGGTGACATTCTCGCACCTCCCCGGCAAGATCTTGCACATTTTTGACAGGGTTTCTGAGAATCTCATGAGATGCGCAACCCCTGCCAGCCATTTTCCACATGTGCAGAACGGTTTTTTGAGATTTCTCAAAAAACTCATGAGCTTCTCGAAAGCCCCCAAACACTCTGCACATGCACAAAATGGCCACCATGACCCACATGTGAGGCCCCTGGTGGCCATTTTGCACATGCGTAGACCATTTGGGGGGGGGGCTTTCACAAAGAGAGCTTTCATAAAACTCTCAAGAACGGTGACGGAAACACTTATTCTCAAGAGATTCTCGAACTGGAGAATCTCGGCAAGAACCCCATTCTGGCCGAGATTCATGAGGGGCTCAAAAACTCATTTCAGCCTTACTTCAGACTCAGAAGTTTAAGGATTGCAGCCAAAGGCAAAGACAGAACAGGACAAATTGTTTGTCTACAAGGAATAGGCCTGCTAGGAGTGACTGAGCCTGAGATTGAGCTACAAAGCTAAAAGGAGTACACATAAAAAATGAATTTCCAGTTGTCAACCCAATTCACCACCATCAGGTACCAACTGGAACAAAATTAGTTTCCAACAGGTTACCTGATCCCAATTTTCTGACTTTCAGTCCTGCAATACTGACTTCTTATACCAGTTCTTTGAGTTTCTATCCAGCTTTTCACAAGTTTCCAGTGCCAATTTACCAACTGGTCATCGGTAAATCAGTAACTATAATTTCTTATTTTTCATGTAATCGGTTACCCAGTTGGCCCTCAGGTAGCCCATCGGCATTCAGTGCCCAACACGGCACCTGAAATTGCAGGCATGACCCACTGGCGACAAATCAGGTCTCCGTTTTAGCAAGGATATTGTTTGCTGGCTTTTTGGTTTGTTTGTTTACTGTTCATCTTGAATACACACCATAGAGTCCCTCCAGAACGTGCTCTGGTTTTCTCTTCCTGAGTGATTTGTTTGAACACTCCAATCTTGTGGAGACCTTGAAACCTACATGAAAAATTTAGCATCTTGTTTGCATCACATTCATGAATTGTTATGCACAAATGGTCCACACAAGCCTCGCTGAACTCACTGGGAATCTATCCAACATCTTCAATGATGACGGCAGCAGGTTCTGATCGAGCAGTAGATTTGTATATAGCTCACGAAGGCTCTATTCCTCAAATTGTTTTCTCCAGAATAGTCCTAATTGATTTGACCCCCAAGCCCTTGTGCACGGGCCATAGTCTCACCCACATGGGCGCATGCATAATTTGCACGCAGTTTGCATAAGAGATGTGTGCACACTGTTTGGGATGCACGTGACATGCAGAGTTTGGGATCAAGCCCAATGACAGCCTTCTTCGCTCATGCCAGCAGTTGAGTCACGGGCACCTAATTGTGTAAGTTGTAACAGAAAATTAAACACTAGTTTTTAAGGTTGAGATCCTCACACCACTTCTGTGGATTAATCTCATTGGGGTAGGTCCATTGGCTATTACGGACACACATGACACTCATGAGGTGAGCTTTACCCCATGAGACTAGCCTCTTCCTAATGGTCCCACTTCACTGAGCTCTGGCTCAGCTTTTTATGGCTGTTTCTCCTCAGCTTTCCACTACTTCCTGCCCCTGATCCAGGTAGGAATAATCAGTAATTCCTCATTGGCTGATTAGCTGCAAGTGTTGTCCTTAATCACTCTGCTTACCGCCACCTTACCCTGGTATAATTTTTAGCTTATTCACACAACATTCTTGCACTGGAGCAAACAACACCAGATGCCACCTGTGCTGGCTTCCTCGGGGAAATGGTAGGAGCATTAAGTGAGTTTTTGCGGCATACAATGGGTTGGCAAAGGTTTACTTATTCTACAAAGCCTTTTGACACAATTCTCCACTCTCCACATGGAAAGTAGGATGTGTTCTGTGTTGCTTCCATTTTGGAGGGAAATGTGAGAATGAGGAAACGTATTAATAGTCAAGTTGGTTGGGGGAACGTAGCCTCTAACTGTTGGGAGCTAGGAATGGCAGGGAATGGATCTCTGCATTAGGACCTGTTGTTTGAAGAAAGAGACCAGAGGTGGTAATTGCTGGAGAGACAAAGCTAGGGTGGGAGGGGTCATTGATTGGTGGGGGTTAGTAGGGGACCAATGTGTGCTGGTGAGCAGACTTGTTGAAGTTTTATTCAATGGAATTACTGACATCAAGAGTCCCATTGAAGGGTTCAATTGAAGGGTTCAGTCTTGCCTTCAGGATGTAGCTAAAGATATAAGAACAATAGTCATACATATGTATTCACTGGCTCCCCCTAAATTGGGCTCTTCTGAGCCCAAATCCCCTTATGGTATACCGGAGAAAACGAACTTAAAACTGGATTTCAATGCAGAGATGCTCCTTGATTTGCGATTCTAAATCGATTCTGCTCAAAAAATTTCCTTTTCCAAATGGTGCTATACCTAGTTGGTATACTAAATCTTATATCAGAGGGCACTTGCTGACTCTTAAATCTTAAAATTCGGATGACAGAAATTGTTAGGTTTTATTTTTCTGCCTCCAACTGATCAAGCATTGAAACTAGTCATGCACTTTAAAGGCTCTTTTACGGTAAGGAAAATTTTATTAGCAAAGGATTTCCAACAGTCCCGGAGAATTTTAGTCTCTAAGGTTTTTGTGGCAGACCCCGATAATTGTGGGTATAATTCAGTAATGAACTTGGGCCAACAAGCAGAGTCACATAATAAGGTCTCTGAACAGATGGCCTCCCCCAAAGGACCTCATGGTCACGAGGAGAAAGCAGATATCAACTTGCCTCCCACCTCAATAGATGGTTCAAAACTGAACTCCATACAAGACACTTTGTGTGCATGCAGTTAGATTCAGTGGTATCCCTGCCTAATCCCTTAACTCGTATGGGCATTTGCCCAGTAAGTGAGTCTGTGCACTGCTAATCTAGCCCTGTTGTTACATCTACCCCCGTACAACAGTCTAGCCTGAGGACTTCCCTTCCTGTGCTACGTCAGTTTGATGATAAATTGGATTCATTGCCTTTTTGTTTTAATTTGGCCGTAGATTATTTTAAAAGTAATGAACAACATTGGGTCTCTACTTTTCAAACTTTATCAGTTATGGAACAAAGCCAGATATTAGGTAGACTTGGGATTCTTCAGGTTAAATTCCATCAATCTAACCATGCATTGGAGGTAGCGTCTAACAGTGCAGGAAGTAGTCCAAGAATTGGTGGGGGAATATAGAGTACCCAAAAAGTTGGAGGATTTCGGAACCCGGGCCGATTTGCCTTCGGAACCGAGGACGGTCATAAGTGTCCCTTTTTTTAAGGGAAAAGAGTCAGATGATCTGGCTCTGGGTTTGGGTCGTATGGTAGAAGGAATAGCGACTGAACCAATAGCTCAGCTGGAGCCTCCTTTGACGATCGCTCCAGGAAATGCTTTGGTTCCTACCCCAAAATGACTTAAGCCATCGAAATCGGCTTTGTCCATCTTATCTTGGAATATTTCCAGTTGGAACAACAAAGCAGGAGACGTAGATTTTAGGGATTATCTCCAGTTTTTTTATTGTATTCTCCTGCAGGAAACCTGGCTATTGATGTATCTTCTGGTAGATGGTTTTGAGGTTTTTTCGATCCCGGCTATTCTCTCTTCTTCTATACCCAGGGGTAGACTTAGTAGAGGACTTGCACTTATGATATCTGTATCCTTACAAGCTTCAGTCTCATTGGTGAAATCTTGCCCTCCTTTTTATGCGGCCTGGAGGACAGTTTTGTCCTCCAAGTCCACTGCTACTTTAGTTAATGTTGACATCCCTCCGATGACTTCCTCTCATTGTGTTGACTCCATATGGAAATTGTTAGAATGTATGATGTATGAATTACAGGATTTGTTCCCCCCGGAAGTCCTTTTTGTAGCGGGGGATTTTAATGCCCAAACTGGGGAAGCTTTACAAGCAGAGAGGCTGTGGTCTTTGGATTTCCAGGCTCCTGACTTAACGACCTCGACTAGGGCATCCAGAGATGGGGTCGCAAATAGAGCTCGGTTATTGTTTAAAAATTTCAGTGAAGCTACTGGGCTTTTTTGGTCCTAAATGGTTTGACCCCAGGGGACCCCCATGGTGAATACATGTTTATTTCTCACTGTGGTAAAAGTGTGATCGATTATATAAAAGGCCCTTTTTACATGGACACTAACACCGATAAAATGGGTGTTACATTTTATTATACATGGTACAGGGCAACACTGCAGCCCTGGAACATGGACCCTTTTCACACAAGATGCCTCCAAACAGTTTCTCTGGGTGGAGATGTCTGTGTAAACACCACAGGCGGTGGACGTAGGTGCGTGCATGCTCCCACGCAACACCTATCTCCACCTACCACCCACCCATGGAGCAATCGGCAGTGGAGTCCATTGCTCCATGGGTGGGTGGTGGGTGGAGATGGGTGTTGCATGGGACCACGCACACACCTACACCCCCTGCCCATGGTGTTTACACAGACACTCCCACCCATCTCCACCCAGCAAAACTGGCTGGAGGCATCTCGTGTGCAAAGGGCCCATCTTGCAGGGCTGCAGCATTGCCCTGTACCATGTATAATAAAATGTAACACCCATTTTATCGATGTTAGAGTGTCTGGGTAAAAAGGGTCATAATGTTATAGCCATCCAACTTTGCTGTTTTGATCCTCAGCAGTTGGGTCAGATATGCAGCCTGCTCTGTCAGCAAATACAGTCGGTGTGGTCTGGTATGGATCAGTCTGGTTTGGATTTGGGTACAATCAGTCTGGTTCACTTTGGATGTCTGGTTTGGATTGGTGAGAATATATTTATTTATTTATTTTATTTATATTTATTTATTTTTATATTTATACCCCCTCCCCTCTCACCAATGGCGACTCGGAGTGGCTTCCATAAAATAGATCACAATAAAACAATATTAAAAATAGAAACAATATCAATATAAAACATAGCATACATAAAAACAGGTCTGTGCATAAGAAACCCCACCCCACACCCCCAACCCAACTAACCCCTCCCCCTCCAAACACCTGTTGGAAGACCCGGGTCTTACAGTTTTGTCAGAAGGCAAGGAGATCTGGGTTGAGGCGAATCTCTACCAGGAGGGAATTCCATACTGATGGCGTGGCCGCCAAGAATGCCCTCCGGTCAGTGCACACCCACCGATAGCGTGGGACCGCCAGGAGGGTGCCCCCGGACCACTTCAGGGACCGCTTGGGAGCCCAGGGGATGAGACACTCTCTCAGGTAAGCAGGATCCAAGCCGTGTAGGACTTGAAAGGTTAAAACTTTAAAGCAGTGGAACTCTCTCCTGTTGAAGGCACGCGTGGGCCTTGGATCTCCCCTCCTTCCATTGTATGTGTAAAACCTGGCTGTTCCACCTGGCTTTTGGTGAGGGAGATGGGGTGTAGGGGGGGGGGGACTGGGGGTTGTACCGCTCTTTTTATTGTATTTTTTGGTTTTATTGATTTTATGTGTTTTAACATTGTAAGCCACCCTGGGCTGCTTGGAGCAGGAGGGGCGGGGCAGTAAATTATTTTATAAATAAAATAAATATAAAACCAGCACCTTGAATTAGGCCTGGAAGACAATAGGAAGCCCGTACAGTGCTTGGAACACTGGTTGAATGTGTTCCCTGTGGCCCGCCCCAGTAAGCACGTGGGCCGCTACATTCTCCACTAGCTTCAGCCTCTGAACCATCACCATGGGTAGCCCCACATAGAGCCCATTGCCTCAAGGTGACAAATGCATGGATAACTGTAGCAAGGTCAGACTCCGAGACATATGGGCAGAGCCTCGTCACCAGATGTAATTGGCAAATGGTGACCCTGAGCACAGCCAACACCTGGGAATCCAGACGTAGCTGTGAGTCCAGGAGCACCCCTAGGCTTTGCACAGATGGGACCAATGGAGGATGAATTACCCCAATAACAGGGGCAACATCCTCTCCCAGATTGCTGAACACCCCCTCCCCCCCCAGCATCACCTCTGTTTTATCGGGATTGAGCTTCAGTCGGCTCAACCTCATCCAATCCCCCAGAACTGCCAGACACCGGGATAGCAACGAGACAGCAGGGCCTGGGTCGGATGAAAAAGAAAGATACATCTGGGTATTGTCAGCATATTGATGATAGCCAACCCCCCAGCAGCTTCATATACACGTTAAACAAGAGAGGGGACAGAATGGAACCCTGCGGGACCCCACACAGGAGGCCCCTAGAGGACGAAGTACAGTCCCCTAGCTGAGATCTATCTGCAAGGTAAGAATAGAACCATCGCAAAATGGTTCCGTCTACCCCGGCCAGGTCTCACAGGTGGGTCACCAGCATCTCATGGTTAACAGTGCTGAAGACCACTGATAGATCTAGTAGAACCAGCAGGGTCAGACAACCCTTATCTAGTTCTACTAGGAGGTCATCGACCAAGACCACAAGCGCTGTCTCCATGCCATAACCTGGGTGAAAGCCAGATTTTGTGGGATCAAGAAAACTGATGCCATCCAGATGCAGCTGCAACTGATGAGCCACAACCCATTCAATGCCTTCCCTGAAAAGGGAAAGTTAGAAACAGGCCAGGAACTCGCCGGACCACCAACGTCAAGTAATGGTTTCTTGAGGAAACCATTACTTGGGGGAATATTGTTTGTTCTGGATCAGTCTGGCTGGTTTGGGGGAGGGAAATTGGTCTGGTTTGGTACTGATTGGTTGGGGATAATCAATATGGTTCAGTACAGATTGGTTGGGAAGAATCAGTCTGGTTTGTACAGATTGGTGGAGGGGATTGGTCTAGTTAGCTATGACCAAACTGAGCAGCAACACTGAAACGAAACACATCAGAACTCTGCTCCGATGTAGACAGTCTCTTTCCAGTTCGAACAAGAGGCTAATAACCATGAATAACATTATCAAATTCATTTTCTCTCTAATACGGAGTGAGCTGGGATATCAATTCCGTGTGGGTAAGTGGTATTTAACCTTTGTTTGGTTAGGATGAGCTCATCAGATGGGTTACAGTATGTTTTCCTAGAATACATTTCTTGTTAAAATTAATTGCTCTTATCCTAATGATCTCAGCTTGCGATTCATGGTTATTTGTTCCTGGCTTTATTAGCTTGCGTTCCAATTTATTGTTTGCCTTTGATGGTTTTGTCTTTGGCTGCTGCAAGAAGAGAAGTTGCAAATGACATTTAAGAGTTTCACTAGACAGATCAGAAGTGTTAATTAAAACTCATTTGATTTTGAGTCAGATAATTTGTTTTCCTTTGCTCTGCTAAAGGAGTTTTCATAACTCTGCTATCTTTTACAAGGAAAAGCGGTAGTGACATCTCTTGACTGATGTCCTGAGTACTTAACGCCTATCATATCCAGACTAGAACTGAAATGGCTAGCTCATTTGTTACCTGTGGGTAATAGCCACATTTTCCAGTACTGAAAAAAACAGCAATTTCCAGCACCGTTTATTCAATTTTCTGGTTACCGATCAGTAAATCAGGACAGAACACCCAAAAATTGGGACTGGAAGTCAATCTTCTGAGACTGGAAGTCAACATTCCAGGACATTCTGAGACATCAGTTATCCAAACTGGGTAGAAATCAGGTATCAATTGGTACCTGATATTTCCAAATTGATTTTGATACCGGGGGGAGGGGGGGGATGGGTATACCTGTTTCTGCAGATACTTGTTTCAGCTCTAATCCAGATGCAAAACATGGGAAGGTGGGCAGTGAGGAAAATCAAGGAGTTCAGAAGAGATACATGGGGCAATTTTGGGCTGAGACTCAAAGAGACTCAACTGGCGAACTTGAAAGAGAGGACAGAAGGAGAGAGATTCAGGAGAGGATTGCTTCATCCTCAGAAACTGGTGAGAATTCAAGGGTGCTCAGCTAATGATGAGACAGTCTATGCCCTGTAGAAATCAACCCCATCTATGAAAGGCACTTTCTGGGGAAATAGTGTTTTTTTTTCTGAAACTCTGTAGTTCTCCAATATAGCAGGTGGACAACCTGGCCAACAGCTAGGGTTTTGTTTGCCCCCTTTCCAATCCCTGGACCTGATCAATGCATCCAGCTCCCACTCCCAAAGCACTGAAGAAGCAAGCTCCATAAATCTGATACCAGTTTACACTCTAGTAAACATGGTACCCAAAGGAGCATGCTAAAGGTCGGTGTGAGCACAGAGGTCGACTGGGCTTTTGGTTTGTTCTGAGAAAGTATGAGATTGGTCAAGCATCCAGTAAGACCGTGACCACCTCACAAGCCTTTGCACCAAGATTCTACAGGTTTATTCCAAAAAAGCTATTCCTTTAAAGCTTGTCTCAAATAACAAATAGTACCCTACCTGCCATCACCACTAAGACAGGAAGTCCTTTGTGTGCACCACAAAGGATTAAAAGCAAGTCCGGAGGCAGAGTTTGACACACAAAAAGCTTCCCATTATCTGAAAAGTTTCCACACTTGCCCCTCAGATTATCAGCAATGCTGCAGAGAACGTCCACAGTCAGAGAGGGAAATGCCAACGTATTTGCCTCATCGATGTACAATGAGGCAGGTACATGGCATGCTCTACTTCTCAAGATAGATTTACCAAGAAATTTGGTTTGGGTTTTTTATTTTAGTTTATTTTCCCTCCCCACAAAACAAGGTTTCCTCAGCTCAAGGTCAGAGATGTGGGGCACCTCCATTCTGTATTCTGTCCCATAGCCGGCAGGTCATGATTCATTTCTAGTAAAGGGTGCACATTTCGTTGTTTTTTTAAAAATTATTACTGAAATGAATGACGCCCTGTTCATTTTAGTATTTAGAAAACGAAAATGACAGATAACGACAACAGACAAAAATGAAGGAAAAAAGCATCTGTTTTCATTAACAAAATAAAAACAATTTTTAAAAAAATGACGGCACCTGCACAAAATGGCTGCCCGGGTCATTCTGCACATCACACTCTTTCCCAAAATGCTGCCCACAGCGTTGGTGCAATTTTGTAAAAGGGCAGCCTGTCTATGCCTGTCCTGGGCCAGGCCGCTCATGCACAGACCAGCTGCCCTTTTCCAAAATGGGAGGAAATTTTGGAAGCCAAAATTCAAAGGCTCCCTGCGCCTTTTTGGAAATGGCCCCAGCGGCCATTTTGTACACATGCAATGATGTTTGAATATATTTTAAATTATTTTTTTTTAAAACCAAGCAAACAAAAAACCCAGCATTTTTGCTTATGAAAACCAACAAAAACAATGGGTTTGTTTTTTTTGTAAATGAAAACCAAAACAGATAGGAAAATTAATGATGTGCCCGCTGCACACCCCTATTCATTTTCTTTTAAAGAGCTGAAATTTATGTATTTGTTTGTTGTTGTTTTTTAGGGGGGAAACCCCACCAAAGTGCAGAAAATTAAGGGCATTACTCCCAGGCGGGACCTAGGGAAGCTGTGACACAATTATGGTGGGGGTGTGGGCCCCTGAAACTGGTTATCCCCACACCTGCCCTAAGTTCCTGTGAGCAGGGCCGACCTTAGCATTTGTGGGGCCCAGGGCAATGATAAAATGTGGGGACTGTGGGGGTCCCACCCTCGTGGGGACACCCTTCTGGGGCCCTAAAAGTGATCATGTTTAGAGTCCCCGGAAGGAGCGGGGCCCGGAGCAGGTCGCTTTGTGGTGGGGCCACTTCTGCCTGCAGGATGTATTTGTAACCTATCGCTTAAACCTGCCACTGTACCAGAGGACTGGAGGGTAGCAAATGTAACACAAATATATCAAAAGGGTTCCAGAGGTAATCCTGGAAACTACAGACCAGTGAGCAGACGTCAGGCAAACTGGTGGAAATGGTCGTTAACAGAATTATTGTTAAACGTGGCTTAATGAGGAAGAGTCAACATGGATTTAGAAAAGGAAAGTCATGCCTCACTAACCTACTGGAATTTTTTGAGGATGTAAATAAGCATGTGGATAAGGATGAGTCGGTCAATATAATGTACCTGGACTTTTAGAAGGCATTTGATAAGATCCCTCATGAGAGACACTTGAGGAAATTAAACAGTCATGGGATAAGAGGTAGTGTCCTATCATGGACTGGCAATTGTTTAAAAGGTAGGAAGCAAAGAGTAGGACTAAATGGTCAGTTTTCAAAGTGGAGACAAGTAACTAGTGGAGGGTCCCAGGGATCTGTACTGAGACTGGTATTGTTGAGTATATTCATTGGAGAAGGGAGTAAAGAGTGAGGTGATCAGATTTGCAGATGACACAAAGTTATTCGAGGTATTTAAAATCCGAGTGGACTGTGGATGGAGATTTTTCAGACAATTGCTTTTATTGGGCCAAGCTCTGTTGGTGAGATGCCGCAAACATTTGGGTCACACAGGGCCTGGAATGATTATAAGTCAGAACAATAGACAGGTATACCAAAGGCAGCAGTGACTTAGAAGGGGGTGGGAGAGAAAGAACAATTCGTTAATGGTGGGGGGAAGCTGCGGGATGGGGAGGGTAATGTCGGTGCCAAGACATGTTTCAAAACCAAGACAGTTTAAACTCATTTTTAAATAGGGAAGACACTAAATTCAACAGTCATTCATTTCCCAATCACGATAACATGACGTGAGAAGCTTCCTCAGAAACTCTAGTGGAGTATGGGTGCTTTCGATGAGCTGTTTCCTTTCTTTCAGTTGGTATGAGACTGAGTAGTTTAAAATGACAGCAGAGGACAGAGATTGGGGAGTTAGCGATTAAGGCCTCCAAGCTTTAAGTGAAAACTAGGTATGGCAGGGGGTGAGTGTTGGCAGGATTAGGGCCCCATCCCGTCACTTTTGGAGGTGAGCTTTACAGCTCTTTAATCTCCACAAATACACACAGTCCATACATAGATACAGGGCATTTTTTCACAAGCCTAATTTCTCCTGGAGTTCTGAAGTCTGGGAGAAACCAACTTGTGCACGGGTGGAGGGGGGTTGACGTTTACCCCCACTACCAGAAGTCGGCCGGGTGTCATTGGAAACAGTGGGTACCGACGAACTAGCACACGCTTAGAGACCTAGACTTGTAAAAACATCTATATCAAGGTTTTACAAGTCCAGGTCTCCAAGCATGCTCTGGTTTGCTAGTGCCCACTGTTTCCAATGTCCGGTAACGGGAGTGAATGTCTAACCCCTCCCCCCCCTCCCCAGTGTGAGTTTGTTTCTCCCAAACTTACGAAGTCCAGGGGAAACGAGTTTCGAACAACCACAGTCTTCACTATATACAGCCTTATCAATTCTCCGGGCCAAGCATGATCCCTCTGCAACCCAGAAGAACCCTCAACTAAGGAAATACCCTCTGAGTCTATGGTTCCTTGAGGCAGAACTCCCGCTCAGCTCCTGCCTCTTTCATGGTTTCCCGCCTACACTGAGCTTGGCTCAGGCTTTAACTCCTGAGCCGACTCTTCCACGTCCTTCACACAGCTACTGCACTTTAGGTGCTGTCCACCACTCTGTGCAGCACCTGCAGCCCCGCTAGCACCTGTAGCCAGGCTGGTGCTCACTCTCTTAAAAGGCCAGTGGGCCATGGGGGCTCTGCTCTGTTACATCAGTGTTTGTCCAATAGCATTACACCCTTCCTTAAACCAGATGTTTCTAAACTGTGGGTTTATGCTAGAGGTGGGGAACAACAGGCCCAGAGGCCAAATGTGGCCCTCTCCCTATTTAGATTTGACCCCTTTTCAACTTCCTGCCTCCAATACACTAAAAGACTGCGCCCCAGGTAAGGGAGGACGGCTGAGGACATGCACACAATGGTGAGTGACAGAGCAGGAATGAGTACCCACAAAAATGGGAATACCCATCAGGATCACGACACTCGACCCGACCCAGTAACATCGGCTACTAATATGGGCTACCTGAGTTACTAATTCTCCATTTCTCATCCCAATTTTCCCAAACTCCACCCCAAATTTTCCAAGTTCCGGTACCGATTTACCATGCAATGACTGGTAAAATGATCAGTTGTTAAGTTGGTGACAGTAATACCCAGTATTTTGGGTTATTCGGTTGCCCAACTGGGTACTTAGGTACCAAATAGGCATTCGACAGACTACTCGAAAATGCAGTTACTATCTGTGGGTAGCAAAGTGCTACTCATTTCAACTTTAAATAGGACAGAGTGATCCACAGATCCATGACCTGGATCCTCCTCTCCCTGAAACCACCCACTAAACATTCTGGAGTCAGACAATGACTAAGCGTGCAGTACTGGGACCAGGAGGTAGAGGGGAAACCTGGTTCAAGTCTTGCCTTAGCCAGAAACTCACTGGGCAACCTTGGGCCAGTCACAATAATCTCTCAGCATAACCTACCTCACAGGGTTGATGAGAGGATTAAAAGTTGTGTTAAATTGTTATCTGTAAAGTGCTCTCTGAGTGCTATGGAAGGGGGCACTATATAAAAATAAATATCATTAATTATTTATCAATTATCAGGCCATCTGAGCTTGTACTCATTTTCAAAGTGGCCCCTGGTATGGGAAAGGTCCCGGACCCCTGGTTTATATCAGCTGTGTACGGGGTTCTGATCCTAATGGATCGGCTGTATCCCAAACCGTCTCCTGCACGGATTCCGTGCAGCTTGCATGTTGAACAATGTCCCCGCACGGACATTGCAATAGCATCATTGGGATCAGCCCCAACATGATTTGCATGGCTTTGCTGCCATCTTGGGTCACAATTTAAGTCTCGAATTGGGGTCACACCAGTAAAAGTTTTGGGAATCCAGTGCCGCTTCAACTGTTTGCTCAGTCACCATTAAAATACTTGGTGCTGCTGACTGCCTGGAGAGTTCGTGTTCAGAAACTTGCAGAGAGGAAAGGAAATCTATAAATAACTGCTTTAGAAGCAGAGCCTCCAGTGAGTTGACTGTAACCCTGACTGGGGTCGCCCTGCAAGTATTTTATTTTTTTAGAATGTTAAGTTACCTTATCTTGAATTCAGAAAAAGTTGTGCAGGAGAGAGCCCCAGACTGTCCTGCTTAAGGAATTTCAGGCAGTAACCTAGGGATACACCAAACAGCATGGAGTCAAATTCAACACCAATGCAAAGGGTATGTAAAATGCCCCCATCCAACAGAACATCTTTTGCCTTTGATTTGCATTTTATGCAGATGAGAATGTCTCCACAGTGGGCAGAGAAAATACTGAGGAAGCTTATAACATGGAGCTGGTCCAAGAATTGATGCACAAGGCATTTGGCACAAGATGTATAGTACTCTTTGAATTAGTGACTCACCAGTGATGGCTCCCTCAATTTAACCAAAGCCTCGACCTACACAGGACTGGATTCCAATAAGTAAATCCAAGGGACTAATACATGGAATCGAGGAATACATTTGAAATGAGAAGAATATTTATATTTTTATTTATCGAGATTTGTGTCCCGCCCATCCCTGTACAGCTTGAAATGGGGTACCTGATTTGGTAGCTGCAGGTAATACCCAAAATTTAAAGTATTGTTTTGAGTATCTGAATCAGTACCCGAGCAGTTTTGGAGTACCTTAAAAAATGATATTTCGGCTTTCGAGGTTGCAAGTGTCAGAAATTAGCCCAAAACTAAAAATAAAAATAATTTTAAAAATGCCCCCTATATTCCAGGAAATCTGGTCTTGGAAGTCAAAATTCTGGGACTAGAAGCCAAAAAACTGGAGTGAAATAAAATTGGTATTTCAGTCATTCAGGTACTCGACTGAATACCCTTTCAGGTACAGAAAATTATCCAAAATATTCAATTTGAGAGGTGTACCATAAATTTGACAGGTATCTCTTTCTCTGAGTACTTGTTCCAGCTCCACTCAAAATGGCTAATAATAAAACACAATACAAATAAAAAATATAGATATATTTAAAAGTGTAAAACTTAATAAAATATAAATACTTTAAAAATGCATTTGTAAAATGGGAATAATAATGACCTACCTCACAGGCTTGTTGTGAGGGGGAACTAGATAAGGGTTATAAAGCATGCTGAACATTAAAGTGGTGTAGAAATGATTAATAATAATCAATTCTTTACCTGACTTTAAGTCGCGATCTTCTAGTTCACAGATCATCCATTCTTACATGCTCTCGTCTATCTTGGGCACTATCACAAATAAGACCACTTTTACACGGACGCCACCCACCCATGAACTCCCAGAAACACCCATGGGATGGGTGAGAGAGCATCTGTGTAAATGTCCATGAGTGGGTGGGTGCGCATGCCCGACCCACCCGCCAACACCTGCCAACAGCCACAGAGCAGCCAGGAGGGAGTCAGCACCCTCCATGGGTGGAGATGGGTGTTCAACACCTGAGCATCTGTGTAAAAGTGAAAACACCCACATGGACCGGACCAGCGGAGCCGCACAGCACCGGCACCATGGGTCACGCACGTGCCCCCATGCAGATACGCCCATGGGGGGGGGGACGTCGGACGTCCAGCTGAGTGCCCGTAAAGGAGGGCGGAACCATAACATGGGTTCCCACAATGGCCTCCAGGAAGGCAAACAACAAAACCAAGGGAGCTGACGCTGCCCCACATGCAGGAAGGGGTGAGTGAGCACGGGGACCCAGGACTGCCCAGGGGGGAAGCCCTGCCCAGGCGGTGCAGGGGGGATGCCCCAGGCAGAAGACACAAGGAGGGAGTCCGGGGCTGGTGGTATGGGGGGGTTCCGGATGGGAGGTACAAGAAGGGGTGGCCCACCCAGGCAGTTCAGGGGGGTCCCAGATGGGAGGTAAAAGGGGGGTGGCCTGCCCAGGTGGTTCAGGGGGGCCCATATGGGAGGTACAAGGGGGTGGTGGTCCTCTCAGGTGGTGAAAGGGGGGAAACACACCAGGCCATAACAAAGCAAATGTCTCCCGGCACAGGGCTGAGCGCCCACAGTAACCCCCAGACCGACCGAGGAGCCCCAGCCCAGCACATCCCAAGGGCATGGCCAGAGGAGCAGCAGTAATAGGTTAGTGAGCACAAGGGAACCCCCTCAACCCAGGATGGGAGGGCCACTCCCCAGTCCCGGCACCACGGCCCAGGGAACACAGGGCAGGCGGCGTCCACATAACCTGTTCCCCCATCCCCCCAGGACAGCACCCGGACAACGGAGCACCGCACCACCTGAAATTTATCAATGCAGGGCCCTTTAGGTTCTCGAGCAGGGGGAGTTCTGGTCGGAGAAGCGGTGACGGCTTGTGTCCCTAGGGGGCCTGCGATGGCCTGACCTGCCTCCGCATGGGGAGCCTTAATGGCAGCTTCTAATTTGGCCTTTTTATCTTTTACCTCCCGCATCTCCACGGCCAAGGTTTGGACTGCCCGCACCAATTCCCCCAGCTGCTGATCTATGCCCATATTGTAAGATTCTCCTTCCTGTCCTAGGAAAGGTAAGAGGGCCGGTGATTCTGTCACAGGGAATGGGGGAAGGGGAGGAAGAGAATTCACCAGGGTCAGGGGAGTCCCCCACGCCAACCTCAGTCATGCTCCCAGGAGGCCCTACCTTCTGGATGACTCGCTGGGAATGAATGAGCCCGTCAGGATATTGTGGTGGCCCTTGAAATCTCCAAGAGATTAGGCCTATATCATCATAGGGTGCCGAGCAATCTAGGCAAGTGGGTGCCTCCTTTCCACCACCACCCCTCACGCTCACCATGCTCACCAAAGGGGAAGGGAAAGATAGTGCCGGACTGTGGGGGAACATGAGAGTAAGGGTCCCAGGAAATATGGAATGAAGGAGGGGTCTTGTACAACAGAAGAGGGGTAAGGGGGTCTGGATCCCGGGAAGGGGAGGGGCTAGTGCCCCGGACCAACAAGGTCCCTCGCACACACACACTCACTCACACACTCACTCTAGTCCAGGGAAATCAACAAAGGGGTCACTTGCAGTCACAAACACAGTATGAAGTTCACAGGGAAGCACAGGGGACGACAAATAGAAAATACTTAGCCTTGCTCGTCCTCTCTCTCTCTCTCTCTCTCCATGACACCAGGGAGCCAGTCTTGAACAGATCACCGGCGCTGTGTCTCCTTCAACGCCAGTGTATAAAGGAGAGGCCCCGCCCCCACGCCGAGCCTGAAGCTTCAACAAGCGGCGCAGCTGTGCTGGCCCCGCCCCCGCCTTCTGCACGGTGGCGGGGGAAGGAACTCCTGGGGAAGCTTGTTGTGGCGGTTGCCTAGCAACCACCGCGTCATCGTGTGTTCCAGAGGGCTGGCCGGGTGAGTCCAGAGTGGTGGGTGACTGGGGTCTCAGGGGCAGCGTCGGCATCTGGGGCTCTCGGCAGACCCGGCCTCGGCCGGCGCCCCTAATACAGGGTCATCCAGGGATTGGGTTGCTAGCTGGAGAATAGGGTTCATTTTCCTGCTCTGACAAGCTCCGGGTCAAGCTTCTGGGATAGGGGTGTGGTCTCAGAGGCAGGAGGTGTGGCTTTTGCAGCAGGCTTGGGCCCTGACAGTTCTTACAAATTAAGCACTGGCTCTGTCCCTGGGAGAAGTCAAGGCAAACTTATGATGCTGAGATTTTCCCAACTTCTGTTTTTTCAACTTTCCATCCTGATTCCCGTGCCAATTCACCGATTTTCTGACTGGTAAATAATAAATCTGTCACAGTGATTTACCATTTTACTGTATTTGGGGAAAACTGAGTGCCTTATCAATACTTGGGTAACCCATCAGGAACCTGACATGGTACTCAAAATTGTGGGCATTACCCACAGGTAGCAAAAGAGTTAGCTGCTTCAGCTCTACTCTTTATCTATCTACTCACCCCTGCATAGAGCTGATGACTGTACAAAAGGAGAGGAGAAGAGAGACAGATACAGGATGCCAGACTTAGCACGGGATGCGGCACACATGTGGCTCCAGTAAGTAAATTCAGGGGGGAAATCTCGACCGAGTAAAGGTCAAGAACTGGGACTTTTCTTGTTTCTCAATTCTTGCGGAAATTGAGCTGAGAAGCTTGATTCTCAACAAGAATAAAAAAAAAAAATCAGATCAAGTTTCAGCCCTAATTGTACCCACCCATTGGACTCAGTCTTTGGTCCCTGATCCGGCAACACCTTGTCACCTCCAGCCTGCCCACATCCTAGCAGACCTAATAGAATCTCTAGGGGCACCTGGTGACATTATCTTGCAGCAGACTGACAAGTACATTTCACACAGTGCACACAGCCTGTGGAGCTGTTGCTTTGAGGTGTTCTGAAGGCCAATTAAAATAACTGAGTTCAAACTAAACAATAAACCCATCAACGGTTACTAGACAAGTTGTCTCGTGGTTCTATGGACCATTGATCTGACCCAAGATGGCAATAAAGATCACCATTACAGACGTAAAACCATTCAGAGTTCATCCATTCATTGGTTTGTTTTCAAAAAAAGGACAATTTCAAGCAAATTAGAAGAATGAAGGATCATACATATTTTTAAATAGTCTGAATCGAAAATTATCAGAGTTACAGTAGAATGCGTCATAGTAATGAATTAATAATCCTGTTTACCTATTTCATTGGGAATCTTGTGCCTCTCTTGCCATTTCTTACTCAACAAGAGGAGCTTTGCTTTGAAAGGGAGAATTTCAAAGCAGCCTGACACTTCTGCAGAGTCGATGACGTATTTACGTTCTGACAGTTATTTATTTCTTGTAAATATTTTACAGCCACGGTTTCTTGTAAGATGAAAGCAGAGCTTGCCCTGTGCGCCTGTCCAGAAGGCTAATTAAAAAGCTGACTAAGATGGGAGGGATCTTGCATAAAGTGTGAGCCCATGGATGGATGGAGATCCCTCAAGATACAAAAGCAAGGAATGCAGACAACAGACACTTTTAGGTGAAGATTTCAGTTCTCTTGCCAAGGAACAATGTCAGAATCAGGCAACAAAAACAAGAGCCTTTTTCAAATACTGAAGAACCAGGAATTAGATCTGAAACATTTGCTTCCCGTGGGTTCCCGTTTCCTCTTCTCTCCACTCCATGTGACCTTTGGACCATCTCTGTCTGCCCTGGACACTGTTCATTTTGGACTGGCCCTATTCCATTCAAACTCTGTTTATTTGGTTTTGTAACTAGGCCTGAAACGATAAATCGTGGGCAATGCTGTTCTCATCAGAAATGGGTAATTTGGATGACGTCTAAACTTACTGTTTTCGCCATTTGTCATTTTTCACAAGTTGACCAGCGCTGCTTATGGGTCCGATCCCAAGCCCTGTGTGTGACCCAAATGGAAATACAAAAGGGCCAGCTGAGTGTTTAGGAAATGCCAGAAACTGGAGATAAAAAGTGACGAAAAATGCTGGAAATTGATGAAATTGCTGGGAAATAACAGAAAATCACAGGTGTCGATAGTGATATTGAGAATAGTGGAATCATGGAATCACTAAAGGCTGAAAAAGTACTGACAAACACACACAAGCACTCCCAAAAGGTCAGTATTTCCCTGCAGAATACTTGCTCTCTTTTCAGCCCTATTTGTAATTGACCCATCTGTCCAGCCCTGGAAACCGGTCCTTCCATCTCTCTGTCTGCCTGCCCAACCTGCCCCCATTGGTCCATGTGCCTGTCCCTTGCTTGATCCTGAATCCCTGGAACTGATCCTGCAGTACTTCCCTAGACTGTCATGGAACTAATCTGGCACTTACTTTCCTGGAGCCCAAACCGATTTCCTAGCCACATGTGACAGACTGACATTACTTGTATAGACAGCTGAAATGAGTAACTAATTTAGTACCCACAGGCATTCAATACCTGCATATTTGGATACTGTTTCAGGTATCTGAATTAGTACCCGAATACCGTTTTGAGTAATCGAAATTTTGGCTACTAATTTTGGCTACTAATTGTTGGGTAGTTGTTGTTGTTTTTAGTACCTGAAATTACCGGAAACCCCAGAATAATGCCTTAATTTCTTTTCCAAAATCTGGGGTGAACTTGAGACAAAACCGGTATTTTAGTATACCGGTTTGTTGGTATTTTGACATTTCGGTATTTCAAGCATCCAATCAAAAACCAGTTCAGGTAATGAGAAGTACCCCATTTTTTTGGTTCTATTTTGCAACTTTTTCACATGGAAAAAATGGAGTGCTAATTCGAGGGAACAGTGAGCTGTGGAATTTGTGAAGGAATCTCGGAAGGAAGACCTGTTGAATGCGAACTCCCTGTCTATTGACTGTGATTTAGAGCCAGTTGAACAGCATTTTAGTCATGGGAAACAGCCACTCCCAGCTACATATCCAAAGTAAGTAAAATATAATCAAGGAAAGTGAGTTTTTCCTGCTCAGAGTTGCAAGAGTAGATGTCACTGGAGGCAAATTAAATTGGGGTGGAATTTAATGTAAGGCAGAAGGCTGATTCCAACAGTATTAGACTGCTGAAATGTCAATGTTGGTAGATCGTCAGTAGATAAAGTATGTACAGTTCCTGGCATCTGGTCCAGAGCTGAAACAAATACCTGAAACAAAATGTGTATGCCCATTAAATTTTCAATACTTGAATCAATTAAAAAATATTGGGTACCACTTAGTACCAGATTGCAACCAGATATGAGCACCTGAAATCTTGGAATGTCCTTGAATATCAACGTTTGGTCCTGATCTTTTTGACTTCCGGTCCCAATTTTTCTCTCTTCTGTCCTGATTTGCTGATCAGTAACAAGAAAACTGAAAGATAGGTACTGGAAATTACCAAATTTGGGGGTATCCAATCGGTATTTGGGTAGCCCATTGACTACCTGAGACAGTACTCAAAAAGGAAGGTAACTTGGAAGGAGACAAGATACTGACTGACAATTCTCCCAGCTTCTTGTGGTTGCAAGTCTGCCTTTTATACTGCAGGTGACCAACCAGGAAACTGGAGGAGTAGAACAAGGGGAGGATGGGTGCGGACTGGGCAGAGATGGGAAAGGCCTTCAGTGCCATCTCTAGGCCCTGGCCAGAGTAAGCTGGGGGAGTGCCCCAAAGGATCCAGTTCAATCCCTGGTCCTTATCGGTAAGTACTTTTAAAAACATAACCATTTCATCACAGAAGAGGAGGCCGCAGCATTAAAGACTTATGCAGAGTTTATTTCCTCTTATTTCAGGTATCAACGCTAGGGGTGAAACGAGAATGCTTCCGGCACGATCTCGTGCATTCTTGCTGCGGTTTTCGAGAATCCAGTGAGATTCTCGAGAACCTCAAAAACGCTCTGTGCATGCACAAAATGGCTGCTGCCGATATTCTGCCCATGTGTGACTGCCCGGCGGCCATTTTCAAGAATCGTATGAGAACGCTGGTGAGAAACTGGGCTTCTCATCGGCGTTCTTGTGAGAGTCTCGAGTCTTGAAAATCTCATTGAGAAGTTAATTCTCGACAAGATTTTTGAGAATGTTGAGGGTGGGTTTTTGAGGCCTCAAGTGAAAATAAAATGCAGGGGCCCCATGACCGCACCCTGAAAAGCCACACCCTTTTTAAAATTGGCTGGTGTTTGCTTACAAAAACAAAGACGTGCCTAAGACTTTCACACGCATGCACACACGCACATGCACAAACACACACAACCTCTCTCTCTGACCATTTTGACACAACGCTGTTCGGTGAGGGGATGGGTGTGCGCCAGTGGTCGGTGGAAGTGGGTACGCTCGCTTTCCCACGGGCAAACACCCATGTTCACCCACGGAACCTCCTCCATTTTGTTGGATGGCTCTGTGGGTGATGATGGGTGGACGTGGTTGTGCACTGGGAGTGTGCACGCACCCCTACCCAACGCCCATAGTGTTTCCATGGGAGAACACCCATCCCACCCACCGCTGCAATGTACGCACAGGCGCCCCCCACCCGTCCACACACCCAGAGCCGAGGGGGGGGGGGCTGTGTAAAAAAAGGCTCCTCCTCTCTCTCTCTCTCTCTCTCACACACACAACACACACACACACACACACTCTGGCAGGGAGGATTCAGGAATCGGTGATTTTCTGAATGTGACAGAAGGGTGGGGGCAGGGCTAGGATTGGAAGCAGCCATCCAAGGGCGGAGAGTCACAGGCAGGGAGAGAGCCCCATAGAAACAACCTGTCCTAGGGCCTCAGGAGTGTGACTACCAGAACTGGCCTCCCTTCAAGGGCCCTCTCTGACCAAGGGCCCCAGGCCATGACCCCTACTCCCTTTGTTTAACCTTGGCACCCAAAGCTGTTTCTCGACGAGATTATGTGAGAACACGAGGCCGGGTCTCAGCCTTAGTTTTGGTCACTTCTGATCTCTCCATGTGGCAGTTTTTTATTATAGGCTCAGGGGCTGGGGGATTTTTTGGGTTACCGTGAATCCTGCATTGGTACGGGGGCTGGACTAGATGATCTCTAATATACCATGCAGCTCTGTGACTTAAGACCTATTTGGTGGGTGTCAGTGGGACTTGGGAAACAGGTCTCTTTTCACAGATGTGATGTGTGCTGCTAACAAGTGCCTTTCCCTCCCCCCCCCCTTTTCTAAGGCACTTTTAAAAAAAACCAAATGTGCAACAGATCAGGAGTCTGGATGCTTGAAGGTCTAAATCTTCATAGGAGAGAACAACCATCCAGTTCCTCCCTTCTCTTTTATCTTTCCAGTGATAGAAGGCTTGGCATGCTAATCACTGCAGCTATCTACAAAGACTGCACTGGAAACTGTCAGAACCGACGATACAAGCACCTTCATTCATTCTATAAGGAGAGTCACAGTCTGGAGTTCTTGCAGAGAAGAAAAAAACATTGACTTTACCACTAAATTGGGGGTGGGGATTTGTCAAGCAACACTTTGTTATCCAGAAATTGCTTGTTTGCTGTTCAAATATTGAAAAACAACACACCTTTTCTGGCCTAAGGAACAAACACAAATGACTTTGTTTTTAAGAAAGCGGCAGAAAGAGAATGAGTATTTTGGCCAATTCTTTCATCGGATCGTTGCATCAGCCAGCTGTGTCACCGGTCTGATCAGTGGAGTCAAACACCCGGGGGGCAGGGAAGTTAAGAAATTCAAATGGCTATAATCTTCCCGCACTATCTTGTAATAAGAGCTTCAGTTTCCTTTCTTGCGATAAATATGCTCTGCATAAGGCTTGTGAGTCAAAACAGAAGCTATTGGCAAGTTGAAGAGTGCATCTGCCACAACGCCTTCTAATACTAATGCAATCATTTGACTGTTGGCTAATTAACTAGCACTTCTCAAAATACAAGGTAGGGGGTTCATCATCTACAGATTCAATAGTTTGGACAAATCCACCCTGTGAGGCCATCAGTATTTTAATTTGAAAAACAACAATATTTGACAATAAACTTGGCTCCTGGAGTCAAGAGAGCATGTAAGTATCTCAGATTTTGTTCTAAATCAATATACAAATATTAGTTGTGTTGCCTGCTGCAAAAAGCTTTCTTGGTTGAAATCAAAGGGTGAGTCACACACCATGCTTGGGATCAACAGAGGGAGGCTGTCAGGTCCCACTGTATTTCCCTATTAATTTATGTAAATATGTAGTTTCCTTTATCCTGAGGGCTCAACATATTACAGCAAATATCAAATAAATTCCAATATAAATATAAAATTTAAGGCAATGTTGAGAATTTCAACTTCTTATCAAAAATTTAGTGCAAAAGTGCTTTATGATGAATGAGTCATTTGTTTGGTCTTTCTGACAAGATTATCGCAAAATCAAAATGAGTAACCAAAAAAATTCCAAATTTCTATTTCCAAATGTCAAAAGAGTATTTCTTGATAATCATAATGTTCTTTTTGAACAGGGCTAATAAGAAGCAGTACTGATGTTTGTACTAATACATGTTTCTCTCAACAACCATTAAAGTTCACCCAAGTGGATCTTTATGATTATTATTATTAACTCTCTCTTTAGCATCAGTCATTGTGGGGGTTTGGAACGGGGACGGGAGGAAGAGGAGGGAAGGAAAGGAGACATCCCCAAGTGCCCCCCTAGCACACTGTGCAAGGTCTTGCCTCGAAAGCTGCCCTCAGGATCGTAGTTGGCTTCTATGGTAGTTAGTCCACAGCCTAGATCATCACAGGGTCTATGGGAGAAGTCCAAGCCTTCTGGATGTCCCAGTCCACCACACACAGACACACACAGGGCAAGGGAAGGGGGTGGGCACTGGGGAGCTATAGGACAAGGGTTAGGGTTAGGACAAGGGGTGTTTGAAGTCCAAGGTCCAGGGAAAGGATAGGGCACACACGCAGGGGGGAACCAGGTAGAGTGAGGGCTCAGGAGATCCATGCTATCATACCCACAAACAAACTACAGTCACTCACCACTCCCGCTAGGATACCTCTCGCACTCCACATCCACACCACTCGTAACCAGTCCAAGGCTTTCGGCTCTCACAACACTCTCAGGTCAGGAAGGGAAGGGGCCAGTCTCTCAGGCACAAGTGCACTGATCACCAGCAAAGAGATACAGACAGGAAGCTGCTTTTAACTGTTGCAGCCTGCGAGCAGAGCAGGCGCTCTGAACACCGTGGCAGCAAGGCTGGGGGCGGGGCTACAGCAGGTGCTGGTAGCACGTCTAATGCCGTGCCCTCAGAGTCCAACATGGCCCGCTGCGGGTTCTCCCAGCTTCCCGGCGTTGCACCCACTGTGTCCTGCGTTGGAGGGGTTGGAGCTGAAGGTGGTGTAGCCGCTTGCGGCGGCGGAGTGAGCTCCGCCAGTCTGTCCGCGGCCCGCAACCCACAGCCCCACAGGGGGGGTGGGAAGTGCCGCTGCCCCTCCCCCTGAATAGGGCTGATGCAGCAGCAGCTGTTACCGCGCCGCGATTCCATTCCGCCATTTCGGAATTGCCCATGCCACACCACGGCTTTTCTGCGGACATTCCGCCGGCATTCTGCAAATTGCTGAATTGCGGAAAAATTGCGGAAACTGTCAGAAAACCTCTGTTCCGCTATTTTGTGACACTGGCAGAATGGTGGAAGTAGCAAAAATGTCACGTTTCCAATAATTTGCGAAGCCTGTGGAAGTAGCGGAATGAAATTAGCGGAACTAGCGGAATGAAACTAGCAGAATGAAAGCCTCTGCCACGCCGTACCACTAATTGCGGGAACGCTGTTTCCGGCGGAAATAGCTACCGCTGCGACATTCCGCTACAGCCCTACCCCTGAATAGGGGTCTGACAGTCATATGCCTGACACTATAAAATTGTGATTAGAGATTGTTCCCTGCCCCAAGGGGGCTTACATGGGAGGAGGTGAACAAAAGGATAACCTGAGATAATTCATGCAGATGAGAAGTTGTACCTGCATGTGCTGTTAAGCGGTTAATTGTAAAACAGATATGCAATTACTATATAAATTATTATAAAATAATCCAAAACCAGTTTGGATTCACATACCAGATGAAACAAATTTCTACTGCGATCTGGTATTCACTCAGATACCAAAAGGTATTCGCTGAGCATCCAGTGAATATCCAGTTGATTGCATTAACTCTCTGTGAATTACCATTTCGTAATCCCTCCCTCTGGAGCTGGTTCAGTCCATGGTAAACGGTATTCCGGTAACCAGTAATATCCAGTATTTCGGTATGGCAGTTAACCTCCATGGCAACTGGAAAGTTATTTGTTGACTTCCAATCTATCCAGAAAACTAGATATTAAGCCGAGATAATACATTTGATATCCAGTATTCTCACTTTCTGTACTTTCAAGGATTTTGCAGTGGGTAGCAAGCCACGCTGGTCATGATGACTGAATGAATAAGGAAAACTAATAGAGCTGGGAGACAGAATGTGGAAGCCACAACATTATTACACAGAGTCTGGGATGGGGAAAGAGCACTGGGTTGGAATTGGAAGTGGTCTTCTTACAAAAACATGAATAGAAAATTTCAAGGAAAATTATGCCGGATCAGTAGGTCTTGACTTTAATGTACCACGAAGACAATGGTTTTATCTTTAAGTCCTTCCCATTGTACGAGTCATGGGGATTGTTGGCAGAAGAGCTAAAAAAAGGTTAAACTCATTCTTAGTGTTTGGTGGTACAATTATTGCTAACAATAGCCGGAGAACTATATGACTCTTTAGAAAGACTGTTTTGTTTATTCTTATGATGTAGACATTTTCTGTGAAGATTAATTAGCATTATTACTACAAATATTATTAGATGTGTAACACAGACCAAAGACAGAAATTAATTTGACTAAATGATGTTCTCATTAAGAATCCAATTGTCTTTTGTTTCTTAGAGAAAGATACGCTGCACTTTTATTTTATCTCTATGCAACCCGCCGCTTCATACCAGTTTGTTTTGGGTTTTTTTCACAATTACTTGTTTGTGTACATAGAAAATTAGTTATGATTATGAACCCTTGCTACTTTGCATTTACTTCCCATCACAAACACATTAACGTGTCTCAACTCATCTGTCTGTGGTGGAAATATAAGGATCCCCCAGAAACGCTGCCAGCTCCATCGAACGCAAGCCATTCCAACACTAAAATATCGAATGAGGTGAAATGTTACTACTAGGGATGTGTGAACGCAGTTTGGATGTTCAGAGTTCGGCCTGAACTCAGCCAGTTCAGATGCCCTAACCGGACACCTGAACCGATCGCGGAACCCCCCGAACAGTTTGGGCATGTTCGGACTTGTTCAGGCGGGAAAAACCCGGCTGGCAGGCCCAGGGAGGGGGGGTCAGCTGAGGAGCAGACTTCCTGGCCCCAGGGGTGGAGAGAGGCTTGGACTAGCAGCCAGCCTGCCCAATCACATCCCTCTTTTCCTCAGACCACTGGCTTGGCAGTCTGAGATTGACCACAGGCTAGGCTGCACAGAGCCAATGGGGCTTGTGGTAAGGCAGGCGCAGCAAGCAACAAAAGTAATTGCCCTCCCCCCTTCCAATTTGTTTTGAGCTAGCCACTGATCCAGTCAGAAGGCATTTTCAGAACTCTCCCTCTCCCAGCAGTTTGTGTTCCTCCCAATCCATTGCCATCCTCCTCCTATTTCACCCATTTCCACACATTTAGTTTAATTTATTTCGATTAGATTAGATAAATTTAGGTGTTATACCCTGCTTCAGCCTGCCTTCCAATACTCATGCCAAAGTGCCTGTCTGCCGGCCCTGTGGGCACAGCTCGAACCCTGCCTCAGCCTGCCTTCCTAGCCTGCATGGCACTAGGGGTGTGGTTTGGTGTTGCCTCCTGCCAGCGTCTTCCACTGGCACACAGGGCACTGGAAGGCCTGCAGACCAGGAGGCGGTGGCTGTCTCTTCTGCAGCTGCAGGAGCAGGTGCAGGTGCTTCAGGGTCGGATGTTCATCATGGGCCACCAATGTCCCCCATTATTCATGTGATCCCCAGCAGTCCAGGGCTGGTGGATCCCACCCCTGCTGTTAGAGGTAGGGCCCAATCCCCGGGCAATGGCAGCAGGGAGAGGAGCAGCAGTAGCAACAGAAGAAGTCAGTTTAGTTCCAGAAGTGTCAGTGCACCATGGAGGAGTTGGGGTGGGGGCAGCTGCCAAGTCCATCGGCAGCTGCAGAATGTGGAAGGTGGTGTGGCTTTCAACTGAAAAGCCACGCACATGTTGGGGGAAATGATTGCGCTCGATGGGCAACCCTTTTTAGTGGTCAGGGACATGGGGTTTAGGTGCCTGATTGGCTTCCTGACCCCCTCAGTTTAAGCTGCCCTCACACACCACCCTGAGTCAGGCTTCCACCGATGTCTGGCAGCCTGCAACACCCGGCCAACTAGGGGTGCCAGCCACCAAGCCCTGGTCTGGCCTCTGCCACTGCTCCACCAATGCCTGGCAGCCTGCAATGCCCAGCCAAGTAGGGGTGCCAGGCCAGCCACCAAGCACCAAGCCTTTCCAGCCTCTGCTGCTGCTGCCTCTGGGTCTCAGCCAGCCAGCCATGCCACCACGGTCACCCCCAGGGGCCAAGTGCCAAACCTGCCTGCCCGGGTAACCCGAGGTGCAAAGTCCCAAGCCTTTCCAGTCTCTGCTACTGCTGTTGTGTCTCCGATGGCCTGCCATGCCCCCACAGGCCCCCTGGAGTGTCCCAAGCCTTCAGGTGGCTGAATTTTCCAAATGTTCGGGGGGGTCTGTACTCCGTGGGACCGAACCCATGAACCCAAACTAAGTTTTTGGGCCAAACAGCCAAACATCCTAACTCCATTCTGTTTGAACATCCCTAGTTACTACCAGTACTTATAATTTCTATAGTGCTACTAGGCGTACGCTGCACTTAACAGTTGCAGAGTTTTGGAGACAGGTCCCTACCCAGTGGGCTTACAATCTAAGATAGATACAGGTGAGGGGAACACACATATTCCCACTTTACAGATGGGAAACTGAGGCTGAGAGGTTGCGACTTGCCCAAGGCCACCCAGTGAGTTCATGGTTGGGGCAGGATTCAAATCTTGCCAGTGAGTTCATGGCATTCTAGAAATGTTGCTTCTAGGAAAAAAACACAACCTCAAAATTATCTTTGCCAACAAAGTGCAGCATTCTGAGCTACTACAGAAAAGTGGCTGCAAAACCTCTACCCCTGTCAATGGGTGTAAACAGACAGAGCACAGCTCTGGGGGTGACAGCACCACACTCACTTCACCCCTGGGTTGGCCAATCCATCTGAAGGACAGTGGCGGCACTCTGGAACGCCAGTGGCTTGAGCTGACCAAACCCAGGGCACTGGGCCGCAGTGGAGTTGCTGTCCATCAGTTCAGTGGACCCCTGCTGCAGCTCCACTCCAAGTCCAGCAAGGCAATACCATAGAGTTGCGGGTGCCAGCCTACACAGTGTCAGGTGAACGTCGCTCACAACTCTATGGTGTGTTCGGCAGCTGCTGTGCAAGGAAGCTGTGGCCAGGGGAGCCCGCTGCATCTGTCTAACATGGACCCAGGTGGGACTGGAAGTGGGGGGATGTGGGCTGTCTCCGTCTCTGGCATCTAAAAACACCCACCGTGTCTCTCACATCTGCTGCTGGAGGAACATTTTTAATTTTCTTACAGTAGGGCACAGAGTTCCCGGTTCACAAGCTCAAACATACTCGTTTGTAACAAGAGCCAAAGGTCCATGCTAGTCTTTGCTTCTTTCTCAGCCAACAAAACACAAGTTCATTCAGCATGATACAGGTTACCGCTTTGGAGAATTCACATTCAAAAGGGCAAATGAGGTTTTCACCTAGAAAGCCCTAAAGAGCCTGGGCCCCAAATATCCGAAAGACCGCCTCGACGCTTGTGTCCTCAGATGTCAGCGAGAAGCGCCCTCTTGCAGGTACCCTCTGTGAGCAGAAGAGTGCGGGATAGAAGAGAGTAGATAAATAAATGACATTTGCACCAAAAGGGCATGTAGAGAGGCATTCTCTGTGACTGCCCCACAAACATGGAACCCCCTTCCTTTGGATGTTCATCGAAGCTCAGGCCTGTTCATCTTCTGGAGGCAATGTAAGACCTTTTTGTTTGGTCAAGCATTTGGTGAGCGGGAATAGGGTTGGGGAGTTGTGGGTTGGGATGGGGGTTACTTGATTTTGGGCAGGGGGAGGTGGTTGCTTGATTTTACTTGGTTTTCTTTGTTGCATTTTGTTTTAATATATTAAGGGGTTATGGGATTTTATTTGAGTATTTATTTGAGCGGGGGTTGTGGGTAGGCAGAGTCATGGTGGATGGGAGGGAGTGTCCTACCCCTCCTGTGAGAGGGGGAGGTTACAGGCATGGGAAAGAGAGTGGGGGTGTCCTGGTCCCCTGTGAGAGGGGGGAACAGACATGAGGAGGAGGGGGGAAAGGGTTGGGGTGGGAGTTCCCTCTTCCCTGCCCCCCTTCTGAGAGGGGGGTACAGGAATGGGGGGAGGGGCAGAGTGGGAATACTGTGGCCCCCCTGGGTACAGGCATGGGAGAAAGAAGTGGCAAGGAGGAGAGGATGGAAGAGGAGGGGTGGGAGTGCCCTGCCCCCCTAGATATGGGCATGGGAGAAAGAGCATGGGAGTACCCAGGGAGCATGGGGTAGAGAGACAGGAGGGATTTTGTGGGGGGGACAGGGGAGGGTTTTGATGGGTGGTTTGGTATAGAGAACTAGGAGTTGGTATCGGGTGGGTTTTGTGGTGGGTTGTGGGAGGCTTGGGGTTTTTTTAGGATATTTTTGTATGTTTTTTAATATTTTTACTGTTGTGAACTGTCCTGAGTCTTAAGAGCAGGGCGTAATAGAAAAAGAATAGAACAGCATTCTAGATCTCGGTCAGAAGCCAGAGTACCTTATTTGTCCACTTATGTTCAAGTGACATAGCCATGGATGCTAGGACCGAGGGGGATGAAATGGGATCCTGCTGTACCTCTCTTGCTCCTGCCTGCTCCCCTTCTGAGCCCTCATGGCAAAGGGCAAAGCCCCATTTGAAACGTGCAGGGTTAAAGGGGCCACACTCCCTTTCTGAGTGCCGTGAGGTCATGATACTTAAAGGGGAATGGACACATCAGAAAAGAGTGGGGTGAAAGGACTTTCCCTACCGCACGCGCACAGCTGTCCCAAATTTAATTCCCCCCAAGTCTAGCCAAGTAGAAAAGATTATAACAAAGCTTGTGTGAATAGCAGAGCTAACTACCACACAGCAAACTGGAGCAACTGCCCTGGGACCGTCTTCTCTGGGGCCCCACAATGGCACCCAATTTCACCTGGGTAGGTTGTAGGGTCCCCACTCTCTCTCAGTGGGGCCCCACAATGGCACCCAATTTCACCTGGGTAGGTTGTAGGGTCCCCACTCTCTCTCAGTGGGGCCCCACAATGGCACCCAATTTCACCTGGGTAGGTT